>OY751533.1:5812850-6412850 GCA_963570955.1 Caenorhabditis afra | reverse complement strand
TCTGTTTGCTTTCGCATTCGTTCGTAGCAGACGCGGACGGACGGCCGCGCGGAACGCTGTCTGCGCGTGAGCGATTAATACACGTGCGAGTGATCTCTCTCGTCGAATATGTGTGCGGAGGGCGACTGCTGTCCGTCAGTCGCTCTCCGCAGAACACCCGTTCGTCAGCAAAACTGAGGCGAACGAGGTCAGTCGCCCCTCGAAACGTCGTCTCCGGAATGAAGAAAGTAGTAGGAGAGGAGCAAACGAGCAATCGCATCGGAAATCGGAAAGCAACTATTAGAAATTGTTATTGATGAAAATGGCTTGTCAAAATGTTGGAAACACACAATTTGTTTCGGGTAGTTGAGCTTTTCAAGAAGTTTGAAAGTTCGATATTTTCGCCGATTTGGCGAAAACTTCGGTACATGTATATTGAGTTTTTGAAGTAAAGAAGGAATTTAAACAAATAAAGTCGACTAAAATGTACTGAAAAAGGAAGAAAATTGAGATTTGAAACACAAATTGAAACAAGTGGCAATTTTTTTGAACTGACTACGGTAGTCGAGAAAGTCTGCACTGTGCAATGCACAGTTTCCGCAGGCTACCGTAGTCAGTCAGACACGGAAGATTTTCAAATTGGCGGATCGGCGACAGCGATTCATTTCGGAAAAATGCGAGTGCACGTGTCGGCCATCTGGCTTGTGGCACTCAGTTTTACTCAAGGTGTCGAGTACAATGTGACCAGGGAAGTGAGATAAATCACCCAGTGAAATGGGAGGAGTGTGCAAGGATTGTAGACGAGCATCTCCGAGGAATCCACCGCTCTGAACGTGTTTCCGACGGAGAGCACGTGGAGAGCGGCTCAAATTGCAGCCGATAAAAGAATCTACACAGAAGCCGCGCTTTCAAAATCGTTCTATAGAAGAGAGTGCGAAAACGAGGTCGAATTGAGGCCGGTTTATTTTTATCCAGGAGAAATTGTGCGGATCGAGTGTTTCATGTGTAACGTGGCACTCACTTTCAATGGGTATCAAACTGAAAACTTGAAATTTGAGCAACGAAAAAGGCATTTCAGAGCGCCGAAAGGGTGGGCTCGAGTGAAAAGTATCGATGATTTCATGGCGAACGTGGACAAGTTCGGAGCAAGAAACGGTCCCGAAATCGAAATGGTTCAGAATTCAGAGTTTTTCGAAGTGGAAGGGTAAGCAGAGAAAAAATAAAATGTTCAGAAAGAATGTACTCAGAGCGATTCGGAAGCCAAAAGAGAATGGAGACATTCTCGGAGATCCGTTTTATTATCAGGAAGACGGATTTCTTGTTATCGAAGATGTTAACTTCTACAAGAGAACTCGGAAAAATGAGAAAAGTTTCAGACAAACTCGTTTTCGCAAGGTGTCTACTTCTGCTTCGACGAGGATTCCGCTGCGTCTCAACGTCACTTTCACATTCTCATTCCGATTGTTCCACTTTTCAACGTGGCAGAAGACGACGAGAACACAATCGAGAAGCTCAGTGGGGAACGAGACTTTCTCTCGAAGACCAGAAGTTGTCCTTTTTCAGCAGAAGGGTGCTCTGACAGTACGAGAAGCTTTCCGAATCACAACGTGAAGGATTTCTTCGACAAACAGAGCTTCGACGACCAAGAGACGTGCATCAAAAGGAACGGAGCGGACAGTTCGGCGTGCTACGACATGCGGAAATCGACCAGGTTCCCGGGATGCGAGAATCCGGCAGTCTCGTGCAGGACCGCTCTGTCCGCGGTGACGCTACCACAGGACGTCTTCTTATCGATTTCTCTGCTCTGGAGTCCGTGGTCGGAATGCAAGAACAGAAAGCAAACGAGAAAAGGCAACTGTTTTCTGTCTCTCGACCACCAGATTCCTGAATCGTACCAGCTGACGGACAGATGGAAGTGGATTCAGAAGCTGAACCGGATGAGCAACAACGTCGCCTTTCGGAATGGAGTCCCTCTTTTCAGCGGGCTCCTCGCCAGCTGGCTTTACAACGTCACTCGTTTGGAGTCGTGCTCTATCGTGAATCTGGGCCCGGAAGCAGACACAGAAGGGGTTCGAATTGAGACTGAATTGACGTCTTCATTTGCTTTCAGTACGATATCTTCTTCGCAAAAGTGGTGGAGTCGATCTCGCCATCTTCAAACGAAACGTCAATCTATCACGAACCGGAGAACGCCTTCAAGTATTGTCTGAAGTAAGGAGAAAACTTCGGCAGTCTCAAAGTGAAACACTCCGATTTGAGATACTCAAAAATAGGCGGTCGATACGATTCGTTGCTGGGAACACACACAGAAGACGAGCGAAGTTGCTGAATCAGAACGAAAAAATAAATCAGCGCGGGCAGTTTTCGGGGCGGCAGAAGAGAAAGAAGAAACACGATAAATTTTAAAGTTTAAATCACCCGTTGTTCGCTTTTCTTTCTCTTATTCTTTGCAAGGCAATAAAAAGCGAGAGAATGGGGGTATTGCAGCGAAACAAGAGGAAGGAGGGAAAGTTGCAAGAAGCGCGCTTGCAAAGTTCAGAAGCGCGCGCACACGAGTTTTGATCTACCGGGCTCCCGCGCTACTCCTCCGACCACCCTCATTTTTTTCCCGCAGCCGTTCACTTCCTTTCTCTGTTCAGCACGCTTCCACCATGCCGCCTCAAGGTGGTTTGCAAGATACGACGACTTCGAGCTCTACTGCGAAGTCTTCACAGGAATGGGTCACCGTTTATCCTCACAATCACACCGTCTATGAGTTCGACGGTGAGGAATGAAATATTTTTCCCCTTATATCGTCCTTTTTTTCAGATATCACTTTTCTCGTTGATGGAGGATTCAGCAAAGTCGCTCCAGCTCATATGAAACCGAAGAGCACGAATAAACTGTTCGTTTATTTGTCAGCCGCCTCGCCGGACACGATGAACCAGGCGGTGGCGCTCCGCACCAACAAGACCCTCGTTCCGATCATCAAGAACGTCGCCGAGTGCGAGGGGAAGCAGATCAAACACATGAACTATCTCTGGGCGAAACTTTGTGAGTCGAACTCATTCGACTCGGCGCTTCGCGACAGGTTCTTCGAACGCGACTACCCGTACCCCATCTACTCGTCATGCGGGCAGTATCTTCAGCTGTACGTGCTACAAGGGTCTGCAAAAGACGCTGTGGCACAGAGAGACGCGATTCTCACAGGAAACGATAAAAAAATGCGCGCCGCGGCGCAGGAAAGCGGGCTTGTTTCGCTTCTCGTTTACACTCCGAAGGGCAGGAATGCGTTGGTGACGAGAGTGCTTCTGACGGGAAGGGCCACTCGCGAGAGAGTCGAAAAAGGCCTGCAACGGGTGTTAAAGTACAAGCTACTGAGATACAGCACGTTTCATTCGTCGGACTTCAATTTTAATGACATCGAAGATACTCGCGATAAGAGCGGATACCCACTGCAGCCAGAAGACGTCGAAAAGCTCTCGGAAAGCGAAAGGAACATCTACTTTAAAAAGTTCTACGAGGTTTGCCCTGACACTCCACTCTCCTGTCTACCCCCCTTTCTTCAGATGATCGAGAAAAATCCTTCCGAAGTGCGCCCGCTAGGCTACTTTGAAGTTATCCATCTGCCGTGCGGAATGGAACCCGAAGAAGCGGCCGTGTTCGTGAGCAACTACAGAGCCAGGATTTACTTCTTGCCGAGCGAGCACTTCGTCAACAACCTTCTGTGTAACGAGGAAATGGTCGAAACTCTGTCCCACGCCTTCCGAAGATTGCCCGACGGACAAAGTGAGCGAATTCTGCAAGACATCTTGACGAACTGTTTTTGGTATAATTCAAGTAGAGCCCCCCACCTCAGTAGCACCCCCCACCGTGTTAAAAACCCAAGAAGAGCCCCCCACCCAGTACTAAATTGGTGGGGGGAGCTTCTTGAAAATGGGGGGCTTTTTTTGAGTTTGTTATTAAAAAAGCACCCCCCGCTCAGTACTTAGCGGGGGGCTGTTCTTGAAGAACCTGGTATTCTTAAAGCAGAGCCCCCCCCCCCTTACTAGAGCCCCCCACCAACCAAAAAAATGGCATATTTTGACATTCAAAAATGAACCCCCACCATTCAAAAATGGCCCCCCACCGTTCAAAAATGAGCCCCCACCGTTAAAAAATGGTCCCCCACCGTTCAAAAATGGTCCCCCACCGTTCAAAAATGGCCCCCCACCGTTCAAAAATGAGCCCCCACCGTTCAAAAATGGTCCCCCACCGTTCAAAAATGGTCCCCCACCGTTCAAAAATGGTCCCCCACCATTCAAAAATGAGCCCCCACCATTCAAAAATGAGCCCCCACGAGCAAACCGAAATCCTTTTCAGTCGGGAAGCGGAGAACAACATCAGACATAGACTTCAAATTAACAATGTCCACTCCAGTGACCGTTTTCTAGAAGAAATTTGATGGAAAAACGCAAAAAATGGGTAAAAAAGGAAAAAAATAGGAGAAAACTAAACAAAAAGATCGAGAAAAACTTCCAATCCACCTGAAAATCCACGTGAATCCACGTCTGGCATCAGATGTGACGCCGGAGTGGGGGGCTCTGCTTCAATAGTCCGACATCACATTTGACGACGGAGTGGGGGGCTTTCTTTGAATCTTCCGAGGTGGGGGTCCCTCGTTGAATGTGTGGACTATTTTTGATTCCGGCAGGTGGGGGGCTTTCCCGATGTTCTATTTGGGGGGTTCTACTTGTATTTAGGGGGGGACTATATTTGAATATAACCCTGTTTTTTTCCAGGGCCACTCGTCGTGCCGACCCATTGCGGTAGGCTCGTGACCATGCTGAAGGACCGTGGTTACGCCACGCGCGAATTCATTGTCGCCCCTCCCACTCACACCGTCATGGAGTCCTTCGGGTATAGAGAGGAGGCACCTGTCGGTCATCGATATGAAATCAATACTGACCGTTCTTGAACCCTCGACTAACGCGGCTATTCGTAGTTATCTTCCGTCTGTGTGTATATGTGTATATTTCGAATCAAATTTGTAAATTTGTCAATAAAGAACTGACGACTGGTTGGTGGCCCTACGGCGCCGAGTAACGTCTTCGCTTTGATGAAGTACTCGTTAACGCGATCAAGGATAATTCACGCAACGAGAGACAGAAAACGCACAAAAGTGATTCGAATGCGTTTATAAAGTGAGATTAGTAAAGCTTTTGAGTGATTGAATGGAAAAACCCGCGGGAATTGAGATGCTAGTGGTCCGGTTCGAACGCCGGATTGCTGTAGTAGTTGGAGGCTTGCGAGTGGAACGCGTTCTTCAGTTGACTGAAATTGGGACGGCGGGAGACGAACGACTGGAAGCAGCTCTGCATGATCTTGTACCTGCAAACAGAAGCACGTCTTCCGATGCGGGATTCTGAAGTCTCACGTCTGTTTGGATGAGTACTTGGGATGGGCGGCCACTCTGCCCTTGCGGATCGTCTCGATGATCTCTTCGGGTCGGTTCAGATCCTCGTAGGGCTGATCGCCTAGCGTGAAGATCTCGTACATCAAGACACCGAACGACCACGTGTCGCTCTTCTGACTGAACTTGCCGATGAAGCATTCGGGAGCCAGCCATCGGACCGGCAGGTATCTCAGTGCCAGCGAGTTCGCCGAGAACTTCGGGTCGTCCGGTTCGGAACAAAATCCGAAGCCGGAGATTTTGGCACGAAGACCCGTCGTGAGAAGGATGTTTCTGGCAGTGAGATCGCGATGGACGAGGTTTCTCGAGTGGATGTATTCCATTCCGTCGCAAGTTTCGTAGATTATTTTGAAGAGCACTTGGAACGGGATCCGATCCATCGGAGCGAATCCCGAGGGACAGTTCATTTCGGCTCTGAAAATGGAATTGATGGGAGGGAAAAGGGAATCGGAGAGAACGAACGTTTCCTTGATTTGCGAGAGATACTTGATGAGATTCATGTGAGTGAGCTCGAGCAACGAGCACACCAAATCGTTCTTGTTCGTCCATCCGAGCAGAAGAGCGATGTGGTCGTGGTGACGGAGTTGTCTCATCGATGCGATCTCTCGTTGCAGCTGATCTTCTTCGGGCTCGTCGAAGTGACGTGGCACCTGAAGAACGTGGACTGAAGAAGCACGAACGGCTCGCCGAAACACACCCTGACGGCAACTGCGCAGTCCTGGTACTGTTTCATTTCGACACGGTCGATCCACTGCATTATGGGCGCTTTTCCTTTCAGTTTTCCGAGATACACGTTGGAAATGGTACCCTCGCCGAGCAGGAACTCCGAATCGATGTGCACATTGTCGGATTTGATCTCCCACGGCAGTCTGGCCACCTTCGGGCACTCGCGGGGAGCTCTGGAAAAGAGGGCGAAGTGAAGAGAGCCGCGGGAAGGAAGAGCTCACTTGTAGATCCTCGGCTGGAGCATAATCTCGCTGAGCAACTCGACCTGCTGTCTGTGCTTTCTCTTCACGTGTCTGTAGATGAGGATGCCGAAGATGGTGACTGAGATCGAGGCGCAGACGAAGATGGTGAGCATGTCGTCGAGAGCGATCGACAGATACTTCGGACGGTGCCAAGGGCGAGCGGACAGGAGTGGGACTGGAAGAACGAGGGAGATGAGAAGGATCCGAATGATCGCTTACCCATCGGAATCTCATCTGTGCACGACGTCGAGTAGTTCTGCAGAAAGAAGACGTCGTTGTGGATCACTTGGTTATCGATCGTTTTGTCGAGGAATCCGAGATGGACGAGCGGAAGTGTGAAGTCTTCGAAGACGTCGTTCAAGTCCTCCGTCATCACCAGTCTGATGTGTGTCGAGTCCTTCAAGTTCGTCGTCAGATTCTTCGTGTTCGCGCATTGAGCGTCGTCGACGAAGAGGTACGCGAACGTCTGATTGTTGACCGAAGCGATGTGCTCGACAAAGTTCGTGAAGATCTGTGTCTTCATGGCCGTACAGTTGGCTTCTGGCGCTGAAAAGAAAAAAGGTTCTCAAATTGAAGGGACTTCTGAAACTGACGTGAATGTTTGAGATTCTTGATGCAGTTCGACGCGAAGTAGTGCGTTTTCTGTCCCAGCCACGGTATCATGAGCTCCCAGACGGTGCCGTCCTGAATGATCTGCGAGTGCACGAATCCAGAATACATCTTCGTCTGCGACATTTGACACGTGGGACCGTTGATCGCCGACTCGACCACTTTCAGCAATTGGCTCATGTTGGCAGAAGTCATGAAGACGTACACGTCGGAAATCGGTTTGTCCTCGTGAATGACCAGTGGAAATTCTGAAGACGTCGATTAGGAAAGAAGAAAGAAAGGGATAACGGACCGAAGTTTCTGTTCTCTTGGAAAATGGCTCTTATCTGACTGATCTGCTCTTCATCGTCGTTTTTGAAAACGGGAAACTCGGCGGCAGAAGTCAACGGCTTCAGGTCGAAAGCGATTGAGAGACCGAGACGTTGGCAGTTCTCCTGAAGTCACGGATGGGAAAAGGGACAGAAGGCGTCACATTACGTTCTCATTTCTATTGAAGACGTCAGTGATATTGAGTGGTGCGTAGTCCGTCAGAAGGACCACTTGTTTCTTGAGATACACAGTGAAGTCTTGCTGATTGTCCTTGGCCACCTGGAAACGAAGAAGAAGAGTGGGCGGGAGAGAGACAGAAGGCTCACGTTGTCTAGAATCGACTTTGCAATGCCGACGAGGTCTTCCGTCTGGAACTGCTCGCCGTCTTTCGAAGTGGTGAGAGCACTCGCGTACAGCTGCGAGAAGTAGACGGTGTCGTTTTGCCAGATCTGAGGAGACACTCGAAGTTTCTGCGGTTCACCTCCAAACACTTACACTGATCTCCTTCTCGAGACTGCTCGTTGTGACGATCGTCGAGTAATTGGATCCGAAGTAGAAGTCGTACTTGATTTGCTGCGTCGAGTTGAAGGGCATGAGACGGCCGTAGCCTCTGAGCAAGTCGGCGAACTCACGGAGATCGACTCCGGGAGTGACTGTCACGAGAACGTAGGCATTGGTGCCGACGGTCGGACAGAAGAGTTGGGTGGGCGGAGGGAAGACGGGAAGGACGGCGCCGTCGGAGAAGGAGGAGGAAGCGGATCGGATCGACTGGAGGGCAAGGAGCAGGACTGTGAGCACTCGCATGCTCCAAATGACGGCGAGAGAGCGGCAGGAGGCGACGGTGATAAGCCAATTTGTATGTGTGTCTATGTGTGTGTGTGTCGGTCGATAATTTATGAAATTGGGTTTAGTTTTGATAGGGAAAGAGGAGACACAGGTATTTCTTGGACAGGGAGCCGGCTTGCCGGGAATTTTTTGCTTTTTATAGGTTGTGACCTCAATGGAGCAGCGGAAGAGGGAGAGAAGAAGACACAGAACGGGGGAGCTTAGACGGATCGGAGAGCGGGAAGTTCGATTTCACTTTTGGAGACACTGATCATGGGCACGTGTGCAAAGAACAGTGTGACTTTCGAAGATAAGAGAGTGCGGCGACGATGCGGGGGAGTGCACCGGGAGAGGGTCCTGACTGGAAGAGAGACAGTGAGTGAGAGAGAGAGAGACAGAGAGAGAGAGAGAGAGAGAGAGAGAGAGAGAGAGAGAGAGAAAGAGATAAGGAGTGCTGAGGAATCCCGTGACCTTTCGGACGCGTGACGTGGCATCCCCTACGCATTCTCGGCTCCCGCCGGAAGGAAACGCTGCGAGATCAGTTTGAGTTTGGGAACCGCACGTCATCTGGGTTTGTTGGCTGCAACGATGATGCGAAGAACCGCCGGCAAGGAAGCCAAAAGTGAGCCTTGCGGCTGGAAGAAACTGCAACTCCGCGTGCTCTTTCAGCTAATTCCCCGAGACACGGCGACGATTCCGATCTGCCGAAGAAGTGCGTCGTGATTCGAAAGAAGAAGATCGGCGATGACGTCGAGAAGGTCGAACTCCGCTACGTCGCCTACAATCGTCTCGAGAAGGGAGCAATGAGCACTGTGAGCCAATGAGAAGAAGAAGAAGAATGAGAAGTTCGTCGGATTTTCAGACGATGGAGGTGATCAACGACGCGTCGGCCTACTTCAAGGACCGTGCCAGCGATCTCGATTATCAGGATAGCCCGAGCTCGAAAACGTGGACTGAGAAGACGATGACGATGCCGAAGAGCGAGGAGAAGGGCAAAAAGAAGCTGGAGCAGTGTCTCCCGCTGCTCCTGGTGAGCAACCCTCTGAGTCCCACGGCCCTTGATCGAACTTTCAGAGCATCCGTGCTCGTTTCGCCGAGGCGGAGACAAACAAATCCTTCAGTCAGCACAAGAGAACGCAGAGCGGCGTGCTCAAAGCACTGTGCGACGAGATCGTCTCCGAGGCCTCCTACGTGCTCCAGAACGGTCATCCGGTCACTTCGGAGCTCATCAAGAAGATCGCGAACATCAACACGCTCTCGAGACAGGTGATTGCGGACGAGACGAGCAAACTCGAGAATCTGGTGCCCGACGAGAACGAGCTGGCCGCGTCGAAGTCGAAGACGAGCGACAAGCCCACCAAGTGAGAGCCGGCTCACCGAGGAGCTCCAACAAGCGAACAAATCCAATGCTATACGTCCCTTTTCTTTCCGGAATAAATCCGTGAACTGTCTCTCTTTTTTGTTGTCTCCTCCCGGTTCCTCGTTGTCAGCAAGGAGGAGATTTCCGGAGCCTTGAAGAAAATGACGAGCTGGTTCGAGAGTCCGACGTTCGAGTACGACTTCAAAGTGCTGCGATTCGAGGGTCTCCTCACCTACTTCTGCCTGTTTCTCGTCGGAGTGAGTGTCGACTCCGTATCCGCGCCGCGCAGCCAATTGGTTTCCAGGCGATCTCGTGCAGTTTCGTGCTCCGCTGGGCCACTTCCGATTCGTACACCCTTCCCTACTTTGTGAGAGAACAAAACGTGTTGAGAGGGAAAAAAGCACGAATTGTCTCGAGAACTTTGCAGAAAAACACGAAACGATTGCATTTTGTGGGACACTTGAGCGACGCCGGAGGCACCAGTTACTATCGTGTCAAAGAGGCGCAGAGCAGGAAAAAATAGCCATTGTTCTTTTGCTTCTTCTTTTGTGCAATAATAAAAATGAAACAGTTGGCAACGTTGTGTGTCTTCTTCATTATTTTCCAATCAATAGAGAATCAATAGAGAACTGGAGAGATGGATTCAGTTCTGAAGACGTTGACGATAGGCCATCGGATGGAACGGACGACGGACTTCGCGCGTGAACTGCAAATAAACGGGGCGTGAAGAAGAAGGAGAAGGCGTGGGAAGCATCGTGCTAGACATGTTTTGGCAGACACCTTCCCCATCAGAAGTGCGGTCTTCTCGTTAAGACATCAGATTCTGATGAGTGGTGCACGTCTTCATCTTCATCTCTCTCTCACTCACCTCGTAGTCGTCGTAGAAGTCGTGCGTCGGATCCCAGCGACGGTAGCGGAAGTACTTGGGCTGGAAGTGTCTCGACGGCGTCTTCGCCTCGACCGGAGTCAGCGCCAGAACGAGCGCGAGCACGAGGAGCAGGACGGCGAGCAGAGAACGCATTCTGCAACTTGACGTCTTCTTCTTCTTCTTCTTCTTCTGAATAGGAAGGGGAAACGTGTGGGTGAGTGTGCAAGAATGAGCCAGAAAGGGGGCGGAGCTTGGAGCAAGGGAGAAAAGATTGGCGAGAGCAGAAGAGGGGGAGGGGGCGGGGATTAGAATGAAGAATGGGGAATCTTCTGAACGAGCGCTTTCTTTTTCTTCTCCCAAAATTTCCCTTTTCTCAACCCCCGTCAAATAATGTCTTTCTGTGTCGCATTTTCGTCAGAAAAAGGAGAAGACAAATTGTGATTCGATAGGACATGCGATGCAGAATAGAAAATTGCGATAATTGTGGGACGGGGAGGGGGGGATTCGATGGGAGCGAGGAGGAGGAAGAATGCATCGAAAATGAGCACACAGGAGCCGGAGCCGAGGAGCAGAAGATTATCGGAGCCGCGGCGAAATTCGCATGGAGCTTACATCGAAAAGGTCTCGCTGCGGATTCTGATGAGATTCCTTCTCTCGGAAAGAACATCGTCAGAATGCGAAATCGGACAGCGGAATGAGCAAAATGAGCACGTGGAGCCCTGAAATCGATTCTCGAAAGTTCCTCCGAACTCCTTACAAAGGGGGTGGGGGATCAAAACGGTGGTTCTGTTCTTCGGCCATTTGTCTTGAGACACGAGCACAATAGGCTTAGAAATGAGCCGTGTAGTAGTGGCTGGAAGGGCTTACGGCCCGAATCCTTCGGAATCATGAGACAGTGGGCTCCATGAGAAGAGCTCAGGGCTCTTTTTGGAGCATCTGCCTGAATGCACTTCCACTGGAGCCAAACTATAAAAACCGGTCAGAATGAGGAGACGTGCGTCATCATTTTTCGACCAAAAGAATGAAGGAAAGAAGGGAAAAAGTTCGCGAGAAACCGAAAAATTAGTAGTCGTTCGGGGGGGAAACGAAGAAAAAACGAGAGAAAACTAATTAGTTTGCGAGCCCGTGGAACGCGAAAAACGAGGAATATTGGATGCAAGAGGCCATTCTTTCCGGCTCGGAATCATAAAAATGTATCCAGTTTTTGTGCCCTGTACTACGGAATCCGATGAATAATTCCGCGAGAAAAGTCTATTTCGGACGGTGAGTTTCGAGGATTTTTGGTCGGAAACTCGCTAGTTTTTGTGCAAAACGAGCCACTTTTTGTGCCTAATTAGTCTCGTTTCCTCGTTTTTTCGTGAGTTTCTTTCGTCGAATGTAGTTTCGTCGTGCCACGTCACGCACACACACACTTTCAGAAATGAAATTGTCACTTTTGAAGACAAATGACGTCTTCTTTTTGGTCGCTGTCGACGACTTCTTCTGTACAATTGGATTCACAGCTTCAAAGAATATTGAATTTCGCATTGTCAGAGAATACTTTTTTGTTTCAAGTGGCGCGAGGGAACCGAATGTTTTCCAGGCATCCTTCTTCCGGGACTGCTCCCAGAGGAAACGACTTGTTGAAAACCAAAAAATATCGCATGATATTTGGCACGAACGTGTTTTGACGCCATCAGTTTTCCGAGAAGTCGTCGAGACGGTCGCTGTTTTCCATTTATTTCAGCCGCAAATTGGGTACAGTAGTCCGTTCAAAGCCCTTTAGCGCCCAAATGGCCTAAGTTTCCGCGGCCGCGCCGTCGTGTAGTTCTCCCGGACAAGCGCGATTTTCGAAATTGTCGCAGTTTTGACTCGTTTTCCGACAGAATCTCGCATTTTTTCTATCTTCCAAGAATGTCAGTTACTCTTCACACAACATCTGGAGATATTAAGATTGAGCTTTACGTTGAGGATGCGCCGAAAGCTTGCGAGGTAAGTCACAAGCTTCGGAGACAAGCCAAAGCAAACCAAACTTCAGAACTTCCTTGCTCTGTGCGCCAGCGATTACTACAACAACTGCATTTTCCACCGGAACATCAAGGATTTCATGATCCAGACGGGAGATCCGACACACTCGGGAAAAGGCGGGCAGAGCATCTTCGGCGGCCCATTCGAGGACGAGTTCGTCAGTGCTCTGAAGCACGACGCACGCGGGTGCGTCTCGATGGCCAACAACGGACCGAACACGAATCAGTCGCAGTTCTTCATCACGTACGGAAAAGCGCCGCATCTCGACATGAAGTACACGTTGTTCGGAAAGTGAGAAGATCGAGAAAAGAAGATGAAAAAGGAAAAGTGATCTATTACAGAGTGATCGACGGCTTCGACACACTGGAAGAACTTGAAACGATAAAGGTGGACAACAAGTACAGACCGCTCGTACAACAAAAGTAAGGGAATCCCGTCTTTGAATCTGAATACAACTCAATGTTCAGAATCCAAAACGTCACAATCCACGCAAACCCAATGGCAGCAGATTGAAAATCCAAAATTGGAAATTATCGAAAACCTAATTTGTATTTTTCCCCCCTTGTTTTTCTGATCGCTTCGTGCTTCTACTGACTCATTCTCATCTGATTTTCACCCGATTTATTTATTTTGTTACATACAATCATATAATTTGACAATTAGAAATCAAAGTGTCGGACAGTAGAGCGTCGAGTTGTGATGGCCCATTCTGAGATTGCACATGAGTTGCATCCGACACGTATCGTCGCAATGCGGGGAAGACGTTCGGAAGGCGTACTTGTAGAACTGATCCCGTTTTTTCTCGCTTCTGATCAGTTTCTGAACCACTTTGTTCCAGGAAACTGGCGATAAATCGGCCATTCCGTAGGCCTCTCGAGCCGAATAAAGCTTTTCCCAGACTGGCTTTTTCTCGAGGCTCGCCTTCTCTAAATCTGCCGAATACGTGGTGAAGTCGACGATTTTCTGGAAATCAGACATCGAATTCGCTGGATTCCGATCAGGTGTACGACTCACAAACTTGTCGTACGGATCGACTTCGTAGATTCTGTAGGCGGGATTCTGGTACTCGAAGGTGGTGACTGACGGCGCGGCGTATCCGACCTGAAAGAAGAGTCAGAAGACGTCACGGATTCAGAAGACATACGCTGATCGGACGGCTGGAGACGTTGTGCATGTCATCGAAGAAAACGGTGAAGTAGTCGAGGTGGTCGTGGCCGAAGAATTGGGCGGTAATCGTGGAGGCGAATCTGAAAGGGAAGGTTTAAGATTGAGGACAAAAGACGAAAAAAGAGGCACCTCTGAATGACGCGGTAGTAGTTGAACGCCCATCCTTCGAGACATTCGGAGTCGCCGGGCGGAATGTGCGCGAGCACGTACACCTGCTCGCGCTTCTGCTCCGACTCGTGGAGCTCGTTCACGAACCACGACATCGACGAGTCCGGATCGCTTTGGTTCAGGTAGAGGAAACTGAAAACCGAGGGAGGAGGGACTAGGAAACCCATGGTGGCCGAGCGACTCACAAGTTGGTGACTTCGCAGAATCCCGTGTTCAGAGAGATCAGTTTGAGGCCTTCCATCACTTGCGTCGAATAGGAACCTCGTCTGGAATGGACTCGAATTGGCTGAAAACTGTCTGCAAACGACACTTACTGAAGGAGACTTTCATCGGATCCTTCGCTGAGCCACGGGCCGCTCATCGTCAGAAACTCCTTGTAGAGCCACGTCGGCCAGAATCGCTCGTCCACGGAATGCGGGGCGAAGCTGTTCACCGGCACGCCTTCATGGTTTCCGAGCGCCCAGAAGACTGGAGTTGTCGGAAACGAGCTCTGGACGAGCCGATGGAGGCGGCGGAGCACGGAGAGGTGCTCTTCGATCGAGTAGGCCCAATCCACGTGGTTGATGTAGTCGCCGGTCATCAGAATCATGTCGATGGTGTGGGTGCGGTTGATGTGCGAGAGCATGTGCTCGACGGTCCAGTACGGGATGTCGCACTTGCCGACGGATCCCCAGTAGCCGGCCGCCTTCTTCGGATCGTCGACTCTTTTCCGACAACACACCGGATCGTCGCAGTCGGCCTCCGAAGGGTACGAGTACTCAAAGTCCACGTGGAGATCCGTCAACTGCAGGACGTTCAGATTCTGGAATGAGGCGGCTCTCTCCGGTTTCTTCTTTTCCACAGAGATCCTTCTCTTCGGCTTCGGCGGCAGCGGGATGACCCATCCGGCCTCGGAAGGATCGGAAGGATCGGCGCAGTCGGGCAGAAGGATGCCGCAGATTTGGGAGGGCGACTCGTTGGCGAGCCGTCGGAAGACGTAGAAGAACTCGTCTCTGAACTGAGAGCTGATCCCGTCGCACACCGCCCACGACTGTTTCGCAAACAGTTTGCAGATGATGGTGGCCAGCTCGAGCACGACGGGCTCGGAGACGTCGAACTTGAGAAGGAAGCTGAAAGTGAGGGACTAGAAAACGCCGGTGGCCGAGGTCTCTCACCTGACGACGGAGATCAGTCCGGTGCACGACAGGCACGTCGGCTGAAATCCGTATCGATCCATCGTCACATTTTGTTTTTCTGAACGATTTCGGGGCGGGTCAGAGATCAAACAATCATCAGTGTCAACGAAAAACGAAAAAGAGAAACTTACTTTTCGTTCTCAAAACTGTGGCCTCGGAAAGCAGAAAAAGAACTGCGAAAACGGCGAAAACCGGTTTGATTCTCATTACTTTTCGATGGAGAAACGGGAGGAACGAGGACTGAAAAAGAGAAAAAAGTATAATAATACGAAAAGAAGAAACGTTTCGGAGAGCGAAAAAAAAAGAGAAAAGAAAAGAAAGAACGAACTCGTCAGGTGGCTTTTCGAACGAAAAACGAGACGATCGACCGCAGCTGACGGGCCAGAAATGACCGATATTCGGATGGACCCACTGAATGGAATGAACGGGCGTGAAGTGGCACCTATCTTATCTCATCCAGTTCTTCATTTGCCACGTGACTCGAATCGATCTCCAGGGTCCTTCTACACCGTCATTCCCGGACCAATCGATGAAACCGAATGGAAGTGTCACGTGACAATCAGCCCATGGACCGGGACATACAAATAGTTTCAGTCCTCCTCCCAAATCAGAAAGATGTCTGAAATCACATGACTGTGAAATGTTTTCGGAATAAGACGTCTTCCTCTTCTCCTCCGGACCTTCCTAATGCAAATCGAGCAGAAAGAGCCCAGTGGCTCCCATCCGATCTGTCTGTCGTCTCTCCGATCGCCACACTCTCTCGCTTCGTTTTTTCTCTCTTCTCCTTCATCTTCATCATCAACATCAGCACTTTGTCCTGCCGCCTTTGCAAAGAACATTCATATCATTTCATCGATATCTCACCCGCCTCTCCTCCTCGCGAGGCCACAATTCGCCCCGTTGCCTCCTCGCATACATTATACTCTCCCTCTCTCTCTCTCTTTTTCTTCCGTTTTTATTCGAATTTCCATAAAAAAGTGTCCATCGTCGTCCCACAAAATCACCCGATTATGGTGATACGCCCGCCTTTCCATATCAGTGTTTCGGCCGAAACACACAAGTGTTCAGACTGTTTGTTTGCTCTTTTTCGCGTCGCTTATCTCGCCCCCTTCTCCTCGGGGGGTTTCCTTATTCGTTTTTCCATTGTCTCTCCTCTTTCTTGCACTGAAATTCAAGTTCACACCGTCCGATTGACCACGTTTCGAGGTCAGACACGTTGTTTCGTTGTCGGCAAGGGTTTCATATAGTTGCTGCCCTCGAAACGAGAATTCATCGAAAATCTCGCACTCTTTTTTCGGTTTCCGGCTGTTCGGAATTGAAGTTTCACGGTGCGGACGGATAATCGCCCTCGCCGATACTTGTTTTTCCCTTTTCGTTCCTCCCACCCGTCTACTTTCCATTTCAGGGTAACGAACGGGACGGTGCGGTGAGGCACTTCGAGCATGTCTTCTTCCGAGAAACTGTCCGCCGATGACGTGCTCAACACTCTCGGTTTGTTATTTTTCTCGAAGGGAGCGTCAAATCGGTTAATTGTATTGCAGACTCGCGCAATCGGTACATCCTGACGTGCATCCTTGTGTGCGGACTCGCGTGGACTCCGCTCGCCTTCACTGGCCTCTGTCCCTCGTTCATCATCAAAGCGGCCGACAACACGAGCTTCATCGGAGTGGCCGACGAGTTCGATTTGACGGGCGATGCCACGTGGCTCGCCGACAGCACAACGACCTTCTACATGGTCGGCAACATGATCGGAGGCAGTCTGATTCCGCCGCTCGCCGACAAGTACGGCAGACTGCCCGTGTTCGTGGCCACCGTGGTGCTGATGGCCGCCGGCGGAATGGCGTCCGCCTTCTCGAGCTCGATCCTCATGTTCTGCATCATGCGCCTCATCCATGGCACCTTCTACACGGCGTCAGGGCTCTCCGGCTGGGTGCTCGGCTACGAGAACACGCCCCTTCGACTGCGCTTCTTCACCTCCGTCTACTACGGAGTCATGTGGGTCGTCGGCGCGTGCTTCCTCGCCCTGCTGGCCTACGTCCTTCCTGACTGGCGGTGGCTCATGTTCTGCATCTCGGTGCCCAACCTCTTCCTCGCCGTTCTCATCTACTGGACGGTGCCCGAGAGTCTCCACTACCTCGTTTCGAGTCAGCAGACGGAGAAGATCGAGGCGTGGCTCGACAAGATCAGAGGTCCGAAGGGGGACATTGGCGCCGCCGACATCGTCGAGCTCGATGAGAAGAGCTCGAGTTTCGGAGCGTTGTGTCGTGAGATGTGGAAGCACAAGATGTTCATCGTCTACATCTTCGTCATGACGTACCTCTGGATCGTCGACACGTTCATCTACTTCGGTCTCGCGTTCTACTCGAAGAACCTCGCCGGCGACATCTACCTGAACTTTGTGCTGATGAGTCTCGTCGAGGCGCCCGCCTACATCTTCTCGCCGCTCTTCATGAACAGATACGGACGGAAGGTGCTCATCTCGGGCACCCACATCATCGCCGGCCTCTCCTTCCTTGGCATCATCGTCTTCTCCGAACGATGGCACATCTCGTGCTGGCTGCTCGGGAAATTCGCAATTTCGTGCTCTTTTATGAGCATCTACATGTTCGCCAGTGAGATCTTTCCGACGGACGGCCGCAACAAGTGCATCGGCTTCTGCGAGACTCTCTCGAGATTCGGAGGCATGCTTTCCCCGTACCTGTCCCACCTGGTGAGTCTGTCCGGTAGAGCGCACTTCCATTCCTTCGCTCCTTCCAGACCGTCGTCCATTCTCTCGCTCCGGCCTTCACTCTCACGCTGATCGCCGTCTCCGGGGGACTTTTGACGCTGATTCTTCCCGAGACGCTCAACACAAAACTTCCGTCGACCATCGCCGAAACTGCCAGTCGACGTCAGTTGATTGATCGCTCTGATTCGAATTCCAATTAGTTCCTCTTCCCGCTTCTTTCTCGCTTTTTGTATCCCTTGTCCCCCTAGTCAAACGGGTATTTCAAACTTTCTGTGAAACTTTTCAATTCTACCGACAAAATTAATCTTGCTTGAGTGAAAATAAATAACGCATAATTTATCGGAGGAAGTCATAAAAGACAGGGTGCATGTACATTTTCAGTTGGGAAAGTGAACCGGATAATCATACATTGGCTCCCTTGAGCGCGACAATGTTACAGCCGAGAAGGCCGGCTCCTGACCACTTCTGCGGACGAATCTCAAGACGCACAGGACGATTGTCACGAATGACGGTCACGCGGACAATCTTCTGCAAGACGAAGAACCCTGAGAATCAGCTCCTTCACTCACTCACGTTCTCAAACTCCTGTGTGATCTTGGCCACCTGCTGCATCTCCTTGAAGTTGCCGAAATGCAGATTCCCGTACTGAATGATGAGATCGTCCTTCTGGAACCCTCCGATATCGGCAGGCGAGCTTTCGATAACTGACGACACTTTGACGAACGGATTGTTGGAAGTGCGGTGGACCACCGGGACCTGTTCCTGATCCTTCTCTTCTTTCGGACCATCTTCTTTACTCTCCTCTTCCATCTCGGCGACTATTTGCTCGGTGAGCTTGGCGCGATCGTTTCTAAATGAAAGAAGTTGAAAGAGTGAGGATGACAGTTTTTGGTTGAACCTGAGACAGATCAGATCGTGTCTCGCGTGCCTGACCGCGTAGACGTCGATAGTGTTCAGCGGATAGCCTTCACTGTCGATCAGCGGCGAGTCCATCGTGGAGTTGTTCTGAAAAGAGCAGCTGAGCTACACTTTCAGATTTACAATCAAACTCACAGTGGTCAGAACGAGCTCCAACTCCTTCATTTTCTCATCAAGCTCATCGCGCTGCTGAAGCAGTTGTTTCGCTTTCGAATGGTGGTCCATCTGAAGGCTGAATTGGAATCGGATCCCATCTTTCAAGCAGAAGATATGAGGTATTTAGAATGTATCAACTGGAAAACGAGAAATTGAAATGGACGAATGATAAAATTATGTTTATAAAAGCAGTCAAGAGAGAATGTGTCGAGAACTTTGGAAGTTCAATAATGGTTTGTTCGGAACAGACTGTGGAGTTCTTTGGAAGAAAGATAGAAGGAGAGAAGGGACGAAAGTAAATGAACTTCGAATGAGGTAGACACTGTTGCAGTGAGAGAGAGACATATTTAGTAGTCGTTGAAGCGTCCTCTTCCGCGACCGCCTCGGAATCCGCCACGCGACGATGGCGGCGGCCCTCCATACGGAGCGAAACGATCGCTGTTCCCGTGCAACCCGCCTCGATACGACTCGCGACGATAAGAGTCTCCTGATCCGACGGTTCCACCACGGCCGCCACCCCGACGGAAAGACGGAGATGCTGCAATTAGGGATTTTTTTTTGACAGTTTTCTGATACACGACGGTATTACGTCTTGTAGCCGGCTGAATTCCTTCTCTTCGTTCGCCGTCGTCTTCGTATCTCGGCGGATCTCCTCCGCTGCCATCCCAACGTCTCGGCGTCGCGTACGCCCACTTCACAATGAACGGGGCACTTCCGTACGGACTGTCGACCGGCGTGTGGTTGACGACAGCGATCACTTCGTTCGCCTGCTCGGTCGATTCGAACTCGGCAGTTCCAGCAGCCGATCGTTCGTTTCGCGACGGGAAAACTTCTACTTTGACCGGTTTGTGTTTGGTTTTCTCGGCGAGCAATCGAGTGAGCGCTTCTTCGTCCATTGTACCTGGTGCGTTGAACCAGTGAAGAGTGTTCGTCGGAAAGATGATTCTGTTTTTCGACGCGAATTCGGGAGTCGCGAAACGTTGATTGCGCGATCCGGTGTAGTCGCGGAATGACGGAGTACCGTCCGGAAGTATGAAAGGGTCTCTCAGGTGATGGACGCATTCCTGATGGCTCGGCTTA
This sequence comes from Caenorhabditis afra, assembly GCA_963570955.1. NCBI lineage: Eukaryota > Metazoa > Nematoda > Chromadorea > Rhabditida > Rhabditidae > Caenorhabditis > Caenorhabditis afra. The sequence goes on along the minus strand of OY751533.1, from coordinate 6,393,102 downwards.
AACTCGAGCCGCATTCCGAACATCTCGAAGCCTTGCAAGAAGTCGAGCACGTTCTGTCGTTCGTCCGGAGATCCCATCTCGATCATTCCGGTCTCGACTTTGGATCGCATGAAGCTGACGCGAAGCACGTTTCCATACTGGCACAAGATGTTGAATACCATGTCACAGTTGATCTTCTCGTGCTCAATTCCGTAGACCATCAGAACGCATCCCTGGAAACAATCATGTTTTCCAAACTCGCGGCAGTACCACTCACGGGCCCTCCTCCCATTGGCGGAGCTCGATCTCTCTCGTCATAGTCTCTGAATCTCGAAGGCGGGGGACCTCCTCGATATCCGTAGTCGTCAGGAGGCCCGCCACGTGGCGGATAGCCGTGTGACGGCGGATAGTCTCTACGATCCGGGAATCTTTCGCCGCGGTCCTCAAACGAACGACGATCTGAAACATTTGTGCGGTCAGCCATTTCAGGACTGACAATAGACTCACAACGATCATCCGGTCGCGACGGAATCAGCGTTTTTCTGCCACTGTCAATAGGGTTATCACCTGAAAACGGAGATTCTAATTGGCTGAAAGTATGAAAACTTTCAGATATATCCTTCTGTTTTTTCTATGTTCTGTTTTTGTGCGAAACTGTTGTTTTTGTGTGTTTTTTTTGCGATGAATTGTTCGAGGGAATATCTATGCTATGCGTATATTTCTTTGCTGTGTGTCACTGTTTTGTTGTTTTCCGAAAGAGACACAACAAGACGGCGACCGAGGAACCAGTTCATTAAAGGCGCAAAACAAAACAGGACGGGGCAAAACCAACTGTCTGGAAGCGTGAAGTCGCGCTGATCCTTGTCCTGTCGCGTCACACGTACTCGATCGGGCTGAAAACGGAAACGAGTTGGAAACAGGAGACGAGCAAGAGTTCGAACCTTAGCAAATTCTACTTTCAGAGTGCAACATCCAGAGTAGATATCAGCTCCATTCATGGCATGCTTAGCTGCCTGTGCGACCTCAGTGTTCTCGAATTCGACGAGAGCCTGGATGACACTCGGCTTGTGCATCACAGCCACACGGAGAACCTTTCCTTGCGTGCTTGAAATAGTGTAAATCACGTCGGCATCAACTGGATACTGCGCGTTGAGCACAGTCAGAACGAGCACTTTATTCGGTGTCGCCGACTCAAATCCCATTCTTTCGATGCATTGCGAAGTGGAATAGTTGAAGAGGGCAGCCTGAAAAGCAAAAGAGTGCTCGAATTTCCGCAAGATTTCTTACCTGTCCGCCCACATTTATCTGGTTCGACGCTGCAAAATTGACGCAAGCCTTTGCTCCCTCAATGTCCTCGAATTCAACGAGGGCCATGCGAGAATGCGGAATACACGTTGCATACGCGACAGGACCAAAGGTGCTCAGAGCTTCAAGCAAGTCTGCTTCCGTTGCCTGAACAAATGCACCGTTTTTGAGAAACATTGAAAAGTGTACTTTTGGCTGAAGGTTTCGGATGTGCACAACAATTGATGGGTTTGGATTCGTTGGATCCGCATTGTCGTCACGTCGATAGCGTTTCAGTGGCGGATCCGAGCTGTAAACGGCGAAATTTTCCAATAATTGGCTGTTTTGAGCGGCTCACCCTTGGTAATAGCCTCCTCTATGCATCAGCGTAAAGTTTACCTGCAAAATTAGCTTGTTTTAGGAAAAAACAACTCATACAATGCGAGCGGAACGAAAATTGGAAAATGTCGGGAATAGCGCCTCTCGCGATGTCCCCCACTCGATAAATAGCGCGCGCGAGTCAGTAGCGTAAGAATGGAACGTCGTTTGAACGAAAAAATCTGAAGATCCGCGAATTCTTCCGAGATTTCACCTCCAAATTTGGGTTTTTTTATAAAATAGATTCCTCTTCGGTTAGGCATACACGAATATTCATTTTTTTTTGCTCGAACTCTCTATAACTGCAGAGAATAGTTTCAATATATTTATTTAAATTAAAAACCAAAAAAAAAACATTAAAATCGAACAAGTTAAATAAGTTTAAAAAAAGAAAGATGGATATGATTAATTAAATTAAGAAATAAATGACACACCAATAGAAATTTTCATCTAGTTGGTAAATAACCTAATCTTATAAAAAAACAGAAAATAAAATAAAATAATCAATTTGAGATTGATTAACGGAGGGGGGGGGGGGGGGGAATAAAACGTGGCTCGAAGCCGGAAAAAACAGGTTAATGTCCTGAACAATAGAAATAATGATTAAATATAAAAATAATTAAACTTAAAGAGAAAAACTGACTTAAGGCCAATAGAAAAGATAATAAATTCAATAAGAGAAAACGGAACAATATTAAATAAAAACTAGGGGGAAAAAAATACTACAAAAACAACACTGGAGAGCTATACTATAGAAAAAAAAGAAAAAAAAAACTCGCAGAGCTCAGTCTCGGTTCGTTGGGCGGCGGAAGTATTGGGCTCCTTCTCTCGGTTTGAGCGGCAGCGTTCTCCAGTCCAGCTCGTGTCGCAGAATTCCGTGGTCGGGACGGATGAGGTCGTAGCGAGCGATCGACTCGACCAGCCACGCGGCTCCGACCAGCGAGATGCGGTTGTTCGGATCCGTCCATCGTTCGTCGATCTGCAAAAGTTAACTTTGAGTTTCAAAAATCATTGTCACTTTCTAATAACTACTAAACATTTCAGAACAAAAACTCACGATGCTGTCTCTGAAGTAGAGCACAATCGACGGGTAGAGCTTCGGCGGCTTTCTCTCGTTCGGCTCCTTCCACCAGTATATGGCTTCTGTTGGGTACGACGGGTAGGGCTCCTCGGCGTAGTAGCCGCCGAACGCCTCGATGATCCGGATGTACTGGTCTCGCTCCTGCAAGATGATCTCATTCTCCGTCGGGAGAATGGTGAGGGTGGCTCCGTAGAACAGAGGCGGCATCTGAAATTGGAAAGTTGAAGAAATGAGCATGGGAGACTGTATTGCGAACCAGGCGGTGAATGTTGTTCTTGAGCTCCGTCAGCTTGTTCTTGTGGAGCTTTTCCTCGAAGGACAGATCCGTCAACAGGTACTTGTAGTCGTCGTCGACAGCCGCCGGGTTCTTGATGCACGCGTGGAGCCATTCGACGGAGACTATCATTCCGGGGCTAAAAATATCCGAATTTTCAGACCGAAGAAGCTTTTACTCACTGAGCCAGAACCTCGAAGTGATCCAAAAAGTCGAGGTCCAGCGGCAGGTCTTTCGCTCCGGGCCGAGAACAGACGACGAAGTGCGTGATCTCTTCGAGTCCCACATTTTCGACGTTCACATCGGGGAAATCCATTCCGTAGATCACCTGCAATTAGAAAAAAATGGCTCTCGTTGTATTTTTTCAACAATAAAACTCACGTCCAGTCGCTCGGGCAATCTTGCCAAGTCTTCCTTCTTGAACGTAGCCGTGTAGACGATGAGGACGAAGAAATCGCGCTTCACCTTCGGAATCGTTCCTGGAATCTTCCTTATTAATAAAAACCGTGAGGGGTATATCCATCTGTGTGTCTGTGTGTCTGTTTATCGGTCCGCATTCCGAGGGCAAGAAGAAACAAGGATGCCACCACAAAAGACCGAACCAGTGACCCTCACCCAACAGACAAACACATGAGCCACTCGGCCACCACACCCATGCAGAGGCAACCACCTACAGGGCGGTGAAGTGCGCGCTGTTGGCGGCGGAGCCGCTTGGTTCATTCTGGTTTCTCAATATATTTGAAAAACTCAGTTTTCAGACTCACTGTCCGGTCTCTTCCCATGCCACCTGGCGAGAAGACCTGGAATCAGGTTCTTGCGACCTTCCTCCGTGCAGTAGGCTTCCGGTCGCTTTCCGTCGATGTCCTTCGTGCTCTGGTTGGCGCCGTGCTCGAGAAGCGTCCGGACGATGTCGTGGTTTCCGAGTTTGACAGCGGCGTGTAGGACCGTTTGCGCTTTCTTGCCGCACACCGCTGTGAGGGCGGCACCGGACTCGGCCAGATGTTTGACGTCGTCGACTCGAAGTTCCTGGACTGCGCGGAAGATCGGAGTGTATCCTTCGCTGTCTCTCCTGTTGATTTCCAACCGAGACTCTTGGAGCATCTGGCGAACGTGCTGTTGTGTTTGGGCGGTCGGGACGAACACTGAAAATAAAGACAAAATCATATATCGATTTTCGAATTTCGAGAAACTAACCGCGCTCTTCGAATGTCTTCTTCTTACGCTGGTACGGACGCCAGAACAGGTGTCTCTTCGCGCGCTTGTACGCGTAGTAGGTTGTCCAGAAGAGCACAAGGTAACCGAAGACCTTGCACATCGCCGAGAACATTCTGAAAAATAGAAAATCAAGAGATTTGTCGAATCTTTTGCAACCCCTTACGTCTCTTCTTCGTAAACCGGCGCCGCTTGTGTCGCTTTCTGCGTCAACATTTCGAGATCGTTGATCTGCTCGTCGAGTTCTTCGAGGGCGGCGAATGCCTTCCGGAAAGCGCTTCGAGCCGCCGACAAGTCCATCCGGAGGTGAAGCAACTGGTCCAGATTGAGCCGGACGTCTTGCAGAACAGTGGAACGGTTGAACGACTCCTCATCGAATTGGAGCAGGAGTTGGCGGAACCAGTTGAAGTCGTTGAATCCGAACTCTTTGCTCATTCTGGAGGCCACCACGTAGATCTCACCGACCGCTTTCAACGAGAACTCGTTCTCCCGATGCAACTTCTGCAGACGATCGAACTGATCGAAAAAGCGCACGATCTTCGCCTCGTCCTCGTGCAGAATCCGGAACGTGTTGATGGCGTCCCATTTCCCGGCTCCGCGGCGCGTGATGTTCTGCGCGAGGTTGCTCGTTTCCATCGCGTTGCGCACGACGAACATGATCTTGTCCCGGTTGGCCATCCACTCGTACAGCTTCTCCATGTGCCGCACTCCTCGTCGCACTTGTTGAATCTGCTCGTTGTGGTCTTTCAGAACTTTGACCAAGTCCCTCGGAAACTTTTTGAGCAACTCAACGCTCCCGGACATCCTCCTCGCGGTGTTGTGCAGGACGTTGAGCTTCTTCTGGAGCGTCTTCATCGGCTTGATGGTCTTTTCCGTCAGGAGCGGAATCGGATTCTTCTCCTGGAACCGCAGTAGTTGTTGACGGAGATCGTTGAAGTTGGCGATCGGCAGCAGTTTCAGATGGTCGAGGTTGCACGCCGGATTGACGAACGTCGTCTTCGTGATCCATTCACGGAACCGATCGACTTCCTCGAAGAAAATCTTCATTTTCTCCGGAACGGCTGATTTGAAGAAATCCGCCACCCGTCGGAAATTGTCGATGTTCTTGAGGAGCTCTCCGAAACTCTTCTTCTCTTTCAACGCTGCGAGTTCTTCCGTGCGATCAGATCCGTTTGACTTGTCGAGAATCGCCTCCAACTCTTTCCGGAACTTTGAGTAGCTCGAAAGGAACGAGCTGTCGATGCCCTCGGTGGAGAACTTGGCAATAGTCGTCGCAGTTCGCCAAGCAAGGAAGGTTTCGTTTAGCTTCTTGAAGTCAACGTTGCCGATGTTGATCTCCTCGAAACACTTGTACTGCTCCAAAGCGGCGGCCAGATTGGAATACTCCTGATGAACAGTTCGCGCTTGCTTGAAGAGGTCCTCCATTTGCTTCATCTGACTCGGAATCGTCGGATTCGTCTTCGTCTTCTCGAGCTCCTGCAGCTTTCGCACGTAGTTGTCGACCGGCTTCGTCGCGTCGAGCAGCTTGGCAAACATCGGATGTCCTCCGAAAGCCCTGATGAGAAACTCATCTTTTTCCTCGAAGACGGTGTGCACCGATTCGAATCCAGACGAGAGGATGGACGTCGTTGTTTGATTGAGCCACTGGAGTTTCAGGCGAACTTCAGAATCCGTGAGAGCTGAGATGAGGCCTTTCGCAGACAAGACTTTCGCCTTGGCCTGCTCCAGCGCCACCCTGCACTCGTCGCACGTTCTGTTGACCGTCAACTCCCATCCAACGTTGATGACGTTCCGGAGCTTCGGTTCGGCCACATCAATGTTTTCGGAGTAGATCCTCAGTGTCTTGGAGGCCTCGATGATGGCTTCGAAAGCGTTCATCCAGTTCTTCGACTTCGTTAACGGTTCTTGTAGATCACCGTATTTGCCTCTGTCCAAATTCTTCAGCAAGACAATGTCGGAGCTAACGGATGCCTGGATACGCGGCCAATCGTGCTCGAGCTGGATTTTGCCGATCACATCCTTTGGAGCTTCGAGGTCCCGGTTGTCGTCTTTCAGCGACTTCTCTGCTGACTTCATGGCATCGATCCCCGTTATTCCTCTGGAGATAGCTCGCAGATTGATCGGCCGCTCATCTCCCAAATCAGGAGCATCGATGGAGATAGACAGACGCGAAAGTTCATCCAAGAACTGATTGAAGTCGAATTCCGCTAGCTTCTTGACGGATTGTCGCTTCGGGAGGCTCCAGAAGGCGTCGACGACATCCTCGCTTTCCAGATTTCCGGCGAGAAATCCCACGTTAAGACCCAACGTGTTCAGAAATTTGGACAAATTCTGATGATCGGGCAACAGAGCTGAAAAAATAAAAAAAATTAATTTTAAAAATCGGATTTTCATAAATTTTTTTGTTAGTCGCTAGGCCCTTGAGAAAAAAACGGAAGCTCTACTCGGCAAAATATCGCTTTTTAGTACGCAACCTATTCCATTATGATGTAATTTCAGTATCCACGATTTCACTCACCAGTCTCAGTTTGTCGATTCCAGCGTCGACCAGTCTCTTGTTTGTTCGCATGCCGTATCTCTGAAAATAAACATTTTTAGTCAGACCGAAAGCAATTTTTGTAAATTTTCTCTTTCTTTACGGAATTAACGTTTCGAGGAAGACATCAATCACTCGCGAAACCAACACGAAAAAGTGGACTCGCACTGACATTGTAGATAAAAGGTTGACTAAAACTAACCGTTGTAAATCAGCTTTGCTGCGGCGGCGAAGCAGGCGATGCCTAGGAAGATGGTCGAGAGGCTCGGCTGCATCCTCAAGGCGGCGGAGTAGTACTAAAGCGAAGTCGGAGGCGGCGGGCGAGTTGGACGATCTGCAACGTGGAAAACTACGTGGAAGACACTGGGGGAAGGTCAGATCAAAAGGATCACGTTGAAAAAGAGAGAAAAAATTACTATAGCAGACGGGAAGGCCTAAAATACCGCCCGTGTCGAACGTGTCCACTCGGGACGCAAGGGACCGCCCATCTCGAGAAGACCGCCCATCTCGAAAAGGACCACCCACGAAGAATGTGACCCCGAGCCACGTGTCCTTTGGGGCGGTTTTCCACACCGCTTTTTCATCTGGGATGCTTCATCGTGGCAAAAATAGCGTAAGAGCAACACATTCGCATATCCTGATCGTCTTTTTTATCGTAATACTTCTCAACAACACCTAATTGTTTTCAGAGTGACGGCAGATGTAAAAAAGAAAATGCTGACAACAGAATCGGAGTGCACATGGTGAAAGAATCGAAGGGTACGCTCTAAGATTTTAGCAGTTTTGTCGTAATCCTTCTCCCCAAACTTTGATTTTTCTTTTTTTCTTCTAAGAAAGATATTCTTCAATTTCTCAAACTCAAAGCTCTCTTTAACCAATGTTTATCTCGATCCATGGAAGAAAGGAAAAATTTATTCGAAAACTACGATCTGTTAAACGATATCTCGAATAATCTTCTTTCTCTCCTCCTCTTCAATTTTCTCAAAGTAATTCAGAGCGGATATGAAGGCGATCGATGCGGAATTGAGAGTCATCTTCGAGTCGGGACGATTCAGATCGAGACTTCCAATCGCCTTTAGACTTTTCTGAAATCTTCCATCACGAACAAATTCGAGTGTCTTCTGAAGATGTCGAGTGTCAATTTGAGGAAACTTCAGCTTCTGTCCTTCGTAGAACGTTTTCATAACGTCTTCAAGATCCTCCGGAGGCTGCGAGAGAGAACTCTCGATGTCTGTTGGAAGCAATCCAAGAATCTCCCTCACTTCTTCGTTCCATTCCCTCGCCGCCGCCGCCTTCTCTTTCGCATCCGTCAACGAAGCGATTTCGTCATCTACTGCCTTCGCCGCATTCACAAGAATCTCCAAATGGTCCCTCTTCTCGTAGATTTCTTCCAAATCATTTAACAATTCCGCCGATAAAAGAACCTTCCCAGTGTCGTTCTGAGCGAACTCCATCCTCTGCATTTCGACGTCGTTCGCCAGTGACGATGTCTTTTCACTGATCCTCTTCCACTCGTCTATCAACCCTTTAACAGCATTCGCGGCCGAAACGACTGCTTTCAAATCGGGATCGTCGGGTTTCATTCGCGAGAGAGACGGCATCTGTACGGGATTCTCCTGCATTGACAAAACATTGTTCGCTTCCAAACAGTCCAGTGCGGCTATCAGTGGACGCATTCCCAGATCGGAGAACACCGTTTTCAGCGTTGCATCTCCAAGCCACTCTAGATTCCTGGCCCACTCAACATGTCGACTAATTCGAATGACATCAGTTAGTCCGCTTCGAATGTAGCTAACTAGTAAAACTTTGTTGTTCCTCCTTATTTCGTCGTCACTCTGGCTGCTCAGTTCTCTGAACGAATTGACGACATCGAAGTACATATCTACTGGTTCTTTAAGGTCCAAACCCCAACCTGCTTCTGAGAATTTCCGTTTGACCTCTCTCAGTTTGTTGAAGTCGTATTTCGATTCGAGCGTCAAATTCTCGATGCACTTTTCGAGAGGAAAAAGTGCCGAAACTGGGATCATTCCGGCTTTAACGTCGTCCAGATTTTTTCGGAAATTCTCCATATTCGCCTCGATTCCGTCGATCTTCGTCGAATTCCAGCTCGTCTCCAACGGCTTCAGAGAGGCAATCAGAGTATTGATCGGTTCCAGAACACTCTTCAATTCAGTCTCTTTCGATTCCTCCAAGAACTTCTTCTCGAAATGTTGTATATTGTTCTCAAAGTCTGTGGAGAAACGCAGCAGAGGGTGTCTTGAGTGTCGGATGGAACTGTCGAGGATCGGATTCACCTCATCCAATCTCTGCTTTATCCGATTGATCCTTTCTGTCGACAGAACATCGGAAAACGGTTTTGCTTTCGGCAAGATCTCCTTCAAAGATGTCTTCAGATTTGCAATTTCATCATTATGTTTTGCGAAACGAATTGATTCAAGTCCGAGGAGAGTGTCGATTCCTTTGACAAACGCTGTTCTTATCCACCCTGGTAATGTTTTCGAATTTCCGATGATTCGCTGGAGCTTTTTCATAGACGGTTCCGCGGCAAATAGGCTCTTCATTCTCTCAGTAGATCTTCTTACAAAGCCAATAGCACCTTCCATGTCAGTTAAACCAAATCCAAGAGTGTAAATATCCTCTATCAGTGCCTCTAAATCACCCTTCGCAGACCAGATGGCGTACAGGGCTTCGTGTGTCGCTTCCATTTCCTCGAATGCGTTCTCGTTCTTCAGAATCTCACGCAACTGCGGATTGAGAATAGAATTCAGATTCCGAACTCCATCTGAAACAGCCTTGCCCTCGAAGTCACCACATCCGTTTCCACATCGATCTTTCACAGTTTTTTCGATTTTCGCGATGTCGGCCATAAATTCGGGCACATTGACGTCTTCTAGACTGCTCATCTCCTTCTCCGGTCCGAGAAGAAGTTCGCCGGCCAGTTGGTCGAGTGTGAAGTTTCTGTCTCGGATCGATTGGGCTATCGACACTCCTCGCGCCACTGCGGCCACAGCCGAAATGTCATCGACAATTTCGGAAAGACGCTCTTCAGGTGAAGGAGCTGCTCGAATGACCACTTCGAAAGTACTGATAGGGACTGCGTCGATCTGTCGGAATCCATTCAAACATCCGAGAAGGCAGAAGAAGAGCGGAACACCTGGAAAACAAAGTTTATATGCATTAAGAAAGTTTAACCTCACTTGCATTCCACAGATTCCTCGATTTCCGAACATGATTCGACGACGGCTCCATTTCGGAAGCTTGAATACGTATCTTCAGATGTTCTTAAAATGTATCCGTCCTTCGAAGGACACGTACCATTCAGTTTCAAACCACGTTTTCTCTCTACCGAACTTCTTTAAGGAAGGTGTGTGTATTCTGAATGAAAATCCAAGACAACGTCATCAATGAGATGCAGCTTGTTCTCAACCTTATTTCATCTAACCATTCCGTCTTCATAATGTTCACCTTAAGGTGAATTCACAATATATTTTACAGATTATTTCAAATTGAAACTAAAGGATGCGTCGAGAAGGGAAACAAGTTGTGAGAAATAACTATTTACGAGGATTAGAGAGTGAAAAGTGTTCCAATAGTCGCATCGGTCTCGTCGTCGAATCGAATGATTCTCGTTCGTTTCTTCGGGTTTTCAGGCGAATCCAAGTTCACGCTCTCCAAACTGTCCATTGTCACTTCGCCGGATTTCTCGGTTTTTTGGAATGTTTTCTTGGCCAGCTTTTGGAAGCTAAAACCATTTTTGTCTTGAACAACCCTGAGGCTTACTTGTAAAGGATGCCAATTATGGAAAGAACGATGATTGAAGGAATGAGCATTTTGGGCCAATTTGTTTCGGGAACTTGCTTCTCTCGTCGCGGAAGCGCGCATCTGAACTCCGCCAGAGCCGTCGTGTTCGTTTTCACGTGTTTCGCCGACAAAACGGCCGTCTTTCCCGGCAATTGAGCACACCATTCTTGCATGTTTCTCGTTCCGCACGTCTCCTCTTTCAACGTCACCTGATTCGACGTCTCCGAGATCATCTGGGAACTCCGATGCGTCTCGCATTCCGTCAGAGTCACCGAAATCGTCACGAAGCGGTGCATGTTTCCATGGAACATTTCGACCAACTGTTGCAGTCTGCAATACTTTCATCGTTCTCGTTTTCTAAACGTCCTGTCTAACCTATCGGCTGTGAACGTTTTGAAGTCTGCGTGAATTTGGCCAGTGGTGACGTCGGTATGCCGAGTGGTCGACGCGACCAGCGACGTTGACATGAGTGCGAGAATCCCAACGAGCATAGGAAACATCGTTATTTAGTCGAGATTGAAAGTTCGCATGAAATCTTGACGAAGGCGGCGGAAGAGCGTGTGTTTTTGAAAAAAAATATTGGCGCCCGAAGTTGAAAAGAATCTCAGAGGCCGAGAAAACTCTGCTATTGTTAGTCCCGCGGGAAGTTTCGACGTTCGTTGTCGCGAATTGCTTCAAATCAGTTCTCATTGTTCCTTTCCAAATCCGCACACCTTCTTCTTCAGAAACGTTCGCCATGGCTTCGTGGCAGGATTGGGCGATCCGCGCATGGTACTTCATAATCCTTCTCGCTACGTTTTTGCTGGCTATGCTGCTCATGCACGGCGTCTCGCTGCTCCCAATCAATTCATATCCGTTCAGTAGTCTTCCGCAATCGTTGCAGGATCATTTGATGTCGGTCGCCACAGAACGGTAAATCACTCTTTCCTTTGTTTTCCGAGGAACTAAATAATTCGTTCAGTATTCAATCGATAGAAGATCGAAACCTGAAAGAGAGTAAGCCTATCGATGGAGAGTTCCAAGTGATTTTGTTTCCGGAGCCGTGTATCAGAACAACGCACAAGAAACCCGAAGAGGTGAAATTCGTCGGGTTCCTCGAGTTTATGTGCGAGAACGAGGAGGTGACCCAATGGTGCAGCACTAGCGACTACATGTACAAGTCGACCGAGAAAGTGATTTCGCGGACCTCCGAATACGGCGTCCGTGTCATTTTTTCTTGCTTCAGGCTCTACGGTGAGTCGCCGTGCTCTTTCCCGTCAGATTTTCTTTTTCTAGGTCACAACCGTTTCGCTCAAGATCACCACGTCACTTTCGCGTATGTTTGCGCCGTCTACATCCCGATCCTCGCCTTCGTCCGATTGTACGTTGTGGTTTCCTTTTTCCATGTTTCTCGATGTCATTCTACGATCCTTCCAGGTACTTCCTCGACAAAGAGAAGGAAGCGCAGGAAACTGAAAAGCACCGGGCGTTGCAGCCAAGGAACACGGGCAGGGCTCCTCTCGCCGGTCTCATCAGCCGTCATCAGAACTTCCGGAGAAGACGTTAACCGCCTACCTCTTCCGTTTATTATCGGGTATTTTGTATCATCCATCTGTGATCTGTCTCTTTGTGTATGCTTGAATTTTGTGTGATAATGAATTCGTCTTCGGTCTGCCCTTGGCTGTCAGCAAATGGTGCGCCGCCTCGTTGTTGCGATCTGTCTTCTTCCGACTCGACGGATCACAGTCCGAAAGAAGTCTCCGCCCTGCTTCTGCTGGCTGGAAACTCACCGGGAGATGTCTCTCCCCATCCATATCTGATGTTCTCTGTTTCAATTGTGTCATTTCTTGCAATGAACCGCTCTCGCTCCATCTTTCTTGTTTTTGTCTCCCTTCCTTTCTTGTCTCATGTCTCATTTGCAATTCCTCTTTTTTGGGTTCCCCCGGGGAAATTGGCCAATTGGAGACGGGCCCAAAAACGGGAAAAACGTTTGTGTCGTCTGCATTTCGAGTCACTTCATTCATTCCCAAATGTCCCTTTTCCTCCTCTTCCTTCCGCTTCTAACCTTGGCTTTTGCCAACCAAACCGCTATCATTCGGTACGACGGACGAGTGATTCCGTTCGAGAATCAGCCGCAAAACTTCCATTACGTGAGACAGAAAACGAGAGCGAACGGAAAAGAAGACGTTGTTTCTGGCAGGTGAACATTTCGAATCCGACCGTCGAGATTCGAGTCAAATGCGCCCATTGCAACCCGGAAAGGTGTCGACCTTTACCGTTTTGCTACTCGATTCAGTACTCGGGACAAGGTGAGGAGGGACTAGGGAACGCCTTCTATTCACATTGTTTCAGGAAGAAGTGCTGGTGATTACTGTGCCGACGAGACCGAAATGTACTCTCTCGTGGGAGCGCAACTCGACGCGACGACGTCTTCGCAGCGGAAGAGAAGACGTCTGCACGAGTCGTGCCTTCCGTCGATCAACGACGAAACGATCCATTATTGCGTGTGCGAGACGTTCGACGACGATGCTTCCTCGTGAGTTTCTGATGTCTCCCAGAACAAGAAGTAGAAGGCGTCGATTCCAGAAGAGAGTACGAAGACTTGCGTCGCATCCGCATTTGGAGATACCAGAGTCTGATATTTCACGACGAAGTGCAGCAGCAGAAGACGTCCGCCCGCCGCGACGTTTTCCTTCCGATTCTCTCGTTTTTGTGGTGAGAACACGCGAATTCATCCGAATTCCACGACGCCTAATTGCCTTGCCCCTAAACAAATCTCGGCGTCCGTTTCCCGTTTGTGCCTCCCCTCCCAATCAGTGCTCGTCCTCTCGCAAGTGCTGCTCCGCCAAATGTCACTCGCACGTCTTCTTCTTCTTCTTCTCCTCTTCCGACGTCTTCTTCGTCGTCGCATATCAGATTTGTTGCCTTCTTCCCACCCAAGCCCCGCCCACTTTTCGAAGAAAGAAGAATAGGGAAAGGGGAAGAAATAAAAGATAGAGGGAGAAAGAGGGCGCAAAGTCAGTTTGGTGTGGTTTCTGTTGATTTGCTCTTGTTAGTGGCCGGCTCTTCCGTTTCGTTTCCCTCCCTCCTCACTTCTTTCTGGCTCCCCCATCCCAATCAGTATTCTTTCCTGTCCGGCAGCCGAAAGAAACGGCGAGTCCTCTGTGTTTGTGCCATGCCGACCAGCCTTCTGTTTCCGTTTCACTTCATTTCCAGTCGTCTCGACTCTTTCAATCAGGTTCTCTACTCGTGTTTTCCAAAATGCTTTTGTCCGTTCGTTGTGTCCAGGAACAGTTTCAGCCATTTCTAGAGCTAGAGAGCCGATGGTGGACGGTTCGTTGTGACATGGGAAAGGGGCGAGGGTTCCGCCTTCCAGACAGCTGTATCGAGACTGTTAGATGCTCCCCTTCCTCCCCCCTGTCGTTCTTTTCCCCTCTCTGACGTCTTCTGAACGCCGCTTCTCTTCAGGACATGCTGGATCGCGTGAAGTCGTCGACGGCGCGGATCACGTCCGCCACGCGTTCGCCGATCTTCCACCGCTTCTCGCCGCTCCTGCTCACCCTCATCACCACCGTCTTCGTGCTGCTCGGCGCCACGTGCTTCTACCTCTTCGAGCGTGATCCGCACGAGTTGACGGTCCGCAAGTGGTACATGAATTTGGCCGTCGAGAGGTTTGTTGCCGACGAGAAGGCAGCGGCGAGTTGTTGTCGAGAATACTCGAGCCGCCCGAGAAAGTGCTCGGTTCATTCAGCACGTTTTGATCGACGACTCCCCGGGGCCAGCCAATCCGATTTGGGGGCCCCCGCGCCCCGTTTCTCTCTCTCTCTCGGCTCGCGTTTCGCAACTTTCTTCGCGTTTTTCGGTTTCTCGGGCCGATCAGTTCGTGTTTTCGGCGAGAGAAACGGGGCACACAAAAACAAAGCGAATAAGAAGATTTGTGGTTCTTTTCTCTCTTTTTTTCAGACGCGGATTCGCAAAACACATCAGCTCGCGCATCTTCAACGACACCCGCAATCTGCTTATCATCATCGACCGCGAGCAGACAGACAGAGTTCAGGTGAGGAGGAGAGGACGACGTCATCTGGAGTCTTTCGAAGCAAGAAGTGACTATCGAAGAGCCGGGAAGACATAAAAACGAGGGAGGGAATCTTGCGACGGAGTTCCGGTTCCGGGGGAAAGAAGAGAGAGAGAGAGAGAGAGGGCGTCGAACTGATGGCCAATTCAAGGCGAAAAGAGAAGTTCATGACGAACCACTGGAAAGTTGAGCCCTTCTCAAATGTTTCGAAGAGGAAGCGTCGTCATTTCTTCCTTCCCTTCCAGATTACGTCCGACTCCTCTCTCTCTCTCTCTCTCACTTATTCGTCACCACCGATCATCGAGAATATCCCCTCGTTTCCTAATCTCGCGCGCCTCTTCGAATGATTGGATTCGTCACTTTCCTCTTCTCCTCATCTCCCCCTACTTCTTGAAAAGAGTCTTCTTCCGGTCCCCCCTCGGGACTCCATTGTCGCCCTCCTCTCGAATTTATATCTGTGTGACCGCATCTTTGCCCCCGCGCAATTCCAAATCCCTCGTATCACGAGGCGAGCCGGAAATCGGCCGGCACACTGCAATTTTCGCCGCGAGAGAGGGATCCGATAAACAAAGTTGGCGGTTGTCAAGGAAACCCGTGGGGGAGGAGGAGGAAATTAGATTCTTTTCAAATAGAAACGAGAGAGAGAATTGCAGCAACTTCTCGTGGAATCGCTGAAAAAGTATGAGGACAAGATGTCGGTGACGCCGCCGTCGCGCAAGGAATGGACGTGGATCAGCAGCTTCAACTTCGCCTACTCGCTCCTTCTGACGGTCGGCGCCGGCTTCAAAGTGCCGTCGACGGTCGGCTCACAGGTGTCTGCGTCTCTCAGCTCCACGTGCACTCTCTCTCTCCGTCGTTTCCAGATATTCGCCGTCTTCTACTGTCTGGCTGGTATTCCCCTGTTCTACAGCACACTGGCTCTCATCGTTTATCGTCTCGTCTCTCCTGTTCTAAAGGTGAAAAGGAGGGGGAAAGAAAAGTGCAAAGGGCTCGACGCAGTGATTAATTGACACGGAGTTGAGAGAAGAAAAGAGCAGCTGCTCCGGTCTCGTCGGCCACCAGACTCGTTTTCTAGTCCCTCCCTCTTCTTTCAGTGGCCCTCTCTCACTCGCTGCCGCCGCTTCGTGCTGATGCTCTCCGTGCTCGGACTCTTCGTTCTGTGGACCCTTCTCGTCGGACTTTGTCTCTACTATCAGGTCTCTCGCTTCCAGTCTTCCTTCCCGAACGCCACGTCTTCAGGTGCTCAACGACTTCTGGCTCGCCATATTCCACGCCTTCTGTGCCTCCCTCACCGTCCAGATCCCGAGTGTCTTCCAAATTACCGCGTGCGGAATCCTCTTCCTCAACTTCGCCTCGACCATCTCCGTTTCTCTGCTCCTCCTCATTCTCCTCGTCTCTCTTTCCGTCTATTTCCCGAAAGAATGTAAGCTCCGCCCCCTTTTCCCGACGTCTTCTGATTCTGGTCCATTTCAGTGCTTGTGCAACCCACGGAGAAGGCCGTCGAGGAGAAATTCGAGCGTCTGACGCCTCCGCCCAAGTTCCAGGTCATCGTGGACGAGGCCGGAGAGAGCAAACTCACCACCGCCTAATCTTCCCCTCTCTCTCACTCTCTTCGCTTGCTTCCCGCTTCTAGACTTTTCCCATTCTTCAATCTATCCTCCCAATCAGCTTATGCAACGATTTGCCACTTTAACTTTATTTCGGATAAAAAAAATGTTAACACTTACAAATGCCTTTTGTAGGGAGGCGCCCGAATCTGCGATGGAATTATGAAGCGGGAGCGGACAAAAGACAGATGATGAGATTCTTTTTGGGGGAAGAACATTAAAGAGACGACCAGGATAAGATCTTTTTTAGGACAAATTAAGTTTGTCTCACGAAAGCAAAAGGATGAATATAGAGGGGTTTGGTCAAAGTTAAAAATGGATGGTTGATAAAATGTGGAACAAAGATTCGAAGGGAAACAGGAGGGTTAACAGTGGCGATTTGAACGGAAGCGGCGACGGAAGCGGCTTATTCGGCAGCGACAGCCGGAGCGTCTCCAGCAGCAGCGACGTCGACCTGCAAACAGAGGATGAAGTTAGTTGTCACACACAAGATGAAGTGGTTTATGAAGAATTCATCTCGCGCTCTTCTCTCGAAATATATGTATTCTAATTAGAACTGCTAAGCCGCGCGCGCGTGTATATGAAGAATATCCTCTCCGAGAATCTCTAATTAACCCGCTTCTCTCTCCTCACCTCTTCGTCGACCTTGGTCTTCTTAGCGACCGGAGCATCCTCGTCGGCTTCCTCGGCAGTAGCCTCGTCCTCGTGGGCGCTCGAGACGCGCTTGCGGTCCTGAAAGAAGATTATCGGCTTGCTATCCTTCCTCGCGTGTCGCTTACGTTGCCGTTGGTGTCCTTGGCTTCTCCGTTCTCAGCCTTCTCCTCCTCTTCAGCGGCCTCAGCCTCCTCCTTCTCCTCGGCGACCTCTTCAGCCTGAGTCTCCTCGTTCTTCTCCTGTCCGTTTCTACAACAATACCATTTGGACGTGAGGTGGACGGAGAGTATCGGATTAGTGCAAACTGTTGCCCCCTGTCCCCATCTGCTCTCCCCGCACACAGTATTTGCTTTCACCAAACGCCGCCCGTCTTTATGGCACCATGCCCTCTGCTCGCTCCTCGTCCACACCAACACACAACGCATACTCAGCAAACAAGAGAGCCGAAATGGGAAGTGAGGGAAGATGTGTGCGCCCCTTACCCGAACAGATTTCGTTCGGCCGTCTCCGCGGTATTCTTACGAATGACCTCGCGGTGAAAACACCTCTTAACGCCCGCGCGCAGGTGGAAGAAGGATACAAAAAGTGGCTCGCGCTTTCAATTGTTCTGACCTAGATACTGCGAGCGGACAAAGAGGGTGAGACGAGGGAATTTGAATTCTGTGACGTCTCTCACGCGCGCGCGCGTAGGAGGCAATAACTCACTGCTCTCCGTTCTTCTCCTCGGCGACGACGTCAGCGGCCGGAGCCTCGGTCGGTTGTTCCTCAACCGGCTTCACGATCTCCTCCGGAGTGGCGACAACAGTCTCGGCAGCGGCGGACATGGTTCGTTCTGCGAAGAATAAGCAATTGGGAAACTCAATAAGGAAGGAGAGCGAAGAAACGGAAAGGAAAGAACACAAACACAGAGAGAACGGATGACAGCTGCGGCGGTCACTTTTTTCAAGTGGCCGAGCGGTAGAGTCAGAATGAGAGGTGAGAAGCTTAATAAGATGGACAAACAGAACAATTCCAAACCACACCGGTGGTAGAATGTTTTGGATGGATGAAGTGAAAGAGGAAGGGATTTCCAAGTAGAAAGGGGGGAGGAGGCATGGGCTTAGGAGGCGCGAACAACTATATTCGCGAGCGAGAGAGCGGCGAGGCGCTATCTTATTATTTGGCTTCGGCTCTCGGCCCGCACACGCACAGAGAAGAAGAGTGAGCGCCGGGCGCTCGCGCTGCGCGTCCATCCACCGTCGGTCCAGGCTGTGCCTGACACTCACGCAGCGACAGCCAGCAGCATCGCCGCTCAGTGGCCAGTGGTCGGCGGGCCGAAGGAGGCAGCGACCCTCACACTCCGCGACGACGGCCGAGGCGAAGAATGAGGAGGGGAGGGGAGGAAGGAGGGGGGAGCCTCACATTGGCCGCGAGTTTCGAATCGCCTCTAGAGAAGAGGAGAGACGAGAGACGGCGATGGACATGAGATCCCGCCCACTTCACGGTGACACTGCGCAAAGCTCTCCCCTCACTTGGCACGGTGCCAGATGGACGCTGTGCGTGGTATTCGAAAATCAGCCAGACGGACAGAGAAGGGGACAGTGGAGAAAAAGGAGAGAGGGAAAAGAAAAGCGAAAGCGGCATGCAGCAAAACAAATTGAGACGGTGTTTTTGATGAAGCATGCGAGTTAGGGGAAGTAAAAGGACGGGAAAAGTACACTTAATGAGCAGTTTTGAAACGTTTTCGGTTTCAGGCTCGACATTCCAGAGCTGCCAATCTCCAAAAACTGAAACTACACAATTTTAGGCCCATGAAAAATACACAGCTTCGACGAGAAACATGATTTAACGATACCACTTATTTTCTAAATTTCATAGGAGTTTTATTAAACTGAAATTGATTGCTCGCCGCTGAAAAATTCGAAATTTTTGACGGAAACTTTTTTGAAATTCAAACATCCCCGAAAGTGTCTGCCAAAACATGCGTTCGTGATGAGACCAGCTGCTCAAATAAGTCTCTGCGCCTTTAAAGGAATTGTTCGAGGGTGCCGCGAATTTTTCGAAAATGGCGTTAGGCGACAGATGAATAACACCTGTCTCGGCGCGAAATTGCGCGACATGTGTTAGACTTGGATTCCACCCACATTTATTTACGGAACAAGGCGTACATTTAGATGGACACAGATGTAAAACAGGGTTGAGTCGTAGCGAGCTCGAACAGTTTGGTAAATAAAACAATAGAAAAAAGTATCAGCGATAAAGTTAAATCACTTCGGAGATCTTCTGGGAGAAGGGGAACGCGAGTTGCTGCGGTCACGACTGGCTCCACGGCTGCGATCACGACTGGCCCCACGGCTGCGTTCGCGGCTTCCTCCACGGCTGGCTGGACTTCCGCTGCGGCTTATGTCGCCACGACCGTTCTTCAAAAAAAAAAACATAATGCTGAAGTATGTGTCGACTCAAACCTTCTTTGGAGACACGCTTCTGCTGTAGCTACGATTTCGAGCTGGAGGCGGCGAACGGGAGCGAGAGCGGGATTTCGAAACTTCACGTTTGCTGAAAACCAGCTTTCAAGTGATGGTTGTTTGTAACAGTGAAAAGCGTGTGGCCTTGGATCTGCTTGCGACGGAGAAAGGTCAAGGATCGAACGAAAATATCTGTTTTAAATACGTTTGCCTCACTCTTTCTAGTGGCTTATGGCAAGTGCGGGGTTGAACAGGATTGAACGGGCCCTGGTTGTGGGAATGGAACTGTTCCGAATTGTTGTTTGTGAGACAGCTATGTGACCATTGCCAAGTGGTGACTTTGGTGGAAACAATAGCTAAAACTGTACTTGATGCGCGGCAAGGAAAGTTATGATTTCACAAAAAATTAACTTACGCTTCGCGTCTCGGGCTCTGCGATCGAGAGGAGCTTCGGCGACGAGAAGAACGGACAGGCGAACGCGATCTCGATGCGCTTCTAGTGCGGCTTCTGCGGCTACGCTTGCGATCACGAGAACGGCTGCGAGAGCGACGCTTTGGTGGAGAACGGGAACGACGTTTTGGGGAGCGAGAGCGACGTCTTGGAGATCTCGAGCGGTGTGCGTCGCTTCCGCGTGGTCTTCCGCGAGCCATTTCAACGACGACGCGCATGGTACTGGAAAAGTAGTTTGTTGGGATTCAGTGGGAACCAATGATCACCTGTCCCCCATAGTTCGCCCATCCAAATCGTGACACGCATCTTCCGCATCTCGGGTATCCTCGAAATCAACGAACGCAAATCCGTACTTCATGGAGATATTCGTGATTCTGCCATATCCTTTGAGAAAACGCTCAACATCACGTTCGCGAGCCTGATATGGCAATTTGCCCAGGTACAGACGAGGCATGCCTGTAACCATTGACTTGAGAAACCAAAGGAGTACAGAAAGGTTGGTGCAACTTTCTTTCAAAGCAAAGAAAAGAGGTGAGAGCTTGATAAACTTAATTTGTCAGAAAACGAAGTTCAGGCTGTAGTAGAGATCGGAGTGGATTAAAACATCGAAAAAAAACTTTTAAAATCGGAACAAAATGTTTTATTAATTTTTCGAAAATTTAAAAATCACATCCGATTCCGAAAATCTGTTTTCGGCGAGGAGAAAATGCCTGAATCCTTTAAAAAACGCTGATTTTCACACTACACACGCAAAATGAGTGCTACCGTACCCCGCAAATCGTTGCGAGACCAGCAGGCACACCGCCAATCATTTTGCGTTTTCGAATTGCCTTGAACGTTCAAAAAATGGAACGCTTTCTCAAGACTTTGTTCGATTTTTGCATTACTTTCTGATTTCCGTTCAGAGTTTCTTAAGCCAAATGAGATTTTTTCGCCCTTTTCAACATTTTTGTCGAATTCATAATCGACCTAATTTAAAAATAAACATTTCAGATAGTCGCAATGAAACTCGTCAGATTTCTGATGAAGCTCTCTCACGAGACCGTCAACATCGAACTGAAAAACGGAACTCAGGTCAATGGTAAGTGATATTAGTATGCTCTTCCCGATTAATCGGTGAATTTCGCCAGGAACTATCATGGGAGTCGACGTGGCCATGAACACTCACCTCCGTTCCGTCGCGATGACTGTGAAGGGCAAGGAGCCTGTTAAGCTGGATACTCTTTCGATCAGAGGTAATTTTTAGTTGTTATGCTAAATTAGCAGTTTGAATTATTCAGGCAACAACATTAGATACATCATCCTGCCCGATCCGCTCTCTCTTGACACTCTTCTCATCGATGACGAGCCGAGAAAGAAGGTTCGCGCCGCTCGTGCCGGAGGTATAAAACTGAACCTTACATTTTCTAGAGCGTTTTCATTATTTCAGCTTCTCGCGGACGCGGACGTGGTGGAATGCGCGGAAGAGGAGGACGTGGTCGTGGACGCGGAGGACCGCGTGGAGGTGGACCTCGTCGCGCCTAAGTTCCCTGCTCTAATGAAATATCATCTATTGAACACTCAATTCTCCCTGTCCTCCCCTTTTTCATCGTCCTTCCCACTTGTTTTATTTACACTTCTCAAGTTCTCTGCAGACGTTGCCGACTCTTGTTACATTTTATAAGTAATTTATTGAGGTTCGAAGAGCCAAATCCAAATTTCAAGTTTCGCAGTCAGTGAGAACAACTGTATTTTATTTGTTGTTAAGTTCTGATCTCCATAAACTTAATATTCAACATATTAGACAGTTTCCTTCCCATCCACATGAGACTTGAGTTCATCGTCCACATCCTCGCCCACTTCCGTCTTATTGAAAACCTTGCCCCACC
The DNA here is from genome assembly GCA_963570955.1 of Caenorhabditis afra. Lineage (NCBI taxonomy): Eukaryota > Metazoa > Nematoda > Chromadorea > Rhabditida > Rhabditidae > Caenorhabditis > Caenorhabditis afra. The sequence goes on along the minus strand of OY751533.1, from coordinate 6,371,479 downwards.
AAACGGCCTGCAAAAAAAAATCGCTTCAGGGTCGCGCACTTAAATCATTACTGAAGCAATAGCGAAACACATTCCGACCAGAATTCCCACGAGAACATCACTCCAGTGGTGTTTGTTATCCGAGATTCTGGAGCAAGCAATGTAAAGACCACCGATCATTATGATCGTCTGCAGAATAGCAACGATGACGTTGTTTCGGAGTGCCGGTTTGAGACGAGCTTGCAGATAGAGCACGGTCCAGAAGGCGCAATACATCGAGACCGTCGAGTGGCCGCTGTAAAAGCTCTTCCGAGCTTCTTCTATGTCTTCTGGATCCCCGGTGCACGTGTACTCCTCAATGTAAGTGTTCGGATTCAAACTGTCGCATGACTTGATGGGGAGCGGATTGCAAATCGCGTAGAAGGACGGACGGAGACGTCCAACGAACCCCTTCACGAACTTGACGAGCAATTCGTTCATGATGTAGCCAACTTGCGAGTATCCTTTAAAACGGCGTTTTCAATGAAGTCACAAACGTCTTCTTACCGATAAAGGTGAGAACGAACACGAAATACTTTGGCATCTCGACCTTTCCAACTCGGAAAAAGAGTTTAGGAGCTGTCGGAGCAGCGCGGATCAGTCGGACGCCTTCCACGAAGAAGACGGTGACGACGGTGAGAGAGATGTTGTAGATGCGATGCTGGAGACTCGTGACAGAACTGTGCCTTCGCGGATACTGAATCGTCGGATCGACACAAAAGAAGCCGCGCTCGGTGGTTCCGAGCCTGCGGATGAGTTCATCTGCTATGAAGACTGAAACAAATGCGGGTGAGAGCTCAAAAGTGGAGGAGCTCACAGAAAGCGTAGAGGGCGGAGACGTTGAGCACGAAGACAAGTGGATTGACCTTGACGACGTTGCCGAATCGACGAAACACCCGGAACATTCTGAAATCAGATACTTCTGGAAAACCTTGAGTCGGTTTGCGAACAGCCTACGGGCTGGCCCGGGCATGAATCGAAAACGTTCAAAAGCCATTCAGAATGCGTCTTTTATTCGATTGAATCAGCGAACTGTGGGCGGAGACAGGAAGCGAAATGGAAGTTGCATGAAATATTTCAGAGAAGGGCAAAAAAACAAGAGGAACAACGAAAACATGGGAGATTATGCGGAAGTGGGCACCGGCAGCAGTCTGTCGTCCTCCGGTTCGGCGCAAAAAGAAGAGCCGGCTGCAGAGGAGGGAGGCTCTGCAAACGAGAGAAATGGCGTGAGCAATTGGCTCTCGGGGCTCACCGTCGGCGATCGGGCGCCACGGAACATCACGGGGCGGCGACGGCGACGGCAGCAGCAGCGGCTGCGTTTCCGAGTCGGCCGATTGCTGCGAGAAGAGGTCCGTCCAGAAAACGCACTGAAGAAAATGGATTATCGATCGATTGCGAGGAGGGTTTTACTGTGTAAATCGCAATGAAGACACCGACGGCAATGCCGACGAGCACGTCGCTCCAGTGATGTTTGTTGTCCGTAATGCGCGAGAAACTGATGCCCAGTCCGACCATTACGATCAGAGTTTGTGCGATCGGAACGACAATCCGATTGTTGAGAACCGAACCGAGACGGGCTTGAATGTACATCTGAAATGATTCTGGAATTAGCCATAGAGCGCGCTTCTTCCCACCGCCGACCACGCTGCACAGTAGAGCGACATTGACGAGTGGCCCGAATAGAAGCTTTTTCGGGCCTCGAGCACGAGTTCGGGCGGCCCGGTACACTCGTAATCGATGATGTAGCGGTGCGAATCGCCGGTGACGCACGTGTCGTTCGCCAGCTTGCAGACGTCAAGAAAGTGGGGCCGGAGACGTCCGACGACGTGCTTCGTCGCCACGTTCAGCGCCACGTTCATCACGAATCCGATCTGAGAGTAGCCGAAAAACGTGAGAATCCGAACGAAAAGCACGTGGAGATGGCTGTTTCGCCAGCGATATCTCGGATTGTTGATGCTCGCCTCGATCTTCTGAATGCGATAGTACTCGACGAAAAAGACTGTGACGGCGTTGAGCACGAGATTGTAGAGGATCAGCTGAATCGTCGTTATCGTGTCGGTGCGGTACTCGTAGCGAATCGAGTCGTCGTCGCAGAAGAAGCCACGTTGCGAGACGCCGAGCAGTGTGGGCACGATCGTCGAGACGGCAGCTGTGAAGAGGAAGAAGTAGAGGAGCGACGACATGCGGGCGGCGGAATGCGCACCGCGAAAAGAAGGCCCACGCGTGGACTCGCCACGTGGATTACGGTATTCGTGGCGGGACCCTCAACTCACCGAATCCGTAGAGGAGGAGCAGATTCGTGGCGACGGCCATCGTGTTCACATCGAACACTTTCGGGTCCAACGAGGGCTCCATCACCTGGAAATGTCCTGTCACGTGTCACGCTGTCCCCCGCGCAATTCTGCTTTTTTCTGTCTGCAAAACTATCGGCCCGATTCGGCCGCCGCGTACCCTGGCTCCATATCGTTGCGGCTGCTCGACGACGGACATTGATTCGTGTTTGATCAGCACAAAATAGAGTGGTAGTGCTGATGATGCCGTTGGTTTTCAGGCAAAGGGCGAAAAAACGAAAACAATTTGGAGAGAGCGGGTTGGAAAAAATGGGGGAAACGGGGTGAATGATAAGCAGTGACGAAGGCTACAGAGCACAAGTCAGAAGCGAGAGAAGCGGAGACGCAGACACGAGAATCGGTGGTCCCGCGCAGGCAGGCGATGGCAGAAGAGGGTTTGCCGTCGCAGAAGTGTCACGGGACACACCGTGACATCGCAGGAAATGAGTAACGGAGGGAGGTACATTCAGAAGAACCGAAGGAAATGTGCGCAACTGAGATACGATCTTCTACTTGTGAAAATGCAAAAGAAACCAGTTCTAGGAAATCGTCGTTTTTTTTAACTTTTCGAGACAGATTTTCAGAATGGAATTCTGTAGTTTCAAAGGGAAATCGGAAACTCTTTTCATTTTCCAAAGGGAATTCCTCTTTCGAAACACATCACTTTTGAAAAGTATAAACAAAAGGAAGGAGGTGGCTAGAAATCACGAATTTGAAAACGGAGACTGCTGCTCACCTGGAAGAAGGACATCGTCGAGATCTTTCGGAAGACGGGCGCCACACGACTCGACAGCTTCCTCGTCATCGACATCTTCTGAATTCAGCGCCGAATCCTCGTCTTCTGACGACTGATGTTTCCAATCAGCCGAGTCTCGAGGCTCTTATCGCTTCGGAAACTCGCGCCGAGAGACGTTCGAAACGCTCTCATTTGTCGCTGAAAATGTTTTGTTGTTTCGTACGGCCGAGACAGTTTCGTGCCGTCGAGAGGGCCACCTGATAGAGAGACAGTGTGCGAGAGGAAGAGACGCAGACGGCGAAGGGAGAGAACGAGCAACAAACGATCGGAAATGGAAACTGGAGAAGGTGCGAAGGAGATCTGATCGATGAACTTTTCTTCGAATCGAGCAAAAAACGAGAGAGAGAGCTCCCCCAGATTGCAGCCGATTTCAACAGATGTTTCCGACTTTTGACCTACATTCTAATGGGTTTCGGAATGAGTTCGGAACCCGAAAACTTTCTGCCGAAATGAATGCATTCGTGCTCTTTCAGTTCGCAAGTGAGCGGCGGCAAAGTTCGCTGAAAGTTTGTGCAGACTCGTCGCGCCCTCGTCCACCTGTTTTGACATTCATTTCGAGATTGATCGCCCTCCGCATCGCTGACATCTTTTTGGACTCGGACCGGACGCGCCTGTCCCCTCTTTCCTCCTCGCCCCATCGCAAATCGCATTCATTTGTGTCGCCGCCTCCTCTCCTGCTCCTCCGGGGGTGTAATTGTGCGAAGAAAAGAAGAAGAAGAGGCGTTTCGCGTGCACTTCGTCGCCGCGACAAGACCGCATTCTATCCCGTCCTCTCGGTTTTTTGGGTTGCAAATTGGTTCGTGACAGCAGGAGCCAACTCTTTCTCTCGCTCGCGGGAAACGGATAGGGGTCACCTGATTTGATAGTTGCTCTTTTCGCATTCATCATTGCTTTGAGCACAAAAGAGAGAGGGAGGTACAGTAATCCATCAATCATTCAAGGAGCACAAAGTCCTCAAGTGTCTGGAAGTCACAGTTTCAGGTCTGGAAAACAAAGTGATAAAAAGTGCTAGTTGCATTCCTCTCTTTCTCGGCCACACACTCCACCAGAAATTGGGCTCTCCCGCCCCACCGGATGGCTGCTCTCGTCCGGATCCTTTCTCTCTCTCTTCCTTTCGCTCTGCCTTCTTCTCATCCCTTCTGATTTATGTCATGACTCATTCGGCCCTCCTGCGTCTCTTATCACTTTGACACACAAATGAGAAGATGAAGAAGAAGAAGAAGAAGCGACACTCTCCGATTGGTACTTTTTTTGCAGCACACCACGAAACGAGGAGCAGCCGGCTCACGCGAAGGCCCAGATCAAAATGGTCCGGATGGCCGAGCGGCTCGCCGAGAACTTTATTCCCGAGTCGCGAAACGAGTCGGATGCGACCTACAGTAGGTACAGGTGAGTGCGGAAGCGTCACACATCCCCGAGACTCGACGAGGTGTTCAGACCGCGCGCCGACCGATCGAGACTCAACTCGCGGGCCTCTCTCGGCTCTTCGATGGGCCGACGGATCACTCTCGTCGAGACGGACAGCGGCGTCATCGAGGTCGAGAGCGACAAACAGTTCCTCGACGCCTTCAAAGATGCCAACATGGACGCCGTCCACCATCTGAACGCCACCAATCCCGTCACGAGGTATTGACTCCCTCCTTCCAGACCTTTCCAACTATTCCGATCAGAGGTCTGTGGTGTCTGATCATCATCTGCTTCGTGGTTCTCGTCCTCGTCCAGTGCTACTCCCAAATCAAACTCTACCTGAGTGAGCCGGTCGCGACGAACATCGAGGCGGAATATCCGAGCAAGATTCCGTTTCCCACAGTCGCAATTTGCAACAATAACCAATTCAGGTGCCCTTTTCGCTTCCATCTCCAGTCATTTTCCTTCTCTCTTTCAGACTGACTTACCTGACCGGCGGTCGGATAATGAATCGACGGTCGAAGTCAATCAGCGGGTCTCTTCTTTCTACAGGTTACGATATCGACTCTGTCTTCGACACGGTAGGCGTCCAAAAGGGTTCAGGGAAAGAAAAGAAAGGGCTCAGGTGCTGCGAAAGTCGTGGGACATGGATGCGGTGAAGTTTCTGCGAAGTGCGGCGCACTGGAAGTCACGCATGATTCTCGGGTGAGTCGACGTCTTCTGCCCCTCTTCATCTGAATCCGACGCAGATGCACGTGGCCCAACGGAACGGCCTGTCGACTTTCGGACTTCAAAGCCGTCTGGACCACGACCGGACTCTGCTGGGCCATCAACTCGGACCCGCAGAATCCGTTCGAAGTGACCGGATCGGGTGCGGGACACGGACTTCGGCTCCTTCTGAACGTGGAGAGCTACGAGAGAGTGGATGCGTGCACGAAACACTTCCGGACGAAGAGCCTTCCGGGACTGAAGATCCTCATCTACAACCAGACGGACGTGCCCGAGAGCAGCCAGAACGGAGTGAACGTGCCCTCCGGCTACTCGATGGACATTCCCTTCAAGATGCAGCACCGCTCGAAGCTCTCCGGCATCCATTGCATCGAGGAGAACGACGAGCAGATCGAGGCGAGCACCGACTTCAACAACCCCGAAAACATTCGCACGTGCACCCTTCGTCGCTACATGACCGAGGTGGAGAACTCGTGTCACTGCACTCTCCGCAGAGCCTACACCTCCAACTCGACGGACGTCAAAATGGCGGCGTGCAACGTGGATCAGTACTTTGGGTGCGCGCAGACGGCAATGAAGCGAGTGCGCGAGGAGGGAACGGCGAGCACGTGTCTCCCTCCGTGCAAGTCGATCGACTACACCGCCTGGCAGGACATGAACCGACTGCCGCAGAACCTGATGCCCGCCCTCATCGAGGAGCAGGAAGAGGACGACGAAGACGACGTGGAGCAGGAGGAGCTCGACGAGAACGTCTCCTTCTCGGACGTCTCCGGCGGCGAGACGTACTCGTGCGAGGACAGCGCCTATTTGGACGAGAAACAAGTGATGCGCATCAAACGGGACGCTCACCGGGCTTACGAAATGCAGGCTCGGCACCAGGAAGACATATTTCTGAGATCGAGAAGACTGATCGCCCGGCTCAGAAACGCCATTAACTCGTAAATATCTCATCTCCGATCTTGCCGGGATCCTCAATTTCTCTTCCAGGATCGAGCGTCACAAGTGGGGCTGGCATCCGAATTCGTTTCTCGGAGTCGCGGATCGGCTCGCCAACGTGACGTGCTTCTCGGAATTCAGCGAACGACACGGTGACGTCATCAGTATTCTCGAGTCCCGCCCGATCACCAGCGAGGAGAAGAAGGCGAACCAGATGTTTTATGTGAGATGCTCCCGATCGGAAATCGCCGGATTACCTCTCGTTTTGCAGCTTCTCGACGAGAACGCCTACAAGCGAAACTCGACGAAATTCTTGTCGGTGGGAGATTTGAAATCGAGGTACGGCGACAAAGTCGATGAAGTCGCCGACGAGATCGCCGTCATTCTGAGAATAGTAAGGAAGCACGTCTTCTCGACGAGAGCCTGAATTCGGATTCAGATGGAGAAGCTGTGGCACGTCTTCATGCCGAGCTCCTACTCGAAAACCATCTCGGGCGACTTCTCGCGCATGGATCGCATCGTCGAGCTGATGAATCAGTACGAGCTGAACAAATTGCAGCGGAGGGCGTGGGCCGAGAAGATGCAGTCGAGACAGATGAAGCACTTCTTCGAGGACGACTTCTACGAGGTGATTCAGTTGGAAAGCGGTAGTGACGTCTTCTGTTTTCAGTCGTACTACCAGCCTCTGATGAAGGATCTGGATGCGACTCTCGTCAAACAAATCGATGAAGTCGAGGCGGATTGGCCGAAAGTCGAGTTGTATTTGCAACGTGGCACCGCCGGAAAGACCGGAGCCATCGTGTTTTTCGGCGATGGAAAGCAAGAAAATCGACAGAAATTCGAGAAACTCATCGTAGAAATGCACGATTGTGCGTCGGGGAAGCTTCGGAAAGAGGCGGGAAAGATGCTGAACGGCTTCAAGAAGAGCTACCGAGAACTGCAGGCGGCGTACGGGAAGCTGTTCAAGGAGGAGCTGCCCGACTACCTCGAGAACTTCCAATTCGGCAACAAGTTCGTCAGCGACAACTTCGCGATGGTCAACATCTTCTTGCACAAGATGAATCTGGAGGTGTGGAGTCAGGACAGAACGTACGGCTTCTGGAGTCTCGCTTGTGACATCGGCGGAGCCCTCGGACTGTTTCTCGGCGCGTCGTTGCTCACGATCATCGAGATCGTCTACCTGTGCATTCAGTACGGATTGTGCGGGAAGCGCGCGAGGAACTTCAAGTGTCTTCCGATGGACGCGGTGACTCGGCAGGTGAAGAAGGCGGCCACTTGCTCGAATTGCTGCCGGAAACAGGAGAAGCCGCCGAGGGAGCCAATCTACAAGAAGAAGAGCCAGAGCTATCAGAGAAGGTTCGGATCCAGACAACGTTGCTCATTTGAAAGCTCTCCGATCTGCAGGTACACGAATGAAGACGAAGAACAGGCCGAGAAGTACCGGTCACGGACTTCCAGCGAAGATTACAAACTGAAAAAATCCATATGGGCGGCTCAACTAGAAGAAGCGTCTGCAAACTCTACTCTGACGCCTGCCGAGCTGAAAGAGTTTCTGGATCAAGTCCAGCGACATTCGCAGCCACCGGGATACGACGATGATCATCATTCCGGTTAGTTGATCTTTTGGAAATCTGCAAAGCATTGTAGCTCTCACGACCAACGATCTATTCGTGTGAATTTATTGAAGAAAATGTGCACAACAAAGAGGAAACAACATAGAACAACACGTAAGGGCAGTAACAGGCATGACGTGGGGGAGTCGGTGCTCAGGCGACAGTTTTGTTGAGGGGGTTACTATGGGAGCTATTAATGTTATAGACGGTCTGCGAGTGGTACGGGTTGGTCGGGTCGAGATCTTGCGGCGCCAAGACCGATGAGAAAGTGACCGGGGTGTTGGTAGGCTTAAGGAAGACCGTGGTCGACAGTGAGAACTGGGGGTTCTTGACAGTCAGCACTTTGTAAAAGATGAGAGTGAAAATGAGACGGATGATCTCGATGATGATATAGAGAGCAGAGAAGAGGTAGTCGACAACCACAACTTTGTCCGAGAAAAACGAATTCACAACGGCGTAATTGACAAAACCGACAATTACGAATTCGGTGACGGCCGAAACAACCAGCGGGATGGCGGTGCGGTGTCGAGCGGCGGCCAGCTGCAGCCACATGCACAGCGTGAGCAGGAGCAACATGATGTCCCACGATTTCTTTCCTTCTTTTCCCTCTTTGGTGTTGAAGAACGAGACGACCGCAAGCAGAAGAGCCGTTGTAGCGAACACATTGAGGCAGAAATGCCCGATTTTGTTGAGACACTTTGTGGTCTCCTGAGCAGTCACATCTGAAATGGGCACATCAGTAGGAACAACAACTTTCGGAAATACCATGGAAAGTCAAGTGTCCGTGACGGAGCACACTGAGAGACAACTGAAGCGAGTTTCTGCTACTGATTCTGCTCATCTTTCTGTAATGTTTTGTTTGCGAGTAACCAAGAGGGAAGCTAAAACGAAAACATGCAATTAACGGGAAGAGTGAAAAAAGAAACAGCTTTCAAAGCAGATTGAACTCAAACTAATTTCGAAAAACGCCGAGACGACGAAAAATTTTGAACCGCGACGCCGAACCGCGCCAGACTCCGCAAACACCGTGGCGCACTTTCACACAGAAAAGCTGCTACCGTAATCTCTGCGTTAATTGAACGTTCATTGAAACGAGTGTAAAACATCGGAGAAGTTTGTGACTTTCACATAAAAAACTCGGGAGAAAAGGGTACGAAAATCAAAAAATGCTGTCATACAGATTAGGCGGAGTACCGTTAACATATCGATCTCTAATTTTTTTGCGAATATTTCGCTCTTTCTTGTAAACAATTTCATGTCTATAGATCGCGTAGACTTGAACAATTGCAACCATCAACGGGAATATTAGAAGTAATAAGGGACTCGGCATGAAATGGTTAAGGGATGGGAGTACTGAATCGGGCCGATTGCGACCGTAGCAGACGTAGAAAATCTCGATAAGCAGGCCTCCGAGTATGTCTTCGGGTCCGAAGAAGCGGCCGTAGATGTCGTCGAAGACGACGTGGTGCACACGGGAAAAAAGATAGAGGACGAGTTGGGCGAACGGGTAAATGTAGCGTCGGTCCATGTCGAGTAGCATCGAAGAGTGCGACATCACCGTGAACTCGATTCCTAGGTTGGCATAGGTGAGGAGTGTCAGGTTGTGATTGCACTCTTCCAGCTCTTCGATCTCCACTGAAAAAGGAGCGAGATGCATAGAAATGCAACGAGAGCACTCACTTCTGTACTTCATCGTGTCCTTTAGAATCTCGCTCATCGGCGGATCTCGCATATTCTTCGCGTTTTTCTCTTTCAGTGCCGTCGCTCGTGAAGATCGACTGAAAATGAGAATTGGGAGCTTCGAAAAGAAAGGCTGAAGACGTACTTGTGCCACGTGGTGAGCTCGATGAAACAGAAGATGATGATGCTCAGAAATCCCGAGTGGAGGCTCAGAAAGAGGATGGTGATGTAGGACGATCTGCAAGATGGCTAATGAGCCCAGAGGGGGGGGGGGGGAATTGAGTGCGCGCACCTGATCATGGGATGTCTATAGTTGTCCTCTTCCTCGCCGTCGTCATGCACTCGCGCCACTTCCGCCGCTTCCTCTTGTTCCTCCTCTTCCTCGTCGGCCTCTGAAGTATCTTCGGGCGTCTCCGTCGGCGGCGCTTCAGCCGGAAGCTGTCGTACTCGCCGGTGCGTCTTTTTCTTTCTCTTGAACCGCACCATTCTGCCACCTGAAGACGGCGAAGACGTTAGCACGAAGAAGAAGAAGAAGACGTTAAGAATAAGATGATGAGGACTAAGAAAGAATGTAGGCGTCGAAGAAGAAGAAGGGGAAGAAGAAGATGAAGACGTTGAGGCCGAACAAACACATAAAAGGAGGCAGAGCGGACGGGGGAGAGAGACAGAGAGAGAAGAAAGGCGAGGGCGCGAGGAGCCCTCCGTCCCGTCATCGAATCTCGAGTAAATTCATTCATTCATCTGCCAAAAACACAAAAAGAGAAACGCAGAGAAGCAGCGGGAATCGCGCGCATGGTGCGACCTCCCCTCCGCTGCCGCCGCCACCCCATCTGCACATGTACTTTTCGAAGAGAGAGAGGGGCCGAGCAGAAGGCGTCCGCCACGAAGAAGAAGAAGAAGAAGAAGACGAATGGTAAGCGACGCAAAGGTCGCCCGGAAATGAAAAGGGAGTCGAAAACGAGAAGGCCGTGAGCGGAGAGAAGGGCGGGGATTAGAGGCCGGGTGCCCATAAAACGGAGGAAGAGGCTCGCCGAAACGGCGCAGATTCTTCATGCACTCCCCCCTTCCCCGACGACGTTCTGACGACGTCCGGAAGACGAAAAGAAGAAGTGTGACACGACAATGATTACTCCTCACTGCTTGAGAAATGAAGGGGTGCCCCCACCGAGGAGAGCTCTTTTCGAAAGAAGCAGAAGGCGAGAAGCAACGGAAAGGCCACACTCATCCGACTACAGAAAGTAACGGGCGCTGGCAGAGGGGAAATCGAGTGGAATTTTGTTTCCACCAACCGAGAGATCGTGGGAAAATGCATATGAACCGAGTGGCGAATTGCATTTTCCAATTCGACTGAGGTGCTCGAAAGCAGTATTTGTTTCCAGGCGATCCGTTCTACTACCACGAGCCCAACTATTTGACAGTTTCGCCGCCGCCCGACAGGCAGTGAGTCGCCCCTCTTTGTGCACTTTCAGCCGTCCCGTTTCCAGACGACAAGAGTCGAATCGCGAGAGTTCCACGTCCGGCTACCACTCGAGTCCGCGCGCGCGGCCACGAGACGACGAGTCGCCGCTGCCCGACGACACCGAGCCGATTTCGGTGTCCGAAGTGTCTGAAACTCGCGCGCCGCCGCTCTTCCGCACACCGCCGCGCGGACGTCGAACGCGGAACGACGCGGAAGGGACGGGCGGAGCGGAGGCGGAAGCGGAAGCGGAATCGGAAAAGAACAAGAACAAGAAGCAGTCGTACGTGTAGATGCATACAATCATTTTTCTTCACCCATTTCTCTCGAGTCTTTCTTTCTCACCCCCACAAAAGTTGTATATGAATCCATTTTCTCAGCGACAAAATGACGTGGCGTTGCACGAGAGGAGCCCAGAACAAACAGAGCAACTTTGCAACAAAATTAAACCCATTTATTGAAGGCGTCGACGTCTTCTTCTTCTTCGTCGTCTTCATGTGATTCTTGCGCAAAAAAAGGGCGGGAAATTGAAAATCAAGGAGGCGTCGGCGTTGTCGAAAGAGAGAGAGTTCGAAACGAGGCGAGAGCAAGATTCTCACGGCTCCGCGGAGCCGCCCGGTTATCACCTGAATTGGGCTCTAACGAGCCGCCGAAACGCTGCTCCGCGAGCAGCACACGCGGCGCTGTTTTCATCCGAAAAAACGGGGAGAGTTCAATCCGAAAACGGAGCAATCATTAATTCATAACCGCTCACATGTCTGGGCCAACTCGGGATTTCTCGGTTTTTCCGTTGCTCTCCTCCGCTTCTTCCTCTACGTCTTCTGATCCGTTTCGTCGGTTTCAGAGCGAGCCATTTGTACTTCACAGCCCCGTCTTCTTCTATTCTTGGATCGACGCCTTCTGACTTTGTACACTTCTCTTCCGAGAACATCATCGCTTTCCAGAAGCTTCCCTCCACTGAAGTATAACGCCAATTCTCAGCAATTTTTGTGCAAAACTTGCCGTACTTTGTCTGTTTTCAGTTTTCGCTCCGTTGTTTTCCTGTTGTATGTAGAAGAGCCCTTCAGAGCCCATTTTCAGCAGAAAGTTTTCCAGCCGCTGAGCTGTTTCCAATGGTAGTCTAATCTGAAATGCAACGAGGAGAAAACAAACAATCCCCGAGCGATTTCCGAATGGCCTAGGAAGTCCCCAGTCGGCTTCTAGTCCATTCTCCTCCTGCTGCTGCTGCTCCGTTCCGTGCTCATTATCATGCTCGTCGTGCTTGCCCTCCTTCGGAGATAATGCAAATGCTCCCTTCACTCCTTCCCTTCATTCATTCCTCTCTTCCTGTCGCCCTTCCACGCACTTTACCCGAACTCTTTTTTGCCTGCCCTTAATTAAAACATGAATGCCTGGAGGAGGAGAAGCAAGAAGATGTCATCCGAAGAAACGAAACGAAAGAATTCATATATGAATTGAGCCGCCGCCAGAAAACGAGATGAGCGAAAGAAACTCGCCTCCTCCTTTCGTCGCCGCTCATATTGTTATAGTTTCGTTTTTCCATCCCGTTTTCGCTTAATTGTCCTCGGTTTGCTCTCGTTTTTTCCTCAATTCTTTGTATTTCACACTCCAATTCCAGTTTTGCAAAACGAATTCTCGCTGTGAAAATTTCGAAATGGAGAGTGAATCCGGAAGTTTTTCTCTCTTTTCTTTCGGTGATTTAGGTGGATTCTTGGTTCTTTTCGTTCGAAATGTCACTCGATTTCACCTGTTTCCATCTTGCAACCCCACCATTTTCTTCCTCTTTTCAGCAGCAGGCTCCGCCCACTTCCAGCTCCACGATGAGAATGCGAGCCACAGTGTCCCTTTTGTGAGTCTCGACGTCTCCAGCTCCCCCCAACGGCTTCTCTGATTGCAGAAATTGCTGCGACGTCCCTCCGTCACACCATCCTTCGATGAACGGCCAGATGCTCTTCGAAACGTGCCACTTCCTTCCGTTGCCGCCCGCTCCAACGGTATTCGTGTAGTCGTCGGGCGCTTCTGAATGTCTTTTCAGTATCGAGACGCTCTGACGTCATCATGCTCGGACCTCATCGAGACGGTTTTGGCGCTGCACTCGAACACTCTGGTCAGTTGAACAAATCCCTTTTTCTTCATTTTTTTCTTCGCAAAACGAGCCACTCCGAGAATAGAATCCCATAAAATGACGAAGAAGAGAAAGAAAAAACGGTGATAAGGGGGAGAAAACTACAAAAAAGTGTCAGGAAGGACGTTTCGAACCGTTTTTTCTCGCGTTTCCATCGAAAACAATTCCGTGTTTCGCGAAAACAATAAACGGCGTGGCGGGTGATAAAAGAGAGCGTCTTCTTCGTCTTCCCCGTCCTCCCGAGTCAAGTGTTCTCTCCGTTTTCCGCATACGCATCAGTACAAGACGATCGTAATCGGAGGAGCCCCCCCTGCATTCGTTGCTCTCTCTCCCTCTCGACCGCTTTCTTTCCCCTTCTTTCACCTGATAAAATGGCTGGTTGGACAAGATGCTGGTGGTGTCGGAGACGCAGACAACGAGACGAATCGGTGAGTAAACGGATCCCCCCCTCGACAAGGGTCCGCTCATCATCGAAAAGTTCCCCATTCCGATGGTAAATCGATCCCTCGCGTCGTGGAAAGATCCGCCGTTTTTGAGCCCCGTCTTGTTCCCTTCCCCCCGCCGATCACTTGTTTTCGACCCCCCCCCCCCCCTTCTTCTGCTTTCTTCCTCTCGTTTCCCATTTCTCGGAATGCCACGTCACGCAACACCTACCGTAACCCGTCGGTGCCAATTAGGCGCCACGACACGCGAGGCCCATAAAACCGGCGTCTCTAATCCGAGAATTGGCTCAATACGTGCGTAGGGTCACACCTACCGAGAACCAATTATTGGCGCCGTCATGTAGCGTACCTTTATGGGTTTTATGAGTATGAAACGGAAACGCCGAGAGCTCCCGATTCTCACTTTCACACCTTGTCTCAACGCCTTCATTCGTACATTCTGAAAGAGAGAATGGTGAACTTCAAGAAGTGGTTCCTGATTCGCAACGTCGTCCGCCTCGTCGAACGGTTCCAGAATTGGAGAAGAGGAGAAGGAGAGGTGAGCGAATCGATGTTTTTGGGAAAGATTGTTTTGGGAAGCTTGTCCTCGTTGGGACACCAATCACAACAATCTTCCGTTCCGAGGTCCGAGAGTATCGGGAGTGGAACTGCGTGCGAGTGCACCCACAGACACACACAAAGTGTGCTCTTTGCCATTTAATCGTTATCAGTAGTGATGAACGGAGGAAGGGTGACGAACAGGGGAGCCGGCCGATACGACTCGAGAGCCCGCTAGATTCTAGTGTCTCTCTTATCTCCATGGCGTCACCATTCGCTTCTTTTTCCCTTCGATTACCTTCTGAGCCATTAACTCGGAAGAATGGGGACCGCTTCGTCGCAGAACACTCTCTCTCTCCAACGTCTTCTGCTGCCGCTTCCAACTTCTTCCTCTTCTTCCTCTTCTTCTACGTCTTCTTCTGCTTCTACTTCTTCCCCCTTACATCACTGATGATTGACACTGATTAGTCCTCTTCTTTCGGGGCCCATTAATCAATTAAGCGACCGGAGAGAAGAGGTTGCACGTAGGCCTTGAAGACGTCGGAAGAAGCGCCCCTCACTTCTTTGTCCCACGACGACTTCATCCGATTCCGAGATGCTGTCCCGAAAGAATCGGCGACAGAGCAGCATGAAAGTGAGCACTGTGGTGAGTGGGGTGACGTGGCATTCCGAAATTCAAACATCTGACTTTATAAAAACAAACCATTCCTCTTCGCTCTCGCCAAAATCGGCTGGAATTCCAGTTTCGGCCGCCCGCTTTGCATACGTTTCCGTCCGCGTTTTCCTCTTTCCTCCGATTCCCCCGGTATTCCCTGTCTCGACACGAACAACTTTCCGTCTATTCCCCCCTCCCCCTTTCGAATCGAATGTTATGATATTCCCTATCGGATTTCCGATGCTCCGCAATGATAAACGCGAGGTAACAGTGGCCCGCTTCCCAATCCCTCCTCCCATTTCTCCATTGATGGAACAAGTAAGGGGATCTAGAGAGATTTCTAGTCCCTCCTTCTCCCGATGACAGGTCCGTTTTCAGAGTGCGCAGGAAGCGGTTTCTCTGCGCGAAGCGGCCGAACGTCGTTCCCAATTCGCCCGCTACCCGGCTCGATCCGTCTCGGCGCCGCCGCGCAAGAAGTGGTTCCGATCGAAGCAGCAACTCTCGGGTGAGTCCTTCCGACTGTTCCTCCTAAGCATGCCCCTGATTCATTCTTCTCTCGTTCCGTTCTCTTATCACTTCCGTCGTCCGTTTCTTCTCGTTCCTTCCCGAGTTCATCGACGTGCCGGCGCGAAGAAAAGAGAGAAGAAAACAGTGCGGCGAGCGAGACAGGGAGAGAGAGAGAGAGCGAAAACATTCGGTTGGATGATGACAGGGTGTTGTGCGAGACGACACAACGTTTCCCATCCATACATGTTGCGCCCCGCCGTCTCAAAGTGACGATTTGTCAGGCGCCACCGATGGAATGGACGGCTCCTCGCGCGCCGGCTCACAGGAGGTCGTCTGCGACGAGTTCACCAAGAAGCTGGTGGCGGCGATCACCACGTGGCACGACATCCACTCGTCGCTCCTGCAGCTGTCCATCGGTGAGCCCCCGCCGATCCACGTCTTCCTGTCTGTTGTCGTTGTTGTTGTTGTTGTTCCTCTCTTTTGACCTTCCGCTTCTCCACGTCCACCTCATCCCCCATTCAGCCATCAGAATCCTGACGTCAAAACGTGTGTGTCCTCCTTCTGGTTTCCCCTTTTCTCTTCCACTCCTTCACCTCAGTTCGACCGATTCTTCTTCTCGTCGCTGTTGAGCTAAGAAGCTTCTTCTCTCATTGCCGATGCGCATTTTTATGCGCGCATCATCGTCAAAGATTTTCATTAGTTAATGAAAAGAGCAACAGAAGAAGAAGAAGAAGAAGACGTTGCGGAAGGAGAAGGGCTTCTGGAGGAGGAAGAAGAAGAAGGAAGACGCTTTACGATCGTGTGTGTGTGTGTGCCGTCCACGTCATCTGAATCCAACAAACACTGACCGTGATTGATGTCTTTCAGACCGCTCGTCGAACGACTCGAACGAGGATGAGCGCGTGTCGGTGTCTTCCGAATCGTCGTGGTCCTCCGAATCCGGCTCCGACTCCGACGACGAGACGACCGGCAAGGGCAGCTGCTCGACGCACCTGTCCGCGCAGGCGGCCCGCTTCTCGATCTCGAACCCGGACCTAACCAACTGCCAGATCAAGCAGATGTTTCCCGAGATGGCCGATCATTGGAGGTATATCGGTATCCGACAGTAATCCCTCCCTATCCCCTTTTCAAAATGACGTCTTCGCCACCCGATCGCTGGTTGTGAATGGCTTCTTCGTCCCCGAAGAGAGGGGAAGCCCCCAAAAGAACTCTGGCTCTCGTTCCGGGAGCCGCCTGCTCTCAACTTGATCGTCCCGTTTCCAGGTCATATGCCCTTCTTCTTACCTTGCGCGGGCGCGCCTCGACCGGAAGAGGGGGAAATGCGGCGTAAATCCCACTGAGAGAGAGAGAGTCACTTTGTGGCGACGGAAATTGCACATCACCGGCGGAGCTGGTGCTCTTCATAATGCTCATCGTCACATGAGAGTGCATCACCGACTTGTTCCGGATTAGCAGGAGAAGCGCGCGCGCCTCCGGATGATATTGCAACACACAACCGAGCCCGAGCCGCCCGTGCACACAAAAATCTAATATCCGAAAGCTCCCGCCCGCCTCGATCCGCCGCCTTTTCCTCGTTTCGCCGCTCGTTTTCGGCCGACACCTGGTCGAAAAGGGCGATTGGATTTATGTATTCTTCCGACGTCCATCTTGATATTTCTGCAAGAAAGACAGCCTCGAGATAACAAAAAGAGCAGCGAGAGAACGGAGTTGAAGACGAAGAAGACGAAGAAAAGAGTATATATATATATAAAAATGCGGAAAAAAGAACTAAAAAGCGAGACGAATTTTGAAATGCATGAGTTGTGCCATGAGACTAATGGGCTTCGCGAATGGATTTTCTCTCTCTCTCTCTCCCCCCTTCCGCCCCGCCCGTTTTTAGTCGTTCACACTGTTATATACTCAACAACTCCTTTCTTTTGTCCCCCCTTCCCCCCGATGACGTCACGCCGTCGTCCCGAGAGACTGTAGGAAGAGAGGAGAGCGCAGAGAGAAGAAACCCATGAATGTTTAGTTAAGGAAATGAGGTTTTTTAAAAAGGAAAATGACATCTCCCCCCTCCTTCTCGTGCCGTCTCTTCGTGGCCTTTCGCTTCCAAATGGCTCCGAGGGATCCGGCTCGACTAAGGCTAACGATCCTCAAATGCCGTCTTCTGAAGACGTGAGCTTCCTTGTCCCATTCTCGTGGGGTCTTCTCGTTCTCCTCTGGTTCCCTTTGAACTCTCTCATCCGTTCTTCTTGTCGTTTTTTTCCGGTGGGAGGTGATGAGTCAAAAAGGGAGAAACGAAAGCGAGTTACCCTTTTCATTTGCGCGTCTTCCCCTTCTTCTTCTTCTTCTTCGTGTTGCTCATTTCCTCGCTCATCTTCTTCATCTTTCGTTGCGGCGGCTTAAAACAAGCCATCTCCTGCCCATCCTGCCTCCTTTCGTTGCTTTCTTCCTGGCTCTCCGAGAAAGGGGGCGGAGCCTCCGCACTGGCTGGTCTTGGACGGATTAACGTGTAATGGGGGCGCGGCGACACTACGTGAAGAAGAAGAAGGAGGAGAAGAAAAAGAAGAAGAAGAAAGAGCTCAGAGAGAGCTCGGCTCGTCGTGTTGGCACACCGACACCGAATTAGATGTCCTAATATCACTTCTCTAACCGCTCTCTCTCTCTCCCTCTCTCTCGCCCCCTCCCCACTCTTCTTCTTATCTTCCCGCCTCGTCCGTTAATAGTCTTATCCTCGTGTGTCGTCAGAAGAGATGATGACGGCGTTGCGGAAGAACAGCTCGGCGGAGGACACGTTCCTTCCGTCGAGCAGTCCGTCGGCCCTCAAGAAGCATCGCAAGAAGAAGAAGTCGATCGCCGAGGCGCAGTCGAATCCGGTGTTCGTCATCTCGGCCGACCCGTCCGCCGCCTCGCCGAGCACGTCGCCAAAGCCGCACAAGCGGAAAAAGCGCAGCTGGAGGGGCGAGAGTGCGGCGAGGAAGTTGAGCGAGGCACTGCCGGCCGCACTCAGAAGTCCCACGCAGATCCTGAAACGGAGCAAGAAACCGCTGGGACCGAGTCTCAGCTGGGACCCCGAGCACCGGAGCCGCTCTCCTTCTATGACAAGGAGTCGAGTGCACTCGGATGGCAGTTCGGAGACCGGAGTCATCGTCGACGGCAAGAAGGAGGAGGAGGACGGCGGCATCGTCGAGGAGCCGCGTTTCGAGTTGGAGCTCACGTGCGTCCATTGTGCAATGGCGGCGGATCACAGGCGGCGGATGCTCAAGGTGAGAGGAGTCCGAACTTTTGGCACAGAGGAATCCGCTGGATTACGAGCTGAAATCTCGGGGATTCGAGAGTATGAACGAGCGACCACTAGTCTCTTCTCATTTTCAGACGGAAATCGAAAGTGCCGTGATGCGGTTGGCTCGTCGTCTGGGCAACGGAAGGAGCGGCTGGCGGGACGACAGTCCTTCCTCCTCCTCGAACACGTCGAACTTTCCGACGAACGCCGTCCATCGACACACCATCTCGTCGCACCACCGCGGCACGACGCCGGACATTGTTGTCTCGTCGATCAGCTCCGACGAGGAGGACCACAGCGTCGACCGGTACACGAGCTCCGAACTCGGCAACTCGCTGCAGACTTCTGAAGCCAGGTGAGCTTTTTTTCTGTTTTCTAGTCGTCTTTCTATGTGCGTGCTACGCGCTAATCAGTCAGCGAATCGAATCAGCTCTCACTGAAAATGCAACATGATAAATGTGCGTCTGACTGTCTGCGCTCTCTCGAAACCGCGTGCTCTCTCTTCGTTTCCCGGCCGTCTCCATTTCTCGTCAGGTTCTTTTTATTATTTTCTGTGTCTTGGGGGGCCACCGGCAAACGGCTGTCGGTGGCCACCGGATTAATACTTTTTGAGGGGACAAATCCCTGAAAGAATTAATCTCAAACACACGGAGCCATCGAGAGAAGGGATGCGCGTCGCAGGCAGGGAAGAGAGCCTCGTAATCCGAATCGACCGGCGAAAAACGAGAGAGAGAGAGAGAGAGCGGGGACGTGGAGACGCAGAGAAAGAGGGCCTAACAAGTGCACACGGTTACATGAACTTGCGTCTGAAACAGCTGAATTAGGAAATAGTCTGCGTGACGAAGACACAGGTGCATTTCCAGCCAAGTGCCAAAGATCACTTCTAAAAATAGAACTTCTGTTGCAGCTCGCCCGGCTCCTCGGCGTGCACCAGTCCGAATCTTCCCCGAAATGGGAACGAGATGACGTTCGACAGTCCGGGCTCCGACCAGCTGACGCCGCCCTCCCCGCTCCGACTGCAGCCGCCCTCCCTCCTCTCCCCCTACCCCGACTCCGCTTCCCCTCCCCGATCGAACTCGGTCGATCTGTCCACCCTCCGGAGGGACATCGAGCTGCTCTCGGTCTCTTCCGGAGACTCTGACATCGCCTCCGACACAGACTTCGAACCGCCCACCCCGGCCGAATCGGTCCGCACATTCCGATCCAAAAGCCACGATCCCACAACCAGCGATTCGGTGTTACGGCGTCCGAGTCGAATAATACACCTCTCTGAACTTTTCAGGCTTAGAACACGCTCGGAAGTTCGGATGTTTTGAACGGTTTCTCGTTTCAGAAAGGCACTCGCCAAGTCGCCGGTCGTCCGGAGAACTGCGGCCGATCAGGAGACGAACAATCCGGTGAACAAGCACCGAAGTAGTCGCTACTGGATCGAGGATGAGGTTCGGAAGGGATACGCGAGTCAGAAGACGTCCGTGATTTCAGGGAGACTACCACATCCTTCCGTCGGAACACGTTTGGCTACCGTCGGCGGCCGGATCCTCTGCGTCGGCGGATTCAGAGTGCTACGTGGGAGAGAAGGACTGTCGTCGTTCCGGCGAGAAGAGAAGATGTGCCGCGTGTCACATCGTCGCCCACACCAACTGCTTCTCGCTTCTCGCGAAGCTGAATCTAAACTGCAAGACGACGTTCCGTGACTACGCGAGCAAGAAGACTCCGTCGAAAGAGAGCACTGACACACTGACCGCCCATCATTGGGTCCACAAGGTGAGTATCTTCCTCCTCTCCTACTCAGTTCCCGATTCCAGTGGCGTCACGAGGGACGATGCAACACGTGCGGCAAATCGTTCCAACAGAAGATGTTCTTCCAAGGCAAGGAGAAGAAAGAGACGATCGCCGTGACGTGCTCCTGGTGCAAGGAGTCGTACCATCTGAAGAACTGTTTTGCGAGAGACAAGCTCGAGGAGCGGTGCCACCGCGGTGCTCTCAAAGAGATGATCGTGCCGCCCAACTGGATTCTGCGACTCGCGAATCGCAAGAGAAGCAGTCGGACAGCGACGAATCCGAGGAAGCACAAGAAGTCGCATCGGCAGTTCGTCGTGAAGCCGACGGACATGCTCTCCACCGGCCCTGCACAGCCGCTGCTCGTGTTTGTGAACCCGAAATCGGGCGGAAACAAGGGATCGAAGGCTCTGCACACGCTGTGCTGGCTCCTGAATCCACGTCAAGTGTTCGACATCACCTCGCTGAAGGGACCGAAGTTCGGGTTGGAAATGTTTCGGAAAGTGGTCACTCAGCTGAGAATTCTCGTTTGCGGAGGCGACGGAACAGTCGGATGGGTGCTCTCAACCCTCGACAATGTGAGATTTTTCCCTATCTTTCTCTCTCAAGATCCCCTCTGTTTTTCAGTTGAACTGGCCCGCGTACCCTCCGATGGCCATAATGCCTCTGGGAACCGGAAACGACTTGGCGAGATGCATGGGATGGGGCGGAGTGTTCTCCGACGAACCGATGAGTCAGCTGATGCAGGCCATCCTCCACGAGACGACCGTCACCCACTTGGATAGATGGCGCATCGACGTCGAGCCGAACACGTCGTGCAATCTGGAAGAGGAGGACGATGGCATGCAGTCAGCACTGCCACTCACTGTCATGAACAACTACTTTTCGATCGGAGCGGACGCCCACGTGGCTCTGCAGTTCCACCACTCCAGAAGTGCGAATCCCCAAATGCTCAACTCTCGTCTCAAGAACCGCATCGCTTACGGCGGCCTTGGAACGATCGATCTGTTCAAGAGATCGTGGAAAGATCTGTCGGACTACATCACTCTCGAATGCGACGGAGTGGACGTGACTCCTCGGATCAAGGAGCTGAAGCTGCACTGCATTCTGTTCCACAACATCACCTACTACGCGGGAGGCACCATCCCGTGGGGAGAGTCTTCCGACTCGAAACCCAGCTGCTGCGACGGAAAAGTCGAGGTGCTCGGATTCACGACTGCCACGCTGGCAGCTCTTCAGATGGGCGGCAAAGGAGAACGGATTGCTCAGTGCTCGAACGTCAAAGTGACGACCAACAAGGCGATTCCCATGCAGGTCAGCCAAGGAACCAGGTGCAATTCGAACTCTATTCCTTTCAGGTCGACGGCGAGCCGTGTCTCCTGGCTCCTTCAGTGATCACTCTCGCCTTCCACAGCAAGGTGCCGATGCTGAAAAGAGAGAAGAAGACGCCGTGCACACCGAATCTGATGCGCCGCGGCACGAGATACGGACAGAAGGACTCGCAGGTGCAGTCCACCTCGCTCATCATCCAACTGCCGGTCATCGTCGTCGGAAGGGCCGACTACGACACTTACAAGGACTGCTTCGAGAGACTCAAAGACACTGGTAACAAGATCCTTTTTGCTCCGGAAGACGGCCGTTTTGCAGCCTACGAAATCGGGATAGTCAACATCGAGTCGGAGGCGGAGCTCGAGTCGGCTCGAGTGCTCATTCAGCGACTGCTCGTCGAGCACAACTCGCTGCCCTACGAACCAGACAAGAACTGGAGATTCCTGGACTGTGAGCCTTCTGATCCCTTCACTCTCACGAAGTTCCTTAATTGCAGACGTCTCGAACGCCGAAGAGGGCACATTCCGAGTGTCGCGACAGCAGGAGCACGTGCAGAGCGTCAGCGACGTCTGCAACACCGACGAGTGTCTTCTGATTCTGGACCACGCGTTTCCGTCGATCACCGACCGAGAAGCCGTCGAATTGTTCCAGACGCAGCCGGCGCCGTGAGTCCACCAACGACCCCCTTCTCTCCGAACTTCCGATGGTTTCAGATCGGCGACGACGTCGTCCAGCTCTCCGCGCTACCACAACTCGCGTCGCATTTCGGAGACGCTCCGCATCGTGCTCAGTTCCGACGCTCAAGAGACTCACTTGTAGACCCCCCTTCCGATGTGTTGTTGTTGTTCCACGTGCTAAATCAACCTCTTTAAACACTCGTGCTCTTCTCTCCTTTTCCTCGAAACGCACCGAGTTCATTAGAGCGCGTTTGCTTTCTCAAAGGATTTTTATGTTCTGCTTCCAAAAAATCTAGGTGAAATGATTCCCGGAAACCTTTTTTATTCGAGATCTCGTAGCGGTTTTTATCTGGTCCCCCCTTCCCTCTTAAAAATAATCAATATTCTCGCCCCCGTTCATTTTCCAGTGTAATTGGAAAAGCATCGTATTTTGTATATTACAATTCAACGATTTGTGATCATGATGGACTATTAGAATCTTTATTCGAGAGCACAAAAAGGTTCTCTTCTTAAGGATATTATACACAAGTGACTATTTGTATTGTTCTCTCTTCGTTGTTCATCGCGAATAAAAGTGTCTGCGACTCTCTAGCGCCAGCCGTTCTGGGCGCAGCACCGATCGATGTACTTGATGCTCTCGTCGATCATCAGCTTCACCGACTCGAGCACCGCGCACATCGCCACGTTGCCGAAGCCGTGCGTCATCTGAAACATCGTCGTTCTCTTGCTCCTGCCTTCTCTCAACCGACCAGTGTGAAGTGCGAGAGGTGCTGCTGGACGGACGGATCGATCGGGATCATGTTGCGCGGAAAGTACGGAGTCAGCGGCGTTCGGTCGCACGAGAGCAGCTCGGCGAGCTCGCCCACTATCTTCCGGCTCATCTCGAGCGCCGTCCGTCGCTTCACAAAGTCCGGGTCGATTCCCAGTGAGTTCTTCGTCAGATAGACGCCGATCTCGCGCGAATGGAACTCTTTCTCGCACACGAGCGCAAAGTCTTTTGCCATGTGGATGGCCTCTTCTGGAACGGAACGACGTCGTCACGTCTTCTGGAACTTTGCAAACCTTCGACAAGTGCCGTCCACGCAGTCACGTTTGCCTGCTTTCTGCGGCCCGCCGGAAGAGTCAAACCGAGCTTTTTCAGTGAGTCCCGCAATGTTTTCCCACCGTCCTTTGACTTGGCTCTGCAAGAATTTCGCTCGCTACACTCTTGTTTTGCCGCTCACTTCCTCAGAATGCCGCCGAGAAGCGAGGCGTTCAGACACTCGGGCGGACTGATTCTTCTCTGAATCTCGGCTACCGTAACCCGGTACTTGGTCGTCGAACTGAGCAGACTCGTGCGTCCCGGCACGGTGCAGTACACTTCTCCGACGATCTCCAGAGGCGACTGACAGTCGGAGGCGAAGAAAACGAACGGGCGGTCCGGTTTCGAGGAGACGACTTGGTCTGCAAACAGTTAGAGAAGTGCATAAAGGGGAGGGTGGCGGGTTACTGTAGTTGGCCGAGTTGTCCCGATCCTCAGTCTTCGGAATACAGTAATCCACGTCTCCATTGCCCACGTTCCCTTGTTGCGGCTGTTGCTGCTGCTGCGAAGGATTGAAGAACTGTTGTTGCTGTTGTTGTTGGGGCTGTTGCGGAGCCTGTCCGTTTCCGGCGAAATCGCGCGAATAGGTGAACGTGCTGACTCCGCAGACGGGCGGTTGGATCAGGTGCGGCGGGTACGGTATGTCGTAGTGGCACGAGATGTGCATGTGAGAAGGCGCGAACGTGCGCATGTTTTCGTACTGAAAACGGAAAGGAGACGACGGGTCTCGACTGGAAAAGGGGGCGGGGCGTACGAATGGCGGACGCTGCTGCGAAGAGTGCTGCTCGTCCTGCTCGTCGCACTGAGCACCGCGCACGAACTCGTCGTCCGAGCACTCCATCAGTTTTCGGTTGCTGTTGAACATTCGCTGAACTGGTTTGAAATGGCACTGTCAACAGTGAAAGTTGGAAGGAAAGCGGGAAGAATGACCCGTCAAATGGTAGAGACTAGGAATTTCTGATGGCCGAATTCCTGGTTGCTCCGAGAGCCCGAGAGGTTTTCAGAAGGAACTGTTTTCAAAAACTAAGATCTTCATATAGGAAGGATCATGTATGAACTGTTTAATGACGAGAAATCTATCAAAGCACCTATCCAGTGTCAATATAGAAAGAGGGAGTCCAGGAGCAAAAACACGTAGTCAAAAGGAAATGTTTTCTAGAGCATCGAGCCGGGAAAACTATCTGTATGAGCAGAAAAGAGCTCTCGCGGAGCAACAAGAAGAAGAAAAAGAAGAAGAAGAAGTGAGCATCTCCAAATGAAGAGCTCCGAGGGGGCCGAGCAATGGGAATTTTATTAAACGTGAGAGCTCGTGACGGGTGAAAGCATCGGATTTGCTCACTTCCACTTAGGATTACTGTAGCTGCTCGCGAGAAGCGAGCACAGCTTATTGGGAAGGCCGAGGAGGCGGGCACAAACCTATTTTCGGAGGCAGGACTTCTCAGTAAATATTTGGGAATCTGAAGGAAGTTTTGTGGGAAGGAATATTGGAAATATGAAAAAAGAGGTACAGATATGAAATCTGTAATTGAAAAATGAAACTGAAAAGAGGTCTCGAATATTCTCAGAATCGGAAGAAATCGAGAGGATCTTTCTGCGAGGAAATTCTGAAAATTGTCTGAAAACCGTTTCATTTTCTCTGTTCCATCATCAGTTTCAGACTCGAAACGCGGACGTCTTCGCCTGAATTGTTCTGTTTTAATGTGGACTTCCGGCCAGATGTCGCTCTCAATATTGCTCTCTTCACATAATTATTCAAATCTCCCAAACCGGCTTAATTTTACCGGATTAGCGCCTTCTGACGGCGGACGTCTTGCGAGACAAAATGAGAAACGACATTCGAGTGGCACCTGGAATAAAGATTTTGTCTTCTTTTTCGAAGGATCTTCCGGATTCCCTGGGATCCATTTCTCGTTGACTCCCAGGTCCTCTTTCTGCTAAACAACGTGCAGTTTCCTCTTGCCGGAATGTCGTACTGAGTATTGACTGCTGGGCACTTTTTCATGTGATGCGCACTTTTCTTCCTTACCACTTCATACCATTTCGATTTCATAATTTCATTTCTCACGTTCTGTTTCAGGCGATTGCTGAATAACTCGCCGACGCGATGTCATTTCGGCAGGAAATTCTGAATCGATTGGGGAAGCGAGAACGAGCACAGAAGGGCGTGAAGGTGATGTTTTCGAATTACGCGCTGCTCGACGATCAGCTGCAACGGGCGCGTCGTCCCCGATCCGTGTCTGTGAACGATGAGACCATGTCGGCAAATGCGAATGAACGGCTCGCGGCGTTGAGAGAAGAGATGGCTGAAGTGTACCGACTGAAGAGCAAGAACGCCGAGGATCTGATTAATGCGAACAGAAAACTGGCGGACAGCGAGGCACGGTATGCACATGTTTGCTCGCAGAGAGACAAGCTCCGCGTGGACTCGGAGAAGCTGATGGAGAGACTGAAAGCGTTGGAGAAAGAAAGCGTCGAGATGAGGGAGCTGAATGCGATGATAATGACGGAACGAGTCGCCCTCCAAGCCACATGCTCGGCACTGACCGAGAAGAAGACACAGCTGGACAAGGAGCGCTTCCAGTTGCTGAACAAGATCCGCGAGCTGCAGGAGAAGTCGGCGGAGTTCATGAACGCCGAGATAGCGTTGCAGGAGGAAAGAGCCCAGCTGCGGATCCGTGAGCAAATCGCGAGGGCGACTGCCGACCTATCGCTCGACGAAAGAGCCTCCTCAGCGTTCGGCACGTCTCCGGATTCAGATGAGTTCTTAATGACCGACGTGTTGCCCAGTGAGGCAAAGTTCAAAATGACGGCTCACGAAGGAGAAGTGCATGACGTGGAGTGGGTGTCAGACGACATGTTCGCGACGGCAGGTAGCGATTCGAAAGTGCGCATCTGGAGAGTGTCTCCGAACAAGACAGAAGCGTCGAAGGTGTCGTCGCTTTCCGGGTGTCTCGGACCTGTGAACAGACTGGACTACGACAATCAGAGGCACGTGATTCTCGCGTCGAGCAACGACAAGACGTGCCGCCTCTGGAACATCGACTCGCAACGACTGCTCAGCACCTTCTCGGGCCACACGGACAAGGTCACCTCAGCCAGACTCTTCCAGGCGCATAATGTGATCTCCGGATCCGCTGATCGGACCATCAAACTGTGGGACATCAGCAGCATCCGATGTGTCAGATCCTTCTTCGTCGGATCGACCATCTACGACGTGATCGCCAAGTGCGGCAGCTCGCAATCCTCCTTCGTCTCTTCCCATTTCGACAAGAAAGTCCGCTTTTGGGACAGTCGTTCCTCTGATCCATCGTACAGTCTCGAGCTCGGTCACAAGGTGACGTCATTGGACATCTCTCTCGACGGGCTCCAACTGCTCGCTTCCTCCCGAGATGACACTCTATCGCTCATCGACGCCCGCAATTACGGCATCCTTCATCTCTACTCGGCCGAGAACTACAAGATGAGTTGCGACACGGCGAAGGCGATCTTCTCGTCGACTGGCGAGTACGTGCTCGCCGGATCCTCCAACTCTTCCGTCTACATCTGGAACACGAAGACGACGAAGCTCGAGAAGGTGGTGAAGACGCCGAAAGCAGAGTGAGTTCTTTCGTATTTATGAGATCAAAGGCTCATCGCATCTTTGCAGAAACAGCCAGATTCTCTCGTTGTCATGGAATCCCTCCGGCCGCGGACTTCTCGCCTGTGATCGCATGAAGACGTGCACTCTGTGGCGTTGAACACCTGCTCACAATCTGTATAATAGATGTAAACTCTCTCCTGTGCATATCCCTGTACTTCTTCCCGTTCCTTCTCACCCACTTGGCATTCTTTCGATCTATTCCGCTTTAATGAACCAGTTGGATTTTCAAAAGAAGTCTTCGCAATTCCAGAAAGAATCGATAGCAGTGCCACGTTATCTATTTGCCTCTTCTCACTTCTCTTATCAGTCATCGAATTGACTGACTTTCCGACAGTTTTTCTCACTTTTTCTAGTTTCTGATGCTAATTTCCGACAGATTTGATGATTTTCCCGTGCAGGGGAATCCCGGAAACTGCGAGGAATGACATTAACTTTGTATAAAACCGAGAGAGAGAGAGACCTCAAAGTAGTGCTTCTCATTATTCCGGCTCCGCGAGCCCTCATATTCACGTGAAAAAGAGACGCAGGCGGTGAAAGGAATGTGCTGTGCAGAGCTCGAGTTTTCCCCCTTCTTTTTGGTCGGGAAGCTCTACGTTTCCACCTGCTCGGCGAGCACAGCGAAAAGGAGAGATCAAATGAGCAGCGAGTCCAGTCTGGCTTCTTCCTTTCCAAGCGGATCACGGCGAGCAAGTGTGCACTTTGTACCCGTGCGCGCGAAACGTTTTCCGTCTGCGTCTCCGCTCCGATCGCACTCTCTCTCGCTCGCCGTTTCGATGTCTATTCCTCCGATTTCAGTTTATCCACCCGTCGCCGACTGGTTCTTTCCTTCGTCGTCCGATCTCTGATACCGTCTGCCGTCTCTCGCTTCCGAAGGTTCTCCTCCGTTTATTTGATTCTCTAAATACCTCTCGCTCTCTCTCTCTTTTACTCATTACCGCTATTACTCACGTCCGTGATTCTCTAACATCGTCTGAATTTCAGAGAAAGACGAGATTTGTGTGTGTAGAGGGAGAGTTCGAAAGATTATCCTCACCCGATAGGATCAAAAATCTTCAATGAATAGAATCATTTCTTTTGAGAGATTCATCAGGATTACTTTTGTCAATCTCATGCTCTTGCCCCGAAAGCTTTCGATTCACAAATCGTTCAACTTTCAATCTTGCATATTTAGTTTTACTTTTTAAACCTTGTCGGCCCCGAAAACTTCTACTTCGTTTTCCCCTTTTTTTAGCCGGGACAAATCAAGTTTTGATTTGTAAATGGAAACACGGGCTGAAATCGAATTTTACGTCTTCCTAGTCTGAACACTGTTTTCGCGTTGTTCCATTAGATGGAAACGCAGAATGCGCGCGTTTCCTTGCGAAAGAACAGAATATCGTTCTCAAGTGACCACTCCCACTGGTTACGACCCCTCCAGAATCAATAACGTCTCGCGAATCTTATCTCCTTCGGCGAGTGACCTTCCGAGAAGATGGTGGTGGACTCTCTGCGCGCATTGTCTCTCCCAATTATTCGTCCCCCCTCCCCGCCGCTCTTCCCTTATCAGTGATCACTTCTTCTCGTTTCCTTCTCTGCCACTCTCTCCGTCCCTCCTCCCACCACGACGACCGTCCTCTTCCATTTTCATTCGTCTCCGATTCTCTTCCAACATGTCGACGGACCTTCTCTACGAGTACTTCTATCCACCTTCTGACTACTTCAACAGTCCTTTCGACGATGTTCCCTCTCCAGAAGCCCCCTCGGAGTCTCTGGAAGTCGCCGACTCCTTCTCCTCTTTCGATTTGGACTTTTGCATCTGGAACGACTCTTCACCGTCACCTCCCCAACCACTTCCGATTCTGGAGACGACCACGTCTTCGCTATCTCGGAAGACGTCGCCGAAGCCACGTGCGACGACGTCTCCGAGCAATATGGCCTGCCACGTGTGCTCCTCCCCGACGGCCAACACTCTCCACTTCGGTGGCAGATCGTGCAAGGTGAGCTTCTTCCTTCTGCACTTGCACTCTATTCTACTACTAACGGTGGAGGAAAACAAGGAAGGCACGCCGGCAAAATAAAAACATATCGCTTTTTGCTCGTCAAAAGTGCTCGCGATGATAAGAAAAATCAGAGCCAAAAAACAAACGATTTCGATTCCATGACGATGTTTTCAAAAAGAGTTCAGATAGTACGATGTCCTTCCAGTAGAGCGCACTTTTTTGAAAACATCCGAAAGAAGTGTAGTTTGTAGTTGTCTTGTGCACCGTATTCTAGTGTCTTCTGTGTCTCTTGATCACATTGTGACCTGTGTCGTTGCAACGCGTAGTCTTGTCTCTAGCCATAGAACAGTGACAAATCGCCGACGGGCGACTTTCGAAGAACGGATCCTTCCGCACCAAAGTACGCTTTTTCTCCACTTTCAATAGTGCCATTTCAAGTTTCATAATAGTACTCGTATCACAGATAGATCAAGAATAAACAAATGAAACTGATAATAAGGCGGTGAGAATTCCGGAATGGTCTGATTTTGAGACGTTTGCATCATAAGCTGTTGCACAAAGAAACGAAAGTATTGATTGTGGGACCGAAAATGAATGATGGCGACGAGGTTTTTGAGAAACGAGGTTCCGTTGCAGGCATGCGCCGCCTTCTTCCGCCGCAGTGTGGCCATGTCGATGACGTACGAGTGCATCGGTCCGGAAGACGTCGCCGCGTGCAAGATCCATTTCGAGCTCCGGATGCTGTGCCGGCACTGCCGATTCATCAAGTGCCTGGAGGCCGGAATGCGCACAGAACGTGAGTGATTAAACGGAGAGAGTCACATGGGACCGGGCAGGGAAACGGAGATCGCCGCGATCAGTGCGGGGTACAAAAAACAGTGGAAAACGTGTTGATTTGTTGCAGTGGTGCAGGCGAAAAAAGAGGAACAACGAGTGGCGAAACGACGCTCCCGCGGGCTGATTGTGTCGAAAACCGAGGATGCGGAGGCGACGTACGAGGAGTACGTGAGCACTTACACAGTGATCCAGGAGGCGAAGCAGGAGCCCGAGTGTCTCGAAATGAGCCTCCCCGAGTCGTACCTCTCGCCGGCCGCCTCTTCCTCACAACCGACTCTCGAGCCGATCTCCGTGTCGCCGCCCCCGCCCGTCCCTTCCTCCTCCGCCGGGAGCATCGTCCTCATTCCCTCCGACGCTCTGATGGTTCCCGCGCATCGGGACATCTCGCTGTCGCCTCCATTCGATCCGCAACAAGCGAGCACGAGTAGACAGCACGTGCACTTCTATCCGATCGTCGACGTGATCGATACGAAGTGCTTCGAACTGGTGGACCATTACGTGCGCACCGAAGCTTCTTTGAACGATCGCAGGAAGATCATGTACACGGATACGCAGATCAGAGACGTCTTCGACACTACTTGCGAATGTGTGAGTCTCCGGAAGAGTGCTCATCAAACTCGTTTCTTTCAGCCCTATGAACGTCATCAACTGAAACCGTTCAACTACAAAACGTTTTGCGGATTCGTGAAACACGATTTCGTGATGATCCTCGACTACGTCAACCAGTTCCCCGAGTTCCAGTCGCTTCTGAAGAACGAGAAGAACGTCGTCTATCGGATGGCGTGCGCCGTCGACTCGATGCTCGCCTCGGCCTACTACACGTACCGAGCGGGCATCGATCGGGAGGAGCTCGTGCTCTTCAATGGCGACTTCATCAAAATGAATCCGCGGCCGATGAGTGGAGACGAGCCGGGCGCCGAGAAGCATTTCGAGAATGCGGGAGACCATGAAAAGTACAAGTAAGATCCATTTGTCGATGTGAAGACGTTCTCATCAACTTTCTTATTTCAGAACTCTGATGCCTCTCAAACTGAAACAATATTACGACATGGCAGTTCCGTTCTCTCGTCTGGAAGTCTCATTCGAAGAGTTCGTCCTTCTGAAAGCGTTGACAATCTGGCAGATCAGCAACTACAAGCTTCTCGACGAGGGAAGAGCCATCTGTGCGCGTCAGAGAGACGCAATCGTGCAGGCTCTTCACAAAGTCGTCGAAGAACGCGGCGACGAAGATCCGGCGATTCGTGTCGGACAACTTCTTCTCAGCATGAGCTACATCACAGTGAGCATCTCTAGTCAATTCGTTCAATCATTCCCGATTCTTCAGGAACTCGTTCAAGCGATGACGTCTTCTTACCTCCTGATGACATTCTTCGACGTCGTCTCCTGCGACAGTATCATGCACGACCTGCTCACTTTCAAGTTCTGACCATAGCTCGTTGCGTCCTTTTATCGCTGTTTCTTTGCAGAGACGATTAGACCGCTTCCTCCCATTGCTCAACGCTCTCTTCAGTGCCTTCGCTTGGATCCTCCCCTCCTCCCCCTGCTGTCTGTGATCCCGCACGCTATTGCCATTCTCCGTTTCCACTTCAGATCTTTATTTATTAATCAAAGTTTTCTATCATCCGTCACTTGTATAAAGAAGACGCATCCGAAGAGTCCGTCGTCTCGTTCACATAGATCGGAAGCACAAAGTACTGCCACTCGGATTGCGGAACGAGGAACGGCTTGCTCCAAAGACGTTGGGAGTCGACGGACGGCGGGTTCTGACCCAGAGAGAACCACTCGATGAGCAGATTGTGCTGGGCGCACGGCGAGTCGGCTCTCGTGCACTGCTCCACTTCGATCGAGATCTCCTTGCCGGGCGGGATCAAGAACTTCGATGGGTACAGTTTGTAGAAGCCAGTGGTGGAGAGAAGAGCTCGCAGAGCCAGCCACTCGTGTCTCCGATTGTTCTTGACATTCAGAACAGACAGTCCGAGACGAGGCACGTGGAAAGGCTGAAATCAGAAGACGTCAGTTCCCAGACGACTGAGAAGAAGGCGTTACTCTCGGATAGATGTAGACCATCTCGCTGAACTCGCTCTCGATCTGCGTCTCCGTCGTCTGCGTGCTCAGTAGAGTTGCCACGTGGCTGCCGACGGTGTCTTCGGTTTCCCGTTGTGACTCGTCGAGCTCCATTCTCAACCGACAAAGAATCACGATCTGGTAGACGAGCATGACGTGGTAGAAGAGAATGAAGATGTGGGAAGCCTGGAACGGGTTACTGTAGCTGAAACGGGGCGGAGCAAGTACCACGAGTTGCCAGAGGACTCCTTTGTATTTGCAGTACAGGGGCTGATGGTCCAACACCCAGATGTCGTAGGTCGATATGAAAGTCTCGTGGAAGAAGAGCGGCACCGTCAGCATCTTGAAGATCGCCATTCCGAGGCCTCCCGACTTGTTGATCGACTTGCACATCACCTGAAAAGGATCTTGGTTTGGAAGTGCGCTCTACTGAACAAGAGGCTCACGATGTTAATGTAGAAGAAGAAGTCGAAAAGGAAGAAAACGAGTGGGAAGGAGAAGTAGAGAGAAGGCGCCATCCCAGGGTTGAATATCTGGTAGAGAAAGAGTCTCGGAGTGACGAATATGCCCTTCGGATGCGGCATGCACGTCTTCCGGAACGGTAAATAGATGACGATGAACGAGAAAAGGAGCAGTGACGCCTTCAGAATGAGGACGGTGGGCAGATGACTCTCGGGAGGGATCGGAATGTTGCTTGTCGGCCAGAAACGAACGCATGTTCTGTAGAAGAAGAAGAGGAAGAGAACGACGAGCAGAAGACCAATGTGGGCGAAGATAAGGTAGAGCGTCTGCTCGTGGCTCCACAATTCGACCAGCTCCCACGTCCAACGACTTTCAGAAGCACAGATTCTGGCGGGAGTGGCGGGAAGGCAGCAGCAGTGGCGTTCACTGGCTGAAAACGGATTCCGAAGGGTTTCAGATGGGACTCGTCAATTCGAGTACCGTCTCCCAGACAAACCGAGTCCTCTTTCGTCTGGTTCAGCAGTTGAAGACACGTGGATTTTGAAAGCTTCGACTTTTCTTCCCTACAATCGAACCGTTCCAGATGGCCCTGAACATTCAGATGTCACGTTCAGATGACGTTGCGAGAACCTCGTATTCTCGGATGAAGTGCGAAAAGCAGACACTTGACTCGCACTGATCGTTCCCAAACTTGTTGATGACGCAACGTTCCGTGAAAGCGCTTCTGAATTCCAGACAATACGGAAAGGGGGGATTCAGAAGACACTCACGATACATATAGCACGAATACGACGATTTTCAACATCATTTCAGCACGTTTTCGGGGATGTTTCGGCCTTTCAATCGACGATGTTTCGTCAACATATTCTGGGACGTGGATTCGGTTTTCCAATCAAAAGTCACGCGGGAAAGCAAGAGTTGAGCTTTGGGAAAGTTTATTGAAAACAGATTTTGAGCCAACAGGAGCACAAATTGGCGTGGCACGGAGATAAATTAATAGAGAATTGGGAGGAGGAATCACAAACGACGGAGAATTATTATTCAAATTATTAGAGAACACCCATGTGGAAGTAGGTAAGGCTGGAAATGTGGAAGGAATAAAGCAGAAGTGGAGGGAATGTACACGCAACGGAAAGGTCTTCTGAGGGAGAGACAGGGGGGACTAGGAACATCTAGTCCCTCGAATAGAACGGGGGCGATTAGGGGAACACGTGAAACCGAGGGCTCTTCTTCATCGAGTAGCACAGGGCGCCGAATGTGATCGAGACGGCGAAGAGGACGATGCCGAGCAGAATCCAGAGGACGGCGTACGGAAGACACACTGCCTTCGTCGACGGCTCCTCGAGGAGCCCGTGCGCGGAAGACTGCTGCTCTTGAGGAGAGGGCAGGTCTGTGGCTGAAAGAAGGAGGGACGTCATCTGAAGGGAACCCGCCACGATCTTACCGAATGCTCCATCCAGAATCGTGATGTCCGAGGAGACGTCGACGTCGAGGGCGTCTCTTCTCTTGATTTCCCGCTTCGTCGTCCGTGGCTCTTCTGATGACGTCATATGCTGGGCTTCTGCGTGCGGCTCTTCGGCGATTTCGATTCCAGATCCCTCCTCGACGTCGTCCGAGTGAGTACTGTTGTTCTTTCGGGGAGCCTTCAGAAGTCGGAAGATCGGGTCCGGAGTAGGGAAGTCGGTCGGAAGAGTGATGGTAGTCGTCGGGTCGAGCACTCTGTGAACTGTCGTCGTCGGAAGTTCAGTTGTCGTTGTAGTAGTCGTCGTGGATGTAGTCGTCGATGTAGTCGTGGATGTAGTCGTAGAAGTCGTCGGTGCATCAGTAGACGTCGACGATGGAGTCGGAGTGGTGATCAGCTCGTCCTCGGCGAGCTCTCTGCCGATCGGCTCCGAAGCTTCGTCAATCGAAGAAGCCGGAGCATCGCACTTCGGCTGAATGCACGTCTCACTCAACGTCGCACAGATTCTGATCTTGCAACTGATTCGGACGCTGTTCTGGTCGGGAAAGTTGAAGGCGTTCGAGTTGACGAAGGCTCTCGTGCGGTTCTCGTTGTAGATGAGGTTCGGCATGATGTACATGTCCTCGGAGCAGCCGTTCTCGCCGATCACCTTCTTCGTGTACACCTCTCCGCCGATGACGTCACAGTCGTAGACGGCCATCTCGTACGTCTCGCTGGGGCACTCCCACACGTGGTAGAGCACGTCGCCAAGCTGAGCATACTTGGCGATCGGACCGTTTGGGGACTCTTTGTGGATGGTGTACGAGCACACCGGCTGCACCGACTCATCGGCCAACTGGACTGGCGTCGGATCACTGCAATCAACACAGTTCGACGCTGTTTTGTTTGCGGTACTTATTATTATTAATATAATTGGCCTTGAGTTTCGGACTCGTAAAACAGTTTTACGAGTCAGTGGAAGGGGGGCCGATTAGAAACGAGCCATAAAACGAACCTGACGGAAACCTCGGCACCGACCGCCTTCTCGGCCTCCTTGTAGAAGCATCGGAGTCGGTAGGCGCGGTCGACTTTCGTCGTGAACAGCGGATGAAGTTGGACGACGACGGTGAGCGTGTAGGCCATTCCCTTCGGGTTCACCTCGCGTTGCCGCTGCACGTCGCACTTTGTGAATTCGAATGTGGCATTGGCGGTGTTGGAAAACGAGCAGCCGTCCTGCAAAAAACGTCTCATTTGCGGCGGAAGGAATGATTCGTGTTTCGGGGAGGGAAAAGGACATTTTGTAATTAGGCGCTGCTGCTGACTCCTCGACGAAATCGTACCTTTCGGAAGTGACCTTTGACGAACACATGCGACGGAGCGCTCTTCTCCGTATTCACTTTCAATGACATGTAGCCGTTGTGGCACGAGACGGCGGGCTCATCTGCAAGAAGAAGCAGCACGTCTTCTGGCTCCGAAGCGATTCTGATCCTACCTGATATGTGGTTGTCGAACTCGACAATTGATTGAGCACTGTGGACGAGGGCAAGTATGAGCAGAAGGAAATCCATCGATGTCATTCTGAAAGACTGGAAGACTAGAAGAGATGGAAGAGTGGGGGGAAGTAGAAGGTGTTGTCGAGAAGGTGCGAAGACATGCAAATTGACGACACAAACAATGAGGGCCGATGGGGGCAAGAGGCGGGATGCTCCCGACAAGGTCAGAACCCTATTGAAACCCGAAGAAGGGGGGAGGCGAATAAGAAAGGAAGCGAGGCGTGTCGAACGAAGGAGATTCGGGACGCCGACGGATTCTGGGCCATTCACACAGTCCAGCCTTTTAATTGGTTCGTGTCTCGAGGTTTTACTTGTACATACCGTATAATTGACTCGAACTTTTCGGACACACACCGCACGAACGCCTGAGAAGTAGAGAAAGCGAAACGCCCGCCTCCTTCGGGAGGGTCAAGAGGAGTGTTTTGAGAAGGACATGGGAACTCCGCGAACACCCAGATTACCGCGGTTTCGAACGGATTTGGAGAGGAAGAAGAAGAAGGAGAAGGAGTAGAAGACGGTAACGAATTAGAAGGAGCATGGGAACGCGTGCGAGAAGTGGTGCGGAAAAGGGGGAAGAAGAGAAGACAATGGCGAGTCGGCGGAACCGAATTAGAGGGTCCCTTCGCATTGTATTCACTCATCGAACAGAGTTGGTTTTTGAAGGTGACTCCTTCGAGGCACTTGTCACCACTCTTCGACTCTCAGGGTCGACACATTCGGTTTTGAATCCTTCCCAACAGAACTATCACATGGGGGCGTGGCCTGGGACGGCTCAAACTTCAAGCCCTTTGTGTGCCATTGATAACAAAGAATCTTCGTCGAGGTTCTCGCGTTCCCGGTCTCGAAATAATACGTTTACGATTCTTTGCGAAGCGGGATTACTGTAACGGCCGGTGCGCCATAACCGTTCCTTTTTCAAATATTTGGACGAAAGGAAGAGGAAATGAGGGGGGAGGCAGGGCCCGGGAAAACGAAAATGACAAAATGATCATGACACGAAACGAGCGAAAAGACGGGGAGGGGGAGACACATACCCTGACACCGACAATTAGAATGTCACAATCGAGAGGGAGGGAGGGAAGGTGAAGGCAGAAGGAAGGTTGTCTAATTACGGTACACGGCTGGCAGGCTCTGACGGTCACCTGAAGACGTCGTTCGAATTCCACCGACGCCTTCATCTCGCCTGGCAGCAAAGCAAAAAAGGGCAGTGACCGAACACGAGTAATTCCGTACGAGTCAGTCAGTCAGTTAGGGCGGAGTTTAACGGGGTGTGCTGAGATCCGAGTCAAGGTTGTTACACAGGAAGAAGACACGCTTTTTGAGCGAAAGAACCGATTAAAGTTGGTGGAAGACGACGAGAAAGAAGGTTCTGAGAAGATGGCCGTAGAAGGTAGGTCACAAGTTGAAATGGTTTCTTGTAAGATTGCGGGGGGGGGGGGGGGGGGGGGGGGGGTAATCATAAGAGATTGTCTGGGAACGTGCGGAGGAAGCTGTCAGGTGCGTACCGTCGTGTCCTCTCGAAACGCTCATTAGAATATGGCGGGTCAAAAGGGGCCTGACCCCGGCTCGCGAGAAGACAGAAGAGCCTTATAATGAATGTTGCGGAATGACCCTCGTCGCCTCGTATTGCCCCCCTTTTGGGACCTTCCCGCGACCGCTCGCACCGTCAAATGAGCAGCACTTGAGGTGTTCGGGGTGGTGGTGTTGGAGGAGATTAGGGAGGGGGACCTGACGGATCCGAGAGAGAAGAAAGGGCGAGAGAGAGTTCAAAGGGAAAGTGAAATACCTTCTCCTTTCTTTTGCGCACCAGGAAGAAT
The DNA here is from genome assembly GCA_963570955.1 of Caenorhabditis afra. Lineage (NCBI taxonomy): Eukaryota > Metazoa > Nematoda > Chromadorea > Rhabditida > Rhabditidae > Caenorhabditis > Caenorhabditis afra. The sequence continues at coordinate 6,334,323 of OY751533.1, read as the reverse complement.
AACAAAGCAATGGATAATGACGGGAAAAACCGTTTCTCTTCAAACAAACACCGCCGGCGAGGAACGGAAGACGAGCGAAATCATCGTGGTTTCGCTTCCTTCCGGACGCGACGCGACGAGAATGGATGGATTCTTCCGATGCTTCGAGGTGTTCACGAGAATAAGAGCGAGAGTGGTGACCCAGTAAGGGAGAATGAAGAAGAAGAAGTACAGTTCAGTGCAGGTCAAACGTAAGGAAATGGAATACCAGCCAAAAAGAAGAAGACGACGGAGGGAGGGGGAATCTCTTTTTCGAGTCTCTTCCCCTTCCATACTTGTGTTCTGTGTCTCGTTTCCGACGACCAGATCCTCTCGATCGCTTCTGAATCGTGCGACGATGAGCATTTGCTTGCCCTAGATTCCGAAGAGAAGAAGAAGACCTCCGAATCCGGCGGAATTTAAAAAAAAACCGGATTAGGTCGCGGAGGAGGCTCACGAATCACAAATTCCGATGCTTTTTCAATACCTTTTTTCCATTTCGAAGAGGAAAAAAGAGGATTCTGGAAACACAGCCAAACTCATGCGATTCTTAGTTTTATCTTGAGTTATACAGACATTTAGAAGACGTGATGAGGCTCTGAACATTTCCAAGCTAGTTGCAAATTCGGCAGAAGAGTCTGTCTGAATTCGTTCTCACTTTGCAACGTCTTCTTCTTCCGGACGTCTTCCGGACGTCTTCCGGACGTCTTCCGGACGACAAACACTTCATTCCGTTCGCTCATCAAAGATGGAAATATTTCTCGGGAAAGCACTTGGCACTCTTTTCTTTGTTTGCACTTTTGAATCCTCCTCCGCGCGGTTTCACTGATAAATAACCTTGAAAACAGTTAGATGGACAAACATTCGCCGACGTCGTCGTGAATGGAAATGAGAAGAAGGCGTCGGGATGAAGACGTTGAGTCGAAGACAACGAAGAGTTTTGAACTATAGTACACATTTCAGAGAAGGAAACTCTTTATTTCAAGAGGGAAAGTTCGTTTTCAGTTGGATCTGGGATTGGAAGACGGTGCTGAAAATGAAGAATCACTAGTGCTCTTTCTACTATCATGACTAACGAGGGTTGGGCGGCGGCGGCGTCGACGTCGTCGATCTCGGAAGCGTTCTCGAAGCAGGAGTCGTCGGGCGAACCGAGGAAGTGTTGAGTCTCTCCGGAGACGCCGTGATCTCGCTGTTGACGACGGTCGAGTTGTGAGAAGCAGTCGATAGTCGTCTCGACTCGTTCGGAGTTCCGAGGAACGCGCGGTTCATGACCGACGTGTTGTCCGACGTGCCGCCGAAACGGGAGACGGCGCTGTTCGTGGTAGCGGTGACAGGAGTCGCCGTCGTGGCCACAATCGGACTGACAGCTGGAATCGCTTGATTGAGGACGACTCCAGTGCGAGTGGCCGGAGGAGATGGTGGCTGAGTGATCATAGAGGAGCTGGCAGTCAACGGAGCTACGGGCGGCGCCTCGATTGGCAGTGGAGGGGCGGAGCGAGCTCGGCGAGCACTGCCGTTGGGTCCACGTCTTCTACGAGGAAGTGGCGGCGCTGCTGGGATTCTCTGCAGCGGGTGGAAGTCGTGAATGTCGTCGACCGGGGATCGGAATCGCATGTTCTGCAATCGGACAGGATCAGCAGGAAAGACGAGAGTAGTGGGGAAGATGTACATCTCGTAACTGTCCGAAGCGCTGCTCGATGACCGTCGGAGCGATGCGGATGCCTTCGAAGACGATCTCCTGATCGTCGGCGGCCGCCATTCTCTTCCGAATGAACTGCAACTCCTTCTGGGATCTGGCGTCGTTCTGCCACTCGATCAGACTGAACTGCCACTTGTTGTTCTCGATGGGAACGTCCTGAAATGAACGAGAAACACATGAAGAAAAGAGAAAAAAAAGATGCGTTACATGATTATTGTGGAATCTCGGCGCGTACTCGTGAGTCAAGTACGGAGGGCCACGGACGAGATGAGAAACCAGGGTGACGTTCGTGAGATTCGGCTGCGGACACGAAACCATCGCCACGTTAGGACCGAAAATGATCTGGAAGACAGAGGATCGGTTTGAATCATGTGGATCTCACTCACTTTGATGTTCTTGACCGTCTTGAATTGCTTGCTCATTTTGAGCCCCAAATAGTTTCCGAACAAGACGAGCACTTTCAGTTTGGTGGAGAGGAAGCGGAGCGTCTGACTGTAGAAAAAGTCCTCGTCGAACTCGTCCATGTAAACTCCGAGCTTCGTCGCTTTCAGATTCCGGAACGTGAACTCCACCTGATTGTTGGCCTTAGTGGAGAAGGAGAACATGGAAGGCGGGATGCTCAGCTCCTCGAGCTTCTCGAACTGCTCCAGAAGAGGCACGTATTTGGCGCCGACGCGTGTGTCCACGAGACATCCGATCATGTCCAAACAAGTCAGATTCTTCAGATTCTTCATGTGGTCCAGTAGATTCTCGGTCAAATAGATTCCTGTCAGACAGATTCTGGTGAGCGTCTGCGGAAAGAGCGCCTTCAGAATTCTCGGCTCCACGACGTCGAACACTCGCAGCTCCTCCATGCCGTCCGAGACGAGGTGGAGAGTGCGAAGACGTGGGAACGACGGACACGTGGCGACGGTGAGATTGGCGGTGCTGATGTAGAGTTTGGTGAGCTTCAAGTTGTGTTTCGCGAGCATCTGCGTGTCCTCGTCCATCAACTTCATCTGAATCACGAGCTTCTTGACGCCCGGACACAGTTCGAGGGCGGTTCGTTTCGCCTCGAACTGCTTCTCCGGACTCGCCGCCATCTCCATTTCGACGTAATCCTCGTTCTTCTGAATGTCGACAATCGAGTTGTGGAATTCGTGCACGAAATTGGGTCCGGCCATCGTGATCTCGTCATCGTCAAAGATGATTGTTTTGACGTCGGTCCATCTGAAAATGGATGTTCTCCGAAAGATCAGAAGATCGAAATCACCTCGTGGCGACCTGAAAAAAGCGCTGATCTATGCCCGCCATGTTGAGGCGAGAAGCCGGGGAAAGTTGTTGAAGGACTGATTGGTAAGCATCGTTGGAGACGTTACTCTGAAATAGAAGACGTCACACGTTTCGGAGAGGACGCACCATTCTTATTCAGCGAATAGAACTGAAATTCACGATGTTTTGTGGGAAGATTCTCTCGAAATAACTTTTTCGTTTTAAGTTACGAGAGATCCCTTGACCACGCATTTAAAAATATGTTTTTCTGGAAAAGAAGCATGATCTGAAAATTGGAACGAGATATTGAATGATTCATTGAGGAAAAGCGCAGTTTCAGAGTTGTTTCTTCTTCTTTTCCTTCAGCAACGACATGAACATCTTGCGAGAAGGGCAGGGACAGTAATGGGAGTCCATTCCGAGAACGCCACGACGACCCATCGGACCGGGCGGACCTGAAAAGGGTTGAAAGACTGTGGAAGGAGGCAGTTCTCACCTGGCTCTCCCCGCTCTCCGTAGGGTCCCGGATATCCCATCGGACCGATTGGACCGGGCCTTCCGGGGCTTCCCTGTGGTCCCGGAAGGCCTTCCTCGCCTGGTATTCCGGGGGCGCCGGGCTCTCCGACCTCTCCCATGACTCCTTTGATTCCAGTGATTCCCAGCTGTCCAGGAAGTCCCGGGAATCCGGGGAGACCCGGAACTCCCGGCTCTCCCGGTGGACCGCTCTCTCCGATGGCTCCGCGCTCTCCGTTCATTCCACGCACGCCAGTCTCGCCCGGCCAGCCAGCGACTCCCTGAAATCGGATGTTACTCAAGGAGAACAGAGTGAAAGACGGCTTACCTGAGGACCGTCAGCGCCCTTGGTTCCAGCCTTTCCTTTCGGTCCATACGGACAAAGTCTGCAGCCGAAAACTTGCTGATAGAGGATGTTCGGCAGCTCTCCCGGAATGCCCGGAGGCCCCGGAACTCCCGGAAGACCGTCCTCTCCGGGCGTCCCGTTGGATCCCTTCGCGCCCTTCTTCCCCGGCGCGCACGTGTTGATGTACTCGCATTCGCAGTAATTGTAGTAGTGCTGTCTTTTCTCTCGACGCTCGGATCCCTTCGGATACCGGGCAAACTCCTTCCGCAGCTCGTTTTCGATGCTCAAAAACTCGTCCAACTCCTCTTTCAGTTGCACTTCGATCCGGTTGATTTGCGAGAAAAACGAGGGAAGATAGGCGAAAAGCGAGAATATCGATACGAAAGTGATGAAAATTGAGAGGCAAAGAAGGGAAGAAGGCGTCTCGAAACACATGGGAAACCGACTGAATGAGCGAAGAAACGAGGCGAACTTCGCACGAAACGCCGTCGGATTAAGCGGTTCCGCGGATTAGGACAGGGCGGTTTTCGAGTTGAGAGAGTTGTAAACGCGGAGAAGAAGTTCCAAAAAGAACGGATCTGTAATTTGCTGCTGACCAATAAAACATCCGGATCTTCGTCCGACGTCTCCTGAATATTCCCACGTCTTCAGAATGTTCCCACGTGGAATCAGCAGTCCATTAACCCTGACCTGTAGTCATTCGAACCTCAACGTTCATTCGAAAACGATTTCAAATTCGCGCCTCTTCTAATTGAAAACCGCCGATTCTCAGCCGTTTCTGACCTTCCCCGCCACACAAGTTTTTCTTTCCACCCATAAAAAGGCATCAGTCGGGCCGTCGAAAAACTGCTTGAAAACGGTTATCTCGGCGACGAAATCTGGCGAGTAATCAATCAGAAGACCTTGAAAGCACTGAACTTCTCCCCTTTCCGTCGGACACAATGTTGCTTTTCGCGCCCAATAGAAGACGTTCTCTCTCCCTTTCCATTCGGAAAACTGGTCTCTCTCTCTCTCGCTTCTGAATGTGTGGCCAAATAGGCAACAAGTTGTCTCAGAGCGTGTGATTAGCCGCGACTGCATTCCGATCCCAGCCACTAAAGGATTCCTTCTGTTTCCCTTCCCGCCCTCCCGTTCTTTGTTTTTCTTCGGTTCGTCCGAAAAAGTGGCGTTTTCAGCCTGCGGGATGAGTCTGGATTTCCCGTTTTTATCCTGTTTTCATTTTCCCTCGAGCTCCATCCTTCCGCTCTGTTAATCTGGAACCAATCGAGTGTTTTCTCTCTCTTCCGATCCCTCCGATCCTTCCGCCTCCGTGTCTTTGAAAAGAGCCGACACTTTACAGTGAGCCGTCTGGCGGGCGGATGACGTTCTTTTCCGCCGAGCCGCCTGCCTGATATATGAAGGCGGCGGCGGGATATTGAAAAAGGAAGCCGACGAGTTGGCGGAAACTTGAGACAAACCGAGCAACTATTGCATTGTGATAAGTGTTAGAGGAATGTGATTATTAAATACCAAACCACCAGATTTCCCTATTTCATTGTCATCATTCCAATCCATCTGGCTTAATTCGAATGCGGATAACGGAATGAGGAAACCGTTCCGTCTTCGACGCGATCCGCCCGTTCATTATACCCTCCTGATGCTTCCTGTTGCATAAGCTCCGTTCTTCGAATGCGCGCGCACATGTTGGTACATCTGCTCTGCCCCCCGCGTGTCGCTTGTAAACCGCCCCGTCTTCCCGCCGAGCGGCCGCCCGCCCGATTGTGCAATCGTTCCGTCGAGCGGCTGGCCGGCCGGCTCGAGACGGACCACCCCGCCAATTAGACCATGTGTTCGGGCCAATTACGTCATCGCCACCACGTCTTCCGATAATGTGTGGGTGTGTGCACGGGAAACAGGTGATACCGATTGCGCAACTGTTCGCGAGGGCTCGGGTGAACAGCCAATGACCAACCGAATGTTTGTGTAGACTCTCCTTCGGAGAGAAAGAAGGCCTGAAGACTAATCAGGACCTTTGATAGAAAACAGAAGAAGAAGGTGCACTCTGGCCTGCTCGAATGGTCGCTACCCTAGTGCACCTGTTCGGGGCCGCCCACAGTAAGACGGATAATGTTACGTGGGGGCTCATTTCCTAATGGCCCTGCTTTAGCTCCCTTGCGTGGTGTCTGATTACTGTTGCGATCGAATGGCAGGGTTCATTTGTTCTACTGAACTCATATTCCATTGCTCCGCTGCTCTCTCTCTGTCTCTTTCTAGCTGCTCGGAAACCACTGGAACCGGTGTCACTCGCTGTCGATCTGTCAAATGACTCACATCGACGTCGCGTGCCCTATTCATGCTTTTGTGATGCTCGTGCCACGTCACCAGTGCGGTGGCACAATCAAAAACACAATAATATTAATATGCGAGTCAATAAGCGAGCAGGCGGGAAATTCAAAAGTGTATTGTGTGTCGGCGTCTCCGCATTTGGCACACTCTTCGTTTGCGCAGCCGTCGCCTGGTCATCCGAAAGGCTTCTCCCTCCCCATGAGCAGCAGCCGGAGCAGCAGAATGAGCATACGTGTTTGCGCACCGTTCAGCAGCAGCCCCTCCCAGCTCCGCGTTTGGCCATTGTTCTTTGTGACATTTTGTTGGGTGTCGAATATATTTGGCCAGACACCTCGGGTTTCGTCCCCGCGTGTCCTTCGACCCCCGCTGCTCACGGAAGAAACGATTCTTCTTCTCTTGCTTCTTCGCGCGCGTTCTGTGCTTTGCTCGTCATGGGAACCCAAACATGACTGGGCCCCCGCCACTTCGGCCATCTTTCAATGTTTTCAGTCGGTTCTCGTGCCGGATGCCGCCGCCGCCGCCGTGTCCCTTGCGCCTAATAACCACCAGGATTAGAGAGTCCGAGTTGGTTCTGCTCTCGCAGTCTCAATCGAATAAAAAACCGGCGTTTCGGTGTTTGCTCAGGCGGGGTGGTCTCTCTTTCCGTTGGCTTCTTCTTCATCTTCTCTCGTCCGGAAGTCCTCCATTTGACACTCGCCCTTTCTTTGTCTCTCTCTCGATATCTCCCTCTCTTGTTTGTGATCTCCTCCTATCACTTCTTCGCACTTTCTACCTGAAGAGCTTGCAGGTAAAGTGTTTGGAGGGGGAGGGACTAGGAAACTCCCACGCGGCCTTCTTCCTCCCTTCGTATAGTTGTCAGTAAGATTAAGAGCAGCAAAGGGGAATTGTGTGTCATGGCAACGAAAACGGACCGGATTAGGAGGGGGAAGTCGGGTGAAATTGAGCATTCGGCCGCCTCCCAGCACTACTACGATTCCATTCTTCTCCTCCCCTTTCCATTGTGGAAAGAGATGAATAGGTTCTGATTCTACAACTTGTTCCCTACTCGGTCTTCCTCTTCCGTTTTCAAATCACACCTTCTTCTTTTTCTTCCGCTTGCTGCTCCGTTCTCTGTTTGTCTCATTCGCTCTTCACACTCCTTATCCCCCCCCCCCCCCCTTTAGTGTCTGTTTGTACTTGGCCTAACACGGTCATGATATCTCCGGAGAGAGAGACCGACAGGCGGGTTCACGGGTCGCAGGGGGCACTTATTTGCATCGTCAAGTGCACCGAAATAGAGGGAGAGAGGGAGCATGGACGGCGTCGAAAACAACGTAAAAACAGAGGAACAAAGTGATCGGAGGCAGATGTTCAAGGCTGTTATTCCCCTGCGCACACACACGCATTCGACAATTCCGATGGAGAACGTGGCGGATTTGGGATAAGATTGATGGATGGTTCTTCTGCCCCCACCTGCCCGGTTTTCAGTCCCCGAGTGAGGAGTACGTCAGAGTTCAGATTAGATAGATTCACTTCCAGCCCTCCTCATGCCATCCTAACCCAAGAAGATCTTCGGAGGTTCCTAGTCCCTTCTTCTTCTTTTCGCCGCCACTCTCACTTCAATTCGCACTTTTACTGCCATTTCACAGCGAATTGACTTGCTGCCACGTCATCCCACACCCAATTAGCCACTCCTCTTTCTCGCTCTTTTTGAGCCTTTCGGGTTGAAATTGGAACCTGAAATAATAGTCATAATAATAATAACGGCAGAGAAAGTCATTCATCAATGCGATTAGAATAAATTAGTGATGTACGAGTGTGTGTGTGTGCCAATGATAAGGGGAAGAAGAAACCTGTCGAAGCGGTCATTCCGTCGACAGAACAATAGCGCTGAAAATAGAAGAGGTGGGTCAGAGATCGGCACGGATCAGGTGTAGCAGTTGAACCATTAGGCGTTTCTTGTTTTGAATCAAGGAATGGCATGTGTAACTGTTTTGTCTGCTGCTGCTGCATTACAGTCGCGCCCCCTCCCCCTCTTTCAGTTCGCATTCCTTTCTTGTTCCTCGTTTTGCTTGCCAACTGGCAGTGGTGCCTTGTGTCACATGTGGTTGACCTTATCAACCGACAAATACGAACATAAAAGTCGGACCGAATAGACGACGTTTTCGGTCGAAAAGTCTTCCCTCTCTCTCTTTCTCTCGTTTCGAAAAAGCCTCTTCCTGCTGCTCCGTTTCAATAACACATTCTATTTCGTACTATAATTGTGTAAGAGGAAAGGAATTCGATAAGATAGGCGGTCTCCGATAAGATAACGCAAGTGGTCGGCCCGCCGCCGCCCTTGCTCACGCCCCGCCCCCTTTCCTCGCAGGCCACGCCCCCCTCTTCGTTGGCGGCGTCGTCGTCGTCGTCTCGTATCTGATGCATGACAGGCGGAACAACAATTGACCGCCCCATCCGTCCGTATCTCGTCCGTCAGATCTCAACCATTTCCTCACTTCTTCTCTTAATATTTAGCTTCCTTCCCCTGCTTCTTCTTCTTCTTCCAGACCTTTCTCACGTCTTCTACTTCTCATTCTCCTTTCTTCGTCGTCCTCTGAAGAAGAACCCATTCGGATGGACAGGAAAAGAAAGAGAAATGGAGGGAAAACACTTGTGATCTACTTGCTTCATTATCCCCGCCCCTCCCCCTCCTTCTTGTTGTTCATCTTCATCTTATTCACACCATTATCATTATGAGTGGAAGGAGAAGAAGAAGAGGAAGAAGAAGAAGAAGGATTCGTCCGAACGTCGCCGGCGAGGAAGGTGCCCGAATGTCTGTCTTATTGCCAGACAGGTGTTCTCTGCTACTGGGTCACTCGGTTCGAAGTCGCCGGTAATTGCAGACACAGAAAAGAGAGCTGTGCTATCGGATCCGGCAAAGAGAGCCGCAAGGTGACACACTCAATCCGTCACACCGCTCGCACTCGTTCGTCATTACGCAATCGGTTTTAGCACGCCGTCAGATAGAATCTCGCGGGTCTTCTTATTTTCTAATTAAGAGTCAAGATTGGGAACCGAGAGTAATTAGGTGAGAACGGCTCTCTTCTTCTTCTTCCCTCCTCAAAAACCACTCTCGTCCACCTTATACTTCTTTTCGAGCGAATGAGGAGAATGCGGTAAACCGTGTTACCTAACTAACCCACTTCCCTCCTCTCCCGCGGGTGTCAGAATCAGAGTAGTCCTCGGCGGTTTTCGAGGGTGGGGGGGCGAGCGCATAATTGCTAATTGCCGCTCTCTCTCTCTCTGCCTCTCTTTCCACCCCTTCTGGCCCCCGTGCCCGGATAATAACCGTCCGCTTTCCCGGGGGGGAGAAGGCTGGTCATTCGATCGTGTTTACTCGACGACTAGCCTCCTCCTCCTCCGGGAGGCACGGCTGCAGCCTATTCAGTCCGGCAGTAACCCGCACAACAGTCCTCTTCCCTCCTCCTCAACATCTTCCTCATCATCACCATCATCGACGTCGTCGTGATGAGTCCGTCTGTCGAGTCGACAGCTGTTGTTGCCACTGTCTCTCGGGGCAAGCTCCCGCCCTTCCCGCTTCTTCGTCCCTCGCTTCCGACGTCTTCAGTCAGTTTTATTGCAAGTCTTGTTTCAGTTTTGATCTCATCTCCCCCCTCCTGCTAAACCGCTTCCTTTTTCTTCTTCGTCCCTCTCCCTCTGCAGGCGACCAATTGCCTCCTCGAATCAGCTCACTGAAACGGAAGCGGCCTCCTCCTCCTCGCTGATTTTTGCATAATCGAAGTTCGTCTGCCATCCGTCACTTTGCTTTTTCTCGATCTTCTTTCTCTCTCTGTGCGTCCGACAAACAAACAAACCAAAAAGGAGGGGCCCCCCACTGCATTGAATTGCGCGACGATTCCAGTTTCGGCTTCATCATCATCAGCTAATCACTAGGCAAAACAGTGTGACGAGGGGCGAGACGCAGACATCACGTCAGCTAATCACAATCACATCCTCCTTCTTGCCATTTCGAGGCAAAAGGGAGAGAGAGAGAGGGGGAGAGGTTGTAAAACAAAACACAGTAACAGAAAGAGAGATTGATTGTTACATCCGCCTTTTGACTTTCTTTTCTTTTTCGCGTGTTTGTCTACTCAATACTCCTCGTCGTCGCGCGGGGGTACGACATGCTGTAAAATAATCTCCTATTATCTCAACTACTTCACTTTCGCCCCCCTACTGTCATTCTCTCACTTTCGTCGGCTGGGGCTGGGGGTGTAATGTAACCACGAAACCGCATTCCGCGTGTACTTGTCTCCCCCCTCTCTTTCTTTCTTACTCGTTTCCCTCTTCGCTTGGATCTACTACATTGGTCACTTGGACTTTGGCGAACGTTTGATTTGCAGCCTACGATGGAGGACCTCGACGCCTACCGCGCCGCGTGTGCCAACCGAATCCGGCGTCTCGAGCGGTACAAGAAGGCGCGCAGCTTCTGCAGTCTCGAGACCGACGAGCCGACGTCGTCGTCCGCCTCGGTGAGCCCGACGTCGGACGATGCTCCGCGAGCCGCCGCCGACGGCTCTTCCACTTTCGACATGATCCGCGAGAAGATGGTGAGTTTCGTCCCGATTTCCCATCGTTTATGTCGTGTCAATGAGTCGGCTCGAGCGAGCGAGACAGAGTGCGAATTGTTTTGATTCGTAGTGCAAACACCTTCGAATATGAAGAAGAAGAGTCGGCTCCAACCAAATTACGCGCTCTTTATCCGCATGTTCTTACTTCACTCTCTCTCTCTCTCTCTGTGTCGGCAAACATTCCTTGAGTAGGAGGCGAGGGTGTGAATGGAGCGGGCCGGGAAATTGAGAAGACTTGGCGCGGGTAAACAAGGGAACAAGTGTCGGGGATCAAGAAAGCATGGTACTGACTGACCTACTTCGAGGGATCCACTCCGGCTTCCGAATTCCTCGAATTCTCCCCCTCGTCAATATTTTCCGCTATTCAAATTTTCGAGCGCTAATTCACCCGTTGCGCCATCAAAGTCATCATCGTGTCACATGCTTCTGCTTCCTGATCCGGTTTCGCAAAAGCCCCCACGGACATTCCGCGCTTCTCGGATTCCTGTTCGAAATGCTTTGCCCCCACGCTGCCTCGCGCTCGGGTAATTAGGCGGCAAAAAAGATCCGTCGGCGAGATAAATGACGCAACCGGGTGCCCCGGCGGGCGGGCACAATAGCCATGAATTGGCGAGAATTGAGGCAGCTGTGAAATGAAAACGGGAGCCGCGAAGGTCGCCAGAGGGAGCGAGCGAGCAGATGGACGGTGGTCTTCTTCCCGTTGCGCATAAATCATTGGATGATTGGAATTGCAAAAGTTATAACCCTCCATTCTTTTCGCTCGCCAAGAAACCAATGACCCGCATGGGAAAGAAGTTCCTTCGTTGAGGGGGGTCCAAGGTTAATAGGCTCGCGTTTTTGAGTAAACAGCCACTGACACCAAAACACTCGACGAACCGAAGGGGGCACGAAAGTTTCGGCGGTCCCCTCTTCACAGGGTAAACAGAGCGAGTTGAGTGGAAATGGTTCCGAGCGGATTACCAGCCACCGTTCGGAAGGGATAGAAAGGGATGTTGAGCAATATTTGAGGGAGAGAACGAGAGGGTGACAAGCCGCGTTTCGGCTTCGACTCATTTGTTACGCAACTGAAGGTGTGTTTGCAGTTCTCTTTGATGGAGAACGACATGACGCTGCTGAAGCAACTGCTGCAACTCGGCGACCAAATAAGCGAGATCAAGAAGGAGCGGTTGCGAAGGACGATGTCGCAGAACAGTCTCGAGTACGACGAGGAGGACGAGAAGGAGGACAAGTTCGACTCCGATCAGCACGGCTTCTCCGCCTCGATGAGCGCCGTCACCAATCTGTACGTGGACGACGAGCGGCCGCAGTTCTTCTCCCGTCAGAACTCCGTGCTCCGGATTCCGATCCCGCCTCGGAGCAGCAACCGGTTCGGTCCGAGACGCGTGATTCGGAGACCATCGGATGTGCTGCCACGTCAGCAGATGAACAATATTCGCACCCTCCACGTCAACAGCGACGACTCGGACTGCAGCTCTTCGGGAAGCAAGACACAGTGAGTCGTCCCTATCCTGACCATTTCAACTATCTCATTGCTTTCAGCTCTCCAACCAGCTCTGTTTCCAACTCTTCCACACTCATTCTTCCGCCAAAAACGACCAAGAATCGGTGAGTGCATAGAATGCACACAGTCACGTCTTCAACTGCTCACTTCTTCAGATCTTCAAACTCTTCCATCGATTCGGGAATCCGTGACGAACAACTGACGCCGTCTCCGACGTTCGAAAGTGTCGTCATCTGACGTCTTCTAGTCCGTGACGCCTTCCGCGATTACCTCACTCTTCTCTTCACTGGTCCCACTTCTTCCAAATAGTCAGATTTCCCCCCGCTCTTCCCTTTATCTGACTCCGTGCCGGTCGTTTCGATTCGTTCCTCCTTCCCCCCAATCCACGTCGTTTCCGTGTTTTTTGAGACAGTATTTCGTCTTTTTCACCTCAATAAACTTGGAATTGTTCATAACAAAACCGTGTCTTCTTTTGTTTTTTTGCCCATTCAATGATAACCCACTGATTATCAGCGGCGAGAGAGTGTGCAGAGCAGAGAGACGCAGACGTGAGGGCAAAGAATTTGAAGGCGACGCGGCGCGAAAACACTGCTTAAAAGCCGTCTGACGTAACCGGGAACCCAGAGTTTGAACTCGAAAAGTCTTTCTCACTCTTCGACCATGAAACTCGTTCGGATCGTTCTTCTAGCTGCTCTTTTCGTGAGCTCACTCGGAGCAAGTCTCGAGCAGCAGAAGTCGAAAGCAGTAAGGCTCCATGAGGATCCTTGGGACGAAAGATCCGAGTTCCAGGAACGCGTGGATCCTCTGAAAGAACTGTTCGGTTTCACTCTTCCGCCGCTCATCCCGGACCTCAATCCGGACCCCGCCATCCCAAATACGGTAGGCCTTCACTCCTCAAAAACGACTTTCCCTCGCGTCCAACAATCCCGATTTCTCTTTCCCTTTTCCGCTTTCCGTGTGCTTTTTTCTCAAAATCGTCCAGATTGGAAAGTCGATACGGACGTTCGAGTCGCCGAATATCGCACTTCCAACGGTGAGTGAAAACGGAGAAAAAAGGGAGACGAGAAGTGTGTCACGACAGATTTCTGCGAGACTTCCGGATCCCAGGGATCCACCGACACGGGCTCCAAACAGGATCGACGAATTCAACTTCCCAACTCTTCCGGCGATCAAACTTCCTGATCTGATTCCGAAGAACCTGCCGACACTGGCTCCAATCAAACTTCCGACCATAAAGATCCCGGACCTTCTTCCAACGGCTCTGCCGACCATAAAGATCCCCGACCTCATCCCCAAGGAGCTTCCGACGCTTTCTCCGATCAAAATTCCGACTATCAAAATCCCGGATCTGATTCCTACTGCTCTGCCTACTGGGAAGATCCCGGAGGCTCCGACGTTCGATCCCACCAGAGTGCCCGATCGTCTCCCGACTGTCAAACTACCCGACCTGATTCCGAAGATCCTGCCAACTCTTCCTCCGATCCACATCCCCACCATCAAGATTCCGACGATCCCTCCGATCCACATCCCGACCATCAAGATCCCTGACCTCATCCCAACTGGTCTCCCCAAGCTCCCGACAATCCACATCCCAACTGTAGGTTATTCCGAACCTCCGACCGTCCGAACATCAGTTAATTCAGCTGCCGCACATTCTGCCGACGGCTCTCCCGACACTCTTCCCGCCGGCTCCCGCCCAGGTGAACTGTCTCGTCTCTCTCGTGTCTACACGCTTCTTTCCACGTGTCGCTTCTTCTTCTTCCTCCGAAAGGTTCTCTCGATTCGAAAAGACAAATCAGCGAGGTTTTTAGGGCGGCACTCCTAACACTCCGTATACTCTTCCGTATCCGCTTCCAGTGAGTCTGGCCGTCAGAAATCCGAGGAACGAAATCAGATGACACTTTCAGAGTGACGTGGCTCCGATCCCTTTCCTAGTGAATAGCACTGATAGTCCGGAGTTAGTCCCGAATAGTTCGGAGCTCTTTGAGGAGTCCCCTCCAACCGTGAGTCATGTTTCCCCCGCACCTTCCCTTCTTCTGCTCCACCCTTGTTACGTCCCTCCCATCCAATCCCAAAGTCCAACAACGTCTTCTTTCTCGTTTTCCAGGGAAGTCTGATTTGCGACGTCTGTCAGAACGCCGTCACCGTCGTCAAGACGAGGTTCCAGCTGTTCGAGAAGGCCGTCAGAAACAACGCCAACGTCGTCCTCACTGTTCGTAACGTCTTTTTCTTCGTCTCCCAACAACTTGTCTTGAATTCAGAATGTGTGCAAAATCATCGAGAACTTCCCGGCTCTGGCCATTCTCTCGGCTCCGTGCAACCTGTTCAAGTCGAATCTGATCGACAACGCCTTCAAGAAGCTCGACGACTGGGAGGCCAAAGTCACTCCTCAGACCGTGTGCACTTTCATTCGTTTCTGTAAGAAGGCCTAATGAATCGTTTCTTCTCGTCTCTTCTTTCGAAATCAAGAGCAAACACAATGTGTTTTTGTCCATCCGATCAGAACCGTCGTCCCTTATCAACTCGCTCGCCAACCAAAACATCGTTCTCTCTAGCCGTGTGCCATGCATCGGAGACTCATCTTCCCGACTCTATTCCTACTCCTAACGTCTTCAGCCAACTGTCGTCGGATTCCTTCGAAGGTGACGATCACGTCTTCTTCCCCTCGAAATCCACGATATCCTTCCAGTCCGAACCCTCCGAACCACCTTTTCCGCCCGTCTGTACCACGTGTCGCGACGGCATTCTATCGCTGAAAAACGCGATTCCGACGATTGCCAACTTTGCGAGGATCACTATTGGAACGACAATCGACGTGAGTTCAGAGTGACGTCTTCAATTTGAACTACTTATTTCCAGAAGGTCTGCAACCATCTCGTGCCCGAATTCGACTTCCTCGAGGCCATCTGCCACGTCATCGACACGAACGTCGAGGACAGAGTCTACAAGTTTCTGATGGCCGTGCACGACAAAATCGACGAGAAGTATATATGTCATTTATTGAGTTTCTGCCCCAGATAAACATAAAACACTTCTACGTCCTCTCAAACTTCTGCCAATTCGGAGGGATGAAGTCGTCCCGAACGTCTTCTTGATTGTCGGCGTACCAGACTGGACTGTCCTCTTCCTTCGCCAAATAGGCCATCCAGAAGCCGTATGTAGACGTGGGGACTGTCAGGAAGACGACGTCACAGTAGATTCTTGAGAACGTCAGCTGCACTTCTGGAGGAGAGCTAACGAGGTACATCTGAAGAAAGATCGGAAGATCGGAAGACTCGACAGAAAGATCGGAAACCTTGTCGAAGTTGAACTTGGAAATGGTCGGAGAATCGGAGATCTTTCGACTTGTCGAGGTCACATCACTCGAGAAGACCATCAGAAGTCGTTCGTGCTTCTTCGAGTCTGAATTCGTTCTTTCTGTTCCCAGTTCCAAAGTCGTTAATGCTCTTACAATCCTCCAAAAGTCCGTGCAACGCCGACAGAACCAGATCGAAATCAAACGACGTCTTCATGTTATTCTCGTTGTGCACACAGATTCTGAAGTGAACAACGGTGTTTCAGAAGGAAAACAGATTTCCGGTGGCTCACTTGAAGGCGTCACGCTGATGTTTAAGCAGCAAACTTCTCGCCTCTTGCACGTTTTCAGCGTTTCCGAGCATCCACTGACGAATTTCCGGACGCAGATGATGGAAATATTTGAAGCTGCGAAAGCCGTTTCCTGGAAAGCATATAGTGTTTGTTCTGGGATTCAAAGAATCCTGGCCACCTAGAACCATCATTTCTGGCACCGTGTATCGTGAGAACTTCTCGACAGGATCTTCAAAACTCGAATTGACCTCCAACCCCAACTCAGCGTTCGGAGAGTGATCCTGAAAAGACGACGTTGAGGTTCTAAGGATTCAGAAGACGTACCGGCTCGATGACGATCTTGAACTGCTCTGAAAGCGTCGGGAACCGATTTCCGATCAAGATGAAAGCATCTTTGATGAGTTTCGCATCCTTGCCCTCAGCATTGAAGACAGGGGTGCGACCGAGCGAACGAGCAACTCCGAGCAGGGAGAAAAGAGAGAACAGCTGCTCGTCTGGAAGGGTTTCGGGCTCCTAGGGAAAGATTAGAGAGCTCACCGAAAGATCCACTTTTGTGCTCGAATTGGATAGTTCTCAAGTTGTGAATCCGTGGATTGGGATGGGAGAAGAGAAGAATAACGACAGCAATCGAAATAAAGATGGACAGTCTCAAAGATCTCCGCGTCGCAAGGAACATTTTTGGCTGGAACAAAGAGGTCTTCTGGAAGCGTCTCTGCTCGACGGATCCACCACGAAGGCACGTGGCGCCTTGATTTCGTTTCCAATTAGAATCAGCACATGAACAGGACACGAGGGAAACGATTGAAACGTTTTTATTCGACAATCTTGGAGCAATGAACCCGTATCGAGAAAATGATAGAAAACGATGATCCCTGACAACATTTCTCATGTGGCAACACTGGATTTTTACAAACAAGGACTAAACAACTAGAGTAGCACTAGGGGGGAAGCTACGAGTTGGCGGAGTTCTGCGAAGGCGGCAGCATCCTCGCATTGACGAAGCAGTCGGGAAGAGGAACGACGGCCTTCCGGAAGCCTGGCGCCAGACGCGGGTCCGTTCTCGACCAGAAAGTGGGACGGAGCACTCGACGGGGACGTCCCGGCTTCAGAAGACACACGGCGCAGATGAGGTAGATGAGGACGGCGCCGGAAGTGACGAGACAGCCGAGCAGGAACATGAACAGCGAACTTCGGAGCGCCGCTGAGCAACCCGTCACGAACGTCGGTTTCAGCGATTCTGAATGGAGAGGAGGTGGAAGGAGTTGGGAAAGTGGAATGGATTACCAAAGGAAGCGACGAGGTCCCTCGAGTCGATGAACGTGTTTGAGAAGGCGTGACCGGCAAAGTTGTTGACGTGGCACTCGAAGTATCCGAAGTGATGGTAGGAGAAGTGGGCGAGAGTGAGGGAGCCGTTGGAAAACGACGTGTAATCGGAGGAGATGTGCGAGATCGGAAGCGAGTTCTGGAACAGAAGACGTCACGAGGATCCGTCAGTTCCTTCGAACTTACCACTGTCCACGTGACTTTCGGAGGTGGAAATGCATTTGGAACGGGACAATGGAGGATCAGTGGTTTCCCGAGAATCGGAATCTGCGGCTCCATTCCGATCTTCTGACTCTCCGAGATCTCGTCGACGAAGGCCACTCTCAACTGGAACACTTCTCCCCATTTCGTGTCGTTCTCTCTCTGACAATAGTACTTTCCTTCGTCTTCTGAAACGATTCCATATTCCATCTCGGTCACTATCTTCTCTTTATTCTCACGCTTCCGAACATCGTAGATCACAAGGAATCCGATCTCCGGAATGCGTTCCTCTCCGCCACGTGGCGCTCTCCCCTCGAGCACCGCGTTCCGATGGCTCTCCACCGTGGCGATGAGGTGTCCATCGCGATGCCACGTGGCCCGCGTCGATGTGTACGGCTCGCACTCCAACGCAGTCGTCGATCCGATCGGCACGACGCGTTCGGAGGGCGCCTTCTTCGGTGCCAACGTGTGAACGGCTTCTGAAGGAAACGGGAAGAAGTGAAAGTTATCGGCGCCTCACAGGTCACATTTCGTGTTAATGGGCGACAACCTGGCGACATACGCGACGTTTTATGGGAGGATCATAACCTCGTCTTCCGGAGTGTTGTCCGAATTCGGACACATGCAAGCCTCTCTCTTTTCCCCGCGATAACCGCTCCTTCGGGCCATCAAAAAGGCGGCAATCTCAGAGCAATTAGCGTGACAGCAGCAGTCAAAAAGCAATATGTTTTTGAGCGTCGTCCATTAGCGCACGCGCGAGAATCCGAAAATTATAGGGTGTCAACGAAAAGTGGCGGCAGGCAGGGAGGGCAATTAAGAGAGAGAGGAAGCCGGTTGGATTGGAAGAGAGAACGAACCTGCGAGTGGAATCAGAAGAAGGGCGACGAAGAGCAGAAGAAGGCGCATTTCCTGCAAAACACAGAGAGAGATTAGGGAAGGAGGGAAGGGAATAAGTAAGTGGACGGAGGTGGGCAACAACGGATCGCCGTTCGAAATCTGAGCGCCCCCTTTTTCGGTCATCTGTCATCGCGAAAAGATGCTAATCTTCGGGCAAGAAGAAGAAGAAGATTCGCGTATCTTTCTACCACTTCACACCGACATTCGACACTGCGCGGGGCGAATCAAAAGAAAGAAGAACAACAGTGTGAATGTGCACTCAACGAATGAAATATTCAGATGCTCCGCCCGTGCTCATGCTCTCTCTAGCTCTCCGAACTCGAATTCTGATTCTGACGAAGACGGGCGGCTCATCGGAGCTTCCGATTCGGATGTTTTTGGAACGACGGCGACGCAAGAGAGATTCCCTCGCTTGCTATTACAAATCCATGCATTATTTTTGTGTTTGCGTAACGGGAAAAAGCGAGAGGATACATCTAATTGAATGCTGAATTGCGGTGCAGAAGAAAACACACAATTGTTTGCATTTTGCACTTTTCTCGCCGCCGACTTCCTGCCGAAGCAGAAGCAGAAGCGGAAAAGGAAAAAGCAGAAGCGGACAACCAGAATCAGTCCTTTTTTCAGCTGCAACACTTTCAGAGAGAGGGAATAAGCGTGTTATGCTTGCTAAGCATACAGTAATAAACCATTCTGGCCAGATCATAAAACGGAAGAATCCGACGAGACAGCACGGGGGAAGTGGAGACGCAGAGAGACAGAGAAGCGTGTTCCACACTCTCTTCTGTACTTGATCCAACCAAACGCCGGATATGTTAATAGGATTGGATGCGTTGAGAAGACGGAAAGAGTGAGAGAGCGAGAAGCCAGAGGGAAATGCTTGAATTGGCACGTTTCGAGCAGCAGCTGAGCAATCATTGAAGTTTCGAAAAAACGAGAGCCTTTGATCTTGCGGCATGAATCAATTGGGAGAAGGGAAAAAAAACGAAATGTTCTTCTTCTTCTTCTTCTTCTTCGTTTTCTTCGTTTTCTGCCCGGAGGGAGCCTCCCCTCTTTTTCTCTTTTTTCCGTCAAACAACAAGAGCATCCGACTGGAAGCTAATTAGAAAAATGTGTGTGTGTGTGTCGGTGCGAGTGGAGACGTGAGCGGAATTCGGAATGCAGAGGAGGAGGACGGAGGAGGATCCACGTCGTAAAATGGTTGATCTACTCAGGGGGAGCGAAAACGAGACACACACACGCACAAAACGACACTTTTTCTCGTGTTGTCGAAACAAAAAAGAACGTATAACCTGATGCAGAATAATCGTATAATTGTCGGAAACTGGACGGAGAGAGCGCGCGACGGCGAGAGACGCAGACTCCGCCCACTTTTGGAGAAGAAGGAGTGCCCAGGAAGGAGGCAAAAAGAGAACTCTTGTGCAACAAGGGGAACGTCATCAAATGAAGGGCTCATTGGCAAAGAAAGAAGAATCGAAAGGGGGAGGAGAAGCGCGCGCTCGCGGGTCGGAAAAGAAGTTCATATTGAATTCAGTCGAAATTTGTGTGCATACCGAATTCGCGGCTCCGGCGGAGTTGTGTGGATGAAGAAGCAGAAGGGCGTATTCATTTATATGGATGAGCGGATGCGTCTCTTTCGAAAGGATCAACGGTGTGGCAGTACAACTGGAAGGAAGAAGAAGCGAAGGAAGCGAAACGAGACCTCCCCCTCGCGAGCCTCTTTTCTCACATTCTTAATTGGGTGTACATGCATGTCAAGAGGTCACTAAAACAGTGAGAATCGGAAGGGAAGCGGCTGGAATTCGAGACTGCTCTGGGAACTGAGACGCTTGTCAGTGCGAGTCCAAGTAAGACGGGACATCAATCACTTGCAGATGTTCTCCCGCAGAAAACAACACTGGCGCGTGTTCTCCGTGGAGCGCACTTCCCTCCGGCACACCAGTAAACCACTACTAACTCATCCGAAATCTGCGAGTTTACACACTGTCACATCATCTGGCAGCAGCAAAAGCTCGGTCGGCCGAGCAGCAGCAGAAGAAGAAGAAGACGAAGAGTTGTAATCCGAGCGAGCCGGAGGAGGCAACAATATCAATTGGACCGCAGGGACCACATTCGCCAATCCGAAGAGAAAGAAGCGAGAAAAAGTACTAATTTAGGTCCCCCGGGGGGCGAGAAACACAAACTAACACGTGTTTTCTGCGAGTGTACAGATGGCGACGAGTTCGGATTTCAGATGAGGTCGAGGGCGAAAATGAAGAAGAAGTGTGCGGATAAGATGATGTGTTTGTTTATTCGCCGAGGGATTAGCGGCAGTTGACGACGCTTCCTCGATTCACCAGCAGGCGATCGTTGAGAGTAGTGCGGTGGGGCGCACTTGCACTTCTGGAGAAGTGGAAGAAGAAGACGGTAATGACAGGGCGTGTCAATCAAGAAGAATCGAGGAGGGGGATACAAAGAAGGAGGTCAGCGCAACAAAAAGGAGAGAGGGGCTCCCCTTCCGGGCGGTACCAATTACTTTCTCTTTTTGTTCCCCCCGCTTTGATCGCATCCTCTTCATGCTCAATTTCGGCGAGTGTGTCCGGTTTCGATGGGGATTATCCGAAGAAGAGAGAGAGATAGAGGAGCCGCATGGTAATTATGAACAGAGGAGGAGGAGCACCAAGTGGTCAAGTGGGGCGAGGTGGAGAAGGGAGAGGACAAAAAACGAAAGGACCGGCCGGATCAGAGGGACGGTGTAAAGTGAGTGCATCATTCGGCGACGGAGATTGATGAGTGGCCGTCTGAAGTTCAGAATCCGACGACGACGTCTTCTGAAGGCAGCTGTCTCGTGTCGTCTCCGATTTGTGTGTGTTGCTCGCGAGAAACAAATCGGATGAATTGCAACCTTGACGATTCTAACGAGAGGGGACAGGTGCTCGTTGAAATGGACCACCACACAATTCATAATTGAGCTGCCAACAAGAAAGAAGGAGGAGGAGAGGATGGGATTACTGTAGTGCCACGTACCACAATCTCTTCATTCCATTTCTCAATCACACTAAATTAGCGGAAATGCTCAGCGAGCCCTTGAAGTGACAACACAGGAGCCAATTTCGAATTTCGAATTTCAATTCCGGAAGAAGAGAAAAAGGTCATAAATTTGGGCGGCGAGGGCTCGGAATTGAGTTGCGACACGAAGATTTATGAAGTGAAAGTGTAAAAGAAAGAGAAAAATGGGCGGGGAGAGGAGAAAATAAGAAGGGTAATTGAGGACGGGACGATTTACGAGGTGTTGTCGTCGAGAAGAAGAAGAAGAAGATAAGGGAAGGGGACCCTCTTAGAAACGACGACGACGACCTTGAATGTGAAATAAACGGTGCCAAGTGTGCGCGAATGAAACGGAGAGAATGAAGAGAGCATACAAAAGGGGGGGGGGCATGGTCATTCCCGTTCGTCGCAGAATAAAAACCGATGGGCGGTCCATTGTGGTGTGAATGAGTGGCCGAGGACAAATAAATCATACTCTCGGAATGGGCGAAGAAACTCGCAGACGAAGTGTGATTCCAGAAGAGAGAGCCCAACGTCTCCGTGAAAGTGTATTCAGAAGAGGTTCGGTGCGTAACCAGGTGATGATAATCATGGGGTTCGTGGGAGAAACGCGGAAACGGGAGGTGGGGGGGAGCTCCGTCGTCGCTGACTCATTAGCTTCGTTGTATGCATCTGGAGAGAGAGTAGGTAAACAGTGACGACGAAGAAGAAGGAGAAACACGGATGTTACGAGGGATCCAGAAGATTCCAGGGGAAAGAACCGAGTTCTCCTCCTTATTTCCAACTATAGTTCTTCTGGAAGACGGGTCGTTTGTGTCCTCTGAACTTTCGTTTCGCCGCCAAATTACGCAATCGAATAAAATGGAATGAGGGCGGGAAAGGGGGCATGTCAGTGTGGAATCTCTCTTCGAAGAAATTCGGAGAGAGACGAGCTCATTAAGAACTCCTCCTCCTCACGGAAATTGTGCAGTTTGTCGTCTCGTTCGGGACGGCGGCGGCGGAAATTGTGAAAGAGAGGGCCCCCTCTCTGGAGTGCGTTTCCTCTGATTGCCCATCGGATTGAAACGAGAGTTGACACCTCATTAGCATAGAGAGATGTGCGCGAATTGACGAGTTTCTCCTCCCGAAATTTTGATTATGAGCTGCAAAGTGAGCATGAGCACACACACACACACACACACACAAATGAGACGAGAGAGGGAGAGAGAAAAAAGAAAAGACACGTGGAATCAAGAAATCCCATTATGATGGGACAAAACAAGTTCAGGAAACACAAATCCTCCTTGTCCCCAGTTATTTCCGATTCCGAGGTCACCCAGACACTTTTCTATTCGGAGCAACACGTTCCGAGTCACGTGCCCCCGAATGGAAGGACTCGTCCGTTCATTGCTACAAACACTCGGACCGTCCGCTCGAAGATGATCTCTGAAAACAAACCGTGAGTGTCTGGACTAGCTTTTTCTAGTCCCTCTTGTTCAGGAAACGCCTCAAACAACTGTTCCGTGTCGATGTGAGCCGCAACGTGCCGTACGAGAAGATCGTTCCGTGGACGCGCCACATCGCCGACGAAGTGTTCCGCTCGATTGCCGGCGATGAGGAAGACGTGAGCCGCAGTAGAAGGCGTGCCGACTTCGGAATCTCTGACGCCTTCTTTTCAGATCGACATCGTCGTGACTCTCGACTTTTCGAGGAACAAAGGGATGCGAAAGAGTGTGAAAAAGATCATAATGGACACGCTGGAAGAGGAGCTTCTCCGATGAATTCATTCAGAACAGGCAATAAAGTTATCGAGTTTCCCCCTTGTGTCATGTTTTTTATTCCACTCCCTTCCGTCACTTGTCGTCGAACCGGTAGCTTTGCGTTTTTCGTTCTGAAAGCGACAAGAATCGGATTACTGTCGCCGCGGTTACGGTAGTTCAGTTACTGTAGCTGCAGCAGCATCGGACGCAGCACGCGACGACCAGAAGTGCCAGAAGACACGCGACGGCGGCCAACGCCGTCAGAATCCACGTCTGAATGTGTTCGCAACAGTACATGTCCGCGCCGCCGCAGCAAACGTAGTAGACCCAGTTGGTGTCTGGAAAAGAGGGGATCCGATCAGTGATGGGAAAGGGATCGGAGACTGACCTTTGGGACACGTGCTGACTGCGTTCTCGACACTCGGACAGTGCAAATCCTTTCCGAAGGCGAGCCTCGGACGAGACGACGACTTCATTGAAACAGAAGACGTGGATTCAGAAGACGTTGTGGTCGGAAGGGCAGTCGAAGAGGTGTCATCGGCCAGAGAGGTCTCGTTGACGGATCCGAAATCGGGAACATCCTCGGCGAGCAGTTTCAGAGGCCAGAAGACAGTTAACAGAAACAGAAGACGTAGCGTCATCTGGAAGAATCAGACGACGTTCGGAATCAGAAGACGTCGAGACTAAAGGTGAATGTCTCTCGTTTTTCGAGAGTGGAAACACTTGACACCGTTTTCGAAATGTCGCAATTCGTTGCGAAACGGTTTTCGAATCGGATGGCAAACGAAAACGGAGAGAGTGGGGGAAAAGAAAGGGGGAAAACGGGGGGGGGGGGGGGGGGGGGGGGGGGGGTTTCCAGCAATTTGGTGGCTTTTCCCTCTATTCGGGAGGCCCTCCGTTGTTCTCGAATGACAGCGAGAGAGTGCGGGCGAACGAGAGACGCAGACACGTATTACCTTGTCAAAAAGTGTTGGAAATCGGAGAGAAAAGTGGTTTTGTGTGGGGAAAGAGAGAGAAGTTACTAGACGACTATTTATCGAGGGAAGGGTCCGGAAGTCGTGTTTCCGACCGAAAGACGGTGTGTGTCGACTGACCAAACGATGCCAATCAGTCCGCCGCCATCTCCCTTTCTCTCCATCTCCATTAACGGAAAACCGACATAATTGGACACACAGATATGGAATCCATTCTTACGACGGACAGGAATTGTGGCCGAAGAATCCGATCGATCACCTCCTTCCGATGCCCCCGGAATCCTTGAATTCGCAAGACATTGGAGGGACGAACGGTTGCATAACGAGGGAAAGATCAGCGGATTTTGCCGTTTCCTTCCATCTCCTCCTAGACTTTTTGCCTGTTCAAAAGGGCGGCTTCTTCTCCTTGACGTGTTGCCGATTCCGCCTGCGTAGTTGCTTTTTTCTTCGTTTTATTCCTTCGTCATCACTTGTAGGATCTCACATCTTCGCCGCCTTCGACTTGAATTGCCAATTTCGATTAGCGTGTGAATCGAATCGAAAGTTGACTGGAGAGCGAGGAGGGAGGGTGATAGATTCATTTTACTTTAAATATCGTTTAGGAAAGTGGAGAAGGGGAGGGGAAGCGAAACTAAAACATCCGAAAACTCTCGAATTTTATTGTAAACGATGGAACGATAGAAACAAAAAGGGGTTGGGGCGATACATAAGAGAGTCTAGGAGCCGGCGGTTCAAGCGTAACTTGATGACGAGCCTATGAAGGGAGTTAACAAGAAGATGCCGAAAAAGTTCTACTCTCGAGATTTCTCTTACTGCTGGTTCGTGGCGGCCTTGATGAGAGCTTCAGCGACCTGAAAATCGTCAGTTGCGTCTGAATCTTTTCGTCCCTCACAATTCCAAGTTGACGCGACCGTTCCAGTATAGGTTTACAGTTTGCACCATAAAGTTTTCTAAGATGTTTATGGTCGGGCAAGCTCCGTCCATCAAGAGTTTGGAAACCGCAATAAAACTTTCTCTAAACGTTCGAAGAACGATTTCGCAACTCAAAACACTGCGAAGTTCGCTTTTCTTATCGTGCGTCGTTTTTTGACTTACTTCAGCACGGATCTGAGCCTCAGCACGGGCAACCTCGCTTCCTTCCCCGGAGGCTCTTTGGGCGGCTTCAAGCTCGGCACGGGCAGCTGACTCGTCAATCTCCTCAACCTTCAGGACTTCCTCGGCAAGAACCTGGCAAGATCCATCGATGTTAACGGAGAGAGTTCCGGACGAAACGAAGACGCGCTGGACGGCTCCTGGAAAGCGGATGTGAAATTTTTTATCTATTTTCAGTTAATTACCTTCGGCGGTGGTGACAGAGACAACTCCTGGCTTGAGAACTCCGATGGTTGGGACGTGGTTAGCGAGAACACCAACCATACCAGCGAGAGTCGGCACATCGACCTGTTTCACAACATGGTTGCTGAAGATGGCCTGGAAAGACGATACTGCTTCACTTATTCAAAAGTGGCTACTCACAGTGTCTGGAGAGGCAAAAGTGAGGCGAAGCTCATCTGGGTTGGCGTTCTTGGCTGGGGCAGCGGCAGCAGCAGCATATCCGCGACGAGCGACAGCCGAGAATCTCTGGACAGTGCGAGCCAACATTTTACCCTCTGAAAAAATAGTAGTTAGCATCATTAAGCCCAGAAGAAAACAGGAGAAACAAGTAAAGAGTGTTGAGCCTAAATCTCAGCAATTCTGTCGAATAACTGACGAAGCCGTCGAATTTCATTGTAGAAAAAATTATAATCTTTATCCTAATGAAGTTCATAGGAAAATCAACGAAAAAACTGTCGAAAACACGATTTTAGCTGAAAAAAACGCATGGAAAAATGAGATCGCCCGTCAGTTCGGCGGAGCGCGCTTGCATCATTAGTAGCGTTTACTCGGCCGCGGCCACGATCAATTTTTGCATTTCTGCAGCCATCATCAAAACGTGCCACTTTTCGCCCTTATTTTGTTTCGAAAAGTGCAAAAAGTGTGTATTACACATTAAGGAAACTCTCTTATAAAAAAACACAAAAACAAGAGAGAAAGAACACACGTGGTCGGGAAGTGCAAAAACGAACGGAGAGAGACGGAAAAACAGTCGACTGCTTGCGATAGACGAAGTAGAGCGGCGAAGGATAGGCCGCTGGCACGACGCCAAAACTAAAACACGTAGTGAATGACACACTTTTGAGTTACAAACATCAGTCTGAAATTGAAAATTTATTCGAAAAGTGGGCGAAAGATTTTGGCGCGTGACTGTCGGGGAAACATGAGTTCTGCTAATTGGAAATCGCTGACTCGCCTGAAAATTATCGTCGAAAAGCAAATTTCGATTGCAGAAAAGAACGTGAGAATGTTTGATTTCACTGTGGAAATTAGTGGCGGGAAAACGAGTAGTAATAATAGTGGGAATAACCTTTAGAGATCCGGTTATCGACACCAAAAAACGGGACAGAAGATCAGTTTTCAGTCGAGGATTACTGTAGTAGATCCTTGCCTCCCTGTGGAATTTCCATCCGAATCCATTGGAATTCCGAAAAAGAGAGCAGCACCTGACCAGCGGAGCCGCGAAGACAGGCGATAAGAGCCGGTGCGTGACCTCATTCCCTTATCAACTTCTGGTATTCCGGGATTACTGTACTTCGTCAACTTTGATGCCATTTCACGCCACGTTTCTTCCAAATAAATATGTTTTATGACGATATGTGCGTTTCGAGCAAAATATATAACAAGGAAACAAAAATATTGAAATGTGAGGAGTACTAAAATGAGATCCCTATTCAAATATTGCAAATCATCGCTTCGAAATGAAAAATAAATGGGGGAAAATGACCAACCAGCGGCGGGAGCAAAAAAATAATTGGGAATGTACAGGGGGAAAAATACATACAAAACTGCCCTTTTTGGGAGTTACAGAACATGTTTAGGAGCCAAAAATAAATATTCTAGAAAGGGGGGGGGGCCAAAATAGCATATTTACACGGTTGTACAGGTGTCCAGAAGACGTTGACGGCAGAAGAGGAGGTGTCACGTGAGAGGACGCAGTCATTTGGTGACCCGCTTCTTGAACTCGCCGTACCGGTTGTGCTCGGGCGCCGCGACGGTGTTCATGAGCTGCTGGAAGCGTTTGAAGCGCTGCGACGACGACTGCCACGTGGCGTTCTTGCGCAGCTCCATCGAGGTGGACGAGTCGCCGTAGAAGTAGACTGGATGGTGGATCATCGCGGAGACGTTCAGAAGACGTTGGTGGGGAGCAGAAGAAGAAGGTGAGTTTCAGAGCGGAGCCCGTGCGAGTGGAGACTGACGGGACGACTGACCGGAGAGGACACGAAGCGACGGCGCGCGCGCGCGCGACCGAGGCGCCACGAGGCTCCGCCCCTTTTCCGAACGAGGCCACGCCCCTTTTTCGCCCGTTTTGCAGAAAAGAGACGGAGAGAAAAGCAAGAGTTTATGCATAAAATATTGTGACAAAGAATAAAGAAACCTGAAATTTACACCCGTGAAGCCACACAAGGAGGAAATTCGAAACGACGGTGCGGTTTAAGAAGAAGGAATGTGTGGCGTGGCAAAAAAACAAGACGGGAATTCAGAATTCAGAATTCAGAAGACGTTACGGCCAAGACTACACAACCATACCCGTTGCGATCAGTGGAGCGCGTTTGCATCGACACGGGATCGGGTGTCCAAAGGCTGCGAATGGTCGGTTCGCAGCTGGTCACGTGGGGGCGCGAGAAGAAGAAGTCCACACCGTTCAATCGACGTCTTCTTCTTCTTCGTATTTCCTGCTTCCCGAATCAATCATCTCTCCTTTCGTTTCCCATTCGGCCAATCTATCGGAAGGGAGGATATAAGGGGGTGGTAACCAAAAAACAAAGAAGAAGAAGAAGATATCCATTTCCCCGCACATGACGGTACGCGAAAGTGCACGGAATCAGCGCCTTCTTCTCGATAAGCGACCGTCTGCGTCTCTCCGAACGACGCGCTCTCTCGCCCTCGAACACGACCACTAAACGTTACACATCGAGCCCGCGTGAAGCAGCAGCAGCCTGATAGCAGCGCATAAATAATCCCCTGCGAATGACCCTCGCGAGTTAAAGTTTAGCATTCCAATTTGCTCTCCGGATATCTGATGACACACCTCAGAAGACGTTGCACACCTCTCCAGAAGGTCACGCTGATTCGAATTTCCGGAGCACCCGGAGTCACGCGCGCGCGGCCAATTTCAGATTTCGCTCGCAAACTGAAAGAAAAACAAGCCAATTTTCAAGGTTTCTTGTATTCTGTAGTGTCACACTGAACACACGTACAACAGTGAAGTGGCACGACGTGGCATCACTTTCTTCTCACTTTCCCTTTTTATCAATCGAATGGGAAATGTGCCGACGTTTGCAAAACGACTCATTTTCCCTTCTCCGCCGCCTTCTGTGCTTGTGAAAGAGAAACAAATGACTCTTCTTTTTTGGCACGAGAACTATCTTTTCGGCAGCAGAAATAAGTCAGATGACACCGGGCGAGAGACGACGAAAAAACGGGAGCAGAAAGGGATCAGAACACGAGAAGGACGTCGTCGCGGCTGCCGCCACCGTCGAGAAAACGGGAGAAAAAGAGTGACCAGTCGGTGGGATTCGAGCGTCGAGAATGCACGGATTGCACTCAGACTCTCTTCTTTCCTCTTGCTGGAATGGACCTTCTTGTTCCAGAACTTCCCTGCTTCCCAGTGAATTCAAGCCGGAGGAGAGAAGACGTGGGACTCAGAAGACTGTTTGCAGCGGTAGTCCGAGGGTTCTCCGAAGCACCGACAGCCACTTTTCCGTTGTTTCCGCCTCTGCGCCCCCTCGTGTTTAGCCTCTTCTTATCGCCGTTATCTTCTCTTTCTCTCCTATATTCTACTCGGAACTGATGGAAAGTGTTTGAGGAAAGGGAAGGCCACACCTCAATAAAACACAGAGATCTTCAAAACAGTTTGACACTTTCGAAGAGGACGTCTTCTTCAGAATCTCAATGCTTCTGATCTTCGCCCTTCATTCCGATTGATGTTGTGTGTGTGACGTCTTCTTCGTGTCAGCAGAATCGCAATGAATGAGATGAAGAAGAAGAAGAAGGAGTCAGCTGTTTGGCGGCGGATTCATCAGAAGAAGTGCATGACTCAATCAGAAGACGAGATGCTCGACGACGTGGAAACGAAGGCACTTCTTCTTCTCCTTCTCCACCTTTTGAATTCGCGTTCAGATTCAGAAGACGTTGGCCTTCAGATGACATTCTCCTGCAACTGAAAGTTCTTCGTGCTTTCCGAGCAAAAGTTCGTTCGTTTCTTTCTTTCTCTCCCACTTTTCCATAATTTTCCGCCAATTATCGGCACCGAACCGTGAGATTTCGTGATTATCCGACTGGCTGATAATGGGTGCGCAACCTTTCGACGCCCGTTTTTCTTTTTCTGCGCGAGAAAAGAGCTCCTGTTTGCTCATTCCAGATGGCTCAGAAAGGGACGAATAACCAATGGAATGCGTGTTTTTGGAAGACGAAGAAGAAGACCGCTTCCAGAGACTGGAAACGAAAGAGCAGAGCGTGTTTTGAGGGCGGAATATCGAAATAGTTCTGTAGGCCACACTCGGAGAGCAGCACGACGGGGCGACATTCTCGAACAGTTCCTGTCTCAGAAGAGAAGGGCAATCGGATCCGCTGGTTTCTTCCGATTGGCTTGCAAATGTTTTCCGACATTCCTGAGAAGACTGCTTATCAGATGAGGAAGGGAAGTGCTCAGCTCATAAAGGGCGCGCCTGAAATGAGTCAGAGCTTGTCGAGTTTGCATTTTCAATCGACTATTCTCTAGGCTCATTTCTCTCGTCTTCTCGTTTCCAAACCGCTTCTTTCTTTCTCTCACGGAGAGTAAACTGTATTTAGTTTAAATAGAATCAAAAATCTTTTTTTTTCCCCAACTCGTCACTGTTTCCTACTATAATCCCATCCTACTCGCCTCACGAGAAGACCGATAAGGAGGGGGTGAACTCCGCGAGCAATTGGCGAATTTCCGAGCGCACAGTTCACTGGCAAGCGGGAAATTCTTGCAGAAACGCCTCGTTTCTCGGTCACACCCTTCCGGAAGCTTCTGTCACATTTTGTTTAGGAACCGATCGATATGTTGTCATTTTGCATCTCTCTCACAAGACCTGCTTATCACATACACACAACACGATCGGGTGGCTATTTCAGCCGACGACTTCTTCTGAAACGATGACCTCTTCCATTATCACTCGGTGTCACATGACAGCGAGAGAGCGTGATAAGCGTGGAGGGAGGAGAGAACGATGAGATGGAGCAGGCTGCAGAAAAGGCTGCAAAGTTGTCAGTGACAATGACGTAGGAGCGACAGGAAGCGTCATGACTGATTAGGAAAGGACAGTTCTGGAATTCCACAAGGGGACCAGCAGGAAACCAAAAAATTTTATGCCGTACTATACAGAGAATTCGATCCGGGAAGGGTAGAAGCGGGAATTGGGAAGGTGAGAAAAGAATGCTCGTTTCGAATATAATAGAGTTTGCAGCGGGTTATTTGGTTGGAATCTCGGGCGAAACGCGTTACAGAGAAGAACAGAGGTTATTCGGTGAAAAGGAAGCGAGTGAACGGGGTTGGTGAGGGGATGAAAGAAGACGTCGCAATGGGGGAGCCCGCCAGTGGAAAAAGGGGAACCGTGTGCGGAAGAGGAGGGGGGAGACTTACAAAGAGGAAAAGAAACAAAATGATGAGAGGTGAACACCCGCAGACGAGGCGACTGTTTGAAAAGAACGGGAAGAAGGCGGGAAGGAGGGAAGGAGGGAAAAGAAGTGGATAGAATGCAGAGAAGAGGAGCATGTTGTGGAGACATACTGTTCATATCACAGGTGACCAGATCATTAGATAGAAAGGGCGCGGGAAGGAAATAGAACGGGGAGGGGTACTGTATGACATGGTGGAGTTCAGCACCAGGAAGATCGGGAGATTCTGTTCTAGAAGATGAGAGGAGGAGGTGTGTTTACTCCGGACCGTCGGCCATCTCTTCGTCCACATCGGCGCCAGCGGCGAGGCGAGCATCCATCGCCTGTGGCTGCCGAGGCAAGTTTCCGAACTCCGCCATCTCTTGCTGAAAGAAGATAACATGAATACTCGTTTTCTCGATCTTCTTTCATTTCATAATTTTTCATAATACTATGCGAACTGTGTTTTCAGATTTCTTACCAGAAGTCTGACCGGCAAATCTGGTCTCGGTTGTCTCCGTCTTCGGTCGCGTCGGGCTAGATTCACGGGTGGGAGATTCACAGGAGGAGGGGCAGGTCCCGCAGCGGCTGGGTCCGGTTGCTCCCGGACTTCTTCGTCCTCGTCCGAATCCGAGTTGTCGCCACCGCCGACTTCAGCCGCGGCGACTGCTGCAGCCACATTTGGCGGGATCACATTGTGTGGATCAACGTTGTGTTGGCGACGTCGCCCTCCGGCCATGACTCCGATGCGATCCGCGTGCTGCTGTTCTTCGTTGGCTTCGCGGTCTCTTCGTTCGATCTCTCGTCTGGCAGCCATTTCGAAGAGCATTTGAGCTCGCGCGACAGCAGCTTGGTTCGGCAGTTCAGGAAGGACGGCCTGAAAGGATCGATATGAAAAGATTGGAAACCTGAGCGATGATGGAAGGAGCCAATGGCCAGTTCCTATTAGGTGATACTAAATGCTTCTCCACTATACGTACCCTAACTGGCGCCGGCGGCACTCCTCCGGGTGGTGCGTCCAAGAAGTCCCAGATGAGAATGGTGTCGTCGTGCGATGAAGAGACAATTTGGAAGTCGTCGAACTGCAGCCGGAACACGCGTCCTGTGTGTTGCACGAGGGAGCAGAGACAGATTTCGGATGGCATCGCCCGTGGGTCGAGGGCCGCCTGCAGGTCCCACACTTTGATTTTTCCATCGTAGGCGCCCGACACGATGCGCTTTTCGTCGAATCGGATGCATCGGACGAGTTCCTCGTGACCTTCGAGCACTCGGAGACACACTCCCGAATGGATGTCCCAGAGACGGATCGTGTTGTCGCTGGAGCCAGAGACGACTAGGCGGCCTCTATACTGAAGACACGCGATGCCACGACGATGACCGGCCAGGGTGCGCACGAATTCCAAGGTGTCCATCGACCAGACCTTGATTGTACGGTCGCCGCTGGCACTAACAATGAATCGATCGTCGAAATCGACAACGTTGACGGCGGCACGATGGCCGACGAGCACGCGACGGATCGTGATATCTCGTGGCGATACCATGTCCCAGACGGCAATGGAACGGTCCTTCGAGCACGTCACCATAATTCCGTTGGCGAATCGCAGATGGAGGACGGCCTCACAGTGATGGATCAGAGTCTTGATGCACTCGCCGGTCTCGACGTCCCACACACGCACGGTGGCGTCGGAGGATCCGGAGATGATGACCTGGTTGTCGTACTGGAGACAGAGGACTGATCCAGTGTGTCCGGAGAGCGTCCGACTACAGGTATAGTCCTTGCGGTCCCAAATCTTGATCGTGTTGTCACGGAGTCCGGACACGATCTTGTCGTCATCGTATTGAAGACAGTAGACGCCCTTGCTGTTCTCCGACTGGCAGTTGATTCGAGTCATCTTGTAGTGGC
This sequence comes from Caenorhabditis afra, assembly GCA_963570955.1. Taxonomy (NCBI): domain Eukaryota; kingdom Metazoa; phylum Nematoda; class Chromadorea; order Rhabditida; family Rhabditidae; genus Caenorhabditis; species Caenorhabditis afra. The sequence continues at coordinate 6,301,673 of OY751533.1, read as the reverse complement.
CTCGTTTCCAGTTGCTGTCAATGTTGTGGATGTCACGAATAATCTTCGGATAAAGCTTCGAGTAGAACACATGCATCAGAATCTGCTGATCCAGCTTCGTTTTCTTCGAACTCGTCTCGTAGTCGTACTTCTCGCATATGCGACGGACAGCGTTTTCGCGGCCGATGTTCAGAAACTTGTCCCAGTTTCTCTTGACAGAAAGTCCTTGCCAGAGGGTATCCATGCGCACGTTGTTCTCGATCAGCTTCTTCCAATGCTGTCCACGGGCTAGAGCACACCTCCAGCTGATGCTCACTTCTTCACATGCTTTCAGCGATTCGGCGTTTGCATTGTACAGAATCAGCTCAACGAGGTGGGCTGAAAGCAGTTAACAGTTAGTTTCAGAGGTACTTCATCGTGCCACGTCTTCTAAACTAACCGGGAAGGTTGCTGATGAAGTCCCTTTGTAGCATAGGCCTGATAAACATGTCGACCATTCCCAGCTGATAATGTGATAACTTGTTCACTATTTTGCCCATGAAGTCGAGCTGCTCGTGCTCACTCCATGCCAAAACCTTCTGAAAAAGCCGTCCTGCTTTTCTTTTTCATAACGCACTCTATTTTTGCGGCCCGCTCTGACGTCAGTCTCATTGGGCGATAAATGTGAGTGATAAACAAGACAAAAAACGAATTTGTCTGAATCGATTCGCAAAGAGGAGGTTGTCGAAAATGTAGAAATGGAGGGATAATGGCAAATGGCGTCGTGGCGGAGGTGGCAGCGAAGAAGCAGAAGATCTCGTTCTTACCTCGATCAGGCCTTCATGCCCTTGAAGGTAGACGGCGGAAAGCGGTTTGCCCTCTTCGCGTTCGCCACCTTCTGTCAGCGACAAATCTGCCAACTGCTGGGTAGTGGCCCCATCCGACGATGACATTCCCTGCAAGAATCGGATGGTAAAGTAGTCGTGGCGATCAGGCTAACGATCGATGTGGAGAAGTAGTGTGCGATGAACAAAGGATTATCGATTTACATGGTGACACGCGATCGAGGTCACAGCTTGTAGTTCAAGAAAGCGCGTTTCACACTTGAAATGAGCGACTACTGATGCGATCGATCTTGAAATTCGTGTCAGGTCACACAGTTTCGTCTGTGGAATGGGGCAACGATCTTCGAGAATTGAGAATCAGAAGAGGTTGGCAGTAAATGAAAGTTTGAACAGTTTAACGAATCGGAGAGAAAGGAGATACCAGAGGAGGCGATAAGTCATTCCGAAACAGAATTCCTGTTTCAGACCTGTTTTCGGGTCGTTATCTTTCATTGTTCAGTAGCTTTTTTCGGTGCAATACACAAGTTTGAAGAGAGGACGAAACAGTTCGAACCTTCGCCTCCCCCTTCTCGATTTATCACCTCTCTCTTCCTTTTCAGTTCGCCTTATCATCTTCGTGTGATCACGTCGTTCGGCGTTTCTATTTGGCGCGTCAGCCCGTCGCCCACTAAGATTTATTTGTCACGCAAATTTCGAGGAGGCGGGACATTGAAAATAATTGTACCGAGCAGGAAGCGGCGCCTAAAAGGAAATTGGCCGCGAGCCCCTGGGAACATTATCACGAAAAGCGTCGAGGGAAGAGAAAGAACGACTATACGAAAGGGAAGATCGGGGAGCGAAGGAGGGAAAAGAAAGAAAAGAAGGTACGAAAAGAGGGGGAAAACCGGCGCATAGAGTGCTGCGACACGCGCCGGGAGCGACGAGACGCAGACGGTCAGAGCTCTCCGATCGACCGCCGCCGCCTCGTGCACGCCCTCTTTGCCGCGGGGCGCGTTTGCTGGCGACCATCTGCGTCTCGCCCCCACCCGGTCCGACGCTTGTTCGGAGGCAGGGGGAGAAGTCTAACTGGATTTGATTCACATATAAATTCAGTGAGAGTGGAAATACGAGACGCAGAGTGTCCTCCGATTGCACCCCCCCGAAGTGCTTGTCCTCTCGAACCGAGACGGCAGCAGTCTGTGTGTCACACGCTTCACTTCCAGCTCACACTTTCAGCGGAATCATCGTCGTGGGGCGAGGAAAGAAGCCTGCTGACATCTCTTCCCGCTTGTTTTTAGGTTTTTCGCTTGCCCCAAAACTTGTTTTTCGAGCGAAAATGAGAGAGAGAGAAAGAAAAAGAGAGCCTCGGTATTTCAAGTTCTCGTTGCAAGACCCAGAAAACTTTTTTATGTTCGTTTGGAACTGGAAAAGGATTTTCAAAGATTGATGGGTGTCGAGTAGTCGAGATTGTGGATGAAATTGTAGATCATCTGCTGAGACTCGCGCGGTTTGTCCTCTGGCACAAAGTGTCCGCTGCCACGGACCGTCAGGAAATCCACGTCTGCAAAGTGAAACGACACTGTTGGATCCGTCGAAAAGGCAACATACTTCCGCTGAATTTGGTCTGGAAACCGGCCACCGCAGTACCGGTCTGTCCGGAATAATGCCACGCCTCGTTCACCTTCTCTTGTTCTCCCTGCAATAGAGGAAAGAAAAAGTGTTGCGAAAGGGGCGATCGGAACTGACGAGAACTGTCAAGTTGAGCGAAGTGAGGAACTGCTGATTCATCATCGAATTACACGCCGTGTCGACGTCTCCGTTGTAGACGAGAATCTGAAGAGAACGTCTTCTCGTTCGTCGCCTCTGGAGACTTTCACACACCTTGATTCCGGCCGCAATCATCTGCTGAAACTCGGCGATTACATCGAAGTGTGTCACGATGTAGTGGTTGCCGACGTCGTCGCTGCAACGAGAAAAAAGGAGACAATGGGGGGAAGGAGTCGAACAGGTTCGGCGGGTTACAAACGAAGTCTCTTTCTCCTTCTCGGCGGAAGGAGGGGGGAGAGGGAAAACGATTCTGACCTGCACTCCTGCCACGGCTGCAGGGAACTCGGGACGTGCAGGCTCTTCCGGACGTCGCCTCGGTTCAGGTAGGCGTACGTGTTGTTGGTCTCCACGCAGAGGGGCACCGTCTGGAAATTGGAACATGTCAGAGAGGCCCCGCCCCTTTCCTACCGTAGCCGCGTTGTGCCTCCGTTCGGGAAGTCCGACGGCTCTTCTCATGTGTCGTTCGATGAACGCCTTCTTCTGACTTGTCGACGGGTCGTAGTAGCAGGCGTCGTACAGATTGTACATGTTCAGTTCGTTCGTTCCGTCGAGCGCCTGAAGACGTCGAGGGGGGATTCTGAAGGCGTCGTCTTCTTCGTCGTCTTCTACTCACGCTTATCACTTTGTCTCTGCAGTTCGGGTCGAAGAACTTGCTGTAGATGTCACAAGTTCCGATGTTGTTGGCGCAGCAGTTCTTCGCGATGTCGTTGTAGAGACTGCGAACGAAATTATTGATTGAATGGAAGAGAGGGACTAGGAAGAGACCGGCAGGTTGCTAGTCCCACCGAGAGAGAACTCACTCATCGCGAACGAGGGCGTGATAGTAATAGAAGGGTACCATTGTGTTGTAGTTGTTCGGGAAGTTCAGCGCTCCATTCCCAATCGCCACCCCCTTAAAGTTCGGGAAGTTCGTCTTGTCGGCGAGAATCCGAACTGCGAGCGTCGGGATGTAGACGCCAGCGTAGGATTCGCCGGTTATCCAGAAGTCCCTTCCCTTGTACTCGGGAAACTTGTTCAGAAAGTCCACGAGGGCGATGTAGTTGTGAAGAGAGACTTCGTCGTCCGAGACCGTCAGATTAGAAGACGTCGAGTAGGAGAAGCCGACGCCGGCCGGCGACTCGAGAAAGAGCACATTCGCGAACTTGTTCCACGCGTACTGGTTGTAGTACACTGATTTACCGTAGTCTTTCACGTGGAAGGGGCCCAGCTCCTCGATGAGCCCGTCCAAACTCGAGCAGCCGGGACCTCCGTTGAGCCACAAAACGAGGGGATCTTCGGAAGGCTTCCGGGATGACTCGGTGAGCCAGTAATGGAAATACTTGTCGGTCCAGGCGCGCAGGAAGCCCGAATAGTAGGAGAAGTCGGGCACGAACGTCAGTCCGGGCAGATCCGTCACCTTATCTGCGGCTGGGGCCGCGAGGGAAACAGAGAAAAGGGTCCCGAGAAGGAAAAGTGTAGTCGGGAGGTGCATTGTCAAATGGAAAGAAGAGAGTGATAAGTGGAGGGGTGACAATGCGAAAGAGGATTATCAAGGCGTCATCAGATGCAACTCTTTGAATAAATATTCTAAGAACCACATTTCTCGTGTTATCTGTCCTCGGTAACATCTGTTCAAATACTTATATTTTTCGAGCTAGAAAGGACGTGTAGAAAGCAAACAACTTCAGTAGACACACATTCCAGCAGCCGGTCAGTGTCAAACGACACCTGTTTCTTTTAAATCGAAAAACGCGATATTAAAGTCTCTGCAAACTATGACTTTAAAGGAACATGTTGTCTGTTGTTACTTGTGGTTCTGCAACGACTACAGTAACGGCCGAGGTCGCGCGCGCGAAGGAGGGAAACTCAAAAAAAAGATTACAATTACACGTGCGCACACCGATTTTCTCGCGCGATCGTCGTTCGTGGCGAATTTATTTTCTCCGAAATGTACAAAAGAGAAAGTTTCGGATATTCTCAGCCGCCGCTGCTCAAATCGCCGCCTCCCGTGCCGTCGCCAGGCGAATCGAATCGGGTTTGTAATACTTTCATTCGTTGTAAGCTGACTTATGTCGTTTTCAAGTCGTATCGATGGACTTCGATGACGGCTGCCAACAATTCGAGGCTTCCCGAGACTCCAGTAAAAACTACACCGAAGAAGCCGGACATGAGCTGGTGGTCGCCGTCTCGCGGAGACACATGGCGTCTGCACGCGCCTCGCGGACGAACTCTCGATCTGGTGGCTGCGTTCGATCAGTGCGCCCGTCAAGAACAACTTGAGACTCCCAAGTACATGAATATCGGCAGATTCCGTCGAAACAGCGAGCCGATGTACGAGAACGAGGATAAAGAAGTTGTGAGCACCAATTTCATCGACGACTCGATGATCGAGGATCCTGAGGAGTACGAGGAGCATGATGTGGATTTGGACTATTACGATCGTCCGACCATCAAAATGCACAGGACGACAGAGCAAGAAAGCTTCGGAGGACATCCCGGCAGCAAGGCAGAGCAGTTCTCTGTGGGAACCAGAAGCCATCGTCAGAGTGTCTCCTCTTCGTACACCACTCATCGGACCACTATCGAGCACGTCATTGGGGACGGCGGGGACATGAAGCCACGTCTCATGATCGACGAAACCCCGAAGAGACAGAATACGCTGTAGGCAACTTCTGTGCACCCACGAAACTATTTAAATTTTCAGAAGTGTTCGAAGCAGCATTCCGAGTGACGTGGAAAAACATGATCATTCGAATCAGAAAATCGAGCAAACAGTCGCAGGATTCATCACATCGACTCCGCAGCTCCAGAAAGGATCCTCTGACGAGATGTCAAGATACTTCGGACAAGAAGAACCGATACGCCGATCTCCGCTGACTCGTCGCGAACGTCGCCAAACGCAGACGATAGTGCCTCCGATGTTCGATTCCCCGGCGTCTATGCGGAAGACCAAAGATGCTTCTCCGCCGCCACTTCCACCCAAAACTCATCTCCGGTCGCCGTCTTCTCTCGTCAAGTCAGTTGTCCCATATCTTCGAAACCGTCCATTGATTTCCAGATCGATTGCTTCGGAGTTTGAAAAGGCCGACTTCGGATTCCATCGCAAGGTCGACCCTGCGCAAGAGATCGCCGAGCTGAGAATGCAAGCGAATTCGTCGGTGAAGAGCAGCAGCTTCGACGAAAACCGAAACATTGTCGATTCGGAGCGAGATGAGAGCGTCGATTCGATTCCAAGAATCAGTCATCTGTAGGTTTTATGGTTGATTTCTATCAAGACGTCGTTCATTCCAGCGAGATGCGTCCAAGCATCCAGATGGGAGTCAGTGGATATAAACTGCGAAATCGTGATCAAGAGCGGCAGGAAGAGGAAGTCCTGTACTCAGTTCCCGTAAAGAAGGGCGGTCAGAAAAAGAGCGAGGACGACGAGACCGACGAGAGACAGATGACTCCCCGTGCCATCCAGAAGGCCAACCGGCAGAGTCTTCCGTTCTCGGACATACCGGAAGAGCGCACTTGCGACAAGATCGACGAAATGTTCGACTTCGTGGAAGTTCCGACTGCCGATTTCGACGAAAAAACGTTGGAGCGGACTCTGGAAGGAGGGTACGTCGAGTTGCCATCGCGTGAGAGTCCGGCGAAGCGAGTCGCGAATCGAAAGGACGTGTCAGCGAACACATACCAGGAGATTGAGTTCGACAAGGACACGACACCGTTCGCAGAGCCGATAGACAGCGACGGCACGAGATTCAGTGGATCCTCGTCGGGCCCGCAGTTCACTCGCTCGCCAACACTGATTACTCCGCACGCCGGCCAGTCCGTCACTGAGTATCGCGTTTCCGAAAAAGAAGGCCGCGCCCGCACCGAGAAAGTCGTCGTCCAAAAGATGATGCAGCCGTCCGCCTTGGCCACCTCGACTCCGAAAGGAACTCTGGCGTGGCGTCGTAATCAGTCGCATGTTGCTGCGGAAGACTCGTTCGTTAGCTCAATCAGCAATTTCTCCACGGCTGACAAGATGAACGACTCGAGGCGTCAGATATCGAAGTTGATCGAGACGATCGAAAAGACGCGCAAGCACATCCAACTCGCCGAAATCTCTCTTCTCGATGCGAAGAAGGCTCGGATGGTTGTACAAGAACTGGCTTCTCAGCGCGTGCTTCTCATATGCCGCGAGCGGCTCAAACTCCAGCTTGACGAGGTCCGACGACTTCAAGCTCTCTCCGTCGTCCGCCATCCGCCTCCACCGATCAACCGACACTTCAAATCGGCAATGGTTATCTCGAACATTGCAGTCCATCTGAACAAGAACTTTAATTGTCGTGAGTCACATGCTTCTCCATCTCCATCCCCATTCCGTCCTTTCCAGGTGGGTCGTTCGCTTTCATCGTAGCTCTCAAGTGCCGCACTGAAATCGAAGCGACTGGAGTCGTCACTCTGCTGGCTCACTATCAGACTCGCATGAATGTGATTCACTTCGGAGAGCACATGCACTTCTCAAATCTTCCCGTTGACTTTGTCATCTCCATGGAGGTTTACATGATGGTTCGGATCTCGTTAATCAGTACACCTCTGATCTTCCCTACCTTCAGCGTGTTCCCGAGTACAAGGCTCCTGACAAGACATGCGCTTCCTTGCTCGCCGCCAAGTTCAGAAGTCTTCTGGTTCCCAGGTCGGCGCATCGTCGTTCCAAAGCGCATCAGAGCTTCTCGGCGAATCGGACGATCGTCTCGATGCCCGGATACCAGCCGCCGGAATGCGAGTTCAAGTTTTGTGGAAAACTGACACTGGACCGTGACTCGGCGGGTGATCGTCAGTTCTATTTGGATGACGTAACCTACCCGCTGGAAGGAACTGTGAAACTTGTCTCGCACTGCTCGTCGCTTCCCGAGGCGATAGACGTCGAGTACCGCGGATTCTTGTACCTGTTTGACGAGAAATCGCCGAATGGAGACTCGGCGTGGGAGCGCTATTGGGCGATGCTGCATCGCGGAGTCATCTTCTTCTGGAAGAATCCGATCGACGAGAAGAACGAGCAGGTGCCGCTCTCGCAAATCGATCTGACCAAGTGCACGAATCAGTCGATCGAGGAGACGAGAACCGAAAAATCGCACGAATTCCACATCGAACTCCTGATCGATCAGACGCCAAGTTTGCTGGAAAAACGAAGGTACTCTGTTTCGTCGACTTTCTGATCCTTATTGGCGATTTCAGAGTGGTTCTCGCCGCCGAGTCGTCCGACCATCTCACATCGTGGCTCAATGCAATCAACGACACCCTCTGCGTGCTCCGTTCCTAAATCGATATATTTCTTTTTCAATATTAGCATAATCTCACCCACCCTTTCAATGACTCATTCGTTTCCTTTGCCCCCAACGCAATTATTGCCTCCCGATCTTCCCTTTAAAGCATTACCCCGTTGTTTTTCCCCCACATCACGTCTTCTAGTTTTAGTATCCTCTTTTTAAAAAGGTTTTATAAATAGAAAGAATCCCCGTCCGTTTTGTCCCCATATCGCCTGCTGTCTCATAAGAGTATCATCATTATTCGAGTCCTCCCCCTCTCCGTTTTTACCGCCTTCCAAACAATATTTCCACTTCTCGGTCCCCAATTCAAATGTGTTCCGTAATAATTATGAATGTAAAGTATGTATGGTAATGAAAGTGCGGAATTTCTGACTTTATTCCCGTCGAATCGAATGGTTTCTTCTTTCCATTCTCTATCTTCTCCTTCGTTGCTCGTGAGAATCGCGTCAGCACGGGCTATGCGTCAACCATTGATTTTTCGTCGTCGTCGCAGTTTGGACACGAATTTGCATTCGCGTCGTTCTCGTACATTCCTCCCAATTTTGCCGATATTTTCCAGCTCGAAAAATGCAACAGATCACTGATCCACGTCGCTCGAATCGAATCGTTCGGTAAGCAGTCTCTTCTCGTTCCATTGAATCATTTCTTTTTTTCAGCTACAAGGCACTTGACACGACCGCGAGTCAGCAGCTAGCTGTGAGCGAGGATCCGCTGCCCGAGTACATGAATGTCCTCGGAATGATCTTCAGCATGTGCGGACTGATGATCCGTATGAAGTGGTGCTCGTGGATGGCTCTCGTCTGCTCGTGCATCTCGTTCGCCAACACGCGCACTTCTGACGATGCGAAGCAGATCGTCAGCAGTTTCATGTAAGCTGAATTATGATCCACTAGACTCACTTTCTTCCTGTTTCCAGGCTTTCCGTATCCGCCGTCGTGATGAGTTATCTGCAGAATCCCTCTCCGATCATTCCTCCATGGGTCACTTTGTGGCAGCCATCATAAGTTCCTTTTCCTCCTCCTCCTCTATAGTATTGTGATAATTACAGCGATTCTTTATATAATAAACGTTTTTCATCTCTTGTCCGCGAAGGAAAGTAAGTGGCACTCGAGGACACACATGCAAACCAGAAAGTAGAACGAATCCGATCGGATATCGTGTTAACGACATCCTCCGCGCGGACCTCCGCACGGAGACCCAGACGAGACGCCCCGGATGGATCCGCCCGTCGGCAAGCAGACGTCGTACTCTCCTCGTCGTGTAGCCTCCTGAATTCGTTCACTTTCCTCTTTCTAGTCGGAAAAGGGTCATTTTTTAAACTGGCAGATGCCTATCTCATTGTTTAGCATTGTACCCGATTGGTGCTGAGAGAGGCTACACTGTTTTGCTGAACCCATTACTAGGGTATCGAAATGCGCTTACTTTCAGAACATTCTGAAAATCAACTGAAAGGGAACCGGCACAATCCCAAGTCAGAATCAACGGTTCGAATTTTCTGATTTGGGCCTGCCCCCTCCGCGACGAACCGTCCTTTGATCTCTTAGACAGATAAGAGGTAACCGTAGATCAGTTCCTCGAATTCGAATAATTCTTGTACCCGATCCGATTCCGACCTTGGCATCGTCTCTCGTTTTCGTGTTTTGTCCAGGTTCAAACGAGATACGTTCTTCTGCTGCTTCCCACGACCAAACTACTTTCATACAAAAAAACCGTCCCATTCTTCTTTTTCTCGTTATCTGTCTCGAAAGATCGGCATCAGCCGGAAAATGGAAGAAAGCGAGAAACCTTTGATCGGTCGTCCCCGCCCCTCCTCTCTTTTTTTGCACTTTCCCCGCCCTTCTCGAAACCAGAAGTCACCTGAGAAGTCTTCTGAATTCGGCACGTCTTCTCCCACATTGTCTTCTGAATTCTGGCCAGGAATGAGGTCGTACCGTCCTCTATCTTCCACTGAAATCTCCGTCCGCACATTCCTGTCGTCCCTCCCCCATTCTCCTGCTTCCATTTGCATTCGGTCCCGGTTTCCATGTATTCCACTTGAAAACCTGTCCAATTTACCACTTTTTATCACTTAACCGACACAATTTATCACTTTTCGACAGACAGATGTACACGGTGGCAGTGACCGGAGGCGCCGGATTGGTCGGCCGGTACGTGGTGCAGCGACTGCTGGAGAACGCGCAGGTGGCCGAAGTGCGCATTATCGACAGACAGAGCACGTCGAGAGGTGAGCTCACTCCAGAAGACGTTCAGAGGACGTCACGTCGGATTCAGAAGAGAACCGGAAGGTCAAGGTGTACGCGATCGATGTCAACGACCGGAAGCCGTTGGAGAGCGCTCTTCGCGGCTGCGACGGCGTCGTCCACTGCGCCCACTCTCCGTTTCCAGTGCTCTACTCGAAGGACAAGAAGCAGGACGAGCAGATGTGGAAGGACAATCTGGATGCGTGCGAGGCGCTCGTCGACACGATGGTCGCCCTCGACATCAAGAACCTCGTCAACATCGGCTGCGCCTACTGTCCGATTCCGAACGAGGACAACTACGGACTGGCGCAGGACGTGTTTCTGTAAGAGAGAAGATTCCAGAAGCGGTCCCCGCTCAGATTGCGATTGCAGTGATTTCCCGCGCAATTACATGCTGGACGAGTACGGCGAATCGCGCACGCGCGGCGAGATGTACGCGAGAAAGGCGGCGAAGCGAGGAGCTCTCAACGGGATCTTTCTGAGAGCCGCGTTCGTCTACGGACAGGGAAAAAGCCGCAAAATGGAGACGATCAAGGAGTTGGTGCAGAGCTCCGAGCTGCCGTTCGTCAACGGAGACCGTCGTGGAATGCATCAGTTTGTGAGTGTCGACGAAGAGTGGCAAGATCAGAGCGGTCCTCTCCTCATTCAGATCTACGCCGGGAATCTGGCCGCCATCGCCGAGAAGTCGTTCTTCTGTCTTCTCCAGAATCCGGAGAAGTACAACGGAGAGATCGTGTTCTGCATGGACGAGAACTGCGTTCATTCGATCCGAGAAGTGAGATCCTCGTGTTTGACATCATCTCATCCCAAGATCCTTCCAGTTCTTCGAGAATCGCTTCCTGAATCCGAACTTCTCTCCTGATGTCGAAGTCAATTACTGGCCAGCGTTTGCCACTTCATACTTGAACTATTGGAAGTATAAACTGGGATTCCAAGTGAGAATCTGCCCGGGATGCGACCTCCATACAACCTGATTCAGATCCCAGAAAAGATTCTGAACCACGTGGCATTCCGTCTGTTCTTCGAGAAGACCGTCGGATTTCCGAATAAGAAACTGCGTCTTCTGCTCGACTCGAAGCCGGAAGTCTCTCAGGAAGACGCGTTCATCAAGTACGCCAACCCGAAGTCGTCCTACACGATGACAGAAGCCGTGAAGAGATCGACGTTGCAGGGATGATATCGAATTCCGATTTTTTCCGACCACGATTAATAAAAGCATTACACTCGTTTACACTATTTATCTATGCCATCTAATGTCGAAGAAGAAAAAGAAAACGTGCCTGCGTGTGTGTGTGTGAGGAAAGTCTTCTAGTGACCTCGCTGTATACATGTCCAGCAGACCCGATTCCGAATCGATTCAGATTCTGAACGCATTCAATAACCTATTCGTAGGGCGGACACCGACGTCATCTTCCAATTTCCTATTTCGCACTGCACTGCCATTCCATTCCCGTTCGCACAAGTGCCTCGTCTTGCTGGCGCGTTTCGCGTGCCCCTCTCCCCTCCGGCCACGCATTCGCTCCTCTAGTCGTCAGGACGGGAAACGCGTCGGCGGTATCGACCGATGCCCTCTGCGGCTGGAATCCTCGCCAAAAGCACGAAGAGGTCTCCTCGCAAAGTGCGACTCTCGTTTCTGTGACTCGCCGTCCAGCTTCTAACCCCGCACTCGCAGAGAACACACAATCGATATAAAACCTAAACGTGCGTTCTTTCATCCCCGCTCCTATCGATTCTTCGAAGAAGAAAGCGTATTCTCATCGATCTCATCGAATTCATCGATTTCTTTTTCGTTTTATCTTGACAATCTTGTCCACAGCATTCCATTTTCCGCTCACAACACTCAAAAAGCTCAATTTTATCGATCGCCGCCGCGTCGTTCTCATTCTTTCGCTTTGAGACCCTCTATACATTTCAGCTGCTTTTCGTCGTGAATCCGAAGAAATAACTTGTTTCCTCTGTAATTTATCGGTTCCTCGCAACATTTTCCATCAGCATCTTCCTTTTTCCAGAAAACTATGGGAGACAGCGGTGTGGAACCATCCGCGGAAGTGGCACCGCAAGCAGCGGCTGGACCGGCGCCCTGCACGATTTGTCTGATGCCCGAATGCAATGTAGAATCTCGTGTGAATGGATGTGAACACTCTTTCTGCTTCGTTTGCATCTCCGAATGGGCGTGCTCGGCGCAGAGAGCGTCGTGCCCCATGTGTCGGAAAGACATCGACAACATCACCTACGACTTCATCACCCATCCAAAAGGACGTGTTCAGTTAGTTCCTTTATGAATTCCTTAACATCCCAATCAAAAATTTGAAGAATTGGCATAAGAGAGTTCCGTAGTATTCACCTCACACTGACGGCTTCCGAACGCAACCAGCTGCTCGGTGAGCGACGTATTGTCGTCAGAAACCTAATGCATGTATTCAAATTGGCATTGGACGCTACCGACGAATTGTGAGTGGAATTGAGAGGGTTCTCAACTAATCCTGGCATTTGCAGAAACGGAATGGCGGAAAAACAAGGCGAAAAGGAGGAGGCGGTGAAGGTGAGTCAACGATCCTTGGTGAATGCGACATTTCTGATTTCAGCTGTGGCTCACCGAATTCGGAGCACTACTGAAAGATCATATCGGACGTGCGGAGCGAGTTTTGGGTGACCTGAGAGTCCCGGACACGCGCACGAACAAGTAAGGAACATCAACTACAGAAAATAGTAAAAGGTCCCGTGCATCCACTTCCTTCTCTTCCAGAGCGATGGTCTTCACAAATCCCACGTTTCGTCGGATGATCTACTCCGAAAAGTGTTTCATTAAATGGCTCGATCATGAAAAGGAGCATCCAGAGTTGAAATTGAATGTGTCTGACCTGGCGAAACAACCAGAACGCTTCCGGAGCATCGTCACCGAGTTCCTCATCTCTGAATTCGACGTACTACCCTTTTCATCGGTTTGTGAAAGCATGTCGAGCAAGATACTATATAATGCGTATTCCAGCAGCCTCGCAACAGCCAGAGATTCAACTGGAGAACAGAATTCTTCGGATCGGACATGGAGATCGAAGAGAAGCTGGTCTACGCAGCTCGTATTTACGACCTGATGCTTTCGGAGGAGACGGGAACCGAGAAATTCAAAGTAGGACTCTCAGAGATCCTGCCGCCCATCAGCCAGGCTCACATCGTCATTCTTGACAATCATCTGAACGCCATCGTGACGGTTGAAAAGGAAGATATTCACGAGTTCTACAACCTGGTCTACTACGATTCAGTGTACAACAAAATCACCAACAGAACCATCCTCGATGCTGTCGACTTCGACCAAATCATGAGAAATGGAGGATTCGTTTTCGAGGGCGGCGAGCACGGACGCTTCGACGAACTGTTCCGGACATTGGCGCGTGGACCAGATCTCGTCCACGGAGACATCACTTGGCCCGATCCGTTTGTTGCATACGATCGGCGCTTCTTCAGACAATCGTCGAACACCGACAGAACAGATCGTGCTACGAATAACGACGATGAGAGCGTCAGATCGGATTCTCCAGAACCGCGTGTTCCGACGCCACGCCCGGGACCTCTGGACGACATGTCTGAAGTGGAGATACGAGAGCTGCTAAGACGAATTGATCCAGAAATGCCGGGGCCCTGGTCTCCCACAGTTGTGCCACACAGGGAGCGTGTTCTCGATCAGATGCGGAGGTCCAACCATCCATTCCCTGGAGAAGTTCCTCACGGTCAAACCAGTCGGACTCTCCCGCGTCTCCGGACTCTACGCAACAATGAGCGTCGGCAACGCGAGATTCAAGAGCAGACAAGAATCGAGCGAGTACAGACCACACAGCCACGTCCTCTCACTCGCCGCGACATACGATCCGAGAGAGCCCGCAATTTTATGTTTCGCTCGGATGAGTTCGCACGCCCGAGAAACACCTGGGACTCATTTGCGCCGACCGGAAGATTCGTGAGTTTCGCGACAGCAACAATTTGAATTTCAACGTGTTTTTAGGTTGTCTTCGGCAGTAACAGTGCGGATACGCATGTTCATCCTATTAGCGATACTCCTGTCTACACGCCATCTACACCCCGCGTTGCGCCGCGCAGAATGCCGGAAAATATCGACGATATTGATGAAGAGTTCATCCGTGACAATATCAGACACATGGAAGAAGTCTTTCAAAGAATTCCAACGACAGCTGCTTTCTTAGCGAATCTGCACCCTGGACCCGCCGTTCTGAATGGACTGAGAAGCAGCATCGAAGAACAAGAACGCGCTGCTGCTGCTGTTGCTTTCGCCACCGCCGCCATTCGCAATCGCGAACCTAGCCCGGAAGATCCTGAAGATGCAATGGATGAAGAAATGGAAACCGATGATTTGAATCATTCAAACACAGCACAGCGGGCTTCGGTAATCGAATCTACAGCATCCGCTAGACGCGAGGTGGCACAGTCTGGAACAGGTGGCGTCCAAGAGCCCATTGGACCTTACGATGCCGCTATCGCTCATCGCACACGAGCTGCCAGAAGAGGTTTGACTGCAAAAAAGAACCGATTCAGTCCAAACTTGTTGTTGTTTCAGCCGCCGCTGGAATCTTTCCAGAAGCCGTGCCAGCCAAAAGAGCTCCGAATTCGTCACGCGAATGATCATCTGATTGTTCTGTCCTTACTCCGTAAACTTTCTTTCCTCTCCTGTCAACTTTTCTTTTCCGGTTTCGAGATGATAGTGCTTCAAAAAGTGTTTCAGGTTGGATATTTCTCTTCATCAACTGATCGACACTTCCCAAAAACCTCTTTGTGTATTTATAATCCTTCTATTCTCTGTCTGTAGTTATCTTCTACGTATTAGTATGATATATGTCTGTTTTCCGCTTCTCAAATAAGAGATTTCGCACTCTACTCTCACCCGTTTTTTTTTCATTTATTCAGCTACAGTTTATTGCTCCCGTGTGCATTTCGATTTTAATAAAACTTGAATAATCAATGTTTTTTTTCTTAATGGAAATACTGTGAAACTGACGGATCAATAATATCTCATAATCTTCTGATTCAGACCTGAACATTGTAGTCAATGCGAATATAAGCTCCAATGTGCGCAATTGCGCTCCACCGCACATCCCCTATTTTCGGTCAAAACCGATGTGTTTTCGATTTTTCGCGACGTTCTCACATTTTTCTTGTTTTTCTATCCTGCATTTCAGATTCAAATCATGGAAAACGAGAAAAACGAACAGAGCACACCTAGTGCGCCGATCAATAATGAGGGGGTGTCTGCGGGAACATCGAGACCGTTTTTCCAACAAAAGGCGGACAGCCCCGAACGGGGGTCGAAGGAAGAAAACGCTGAAGAGGAGGAGGAATGTTCGGTGTGCAGGAACGAGTGAGTTTCGCAAAACCAGTTCTGAGGAATCAATAAACGAGTTCAGAATTATGGATGCGACTGCTCTGAGCGACTGCACACACGAGTTCTGCTACGACTGTATAGTCGGATGGCTGACAAAAGGAGTGGGTCCTTTTTGTCCGATGTGCAAGACGAACGTGAAATTCATCCGGAGAAAAGCGAACGAGGAGAAGATCGCAGTGGAGGAGATCCTCGCAAAGAAGGAGCCGGTGGCGGTTGCAGCCGAGAACGTGGTGACCGAGAAGCGAATCATCTCAAGAAAGATGCGCGGGTGTCGGAGGATGAACAACATGATAGACGAGATCATGTAAGACAGACAGACCAGCCGTGCGATACAAGATAAAACTGCGAGTTGTTTCAGTGGAGCGTCGGGGGCTTCCCGGAATCAGGCTCGTCACGAAGAGTTGAGCAGTCTGAAGCAACTCAGTGTCTCACAACTGAACTCGCTTCAAATGCTGCAAGATGACATCAATGCCGGAGCCGCGAAAGGGCTCGTCGTTGCGAATCCGGCGTTCCGAAGACTCGTTTACGAACGAGAAGTGATTGCCGATGGACTTCCGAATGAGTACCCAGACGTGACGAAAGAAGAGTTTCTGAACAACATCGAACACTACCGCGCAGTCATAAAATCGTTTCTACTTAACGAGTTGAAGGCGATCCCAGTGAGAGAGGTGAATCAGTTTGTATAGCAAAACGCGAGACGACCGATTACTTCTTGCAGCAGCCGAGAGTCGGAAATCACAGAAGCTGGTCTTTCTACACTCTACTGGATAAGCTCAAGACAAACGATGAGCAGATGATTATGAACCGTATTTTCGAAATATATCCGGTTTCTGGGTCCTGGGAGCATTCATTTGTAAGAAAGTTTCTCATTTACAGAGACATATTAAAAACTTTGATTCAGCGTAAGATTGATTCGATATTCGAGAACCTCGTCTCGACTCGCACCATACAAAAGTTCATCTCCGAACTGAGATCACTGATCAACAGCAAGATGACCTATCTGGTGTGGTGCGGAACGGTCAGATATCGATTCGAGACGGACCTCG
This sequence comes from Caenorhabditis afra, assembly GCA_963570955.1. NCBI lineage: Eukaryota > Metazoa > Nematoda > Chromadorea > Rhabditida > Rhabditidae > Caenorhabditis > Caenorhabditis afra. Next base: position 6,285,110 of record OY751533.1, on the reverse strand, counting down.
GAGGAGAAGCCATTGATCAAGGTAAGGGGAGTCAGAGGAATGTGGCAAGGATTGCCAGGGGGCAAGTTTCAGATGTGGTGACTGTCGACGACACCGTGGACGACGAGCCGGAAGCAGAGGGAAGGCCAATGCTGCTCGACGATAGAAGACGTCCTACTCTCAATCCGTTGAACAACCTTTTCCAGGGTACATCTTTTTTTTTTGAATTTCAAAACAACATAATGTTATAATTTTGCAGCGCTCGAAAGAGAAGTAAGTTCGCATAGCGACGTGAGTCAACTATATCGGTTTCTCTTTAATGTGAGTGTTTTTATTGTAGCATGCTCGTCGTCGTACTTCTTCTTCTGACACCGACCAGGATGATGACATCTACTTTCAGGCGCCGTTGCTCATTCCGGGGAGAACTCATCCGACTGGAAGCAATGTGGCGGCACCGATGGGTAAATCTAGAAGACGTTTCGAATCATAAAATCATCTTATCCACTAGTTTCAGCTATTCCGAGAAGTGGACTAACCTGGGCTGAACTAGCCAGTGGTCCTTCCATCTTCTCTACTACCAACCGAAAACCACCCACCACGACTATCGACGCTACTTCCGATGACGACGATATCCAGGTTCTGGAGCCCGATGGAACCATCGTCCTCGACGATTCCAGCTCTGGTCCATCCTCTTCGAACACGAATCGAAAGAGAAAGAGCACCGAAATGGTTACGGAAGCGGGAAAACGTGCGAGAAGGAACCGGATATCGGCCGGATTGATCCAAGACATCGAAAAACTGATGGACAAGCACGGACTGACGACGAATAACGTTATGACGACGTTAGTCGATGCAACGCAGGAGGTTATCGACCGAAAACAGGCCGTGCTGAGCAGTCGAATGCCTGTCCTTTTGCCCTTAGAATCGACGCCGAATAATAACTAGAATATCACTTTTTCGCTACATTATATCAAGTTTCATTTGAACCACATTTCACAACACTTTCTGTCTTCGCTCAATGACTATTAGGTCCTTCTGATCGATCTCGTGTGAAATTCCTAGTTTTCATTCAATTCTTATTTTTCCTATTCACTTCTTTTATTTTTCTTCCCCCGTTTAAATTTTCGCCCTGTTTTGAACTCATTGAAACCGATGCGCTAACAAATATATTTTTCGAGATTTTGATAAGAAGGAAAAGTTAAAACCGTATCTCTTAATTTGATTTCTAACCGGTTTCTTACCGAATTCGTTCGATTTATTTGAATTGACTGCTGTCTTCTAATAAGAATTGACGATATTCTTTTGATTTCAGACCGCCTATTTACCTGCCACAATGCTCAAGCCAGTTGCGAAAGTGCGGTATTTAGTATCGACATAATGATGTCATTCTCCATCATTACTTGATTCTTTCTCAACAATCAGCGGACCTTTTTCGCAAGTTATTCGTACTTAATCGGTGAGATCCGAACGGATTCTCAGGTTTCCCCACATTCGTAATCAGTAGGTACATGTGGTCGGTCACAGAACAGGCTCCGCCCACCCAGTATAAATGGTGGTTCAATCAGCGAAAGAAACCGTCATTCGTCGTCTCACGAGACCTTATGTCCTTTCTCCCCCGTTGGTTTTCTGACGTCATCGGCTAGCTGCTGACCTGACCTCTAGTGCCGTAGGATGGTTCAGTCGTCATCTGCTATTACCTATCTCCCGCTTCCTCCTCTATTCAATATCTATAGGAAACTCTCTCTCTCAGGCTTGGTATTGATCAACATTTTGGTTGGCAAGGCGTCTTGCCTCTCGTTTTCTGTGTCTCACGAACAAACAAGCAGGCAGCACCTGAATCCGCCGGGCGAATTTCGCCCCATCCGCACACGCTGCTCTCGCCGTCTCGCGCGCTCCGCTCGTAAACAACGCTTCCTACGTTCTCTCGTCGCTCTCCTCGCGTTTCGTCGACCCGTATGACTGTGTGTGTCACATGATGTTGTGGCGGGCCGTCTCGTCGTCTCCGCCCACCTCTCGCTCTCTCTCTCCTCGGCTAGGGCGGCCCGCTGCAGTCTCTCCTGCCTCTGCCATTCGTCTTGGTGTGTTCTTCTCCCCTAGTCTCTCTGGTTTTCACTTTCGAGACGACGGCGCTTCTCTTTGTTTAAAAGTTACTATTCTAACTGTGGGAGGTTAGAAGCAGCTGCCCAACCGGTTCCAGAGCACCTTCTTCAAGACGTTGTCTGTTTCAGCCTCGGTTGCGAAATATTGCAACGCTTTTTTTTAAGCACCAGTTTCAGACGAGTCGATTCAGGTCAGCATTCCTTGGCACCCTGGAAGGAGAAGAACCAGTCATCCAGAAGAAGACGTCGTCTCCTTGACAACGTGATTTCTTCTCGCCTGACCGCTTCTTCTCAAGTCCCCACTGCGTCTCTCTCTCTCCGAGTATAGCAAACAGAAATCGATAGACGCTCTGCCTCCTCGCTCATATGACCGATGTGCGCACGCACACGCTCACTCTCGCTCACCCTCCTCGCCGCCCGCATACGCCTCCAATTCACCCGCTGGGCTCGCATTCGCAACGAGAGCCTTTCTTGTCGTCTTCCTCTCCCTCTTCCACTGCAGAACCAATTCGGTTTCGCAATCGACCATTTTTATCATTCGGCCAATCGCGCGCTCTCTTTCTTCTCATGACCACGTGGTCTCTTTTACTTTCGCTTGTTACACTCTCTTCTTGACGCTTCTCTACTCTCACATGACCCTTTAATAAGTCAATCACATTTCCAGAAGACTTCTTCCCAACCGATCCGACAATGAAGTGGGCCTACAAGGAGGAGAACAACTTCGAGAAGCGCCGTGCCGAGGGCGACAAGATCCGTAGAAAGTACCCGGACCGCATCCCGGTCATCGTCGAGAAGGCCCCGAAGTCGCGTCTTCGTGACCTCGACAAGAAGAAGTACCTCGTCCCGTCGGACCTGACCGTCGGACAGTTCTACTTCCTCATCCGCAAGCGCATCCAGCTCCGCCCCGAAGACGCGCTATTCTTCTTCGTCAACAACGTCATCCCGCAAACGATGACCACGATGGGACAACTGTACCAGGTAAACAAAAGCCGACACCGCAAACGGGACCCTCATCACCTAATTATTACAGGACCATCACGAGGAGGACCTGTTCCTGTACATCGCCTACTCGGACGAGAGCGTCTATGGAGGAGAGGTCGAGAAGAAGGAATAAGCCCCGGAGAGTCGACCTATGTATACTTGTACAATGGAAACAATTCATGATTATAACCCCCTCACCGAAATCCCCCCAAAAAAATCTCTTCCTTCCCTTTTCCCTCGAAGTAACACAACCTTTTTTTCTCGTATGACGGTTCCGATAAGCGGCTCCTGTCTCTCGGGATAGAGCCTCTTTTCTCCCACACTTCTTCTCTCCTATTTTTGTATTTTGCTATAATTCTTTTTGGTGTGTGAATAAAGACGAAGAAGACACAATCTCGTTCTCGTTCATCTTCTTGCTAATCGCAATCGAATCACAATTACTTTGAGATTAGCAATAGACGCTGAGATTAGCAATAGATTGCGAAATTCCGTTCGCTTGTTTGTGTGATGTTTTATAACGCCATCACTTCTTCGCACAGTGTAAACAAGCCTGGCGAAATATTATTTTTCGATCGGGAAAGGAAAAAAAAGTGAATCAGCAATACAATTGGGAAAATGAATAGAAAGATGACGAATTCGTTCCGGTGGGGACGCTACAAAATACTGGAACCCCACCCGAACGTTCAGGAAATTGCAAGCTCGCCCTGTTGGAGATCTTCTGTAAAATCTGAAAAAAAGTCTGTCGATACAGTACGGCGCGTTTGCATCCTCCTTCCGGCAAACGATACGTCACTTTGAATCTCAATTTTCCTTCTTCGCTTGAAATCGACTCGCGAAAGCTCCTTCTGAAGCTCTTTCCGAGAGATGTTGTTTCCGATGTGTGCCCGATAATTGCCGGCTCCGCGAGGCAGCTCGCTCTCTTCTCCTGCATTCCTTTCGTTGTTTTGTGCGCGTTGCCCATAGAAACTGCCTTCCTCCGCCCGCGTGACTCCCTTGCCTTCCTCTTCGCTCTTCTGCCATTCCACTCACTGTTTTTGGCGATTCCACTTTCAATCTTCTATTTTTAACTGCCCCAAACCATCATCAGCAACCTGACCGGAGCGAATGAAAGAGAGAATAAAAAGAGACAGTTCCTCCTTTCAATTCTGAGATTGCCAATCGCAATGGGAAACTCTAATTCGCTCTCGACGGAACCGAAAAAAGAACCAAATCAGGTTCAGGCACAAGGTATGAGAGAGATCCTTGCTCCCCAAACATCAGAGATCAGTCGTGTTATTCGGTGTCTCTAGCATGGAAGGTTCGAGAGAAGTCACGTTCCGAACATCAGTCAGACCGAAACGAGGCAGGTCTCGTCAAGAACAACCTTTGCCCCGTCGCCGTTATAAAAAGACGACATCTATCAAAAATTTAACAGTTTTGCGGAGTCACTGTGCCGATTGGAAGTGATAAACAAACGGAAACTGGTCTCTGTGCTCGTCTGGGCACTCTTCACTCTTTTTCTCTCTTGCTCACTGAGCTCAGCTGTAGAGAACCAAACTCCCCTCGCTCCGCTCTAGTCAGTACCAACTTTTCATTTCATCAGCACGAAAACAAAAACATGCGTCAACAGCTTCTCATTTCTCTTCTCTCAACTTATTCTTCTCCTCTTCGATGAACTGGAACAGTCTCACTTTGCAAAGCATCAGTTTCTCGTTCGGAACCTCTTCCAAGAAGTTCGTGACACACGAAATGATGTCTGCGTGCTTCTCGGAAGTCGTCAGATTCTTCGTGTTGACGCTCGCCTCCGCGTCGTCTTCGAAACTGAAACTGGCAGAGTTCGACGAAGACTCCGGAAGAACATTGCTCAGATCGATCATGCTTCCCGACGGTTGATTTGTGACTGTCTCGATGACCTTCTGAAGCCAGTCATCTGAAAACTTGAAGTTCAAACTAGAAACGAAGCCGGATGGACCATTCAACTCCTCTTCCGGAGTCTCCAGTTTCGGACGTTTCGCCTCTTTATCCTCCTTTCCGAGCACGTTGAAAGTCGAGTGGGACATGTTAGGCAGACTGAAAAATGAGCTTTTTCCTATCACTATCTACTCCAGTGTCTGATTTTGCAACTGTCGAAGTCGCATCACTCACTTTATCCTGTCCGACTTCTCCAAGAACGGAATCAGAAACTTGAGGCAGTCGTAGAAGACGACGATCGACTTGCATCGCTCGTCGTCCCCGCCGTTCCGTATCAACTTTTCGAAATCATTGAACAGATAGAGCCACAATTTCTCTGCGTTTCTGCCTGAAAAGACCCAATACAGTTGTTTGTTTTTCATTTTTTCGTAGTCTCCACATCGCAAACACTTCTAAATATTTCCATTTCCCTCCAACGAATCAATCGATTCTTTATTCGCTCACTCTCTCATTTGAGCGTATTCCTTTGTGTTGACGAGGTCACAAAACTTTTTAAAGGAAGGAGGGATCCGAGTGAAATGGACGGCCGTTGCGTCTTCTCTGCTGATCCCACCCACCTTTGCGCATTGCCAAGAAGTGGCCGCACTTTTTCTCGATGAAAATGAGCGCCTTTTGCCGCATCTCGCTGAACTCCTCGCACGGATTGTAGAGCTCCTCTCGTCCGGCGAACAGTGAGATGAAAAAGTCGATGTCGCTCCTTTTGTACGAATCGTAGTGCGAGAACGGCTGTACCTTCGGGGGTCGACCCATCTTTCTCTTCTGCTCGGCACTGAAGTCAAGAAGTTCCTGCTGAAAAACAAGTGGAAACCGACGTTGACCCCAGCTATTGTGCTCAATTACCATCAGTTTGTCCATTCTGACGACGCGACAGTGTCAGAATCGGAATGACGACGAAAAAAGAGTGGGAGCGAGCGAAAAGGCGATCGAATTCGGTGTTGTTTGGCGAAAGTAAAGAAATGGGACGAAACGAAGGGAAAGGAAAGTGACAGAAAGTGCGAAAAATTCGAGGCGCAGACTTGTAGAGCGAGAGAGAAAAAGACTCGTTTCGACATATTTCGGTGTGTCGTCCGAAGTCTCTCCGATCCTCGTGCGCTCTCTTCGTTTCCTCTGTGTTGTGGCACTGGTCTCCGATTCTCACCGTCTCTCTTTTGAATCGGCGGGCCCCGCCACCATCGTCGTGTTGACAACAGCAACAACAGCAGCCGAAACAGCCCTCGCTCGCTCGCCCGCTCTCTCTTTTTTGCCACCGTTTTGATTCTTTTCAACATTCAATTCGACGCAGACACTGAATTGTGTTGGTAGTCGAGGGGAAATGAGGCGACGAACTGGTTTCGGCCGAAAAGAAATCGTTTCGGCGGGCTTTCTGTGATTTTGAAAGTGAACAGCCGATCTCTGTGAAGACAGTTTCGAAATAGTTGCTCCCGAAAACATGAGTCATCTATGATATCACACTGACAATTGTCAGCGCCTCAACCCTTTCGGTATAAAACACCCGTGAACCGACTGCCAGTGTCATACTTTCCGTTCGTTTGTATGCATTTCTCCATTCCTCTTCCAACTCCTCACCGCCATGGTTGTTCCAGGAAATAAGAAAATGACTCTGCTCGCCGGTGTGACTCTCGAGAAGTTCGACAAGACTAAGGTCGACGCCGCCGAGGCTCTCAAGGGAAAGATCGTCGGATTCTACTTTTCGGCTCACTGGTGCCCGCCGTGCCGTAACTTCACTCCGATCCTCAAGGTATACCTTTTTAAACGAGTTCTGCGTCCTTCATTATCCGCTTCCAGGACTTCTACGGAGAGGTCGACGATGATCTCGAGATCGTGTTCGTCTCCCTCGATCGCAGCGAGTCGGATCTGAAGGCCTACATGAAAGAGTGCCACGGAGACTGGTACCACATTCCGTTCGGCTCCGACACCATCAAGTACTACAATCATATCCGATTCTAATTCTCTTTTTTTCCTTCCAGGGAGCTCTCGACTAAGTACGGTGTGTCCGGAATTCCGGCTCTGATCATCGTCAAGCCGGACGGTACCGAGGTGACCAAGGACGGCCGCAACGACGTCCAGAACGGCAAGAGCCCGAAGGCCACCATCACCAAGTGGAAGGCCTAAAGCGTCTCGTGTGCGCCATAATCTTCGCACTTTCTTCTTCTACTCCTATCTTCTTTTTAAGCCATTCCAATCCAAATTTTCTGCTGACCCTCCCCCTCAGCTCCCCAAGTATTTCTCATCTGAGAATCATTTTGTGCATGGAAATTGGCAGTAAACAATAATAAACCATATTTATTTGTATTCGATCTTGTGCTTTGTTTTCGAGCATCGCAATACTGAGCGATGATAGCGATCAATAGAATAACATCGTTACCATTGAGACGTCTAGGATGGGGAGCATGAGAAACGAAAATCCCGACGGTGTGAAAATTTTGCAGATTTCCAGAAGTTTCAGAAATTTCAGACGATCATCGTTCGCCGTCATTTCGGCGCGTCTCGTTTCGGTAAGGTTAGGAGACACCCTGTCCGCCCGGTTTCCGCTCGAACGAATACATTCTTATCCGGCTTTGTCTCCTTGACAACCGGGCCGCGCGCTCTCTTTTCCGCACTCTCTCTCTCGCTGGTTTTTGCTGCTCTTTTCTCCTTTTCTTCGTGTCCACTTGCGTCACTTGACCGCCGTCGCTTCCGGAGACACTCGTCAACTTTCTTCACTTCTTCTTCTTCTCCTCCTTCTTCTGTTTTCGACTGGCACAAGTGTGATGATTAGAAGTGGGAATCAGAAGAAGAAGAAGGAGAAGTGGCGGGTTGTCAGCTGCGCATACAATTACCTATCTCTCTCTCTCCTGCTCTCACTCTCTTTTTTCCTCTTTTCGGCTTTGTGATTGGCGAGAGAAGCTACGCCCCGCCCCGGTTTCCAGCCATTCGTCTCGTCGCTCTCGTCGTTCTCAACCTCTTTCTTCTGCTTCCGTCTCACCTCCTTCATATCACACATATACACACACATATACACTGCTTCGTGCATTCTGATTGTGTGATATTTTGGAAGCGGAATCTGGAAGACGTTGAAGCGAGAAGACGAGAAGAATGAGCGACGAGCCGGAGGAGATCGAGATGTGTACGATGGTAGGTGTCCTGAAGGAGAAGCAGAAGAAGTGCACCTCTTCTTCTCCTTCTTCCCAACTTCTTCTTATCGGCTTATCACACCAGCTGTCTTGTGTGGGTTTTATCAGCTGGAACTTCTTATCGAACCGCCAGTGTTTTGAAATACAGAAATCGTTGAGAGATGACGTGTCAGCCCGGCTCCGCCCCCTTCCAGACGACTTCCCCAGCCTCCTCCTCCCGCGCCTGACCCCAATCAAGGATTCCTCGTCGTCTGCGTCTCTCGGTCTCTCGCATTCCTTGAAGAAGAAGAAGAAGAAGAAGGCCTTTCGACAGTTCATGCAAACAGCGCCCCGTCGGTCATGCATATGCGCGACCCGCTCCCTCCGAATAGCCAGCGATCCCGGGAGACGCAGAGAGGTCTTCCCCCCTTCTCCGCGCCTCCCACCCCCATCCAAACAAAAAATTGAGAGTGGCGGTGGTTATTGTGGGTGATGATGGGAAGGAGGACGAAATTCATTTTGCTCCTCTCCTGACTTGTTTTCATTCCTCTTCCTGTACTTGTGTGTGTGTATCTGTCGGTCTGCGTCTCTCCGAAGCGCACACTCTCTCGCTCTCTCTCTGTATTTCGTTTGGGTGTATTTGAGTTTCCGTTCGCATTCATCTCGTTTTCTCCATTCGTCTTCTTCCCCCACTCTCCCCCATCTGAAAGTACGAATCATGCGACTGGAACAGAAGCTTCCCCCTTCTTCTTCTTCTTCTGTCTGTGATGAATCAGCTGAGCAGGGAGCGCGCCCTCTCGTTTCCACTTTTCCAATTATAAAACTCCCTTTTGTTTATCGAAAAATGAGTCAGACAGAGTCCTTCCTCCCATTCGCGGGCGACACAAAAAAAAAACGATTTGGCAAAAGGGGGACACCGATCAATTCTCACCGGTCTTTTCATGATTCTTTCTGTCGATTTCGGTGTCGATGTCGATTTCCCACGGTTTTCATATTCCGTCATTCAGCCACGGAAATGACGTGGATGGAAGTGCGCTCTATTGAGAGTGTACTGTAGATTGCGTCTTCTCGAGCAGGGGAACGTCTTCTGGCGCGGGAAAAGAGTCCGTATCTTATCATCGGGTGTCCCTCTTGAAGAAGAGTTGCAAATGGCCGGCCGCCCTGAATAAACACTCCTGCTCTCTCTCTCTCTCTTCCACCCTCGCCTCCTCTAAATATGTACATTCTTTTGTAATACTGGCCCTCTTCCCCTTCCCCCATTCACCCTCAAACTCCCTTGAAATGCACCGCTACGGACGTTATTCGAGTCGACAGGTATCGGAGGGAAGTCGAGAAAAAGAACAGAGTCAACTCGGGGCGAACGACCTTTTTGCCTCCTATCGGCGCGCGGCTTTGCGGCCTCCGAAAGTGTTTTATAATCCGATAAACTCTCTTTTTATTGGCACTACTTGCGAATTCTCTGCCCAGTTTCTCTGGCTGTTTTCGTCCCTTTCCCCCCCCCCCCCCCCCCCCGATTTTCATTTCCGCTCACTTCGAATTTCGCTCTGTTTTGTTGCCATGACGGCTCGACGAGAACCGAAAACCCGAGTGATACGTAAATGAGAAAACGAGAATAGGAAAAAAAGTGGAAAACAAGAGAGACATGTGATTCTGCCCGCCCTCACGTCTTCTCGGCTCGCTTCAACGTCTTCGCCTTCTTTCAGAGAATGCTGCCTCCCGACGCAGACAGCTATGACGAGGAGAAGGATCATCCACAGTTCGCCTCATCGCGCAGCAGCACCTCGAGGTTCTCTCCGAAGAAGATGTGCTGTCCATTCAACAAACCCTCCCAGTTTCAGCCTGCAATCTTCAATCTCGAAACGAGCCAACTCGACGCGTCGCAGCCTGAAGGAGCTCAGCGAAGGCGTCCAGCAGCGGTTCCAGCCGATCACGCACGGCCGATCGCTGCAGAGAATCAGCGAGGATGACTCGGTAAGTGGTGATTTGCATCGAGGGGAGGAATGGGTGTAGTCTCTGTGACTCTCGCCTCGAAAACACATATCAGGTGGCATTTTCTGTGCCTGCAAATTAGCTTTTGGTGTCAGAATCCCCGAGAGTAGATTGGTTTTGCCTCCACTTCTTCCATCCTTCCAGCCCTCCACTCCGACTGCTCCACCCCGCCCGAACCGCCAGATCTACCGTAACTCGATCGATCGTCTCAGCATGAGCGACGACGCTCTCAAGCATCAGACGTCCGAGGAGGTCGTCTCGGAGGGCCAGAGGTCCAATTGGAGTCAGTCGGTGGAGCGCATCGAAAACGCGCTCCATCGCAACTACTACACGATTGCGTACTCGATTGTTATTGTGGCGGTAAGAATTTGTCACTCGCCGATGGTGTGACGTCTTCTGTTTTCATTCCAGTACCTCGCCGGATTCGCCGAGTATTTGTACTTCCGACTGACGTCACTCATCGTCCCGGAGCACCTCGTCTTCCATCCGCCGTGCGAAGGGAAGGCGACTCGGAAGATCGGAAAGGACGGCTTCCACTACGGCGTCTCGATCTGCGCCTTCATCGGCATCGCCATCTTCCAGCTCATGTGCTTCTTCGGGCTCACAATCTCCGAGAAGTGGACCCAGTCGAAGGAGAATCCACGCGAGAGCCGTCAGGCTGCTCAACGCGAAGAGTTTGCTCTTTTCGTCCGAACGATGATCTCGTCGACGATGTACAGAGTGTTCCTCTGCTACGGCATCTGCTCTCTCATCAACTGCGCCATCATTTTCTACATGGTCGGCATTCAGGATTCTCTCGGCGACGTCGTCAGCACCATTCTTCTCTACGTCTTCGACGCCGTCGTCATTTTGTATTTCATCGCGTTCCCCCTCACCACTGTCATCTATCATCCGTACGTGAACTGCTTCAGACAAAGGTATTCAGAAAAGAGTGAAGATGTGAAATCAGAAGACGTTGTTTCCAGAAGAGGTATCCCTGCTCGCTTCACACTCCCGGCTCCGGGACCACGCACGCAGACTTCCACTCTCGAGAGCAACATCAGCGGACTGGAGGAGGCGATGAGCAAGACGATCGGAGAGCCGCCCGTGCACCGATCAAGTCCCTCTTCGACGTCGCCGCTCAACTTCTCGCGTCAGGATCCCCTCCGTCAGGGCCACCGTTCGACGCCTTCTCTATCGCAAATCTCGACTGACATTCCGGTGCTCGAGGAGTACCTCCACTCGCCGCGCAGACAGCTTCCGAAGCAGCCTCCAGTCGGCGTCGAGGAGAGTCAGGAGGACGAACGGATCACGACGATCGTCTAGGAATCCACGTGGCACACAGGCAAAAAGAAGACAATCAATCTATGCGATCTCTGAACATTTCATTCTGTTTCAAATGGACTCCATCCCAAAGTTTTAACGTTTTTCCCCTCGATCCGGGTGTCTCGTCTCGCAATAAACCAAGGTGTTTCTATTCTGGTCTCTCGCGGCAGGTGCTCTTTGAAAAGAGCATGTCGTGCTCTCCTCGCCCGCTCATTATGTATCAACCAAACTTGATAAGCCACGCGACTCTCTCTCCCCCTCTCTTTTTCTCTCTTGGCACGTGTGTGCTCGCGGAGCACGACGGCTCCTTGCTCGAATATCTCTATGACAACGGAAGCGGTAACGAGTAATCGGGCGGGAGGGCTACGACTGAAAAGCCGCGAGAGACTGGTCGCTTCACCTCTTCGGAAGCGGTTTTCCGTCCGAATCGACGTCGTCGACTGACCTCCTTCCGGCCGTTCCGGTGTCTGCGTCTCTCCATCCTGCACACTCTCTCGCTCGCTTTCCCTCACTTTGAAATAGTTTGAATTGGACACGGAATAGAGTGGAACGAGGAGGAGGAGAAAAGACAGGACGTACGATTTCGAAAGTGTGCTTTGTGTCGTTTTCCATAAATTCGTCGAGTTCACACTGATAACGCGTCATTCTCATTGTTGGGGCGCCCGGGGAGAGAGGAATGTCGCAAAAAGGAGCTGTGTCGCGTGATTGCTCCGTGCTCCAGCTGCGAGCTGCTCCGCTTCCAAACAAGAATCTCCTCTTTTCTCCCCCTATTTGCGTATTCAGAATTCGAATAACCCGACTCATCAGAAGTCGGTCATTGTATATTCAATAGGATGAGCGCGTTGCTTCTCTCTCTATCTCTCTCGTTTTTCAATACTCTCTCGTTTTCAGGAAATGGGAGAAGTGGAAAGACCTCGCTCGCTCTCCCGGGTTACTGTAGACAGTGACGCCGAGTACTTGGACGCTTACGACCATGTCACCTAGTACGTGGATATGGGAACGTCTTCTGAAATCTCTCTGCTCTTCTTCTTTTCAGCAGCAACTCTCTGGAACTGTTGGACACGATCGCTGAGACTCAAATCACGCTGAACCTGTTCATGAACAACAAGTTCGAGTTGGCCGAGGAAAGAATGGCCGAACTGTGAGTGCACCCTCGTGACGTGACGTGACGTGACGTGGCAGCAGGAAGTTGGTTTCAGATACGACAAGAGCATGTATCACTCGATGGGCTACACGTGCATCCTGTTCATCAAGGCAGTGATGACGGTCAACAAGCAGGACATGGAGAAGGCGGCCGAGGCGTGCAAGATGTCGTGCGAGGTCATCGAACGGTTCCGCGAGAAGCGCACCATCAAGGAGACGTTGTTCGGAGCCACCGCCAAGGGAAAGAAGATCACGGACGAGGAGCTGCACGCGGAGCTCTGCTACGCACAGAGTCTGCTCATCAAGGCCATCCTCACCTTCTTCCACGACGACAACTTTGCCAGTTTCATCAAAGGCGCCTTCAACATCAGAACGTGCTATCAGACGTACCGCTACTGCGAGAAGCTGATGAACGAGCCGAGTGTGTGGGTGGGCAGGAACAAGAAAGTGCAGGAGCAGTTCGAGAGCGGCACCCGCATGGGCCTCGGCACTTTCTCGCTCATGCTCTCGATCCTGCCCTCCAAAGTGCTGCGTCTTCTGGAAGTCGTCGGCTTCTCGGGAGACAAGGTGGCCGGCATGCGGGACCTTCACCACGTGGCATCCATGACCGGCACTCTCTGCTCGCCACTCGCCAAAATGATATTGCTGACGTGGCACTTGATAGGTACAGTAATCCAGATTCAGTGACACTGGAAGATCAGATGGTTTCAGCCTGTTTCGTGTTGGGAACTGGAAGACCGGACCTGGAAGTCTGCAAGCAAATCATGCCGGGACTGATCCATTTGTGGCCTCGGGGAGCCATAATGCTCTTCATGCGAGCACGTCTTCTGCTGGTTTCGGGAGACATTGAGACCGCCATCCACTACTTTAATCTCTCGATCGAGTCGCAAGACGTCTACAAACAGTTCCACCACGGATGCTATTGGGAATTGCTGTGAGCTGTCTTCCGATCCGATCCTGAAGACGTGACATTCCCTTTCAGATTCGCCCACGGCTACCAACGTCGTTGGTCGCACGCGGCCAACTACGCACGTCTTCTGATGAAGGAATCCAAGTGGAGTCGTTGCGTCTACACGTACCTCCTCTGCATTTTTTTCGCCGCCGACGAGACCGTCGAAGAGACGAAACGGAACGAGACGATCAGTGTGCTGGCCGGAAAAGTGGACGGTTTGCGAATGCGAATCGCCGGAAAATCGATTCCCGTGGAGAAGTACTGCGGTCGGAAGGCGAAGCGATTCGTGGCGACGCAGTCACTTCTGTTCGCGCACTACGAGTTCATCTACTTCTGGAACGGCTTCGACATCTTCGGCAAGAATCCGAAGATGGTTCGCGCCGTGCTGGAGGACATGGATCGGGTGTGGGAACAGAAGAAGTCGGGCTGCGACGTGGACGACTACTGTTTGTACCTCTTCTTGAAAGGCGTCTCTCTGAGACATCTTCAGCTCCACGCACAGGCTGAAGACTGTTTCAAAACGGTCCTAGAAAAGTGAGAACTTCGTGATTCGCCGTTTTTTTGCATACGAATTGCTTCCAGGGAGCCATCCATCAAGAGCTTCACATATCTTCCTCCCAACGCCACGTATGAGCTCGCAATGCTGCGCATCTCGGAGCAGCAGTACATGGAGGCGCAGACACTGCTGGACAAGGCGCGCGCCTACAAGTCCTACTCGCTGGAAAACAAACTTCACTTCCGGATACACAGCGCTATGGGAACCATGGGCTGTCGGACGCCGATGATGTGAACCGGCTCGTCAGATCCGACTCTTTCAGCTTGTATGGTTCTCTGTTTGTATAAAGAGCTTATCATCTGTTGACTCCAACCTTTTTATCAGTCTTGTTTATGCGCGCCTCTTCCTGCTCCAGCCCCCTATTAAACACTTCTTCTCTTTCTCTTTTTTTCATAATTGTCGTCGTTTATGCTGTGCTGTGTGAGCGCGTGCGCGCATCGCCGCCCTTCCTCGAAGGACGCTCCCATATTTTTTATGCCCGTCAGTCACTCTGCGCAGTGCATCCAACCACACACGAATCGCGTCAGCTAGCCTCCCCGAAGGCGCGCAGAAAAGACCTGCGCTCGTCCGTTGTGTGTCTCTCTCTCTCTGCGTGCGTTTTGCAACAAACAGCCTCGCGACGAGAGACGTGCGACAGAAGAGAAAGACACTTCGCTCTCCGTTTTCCAGCCGAACCACCGCTTATCGATATGAGATTTTCTCATTCCTGGAATTGAAATGTGTCTCCAGAAAGTGGCGCGCGGCCTTCGTGTCCAAGGCCTCGCCCGCTCTTGCCGTTCGCCCTCTCTGCCTCTTGTCTCCCTCTCGCTCCTCCCTTGGCGCCCCCGCTCTCTCGCACGATTGTTTATTTCTTGTCTAAATCTTGGTATTCCGGTGGATTTCAGATGCGGTCTTCGAACATGTACAATAGCAGAGTAACTACTTTAGACGACTACGAGTGCGACTCCGCGGTAAATCAATAAATCCGCTCCGTCGCGCCGGAAGATTAAATTATGGCCTTTGCAGGTGCCGTTGGACGAGCTGTCACTCGTGTTCAAGGAGGTTCCGCGCCCCGAGCACTCGATGACGCCAGCCGAGCTCTGTGCGATCGACGACATCTCAACGACGCTCATCGTTGACTCGGTGCTCGGGTGCCAGACGCACAAGATGTTCGAGAGAAAACGATATGTGAAACAGGACGAGCGAAGTGTGGCTCGGTCGATAATGAGAGCGTTCAGAGAGGATCGAGACTGGTCGAAAGCCATCTACGGTATCCTGAAGCTGCGCAGTGTGCGCGCGTTTCTCGCCAGGATCCCGCCAAACAAGCATTATGAATTCAGAGATCATGTAGGTTTTCCAGCTGCTTAGCGAATCTATCGATATATCTTCCAGCTGGTCCGCTTTCTGAATGTCTTCCACGTGGATTCTGGGTTCACCATCCTGGAGTGCGATCGCTACTCGGCGGAAGACAACAAGGGCGCCAAGCTTGTTACCACGCGTTCTTGGAGCCGCGGCGACAAAATTGAGCGTCTCAGCGGCGTCGTGTGCCTCCTTTCTGAGAGAGAGGAGAAGGAGATACTTCAGCCGGGCGTCAACGACTTCTCCGTTATGTACAGCACGCGGAAGCGGTGTGCGACTTTGTGGCTCGGTCCCGGCGCCTACATAAACCACGACTGCCGCCCGACTTGCGAGTTTGTGTCCCACGGAAGTACTGCGCATATCAGGGTACAGCAGCATCGCGTCACCTGATTCGTGAAAACAAAACAATTTCAGGTTCTGCGCGACATTTCGGCAGGCGATGAGATCACGTGTTTCTACGGCGATGAGTTCTTCGGCCCCAACAACGAACACTGCGAGTGCCAAACTTGCGAACGCACTCACTCCGGAGTGTTCAGCTCGAGACCCAACGAGAACCAGCAGCCGTCGCCGGCCAGAAAGAGCAAATATGATCTTCGTCATCGATCCTAATTAATGAGCTTCATCCCGTTCTTGTACCTCCTTCCTTGTTCCATTGTGCAGTTTGTAAAATAGCTATCCGTTTTCAGCTGGGCCTTGCTCATTGGCTTTTCCAACGATCACCAAAGTCTCCCCAATTAGTCCAAAGCAAATCCTACACTATTAACGCAGCGCTTTATAGTTCCTACAAACAGAACCCCTTTCTTCGAAACCATCTAGCGAACCTTCAGCCCTTTCGACACTTTCTTCCCCTTTTTCATCCCCCATTCGTTTGTGTATACAACGATCTCTATCTGTGCTCTGTTTCTGCTCCCCCCCCCCAAATCATGTATTCACTAACAATATCGAAGGCCCTACTTTCTTACTTTTCGACATAAATTATTTTTGGAAGCAAACTAGATCAGCAGAAGAAACACGAATCGGAAAACAACAGTTTTCTTCGACGTGGCGTGGTAGAATTAAAATAAGAAATCTGACGAAAAATGAATTCCTTTCTCAGTTTTCAAAAAGATTGTCGACGAAGGAAGAGACGGTGGGGAAAACGGGAAATTTGTTGGAAATCAATCGATTTTCAGTAGGCTTCTCGTCTCTAAGAAACCGAATAATTCAATTCGAGAATGGCGCCGAACAAAGAAAAGTAGTTCCTGAATCGCCGTCACGTCTTCTCATTCAGAACTCTGTTTTCAGAGTTCCAGAAGACGATGTGAACCTGCCGTACTTCCACGGAGCCCTCATGAATATCGACGCCGATCAGCTGCTCGTCAACGACGGCGACTTCATGGTGACGACTCGGATGGTTCCCGACCTGAACAAACTGCAGTTCCATCTGGCGGTTCGTCTTCGGAAAGGCATCCGTCGCTACGAGATCAAGCGGACCGCGCACGCGGCAAAGCTCGGCAACAAGTCGGGCGGCAACATCGGAAAGCTCATCGACTCGCTGAAGGCCGAGCCGATCGAGATGAAGGGCGAGAAGGTGGTGCTGAAGAGGGCGATCGCGAAGGGCAAGTTCCAGCTGCAGCATCGCGACGTCAACTTCAAGAAGCAGATCGGATCGGGCGCCTACGGAACCGTGTACCGAGGCCGCCTCGTGAAGACGAACGCGGTGATCGCGGTGAAGAAGCTCGACACGGAGGGCACCGACGAGGAGGGACTCGTCGAGATGATGAAGGAGGCGAGAGTGATGCAGCTGTACGACCACCCGAACATCGTCAAGTTCTACGGCTTCATCCTCGACGACATGCCCTACCTTCTGGTGCTCGAGTTCTGCAACGGAGGAGCCATTGAAGACGTGCTCCGTGAGCGGCCGGATCTGAAGATCAATCGCAGAGTACAGTACACGTACATGGCCTCCTGCGGCATTGATTATCTGCACAAGAAGAAGTGCGAGAAGGGCTGCCTCTTCTGACTAACGTCTTCTTCCTTTCAGCTGCATTCACCGCGACATCGCCGCCCGCAACTGTCTCGTCCACAGCGGCGTCGTCAAAATCGCCGATTTCGGGTTGTGTCGTGCGACGACCGTCTACAAAGTGGACTTGTCGAAGCCGCTGAACGTGCGCTGGCTGGCTCCGGAGGTGTGGAACAACGGGGAGACGCGCTTCAACACGGACATCTACGCGTTCGGAGTGATGATCTGGGAGTTCTTCACCACCCCCTACAAATCGCCGTACTCGGAGTGGAAGGGGTACACTGTGAAGGTGACGAGATAGTCGGAGCGCACACACGCACACACGTAATGATAAGGGAATTTGCAGCAGAAAGTGCGCTCCGGATACAGAATGCCGGCGCCGGAGGATATGCCGCAGGAGATGGTATCGATTCTGAACGAGTGCTGGAACCACGATCCGAACAAGAGACCGACGGCGGAGAAGCTGAAGGAGAAGCTGGAGGAGCTGAACGGAAAGTTCGAGGCAGGCGTCGCTAGCGAGATGCAGGCGCCCCCCGAAAAGAGCACCGATCAGGGATGAAGAAGCCGGCTCGAAAAAGAGAACGATCTTTTGAAAAGAATGAATCTTCAAATTGACTTGTGTCCTGAATGTGGTTTCCACGTGGCGTCGATGAGCCCCTCTTGTCAGTGTCTCTTTCGCTGTTCCGATTCGATCTTTCTCTCTCCTGCCTTCCTTCCCATCCCAGTCGTTATCCTTTTTATGAGCTCTTTGTGTCCCTATTCAAATTCACTCGTCGGTTCCCATTCACTCGTCTATCGATCCAATTCGGACTGTGCCGATCGTTTCTCTCTCTCTCCCTTTCTCTTACCGATCGTTATCGATGGCACCGCCCCTTTTGGTGTGATAACGGTCTGCGTCTCCGCACTCTCTCGTCGTTTCTGAGCCCAACCCCTTTTGCGAGCCTATAAAAGAGCACGTGAGTGACAAAACAGTACTCATTCCTGCTCCGTCCGCCTATTCCCCCCGCCCGTCTTCTTCTTCTGTATTCTCGAACCGCTTGCTCTTGAGCTAGAAGGCGTGCCATAAAATCACGCGTCAGTACTCAGCGCGATATTATGCACATTTTCTAGTTCAAGACTCGTTTCATCGGTTCTTTTCTTGTGTCTCACTCGGTTTGTTTACGAATCTTCATTTAGGGGGAAGAATCGACGATGCTTATCTGAAGTATCGAGGGGGAAAGAGTGGACAGAAATGTTGCAAATTGGGATGATACAAAGTGGGAGAGCAGGAGGAGAAGACGAAGAAGAAGCATAAGAATAAGAAGAAGTGTTGGCTGAAAGAAATGGGAGAAGAGAAAGGAGAAGAGAAAGAAGAACAGGAAGATGGTACTGAACCTATTCGGAGGGATCGGAAGAATCCGAATAAGATGGGAAATGGTCTTGCTGTTTGAGACTATGGATTTCGAGATTCAGAAGAGCAGAAGACGTTGGATTCCAGGAAAGTGTTTCATTTCTTCAACGTTTCAGAATTCACCTATCAAGAGTCTTCTAATTTGCGGTCTGACTCAACCGTGCTCTTCTCCGACCAATGACGTCATCTTCTCCTCCTTCTTCGTCTTTGTTTCCTCTTCCCCGTTTCCAACTCCCGATTTGTAGCACTACGAGCCAGATGCGTGCGTTGCTATCTTATCAATCGATCCGTATTTGCCGGTGCTTGCGTGGCCGAGCATTCAAAAGTGTAGAGAAGGGAGAGACGCAGAGAGCGATGGGGAGCTGATAATTGTGTTTGCTCCGTCGTCTTCTTCTTCTTCGTCTTCTTCTCCTCCTTGTTCTTATTCACCATTGCCACAGAATTACTTTTGTCTTATCATGCGACATGTCGATGAAATATAATGTGCACAAGAATGTAAGCACACACATGCACACAGAGTTTCCGTGTGCGTTTGGACCATGGGAACAAGGAGATAAGATTTATGTTACAAAGAAGGGAAGACACAAAGAGATCAGGGAATCCAATGGGCATCGGAGTCAGACGGCGCAGCGGTTCGTTGCAGACTCGACGAGCCCGCTGTCTTGCTGCTGGCAGTTGTGCTTGCCTTGAGGCTGCTTCTGGAATACCGGTGGATCGAGAAGGTTCCCGCGAGGGACTAGAATACCTGTCGGTCGGTCATCTCGATCAGCTTCGTCGTCTCCATTTTCAGCTTCAGCGCCGTGTGCCGGAACTGCGGAATCGAGTGCCAACTGTCGCGCATCAGCTTGCTCAACTCGCAAAGCGCCGGCACGTTTCCTTTGACCCACGCGGACTCCAACGGCGGACGGATACCTTGGACGCAGACGACGTTGCGCATCTCGTCGAAACTCGGATCGTGGTCGACAGTACCGTCGAACGGCGGCACGTACGGCTTCGCTTTCAGCGACTGGTCGATGCTCGTCTTTTGACGGTGCTGCAGACGGGAGATGGTCTCTGTAGTGCTCAGGGAGTCGCCGAGCCCGCTGGAGGCGCTGTGATCCGGTGGGTTCTCGTCGAGAACGACGACTTCTTCGCTCGTGTTGACTTCGACGCGACGCGCCACCTCCCACATCACGAGCGCCATCGAGTAGATGTCGGCCATCTTGAACTGCGAGAAGTCCTCCGGGTTGAGCGTCTTCGAGAGCAGCTCCGGAGCCATGTACCTCTTCGTTCCCACTTGCACGTTGATCTTTTCCGGAAGCGTCTTTCCGTTCTGACTGAAAAGAAGAAGAAGCTTGAAATCTGAAGGCGTTCCGCAGCAGAACTCACTATCTGAGGGCGAGTCCCAAGTCGGCGATGCAGCAGACTCCGGGTCTCTTCACGATGATGTTCTTCGATTTGATGTCTCGATGCGCGATTTCCGGTTTCCGGAAGCTTCCGGTGCCAAGGACGGCAGTGTGCAAATGCTCGATACCGCAGATGCAGCTGTGAATGAGACGGAGCGCCTCGTCGGTGGTGAGTGTTTCCTCGCGACAGAGGTAGTCGGAAAGGGATCCCAGCTCGTGGTAGTCGGTGATCAGAAGCATCTTCGTCATCGAATCCTCCTCGCTCCAGATGTCGGCGGCCACGAATTCTGAAAGCTGCGATGTGAACTACGAACAGGCCCCGGATGACTGACGGAGAATGTTCTCGTGGTTGATCATGTTCGTCTGGTACACGTCTCGCTCGTTCTTCCACGAGTCTTCGTCCGTTGTGTAGAACGTCTTCACTGCCACGTAGCTGCCACGGTACGACGCCTTTCGCACCTCTCCGTACCTTCCCTGTCCGATGGTCTTGATGATGGTCAGGTCCTGACGAACCGTCCTCTGGATCAGAGCCGCCTGTCCGGAGCCACTGCCCGAGTCCTCGAGCATCGAATGCTTCTCCTCGAGATAACTGGACTCTGTGGCAATCGAGACCACTTTCCGCTTCTCTTCGAACTTCTTCACACAGAAGTACACACAGTAAACCACGGAAAACGCAGTTCCGATGACGATGAGCATCAGGAAGAACATGGTGCTTCCGTGCATGAAGTTGTCGTATTGAAGGTCGCCCGAGGGATCCGTCTGCTCACTGAACGCCTTCTCTGCAACCCATCGATGCGTCAGGATCCCGCAGACTCGGTCTTACCTGTGAGATGATGGGCGTACGGCGGCGGCTCGAGGTCCTTGTTGCAGTAGTCGCCTTCGTAACAGCATCCGATGCTCTTCGGAGAGTAATGGTGGGCCAGATAGGCCTTGCAAGTCAGATAAGACCCTCCGCCGCCGCGCTCAAGAGGCGCGCATCCCCACTGGTGGTGCGTCTCCATCCGTTTCGCCGCCTTGTTGTACTTCTGGAAGTAACGGTACGTCTTCTGACTTCCGAACCCCTCCCGAAACCTCTTCCACCGCGTGGTAACAGGCGGCGCCGTCCTCTTTGACACACGTCTGATTCTTGCCGCAAATCGGCTCTCCGTAGTTGCAGAAGCATCGATTCTTCGGGACATCGTTCGGAATTTTGCGCATTTTCATCTCTTTCAGAATTCGATTTCTGTCAAGTCCAACTTCAGACTTCTCTGAACAAAAGGGTAATACCTGAACTCCTGCGGGGCTCCGACGGCGTCAGCCGGAATGCTCAACGCGAGGTCTTCGTCGTCGTACTGCTCTTCCGATTTGGTGGATTCGTTCGATGGGAGCAGCCCGAAAACGAGGAGAAGAAGGAAGAGAGCCGCCTGCATTTGGCTGAAATTGAATGGGATTTCGAAGAGATAGAGAGAGAGAGAGAGGGGCGAAAAGAGAGGGTAAGAGGGGAGAGAAAGAGGACTGTTTGTCGAGAGACGTCTCTAGTTTCCCCTCACTCTCTCTCTCTCTCTCTTTTTCCTTATCACTGTACTCCCATCTCTCCCTTGTGATAATGTGAACGGGCGGAAAGTTGTGCGCCAAAACGGAATTCGGATTTCGGACGACGACGGCGTCAAGGGGGCGACGATGTGATGGCGGCGCCTTTCTGTCGCGCCACCCCATAAAATTACGGGGTCATTAAATCGCGTGGCGCCATTTTTCTGAGAAATGTGACTGACGACGACGCCAGGTGTTTCTTCTTCACAATATCTCATTGTTTCTTTCGTTTGAAGTCCTCCGGCACACACGTACACACACGCCTACAGTAATCCTTCGGAAGCTCCTTCGCACATCGAAACGAACTAGTAGTGCTTCTTCGTCGTCAGAAGACGTCGAGCGAAACGCCCGAAAAGAAGTTGGAAATTCAGATGAGCTCATGTCAGGCGGAGAGTTATTATTGAAAAGGAGTCATGTGATAAGAGAGTCAGAAACGAGACGAATGAAATCAGAAACGATCCCAAGGGAGCCGAAATTGAGCGGGGAAGAGTAGTAAAGTCGGCGTAAAAGGGAAGAAAAGAGCGACGAAGAGCTGCGATTCGAATGCGAATCTCCACGGCAACAAGAGGTTCTGATTTACGAGAGACGGGCTCTTTTCGGGAAGCGAAAGCTGAAGAGGAGGCAAATGCTCCTCCGTGGATGGCGAATCTACCGTAACCCTTCAAAAGTCACGTGACCTCTCCCTGTCCCCTCAAGCATTCTGGCATCGAATAAGAAATCAGTATTCGATTTTGGCGCCGAAGTAAAAGTAGAACAGGCGAGAGGCATTTTGAAGTCTCTTCGAATCTAAGGTCTTTTTCAGAAATGCAAGAGAACGATTTGGAAGTGACGACGCCGCCGGAAGACGTCGGAAAGACGGGCGACCTGGACCGTTTCCTGGCGCACACGGCCACTTCCAATAAATCATACGTGGTGCGCGACCGGACGGGTCTCCGCCTCTCTTTCGCCGGCCTGCTGCCCATCACGACCGGCGACAACGGGCAGCCGCGCATCTGGGGCGCCAGCATCATTCTGAATAGTGCCGAGCTCGGTGAGTCATCGGCTGCCTCCATTTTTACGAGCTGTGGCCCCTCCGCAGAGTTCCCGAAGGTGCATTACAAATTGCGCGCCAGTGCGAAGAAGTCGTTCGACCCGAAACTGATTTGCAACAAGAGCAAGGGAAGCATCAAACCGAACGACATCTTCGTGCTCTCCGTGAGTTGTGACTCCAGATGAGCTGCTTCTAATCGCCTTCTCGCAGTACCAACTCCCGGAAACGTCGATCGAAGCCGTCAATCTGACTCTTCTCGTCGACGGAAGTCCCTATGAAGTCCCTCTGTGCAAGGTCCACAAAGCGGACTACTACTGGATCGGCAGAGAAACGGCTGTCCCGGACGGCGGCAAACTCTGCGAGATGCGAGGAGTCCGTGTCCCCGCCAGTCCGAAAATGGAGCCGACGCCCCATAATGTGTCCCCAGGAAGGTTTGAGCACCTCTCGGAGGGACTCAAAGCCTTTCTGCTCGGCGAAAACGGACTCGACTCGGTGTGCAAACTGCTGCATCCGCACGCGATCAGCCTCTTTCGCGACCTCGCCACCACCAAGCTGACCACATTTGAGATGGTCGACGTCGAGGAGAACTTGACGGACGGTGAGTGGATACGTCTTCAGTATTTGTCGAATCTCTCTTCTTTTCCAGTGATCGCGGAAGAAATTGTGCACAGATTCCACACTGCGAATCGTGCGAACCACCCGACGACGCCTTCCTTGCTGCAATGAGAATCGACTCGAACCTATTTAACTTTCTGTTTGCACTCAATACAGTGAAGCAGCGATGTTTCGCGAATTCATTCGTTGTACTTTCTTTCTGCCAAAAACTGACCAAAATGAATTATTCGTCTACTCAACAGCTTCAAATTTTTCCGGTTTTTTACCTTCCCATAAAGCATTTTGACCTGGAAAATACTTCTACCTATTCATGCACAGAATTTTTTCTCCGGTTTTTCATCACACTTCGGAGTGGGATTTAAGTTTCCGCCACACTGCATTTCCTTTCTCAATGGAGCGCACTTGTAGTCTCTCTTCTCCGTTTGCCTTCCAACGCCGTCGTATCGATCGCAAAAAATAAGACAAAAAACCAAGTTCCGCTTGCTTTTCTCTCCCAGCTTTTACATAATCTGGACAACTTTTTAAGTGCTTTCAGTAGTGAAAACCGCCGACATGAACGGGCTCTGCTGCTGCACACCATGCAAGCCCAGGTACCCGAGCTTCCCTCGTTTCCAGAATGAAAGCTGAGTGTTCAGATACCGACGGCTTGTCGATTCGATTTATCCGAGAGCCGTGACAGACGGACTGCTTCATTCGAACATGCAGAAGTTGACGTTCTATGCGATTTCGCACCCGGAGAAGCTCGAACGTATCGGAGAGTACCTGGTGATGCGGATGGTCCGGGATCTGAGTCGACAACGTCCGGTTCAAGTTAAGGTATTGTTCACGTCGACAGAAAACTCCTCATCGTTTATGAAACCCAGATCGCCGTCGAAGCCATGGATCAGCTTCTGCAGGCATGTCACAGCTCTCCGAGCCTGCCACAGTTCAGCGAGAATCATCTGCGGATGGTGCAACGCCTTCTCGAAAGCAATAACGCAAAAATGGAGGTGGGGTAGAGATGCGCGTGGGTGGAATATAATCCGTTCAATTCCAGCAACTGGCCACTGACTCATTCGTCACCTTCTCGAATATAGAGGAGAGTTCTCCGTCGTATCACCGTCAGTACGACTTTTTCATCGACAAGTTCTCCCAGATGTGCCATGCGAACCCACAAGCCGCGTACGGAGACGAATTCCGGTTGACAAGATGCGCAGGTCTCCGAGGATTGCGAGGAGTCGTTTGGAAATCGGTGACCGACGATTTGCACCCGAACATTTGGGAGCAGCAGCACATGGACAAGATCGTCCCATCGATACTGTTCAATTTGCAAGAGCCTGACGAAAGTGGAAAAGGATTCTCAGGCTCGCAACTGCCAAAGTTCGACGCCACTTTCACCGATTCGACGCAATCGCATCGAGGAGACGACGAGGCGACACCCAAAGTTCTCTCTGATCGATGCCTCCGGGAGCTGATGGGAAAGGCTTCGTTCGGATCGCTGCGAGCAGTCATCGAGCCAGTTCTGAAGCACATGGATCTCCACAAACGGTGGACTCCACCGCCGTCGTTCGCTATCCACGTGTTCCGAGCGATAATCTACAGTATCCAGAGTCAGAACAGCTACTTCGTCATCCAAGAGCTAATTAATCATCTCGACAGCATGTGCTCCGCCGATGCCTCCACTAGAATAGGCATAGCGACGGTTCTCTCAAGCATCGTCTCGATAGCCGGCACTTCCATTGGACCGCTCCTTCTCTCCATCTTTAACTCGCTTCTGAAGCATCTCCGCACTTCCGTCGACTTCGAAAGAAGCGGAAAGTGCAGCGACCAGCCAGCCGAGAAGATGTACCAGGAGGCACTGATAAATGCAATGGGAGACTTTGCTAACGCCCTTCCCGACTATCAAAAGGTCGAAATGATGATGTTCACTGTTGGAAACATCCCGAATTTGGACGAGAGAAGGTCGAAGCAAGGTGATGAGTTCCTTCAACACGTTCTGGTGAAGACCCTGCTGAAGGTGGCCACTAAGTACCGAACCGCCTATCTAGCCACTGTTTTCACTGACTCTTTCCTGGACACACTTCTACTTCTCGCTCTTGTTCGTGATCCGCAGGTTCGACTGGCGACGCAGCACATCTTCCACACTCTTCTCGACAGGTACATTTTGTTCGGATTCTGACATAAACCATCACACTTCAGACATGACAACGCAGCGAACCTGGTGCATCTAGGATACGAATTGGACGTGTCAGATGTGCAGTTGACAGTTGAGAAGTGTTCCCGTGCTGATCAGATGTTCATGCGGAAACACATTGGAGAGATCACCACTATGCTCTTCCGGGCAACTGCGGCTGCCGATGAATCCGATCTGAATACCCACATCGACGCGATCCTTTGCACGATGAGCCTTCTTTGTATTGAAGTCGGGTTCGATGAGTCACTGATCGAACTCTTCCGTCTCTCGCTAGCTCTTCAGCAACTGGCGCTGGACTCGAAGCCGTATTTCACTGTTGCCAAGAGGAATGCGATCCACAACATGGTGGCCAAATACATGAACCTCTCGGCACAACTCATCGCCAATCCGTCGCTCTGTCAGCACGTGCAGCACGTCGTATCGTGTCGAGCACAACGAGGAATCGTTGGGTTGAACCTGCTGCTCAGCGAGCACGTCTCTCCGCTTAACGATGATCCACTCTGTTCAACTGCTGTAAACGAGAAACCGGATCCCGACGTTCCAACAACAATCAGCGAATCGGATCGCGCACTTCTCTTCAATGTCGATGATGTGGCGGAGTCCTTGAAAGCTTCTGGAAAAGACGCCTCCCGCCTTTTCGTGGCGTTCAACTTTAATGTGAACGGACGAGTCATCGATTCAAATGGGGATAAGCGGAAGGGCGACTCACAGAACTTCGATTCAACAGATGGAAGAGAGTCACCGAACGCCTACAAGACAGGCGGAATCGACGACGTCTCAGTGGACATGTCGGTCGATTGGACGCCGCCAGTCAGTCGGAAGCAAAGTAGAAGAAACACGATCTTCTCAATCACTAACACCGCAAGTGAGTCTGAAGGTCATCTTTCTTCTGTAGCGCCCAATAGTTTCAGAGCTTAACGCGTCGACAGTCGATGAGTTGAAGACGTACGCGAATCTGATGTTCGATCCCATCGAGGAAGATCGAAAGGAGAAGGAGCTGACCGGCAGCATTCTCTCCGAAATACGCAACACTGAATTTGAAGATCGCGTCGCGGCCAACGAATCTCGCAACGAAGCGAGTGACTTGTCGAAGTCAATCGGACGTCTTCTAGCCAGAAATGCAGACACGACACGCGTCAGAGACATCGGAAGACCGACGAAGCCGAAGAACGTTTTCGAAATCGAGCTGCCATCATTTGCATACTAAATTGACGCCGTTTTCTTTTCTCGCTTTTAATTATAACTACCGAAAACTAATTTATTTGAATGTATATTATATAGGTAAGAAATAGCATAAAACATTTTTATCCGCTTACTTCCATATTTGTTGTACCTTTTCGAATTCAATGTTTGGTTTAACCCAATCCGGAAACATCCTTCACAAAGAGCGTGCTTCACACGACGTGCGAACAGTTCGATCGCAGCGCACCACAACAAAGCGTCGCGTGTCGGGCCGCGAGTGGGAAGTAAAAAACGCGAAACTTTTTTTGTCGCAGTCTCTCTTTGTGCCACACTCTCTCGCACACGCGCCGCACCATTTTTTTGGAGCGACGCGGTCCGCCGCCAGCTCCTTCTGTTTTTGAAACGCGCCGGAGTTCCGTGCTGCGCGGTGTTTAGCCTGATTTGAACTGTACTCTTCATTCATCTTCCGTTTCGCCTGCCTATTCTTGATTCTTTTCAGTTCCGCGAACGCACATCTTAAATGGCCTCGACGGCACGTTCGCTTCCTCCACTCCCGGAGGCGGATGAATCGAGAACGTTGACGCTTGCCGAGTATTCACATTTGCTGAAAACCGATTCGCCAGAGTTTCGAGACATCGGGCGCAACTTAATGTTGAAGGGAGTAGTGCTGAACGAAATCGAAAAAAGACCGCGACTGTGGAAAACGAGCACTGGTCTGAAAGGCGACGAAAACCTCAACGCCTTCAGTCACATCGCCATCGACGTCTACAAAAGAACCGGCATTCTTCTGCACAGTGAGCGTTCCCATAAGTGCACAAAAATGTTTTCCTTTTTTTTTCAGTCGGGCTGCTGCTCCGCTACTTCCGTCAAGTGAAGGAAACGCTCAAAAAGAAGCTTTGGCAGTGCGATGCTGACAATCGGAGTCTTGAGGATTCAGAGAAATATCTGTTTGAGTGGGACACCTATCCGTACGCGCGGTTCTTGCGATCTGAAAAAGCATACAAAATTCTCAAAGAGGAATTTGGGCCCACCAGGAAACCAGAGGAAAATGTTCAGGACGTTAGCATCGGACTTGGCGAAATTCGCGAGGACATCGATGAAAAGAAGCCAGAACTGTTCGAACACGATTCAGAACAGAGGCTGAAGGATCAATATGGTCGGGAGACACGGAAGAACTTGAGTTTTCTCTCCTCGAATTGGTTTCCCGAAACATCGAAGCCGGAAAACCAGAATTCGGCTTCCTGTCCGCTTAACCGAATCTTGGAAAAAGCTCCATCGGAACCGCAGCGCTACTACTACACGCCTCAATTGAGCTCTTTAAGAAGGAAACCTGTAGTGAGAATGACCCCGTTCTACTTCCCGAAGTCCAAAAATCGTACGAAGGATCCATTGGGAGAACCGTCAACTCCTGAAAAAAGTTCCATCCAGAGCGTCGAATCGCCTCCAGCCAGTACATCCAGTACGGTAAGATTCAATTGAACCCGTTCCAGACCTCACATATCCGTTCCTTTTCTAGAAACCGGAGCCGCCCGCACTTTCCGAAACGATGCTCGAGAAAGAGTTTGAATGTCTTCGTCCTCACTTCTTCCGAGTGGCACAGGCGAATCCCGAGAAAATTGCTCTGCTCCGCAAGTGCATGTACGACGTCTTCTTCCAGTTTGACATGGGAATCGATTACAAATGTGCGAAGGACTTCTTCACAGACCTTTCAAAGTGAACGCCCTTCCAATAACTAATTATGTTTCTCAAATGCTTCCTAAGATGTTTGCTGGCCAAATAATTTGTTGTTTTATCAGATATCCTCTGTATCTCTCTGAAAAAAAATCACCTTGATACCATTTTCACCACGGTTTTCTCATTGACCGATCATTTCGACTGATCAAATTGCGCGACACAAAACTGAACGATTCGCAACGAAACGGGACGAGGAGGAGCCAAAAACAACGAGTAAAGGGGGAGGGGCATCAGAAGACCTCCATTTTTCGCGCCGTTACTTTGAATTGAGAAGATGGAGATGGCTGGTGGAAGAAGGGACGTCTTCTGGGTTAGAAGACGTTGTAAATCCAACGGTCATCGTGAAAGAACACTTTCCCTCCGAATTCTGAAATAAATTGTCCCGCAGAGCAAAGTTCCCCCTCTCTTACACTTCTCACTGCATCGAATTGGAAGCGAAGTTGTTCCATTTCTTCGATGAAAAGTACCTGTTACTTTGACCATTCGAAAATAGATCAGAAATCATGGTATAAAAGAGGAAGACGTGGAAGGAGTGACCAGAAGACGTCACAGAATGCGGTCCCTCTCTGTCCTTTTCGTCGTTTCTCTTCTCGTCCACTCGTCCCTCTCGCAATGGCAGCAACCGCAGTGGACTGCCCAGCAGTGGGCCGCTTATCATCAGCAGAACTACAATAATTGGTAAGGAGAGAACTGAGCCGAAAGTGCGATAGAGCGCGTTTCCCTCACTATCAGATCCCTCAGAGTCGTTCAACATTTTGTTATTTTCACGCTCTCACCAAATTTTCCACGAAACGAAAATCACTTTCTGATAAACATCGTTCGAGAAACTCATAAAGTTTCCCGCGAATCGGCGACACATAATTGAATGGAGTTGAAATTCGGCACGAGATATTCCAGGTACTGGCAACAGCAGCGCCAGCAACAACAACAACAACAACAGGCGACGACGGCAGCGGCTCCGTCTTCTGGAGTCCAACAGCATCCGGTGTGGGGCCGCGTCGAGACGGACGACAAGGGCAACATGTGGGTCGGCGATGACGTGGCGAAGGTGCAAATCATCTCGAGATACTCGCCCCCCGAATGAATAAACACTGTGTTCCCGTCGCTCCCGCACGCGCGTGTGTGTCGATTCGAAGAGTTACGTGCGCCCGCAAAACTTCCTCGGGTCCTTCCAATTTCCCCGGGAGCCAATTTGGGAGGACGAGATCACAACAGGAGGAGGAAGAAGAGTTTGCTCCCTTGCCACTTGTCACGTCGTCTTCTGATCACGTCTTCGCCTTGTCACTCTTCTTCTTCTTCGCTACGGGGGTGGTCCTCAAACACCTTCGGGCCGCCCGTCTAATGAGTTTCGTCTCTCACTTGAAAACTGAAACCCATCATCTGAAATTGGAGCAATTCGCCGCGCGCGAGGACGACGAGAAAACGGAAACGGCGGCGTGACAAGGGACTCGTCGGCGCCGCCGAAAAGTGAGTCTAGACAGCCGGAGAGTTGATAATTTCTTCGTGGAATCTGGAAATAGGTCAGAATACAACCGAGAGAGCCAACCCACACACACACTTCGACAGATACTCGAGATTTCCATTCAATCCGTCACTTTTTCCACCCAACCAGTGTCAACAGTTTGTTGCTTTTTCCGGGAAGAGCCGCTCTCTTTGTTGTCAAAGACTTGTAATTCTCAATTCGGCGAGCCGAGAACAGAGAAAAACGAACGCTTTTCTGCCAATTACAGACGACTTTTCGCTTGTTTTTCCCCCGCTTTTCCCGCCAACTTTCGTACCCGAAACCGTTAATTTCATCCGTCATTCTCTTGTTTTTCCCGCACCTGAGCCAACTAGACATGAATGTCATTCTCGGTTCCGAGTCTCGCCTCGTCCAGTCACGCGACAGTGTCGCTACTCAGGGAATTCGATATCGATCTGCAGCAGGAGAAAAACATATCTGCGCAGAATACAGGCAAAAAACAAGTGTGTTCAGGAGTTTTACAAGTCTGCACAGAAATGACAGATCTGCAGCACTACTGATCAGACATGTAAAAAACTACAGATCTGATCAGGAGATTTACAAATCTGTGCAGGAAATTTACATGCCTGATTCGCTAGTTTACATGTCTGATACAAGTTACATGTCTGATTCGGTGAAATACATATCTGCAGCAGGAAAAATACATATCTGCCTTGGCCCGTTTCAAGCTTGTAGTTTCCTGCGCAGATATGTTTTTCTCCTGCTGCAGATCGATATCGAATTCCCTGAGTAGAGCGCATTTGCATCCACTTTGGATCACGCACGTCACTTGCTCTTCCGTCGGTCGGCTGCTCCGTGAAAAAGAAGTTTGTATTCTTTCGACGACCCGTCAAATTAAGTAGTACAGCGTGCTTCTCGATTCCTCTCACCAAACATCTTGGCGAGGCGCAGCTGCCGTCTTATGTGGTTGGCATTCGAGGAGTCGTCTTAATTGAGCTCGACCACTTTCTTTTCACTTTTCGAAACGCGGCGGCAATTTGAAATTCTGAAAGAAGAGACGCGTCTCTTTGACCGCGCGGACATTCGAGACAGGCAGAGTCGTCTGGAATTCGAGCCGCTTCCCCCCGGGGTACGGTAGTGTCCTCTCGATGTGTTTTGTTTCCGTTTCCTCCTCACTTCCTCCCCCAATTTCCTTATTTATTTTCTTCTCGCCGCCCGTATGAAATCATGGGGCGGGCAAAGATCGAGATCCCGAAGAGGAAGAAGAAAAAGGGAAGTGGTGTGACGTCTTCGAGCACACGGCGATCTGGAAATATCACCGCACGAGTTGCTCTCACCTTTCGGACCAGAAAGAACGAGCCAAGTTTGTTTGGATGACGTCAGCACAGCGGCTGGAAGAACAGCTGCAAATGCGACTGGCTCAGTTTTGTTTTGGTGTGTCGAAAAAGGAAACACGACGACTCTCGAATTCGTTCCCTATCATCGCGCAAATGAATGAATGAATGAATGGATGGTTCGGTTCCGCACCAATTGCATCGGATTCCGCTATTTTTAGAGAGACCCCGCGGCTTTTGGAACTGAAACACACACACGCACCGATCTTGTGGGTTTTTGAACTCGCGCCAGATTCGAGACGGTGTGCAGTAGAGCGAGTTTGCATCCTACGCGCAATGAGCGATAATCCGTGCCGAAAATTAGTTGGGTGCGAAAAGAAGAAGAGTGTCGGAAGAAAAAGAAGAACGGATTGTTATTACAACAAGCCGCCGGTGACCTTTCTTCTCTTCTTTTGAGCCGCTCTGAATTGAATTGTGCTCTTTTCGCTCGTCGCCCGCCCGCCCGTACTCTTCTGATACCTGAGTCTTCTCGCCCAAACAAAGTGTTCCCTCGGCTCTCGATTTCCAGTTTCCCAGTCATGAATAACGTAGACACGACGTCGCCAGATGCTTCTCTGTTTTCGACGTGCCATTCACCTGCCTTCCTTCCGAATCGCTTCAAATCGAATGACAACCGCTCTTTCGCCTTCCTTTCTCTTTTTTGTTTCTTGGGAACTCGGCCGCCACGAGATCTCAAATTAATCAGCGGAAGCATGAGAAACGCGGAAGAAGCATGCCTTGGCCTAACGAATTGAAATGCCAATTTGCCTTCTGGGAACCGGTGAGCCATCTCTCGAGAAACCGGTGATTTGGGAAAAGAGAGAGTCTGGTCGAGAAAGCGCCAATTTCGAATCGGCGCCAATTCAAAACACGGAACAAAAAGGGCTGTTTAGTTAGTCATTCGTCTCCTCGAGATGGAGATTGAACCTTGCGATCAACAAGCAATTATTTCTTCTTTCTCTTCTTTCTCTTCTCCTTTGAAGAAAAGCCCAGTGAAACGTGTCCGATGACGTCCTCGAGTCCCCTTTTTTTCGATGGCTCGCCTCTCAAATTAGTGTGTTACGTGACAAGCCGCATTTATCTCCGAATCATCGAATGGATAAATATTCGAAAGGATCATCATCTTCCCCTCGTCGACCTCCCTTCCCTCCCTTGTTCTTGCCGGATTCTCGAGCCGCCGCCGTCGCCGCCACTGATCCCGGAACCGCCGAAAGAAAGTGGGCGGGGCCAGCGGCTCAGTTGGTGCGGGTATAAAATGAAACGGGTACACTCGTTTCGGACTTCCTTCCGCCTCCCTCTCCTCCTCCCCCTCCCCAATTTCCTGTTGATTGGAGCGCCGAGAAAGATGGGTCCTTTCTCCGCTTCTTCTCCGAACGTTTCGACGTCTTCTTCTCATTTCCCAGGCTATCTGTTCGTTGACTATAGAATAGTCGAATGAATTATTCGGGGCGTCAGAAGAGGAAGCTGACTTCTGAAGGAGAAAGGCGCGAAAAGTACAGCGCTCCTCTCGGTTTCAACCACCAAAAACCGCTGTTTCACGAACTGATGAGCCCCGGTTCCGTTCTGTGCTCCCAATTAGGCTTGCTCCGCGAGTCCGCCCAAACAAGTTTCCGTGCTCTTTCTCCTCCCAGTTTATCACTTTCCCCCCACGTCTTCTTCCTTCCCTTCTTCTTCTTGTTCTTGTCCCGCCGTCCTTTTGGCAGAATTCAGAAGGCGACTAGAATTCTGAAACGAGACGTTGTCGTCGACGACGACGACAAACACATGTATCCAATCGGACCATGAAATTAACGGAGTCACTCGGCCGTGTTCTTCTTTCTTTGCATATATTTCCCGACAACAATCCGAGAGAGAGAGGTGTCTCTCTTCTCAATTTTTCCCTTCTTCTCCCATCTGACTCTTTGAACTTTTCGGCGACTTTGAGAAAGAGAGAAGGATGCGCTGCGCCGAGAGGAGACAAATTGGATTGAGCGCGTATTTCCTTGTCACAACAACTCGTCTCACATTTATAGTAATGCACTTTTGAAAAGAGTTTGTCGGACGAAAAAGCACGTAGCGGCGTCACTTGTTATTCTGATGGGCGAAGGAGACCGTGCACGACGAATTCATAGAAGAAGACGTCGTGTCATTCGGATCTCAGAAATCTCGGAAATCAGAAGCACATTCCGATCGGGCCACTTTCAGGCTCCCTTCAACGCCTGAAAGTGGCCAGAAGTGCAGCTGTTGCTCAAAGTTTACACGAATCGCTCGCGTGTCGAGAGATCATCGACTAGCCCCTCAGCCTCCGGGGAATCGGTCCGAAATCGGAAGGAATGAACACTTTCCTCTCCGATCATCAGATATTCGCTCGTTTTTCGTCGCTAACAAAGCGTATCGCATTTCGAGTCTTGCCCCCCGTTTTCCATCCCTCCTTTCTTTCTTCTCCGCCCGCAAATGGCATCACTTTTCTGGAGTCGACGTCGAAATCCGATTTAGGGGGAGTGCCCCAGTCTGTTCTTTTCCCGGAACCGAAGACGTTGGAGAAGAAGAAGAAGAAGCGCGGAGGAGTTTAATTTCGAAAAGAGACGGCCCCCCACCGGTTCAAGGATTCCGTGACGGCGAGTGCATGAGAGAAAAAGAACAAAAAGAGGAAAGAGAGTGGGAGCGGAAGTTCTCGTTATTGAAGAAGAAGGACGTCTTCCGGAGGGCCATCTGGAAGTCAGAAGACGTCGAGACCAAAGTATGAAGGGCAGCATTATAATGCAACAAAACCAAAACACGAGTAGTGACTTGTCGCATTCGTCAAAAGGTTCCCATTAGATTATCCTGTCTGGACTCGAGCATCCGAAGGGCTCCGTTCCCACGTGACGTCTTCTTGCTTCTAGCTTCTCACGTCTTCTGAGTCACATGTTCGACCTCTGCCATCATAGTGAGGCCAATCAGAGGCTTCTGCGTGCCAGTTCGTTCCCTCCTCAAATCCAGAGGGTTTACCCAAATGGCAACTTCCTCCTTCCTTTTCTCCGCCGTGTTTCTTTCTCCGTACATAATCCATCATGGGACAAAGTACATAATGGGTCAAAACACGATCTTTGTCACGTCTCTCGCGCCCCTCCGCTTCTATTTTCCGTTTTCGTTCCGTCTGGAAAACCGACGTCGTCTGAAACTGACATCTCCGTGTCTCCGCCGATGCGAGCCTCCTACGCTCTCTCGTTTTTTCTTCCCGAGAACGGCTTCTTCTATTTTCAGAAGACGAACATGATGGGATTGTTGTCAACGATTCGCGGAAAGAAAGACGCAGTCACCGCCAGCGGAATCGGCTCCGCACAGGTCGGACCGTTGAACACGAAGACGAAGAAGCTCGTGATTCAGGAGTGGCCGAGGTGAGTCGAGAAGTGAGCTAGAAGACGTGACCTTCCGAATTGCAGAGTGCTCGAGCAGTGCCCGGAGATGTTCACGGAGATCTGGCACAAGTCGGCCACTCGCTCCACATCCATCAAACTGGCGTTCGGGATCGCCGAGAACGAGAGTCCGATGCAGAACGCCGCCTTCCTCGGCCTCTCGTCGACCATCCAGGCGTTCTTCTACAAACTCGTCAGCCTCGAAGATCCCTTCCCTCTGATCATCGTTTCGTTTCAGATCATCACCTACGAACTGAACGACGATCAGGTGAGAGAGGCGTGCGAGCAGCTGGGAGCCCGCCACGTGGACTTCATCTCGCGCGGCTTCAACTCGCACTTCTGGGACATCTTCCTCGTGTGCATGGCCGAGAAGATCGACGAGACGCTGTCGGCGTACATGACGGAGGAGGACAAGAAGAACGAGATGATTCTGGCGTGGCAGAGGTGAGCGCACGTCACCTGAACACTGTAGACGTCCGGGAATCTTGCAGAGTCGTCAACTCGATCGTCCATCAGATGCGCAACGGCTACTCGGACCGTCGGAAGCAACAGCTCGGCGGCTCGAAAGGGGGCGTCAACAACGGATTCTAAATGCACGTCTTCTGATTCTTCTCGCTCTCTTCTGTTCCCCCCTCCAATCAATTTTATGCCTGAATTCGTATTTCCGGACCTTGCAACTTAATCTCGAATGTACACAACGATCTTTTTCCAAAAATCAATCACAATAAATGTCAACATGTTTATTCATTTCGGTACAGTTTCGAGTAATTCAAATCAGGTCGATGCCCGATTCCATCTTCTTATTTTTTCGCCGCTCGACTCGAACCTCCGGATTGACGGGTCTGAAAAACGGAAAGTCGCCCCCCTTTTAGATGGATCTTTCCCTCACTCGGTGTTCTCGACGACGTTCAGATCGCAGAGTTTCACGTACTCCCGTCGCCCGCGAATGTTGTCCGCGAACTTCTTCTTCGGCAGCTGATCCTCGGGAATCGCCTGTAGCTCCTTCGTCGGAACAACGCGGTACTTGGTCCGACGAGGGCGTGAGTCGGTCAATGCACTGTGGATGCGAGACAGATCCTGATACTCGGCACTCAATTTGCTCTTCGGGACAGCGGGAGCGATCGAAAGAAGATTCTCCTCAGTCTCCACGGCTTCCTCCTGCGTCTTGTCCATCTCGGCACTGAGCCGGGGAGCCTCTCTCGAGATTGCACGACGACTTCTTCTCTCCTCCCGTTGCATCCGCTCCTCACGAGATTCATCCTGAAATACGAATGTTTCTGTCTGGAACTCCGAAGACGTTCACTTACCAGCTGGTGGCCAATCAGTGTGCAAATCTTGGTCAAAGTCTTCTGATGTTCATCTGAAGACGAAGAAGACGTCGTGGGAGAAGAGAAGTTGATGTTGATGTTGAAGGTTGTGATCGAGAGAGAAGACGGATCCTTGAGCACCTGGAGATCCTTGAGCTCCTTGAGAACGCTAGTAGCTTGGGCTGAAATGGCAGGAGAGTCAGGAGCAACGGGAAGCTGCGGCTCACTTAGTTGGTTGGTCCTGGACATGTTGATGTCTGATAAGCAGGAAGAGTAGTTAGTTCGGAAGACGAGTTGGGACAGATGCACTTCCATCCACCTTCCCCCCCCCTTTATATACGTCCCTGCTTATCAAACAAAACAAGTTTCGTCGCGCAAAAAACATGTTTTTGTTTCTGTTTCCCCCGCAGTTCTAGACGAAATTCGACGTGAAAATGTGTATTCGAGAAGAAAAAGGAACCCGGAACGAGACATGAATTTCCACGTGGCACCGGCCACAGATCACCGCTGCTTCTTGAAGTCGTCGCTGGTCACCGAGTCGAGGTTGGCGAACGAGCTGGAGCACCGTTGGCAGAAGCGGACTTGCTCCTGAGAACGCCACGGCGCCTCCTTGCCACTCATTCCGTGCATCTTCTTCTCGCCGTTCACCATCGCTCCGTAGGCGAAGAACAGGTTGTAGCGTCCCGAAGAGATGACGTGCATCTGGAAGAATCGAATCCCTTTCGACGTCTTCTTCCCCTTCTCACCAGAGTCCGTTCCTGCGAGTCCAGATGGATGTTGTCCAGAATCCACTCGCCTCCGCACATCGCCTTCCCGTCGACGAATTCGGTGAAGCCGTCGCGAATCAAAAGTTGAGAAGCCGTCTTGAGAACGATGTTCTGTTTGGCCGTGTTGTGCGAGAGCAGCACACTTCCGGACCCGGACGCCGGGAACTGACACTCGAAAACGGTGTCGTTGCCCATCAAGTCGTCTTTCGAGAATCCGATGCCGAGCCACATGTCCGGTTTGACGAGTTTGCTCTCGATCTCGATGATGAGATGACGTCGCTCGTGTTTCCACGTCAGCATCGTCTGACAGTCGCTGGCATCTTTGCACCCGTTCGGCAGCTTCCAGCAGCCTCTCGCCGTTCCACAGTCACTGATGTGGGTGACGTGAAGACTGCTGACGTGGCAGACGAGGAGAAGAAGAGGCAAAAGAACGAGGGGAACCATGGGAGAGTCGAAGGTCCACTAATGGGGAAACCTCAATTTATACGAGGTGTTCCCAGGCTGGAATAACAAACGGCGCATTGTTCTGAGGGACAGGGAACTGGTTCGCATTCTCACTTTCACATACTTTATCGTTAGAACACATTATACAAAAAGGCAAGTTCGAATGGAAAGTCTGCTTCTTCTTCCTCATCATCGTCATCTGTTCTCACTTCTGCTCCTCTCCCTCCGGCTCGTCGTCCTTGCACTGCGTGGCCAGGAAGTCGCGGACGCCCTGACTGATGCCGCCACTGGCGCCGTCGTGCTTCGCGAAGATCTCTAGATGCGCCTTGCCCTTCCACACGAGTCCGCAACGGAAGTTCGCGTCGTTCTTCGTCAGGAACTTGTAGACCTTGTCGAGACAGTCGTGCACCTTGCACAACGACACCAACGGCATCGGCTTCATCATCTTGCCGACGTCCTGGAGGGTGTAGATGGCCGGCTTTCCAAAGTCTCCGTTGCCCTTGAACCAGCCGAGGAGCTCGTGGTTGGCGTTGGTGAAGAAGAGCTGGGCCCAGGTGAAGAACGGGAAGCCGGCTCCTTGCGGGTAGGTGGTGAGCACTTGAAGCGGCACGTCGTGCGGCACCTCTCCGTAGTTGACGATCTCGATGTCCGGGTTGATGTCGCTCTTCTTCTTCTCCGGCAGCACCTCGGACTTGTCAACTGGCACTCTGGAAACTCGTACATTGGGGGCGTTGCGGGGGACCGATAACTCACGGATTACACTTGACGGCCGCGTAGTCGGCACAATCGACCTCGTATCGGACGAGGATGCGGAAGGAGCCGAATTGATAGGCGACCAACTGGAAGAACGGGCCCGTCGAGTGGGCTCCGCGCGGCCTTGTCATCCGCGATTTCAGATTCTGGTCGAAGGTGACGTGTCCGATCTCCATCAGATCGGAAGCTTCCATTCTGAAGAATCAGATGATCAACTGTAGAAGTTGGCATAGGAACAACCTAGTGAGCAGAACGGTCTTGCCGACGCGCTCGCAATCAATGCGGAACAGTCCCTCTCCGGCCTCATTGCAGAAAGCGAAGATCTTCTGAAGGTTGATGGCGTCGGTGATGATGTGGAACTGCGAGAAGTCGATCGGCTTCTTCTTCTTCTCGCTCAACAGTCTCGCCGCGATGATGATGGCGTCGAGAGAGCCTTCGCGGACCTGAACAACTTCCAGACTTCTCGAGTTGCAGTCAACAAGTCGGTCACGCGTACCTTCATGTGGTTGACGTCATAAATGACAACTCCGTGGTCTTGCATCAACTTGCCTCCCGGCCAGTAGAACGACTCCAACGGAGCGCCCGGCACCAGAATCGTCGCCGTCTCGTCGTTCAGATACCATTGATAAGAACCGATGCGGTCCACGTATTTGGTACTGGTTGGACCACCCTGAAGACGTCACGTCTTCTGAATACAGTTGGAAGAGAGCTCACCTTTCCAGACAGGTTATTGAGAGGCAGAAGACCGTACGGCTCGTCCTCGAGACCTTCGAACAGCCAAAATCCGTCGGCAGACATCGCTTCGAACAGCTATACGGCAGTGTGTCCAGTACGTGTGAGAGACAGAGGAAGAGCCCATTCGCTCTCACAACGGATCCGGAGGCAGACCGAGAGAGAGAGAGAGCACATGAGGGGGTGTCCGGGGCGCGAGAGAGTGCGTCGGACGAGGAGACGCACACAATTACAATGCGGGGGAGAGGCTCCCGACGGGCTCACGGGGCTCCTCCTCATCGCCGCAGTTTCGAAACACCGATGATGAGCAGGATCCGCTCTTGCCCGCCACCGCACAATGGATTGTATAGATTGGGAGGGCCACCTGGAGAGAGAGACGGAGAAAGAGATGAAATAATTGAGAATTTGAATGTCTCGTAACGACATCTGAAGTTCAGAGTTTATTGATTGATCAGTCGAAAGATTCAAGGTTGCAATCGCATATCACATTATTCGTTCACTTCTGCACCGCGTTCACCGAAACGCTGAGCTTTCGGTCCGGCGGCGATTGGGATCTTCTCTCCTCGCCCAACGTCTTCCACTTCTGGAGACTCTCCATGTGCTTCGGCGACAACTCTTCCCAGTTCTCGCCGGTCACTTTCATCATGTGATTCACCGCTTTTCTCGGTTCCAGCTGATAGTAGCTGAAAATGAATCGGACGGTTTCTAGATCTAGGTCACGTTCCGCTCACTCGATGTTGTACTGAGCAGCCAAAAAGTAGGCGTGCGAGAGCTGCTCGCTGTAGATCACAATCTTCTGACGACTCAATGTGCGCGCGTTCTGGATGAACAAGTTCACGGTGTCGAACTTGGCGGCCAGACTCTGTAAACGAACTTCTCTCGAGCAGAAGACGTCGGAACGCGAACCTTGAAAGACTGCCTGTTCGGATCGACATCGACGTGATGGAAGAGAGTCATAGGGGCGATCAGCAGAAGACCGTCCTTCTTCGAGACTGAAGACATCGTGGGACAATCGTTGCCCATCGTCTGAAATGGGATCATTCTGTTCCGAAAAGCGACTACCGACACTGACGATGACGTGGGAGATTTCAAAGTTGGCCAGTCCGTCGCAGTCCAAGAGATCTTTGTTGTCGGTTATGAACATGTACTCGGCGATGCGGATGAAGTCGCGCATCCGCGAGAGCTCATCGTTTCCGAGAGCACCGGGCGACGACTTGTTCTGCTCGTTGAGGTCGCTCTCGGTCGAGTGCTCCAGAGAACGCACTTGGATCAACTGAAACAACCCAGATGAGTCAACTCTTCACAAATGTCAAGATCACATTGGAAACTGCTCCGAATCCGGGAATCGAGACGATCGAATTGGTTGAGCTCGTAGTGGAGTTCGATCTGTAAATCGTCGC
Organism: Caenorhabditis afra; assembly: GCA_963570955.1. NCBI lineage: Eukaryota > Metazoa > Nematoda > Chromadorea > Rhabditida > Rhabditidae > Caenorhabditis > Caenorhabditis afra. Next base: position 6,245,031 of record OY751533.1, on the reverse strand, counting down.
TCGTTACAGAGAACCACTTGAGCAATTAGTGGAATTCCCGAGGGAGCCACTCCTCCCGAAAACATGTCAGTAGCCGAAATCGGCAGTCACAGTCTATCATTATCTCTTGATTCCGGTAATTGTACGTTTTCGAAGCGTGGGATTTGAAGAATCACGCGCGTGATGGCGCCTAGACACAAGCCGGAACAGGAAGGAAACGAGTGGATCTAGCGGTGAGACACTGCCATTTCATGACGTGAAACGAACAAATGAGAATGCGTGTCTATGACGTTGTATGGCGTGGCATGACGCGGCAGACGCCGCCTTACCTCTGCGACGAATACATGAGCGGCACCGAGCTCTCGCCATCGATCGGAATCGGACCGTAGCTGTTGGTGGTGGCTGAGCGGGAGAAGTGCGAGCGACGGCGGAGCGTCGACGAGTTGTTCACGACGGCCACTGCCGAGTTGATCATCCTTCCGAAGCGACGTTTGGCACGACGTGGCAAGCTGTCCATGTGATTCTTATAGGAAATGAGTTGGAAACGAGCAAATCTTCTTCTTTTTTTTCGCTATGAGCCGTTTGGGCGGGAGGCTGTTTGGACAAGAACGAAATGAAAAGAAAAACGAAAAACGAAAAAAGAAGAAGCAGAAGCAGAAGAAGAAGAAGGAAGCGAGGCGAGCGACCAAGAAGGAGAGAAGAAGAAGAAGGCGGAGGAGGAGGAGGAGGAGCCAAGTTGCCTCGGGCGACCACGAGCCAAATGGAAGAGCGGTTTGTTATGGAGCGGCTGGAAGTGGGAGGAGCACGCCTTCTGCAGTAAACAATTAAGAAGATCCGGGAGAGAGAGTGTGTGAATCATACGGTAGATCACATGGGATCCCCCCGGTAACATGCAATAACAATACTATACGGAAAGCCGGAAAACACGGAAGAGCTCCTCGTGCTGCCAACCGAGAATTAGCGAGCACATTCAAGGCTCTTTGAAAAGAAGGGATTGCGAAAACATGAATGAATGCACTCGCCAAACGGGTATTAGCATTGATAACACTGCTCCGCCTCGCTCTTCCGCTCCGCTTCCTACTGCTAATCACGAGTCGATGGACTTTCGAGAGTGAGTCAGGAGAGCTCATTAAGGCCTCTGGAGATGAAAAGAACTTTATTTGCGAGACACATCGAAATCATCACAAAACGAGAGCAAAGTGAGTCAACAGCTCATTGCTCTCTTCTGATGTCTGGACGGTAGTCCGGGTGCGAGACTTCCGTGAGCTTCTGGGCGTACATGTCGAGGCGGTTGGTCATTCGGAAGCCCCACGCATCCTTGCACTGTCTGCACAGGTTCAGATCGAGCTCGGCGATCAGAACGCCTTCGCGGACACGGGAGAGCGCCTGAAACGAGGGAGTAGTGCGAGATGTGCGAGGCTTTTCATCTGACCGGAGTGCGGCTGCCGTCCGGAGCGGCGATGTAGCTGGATCCGTAGAAGTGTCCAAAGTCCTTATGCGCCGGAAGTCCGTTGCCACTGGTGAACTCGTGCGGGAAGACTTCAGTGCCGACACGGTTGATTCCCACCGTGAAGACGTGGTTGGCGATGGCCGCGTTGCGCGCTTCGATGCCCCAGAGTGGCTCGCTGGATGCACACAATTGTTTTCGAACTTGGCCCATGCGGGCGGACTCACCTGAGCGCGCCGACGGTCGCCGACGGATTGAAGATGATCTCAGCCCCGTTGAGCGCGTACATCATCCAGTTCTGCGGATGATGACGTCCGTAGCAGATGTTGATTCCGACGCGGCCGTACTTGGTTTCGAAGACCGGATGGCCGAGGGTGGACTCCATGTAGTAGGTGGACTCGTTGAAGTCGCCGACTCTCGGGATGTGATTCTTTCTCGATCTTCCGATGACGCGACCCGTGTGCGAGATGACGACGGCGGTGTTCCAGATGACGTCGTCCTTCTCCTCGTCTCTCTCCAGAATCGGCGAAATGATCACGACGTCGTGCTTCGCCGCCAGCTTCGACAAGAAGGCAGTCGTCGGTCCGTTGTAGACAGACTCGGCGAACTCGGTCCACGGAAGACGTTCGCGAGTGCAGAACGCGAACGGCATCGTCCATGCCTCCTGAAGCCCGATGACGTTGGCTCCAGCAGCAGCGGCCGCCTCGATCATGGCTCCGACGCGCTGATGGATGGCGTCACGTTGCTCGACGACGCTGTCAGTCGTCGGACGATGGATCGAGTTTTGAATGGCGGCGACGCGCACCAGTCTCGGAGCTCTCGTCTGCTCTTTCTGAGCATCCACGACGTATCCGACCAGCTGGAAGTCTCCATCGACGGAGAGTTTCTCAGCTGCAGCCGGGATCTCGAGACTCCTCAAAACAAAGAAGAAGACGTTCTCGTCACTTGAATTGCGAACTCACTTGTAAAGTCTTCCGTACAGCACCCGTCTCACTTCATCCAGCTCGACTCCCTCCAACTTCGCCGCCAACGTCGTCTCGACGCCATCGAATTGAGCCGGAGTCGCCGCCATTTTCTGCAGTGAATCGCGAGAATACGAGAGAATGTGACATTGTTATCGAGAAAACGACACAAGAAAAAGGAGAGAAAAGATAAGATAGTAGGACGATTGATTGCAAAATGGGGGCGAAGTTTAGAAACTTTCGATTGGCCGTCAAGTGAAACTGATCGCTTCGGAACGTCTTCTTCTCTTTGGAATCGTTATCAGTGCGACAATTGAAAGCGAGAGTGAAAGTGAAACTTTCTGCGAAAGAAACTTCTAGAATCAAAAAACGAGAAGAGCAAAGAGCCAAGTGTCTTTCGAGAAGAGCCGAGAAGAAGAAGGCTCCTCTCGACGAGTTTAAAGTCGCCGACAGCTGTCGACACCACGTGCACTCGGGTCATCAGCGTTGCAAACTACCAGAAGAGATGGAGGAATCACCAGTTTATCGAAACACAATGAAATAGATGACAGTCACACATTATTGAAATTGATCACTTTTTGATTATCTTGTTCGCCTCTTCGGCCTTTATGAACCACTGGAGGAGCGAGGCGAGCGACTGATCTTTCGGAAGCTCAACCTTCACAAACTCCCTCTTCTTCGGCGCCGTCTCCGTGAGCCTTCTTCTCGAAAAGCCCGACATGTCCATCACTGGCTCCATGACCCATTCTTGAAGCGGCTCGCACATCGCTTCTCTCCGTGGGTACCTTCTGTAGAAGGCGTCGACGAAGTCTCGTCTCGCAACGTCCTCGATTCGGAGACCATGGTAATGCTGAAAAGAGAACGTCTTCTGAAAGAGCTCGGAAATCCCGATTACATTGTCAATGCACGACAGCTCGTTGACTCGCCGAAACTTTTTTCCGGCCGCGTTGCTCATCGAAATGAGCACCGATTCGAGTTCGGAGCACAAAAAGGCTCTCTTCTCTTTCGTCATCTGCTTGCTCTGATTCCTCACTAGATTGTAGTCGGGCTCGTGCGGAAGAGCGAAGAGTTTGTGACGAATCGACTCGTTTCTCTGCGAGCCGTGCTCATCTGAAAACGCGCGGTTCCGGGGAGGCAGAGGCCGACACACTGAAGGCTCTCACACGTGAACAGCTCCGGGGCGTGTCGGTAGAATTTGTCGTCCTGAAACTGAACAAAGTCGAGCGTCAACGGCCTGAATTTGACGTCGAGCGTGCGGTTCTTGATGACGTTGTGGAAGTCGCTGTAGCACGACTGTCCGAGAATGTCTTTGAACTTGTCGCCACTCAGAATCGTGCCGCCGTGTCTCGCCGCGTACGAAACGACGTACAAGTCGTCGTAGTTGATGAATGCCCTACAAACGGAAGACGTTGTAGCCTTGTTCGCGCCCGCTCTGACTCACTTTCGTAGACCACGCCCACTTCTGGCGGGCGTAAAAGTCACGATTCCGAGTTGTTCGAGCTTCTGAAAGAATCAAAGTTCTCTCTCTCCTCATCAGATAATCACACACCGTGAGAAGCTCGGCATTTCGTGAGTTGTAGTTGTTGACGTTGTTGTAAACGACGGGAAGGAACACGGTGACCTGGAATCGCAAAAACAACATTCAGAAGGTTTCGATCAGAAGACGTGCATCAAAGTTTCGTAGAAGAAGCCATCTGACGACCGAAACGAGCCCCGCACAATCCACATGACTGAAAAGAGGGCATTCTGGATGAGAAGACGTGAGCGAGGATACGTTCTCGAGTATCCGGAGGCACTGCGTCCGATGTTGCAGCCGTCGATGACGAGGGGTCGTGCGATTGCCTCTTGAGAGGGCGGCTTGAAACACGAAGGCTCTTTATCGGTCTCTAGAAGCGTTTCTATTTTCAGAGGCAAATGAAGAACGAAACAAAATAAATAGACGGATTACTGTAAGTCATCGAATGAAGGAGACAAGAAGAAGAAGAAGTAGAAGTAGAAGAATTTTTGAATTCACAGATAAATCGAGCAAAGTGAGCGAGGCTCCAACGAGCGAGAAGATCGTGGGAGCCGGGTGGAAGGGTCACGCGTCGAGACTGAATGATTTATCATCGATGTCGACACGTCGCTGCCGAGAATTCGTCGACGCGTTCGTGTCGAGCGAGAACGTCCTCGGATTCGTTTTCATCGAAGTCGATGAAAGTTTGTGGTCGACGGACGAGGCCAGCGAAGAGGAGGAGGACGAAGAGATCGGCAGTGCCGTCGACGAAGCGATCGACGCCTTCCTTCTGGAAAGAGCCGTGTGCACTTTGTGTTTCCCTCCTTGTGCTCACTTCTCTTGGTCATCCAAATCGGGAGACGTCACGCCAAAGTCATAAATGAGCGAGATGGCGGGCGTGTGTGGCCGCATCAGATGACTCGTGTTGACGCAGTCGTCGGCGCTCACTACGATTTCCGGGATATCGGAAGTGACCGTCGAGATGCTGAAAGGGAAATGTTCCAGATGTTCGCGACGTCTTCTCACCTGTAATGGCCTCGCGGTCTCGTTCCGGTGCCGTTCGGAGGCGGCTTCCACTCGCTTTCTTTCCGCTTCGCCTCCGCCGCGTTTCCGTTCGTCCCGTTCGTCCCGTTCTGGGCTCTGTTGAGCCAAGCGCTCACCTGAAATCGAGAAAATATAAAACAGAGAAAACAAATAAGCTATCGGAAATCCCAAAAGACGGATTACGACGCACCTTCGTCTTCGCTTTCATTAATCTCCTACGTTGTCTGTCGCGAATGTCGAGTTCTTCTCGGAAACGCATTGCATCGAGAAGGGCGTCCATCTGGAACATTGGGATTCTGGAGAAGTCGTTCAGAAGACGTCCACTCACTTCCACTGTGGAATGCGTCCTTTTAATGGATCTGACCATGAGGAGAATGATGACGAACGAGAACATGATGAGGATCGAGATCGTGTAGATCATGCGGCCGAACTCGCTTTCGTACTCTTGCATTCGGACGGCCACCTCGTCCAGAACACTGAAATCAACGTTCGGAATGTGGAAATGCGGGGGGCACAGGTTGGGAGGGAGGCTCACTGTGGCTCGCAAGCGTTTCGGAGAGTCACGCATGCTTCCCGGATGCCTTGCTGACACGTCGGAGTGATATCGGCGAACATACAGTAGACGTGGACCAGAAGACGTGCAGACGAGTGAAGGTGTCACTCTCGGTATCACACGCTAATCAATGAGCGGCTCGTGCTCGCGGAGCAAAAAGGAGCGGAGACTCTGTGCTCGACGAGCTCTCGCTGTTTTCCTCCTCTCTTCTTGATTTCCATGCATTTCCATAGCAGCACACTTGAGAGAGAGTGCGCGGATCCGAGAGAGAGACGCAGACGGACACACGTCCTCATGTTTTCATTATCATTCTGGAAGCGGGCGCGAAGGAGAAGAAGAAGAAGACGTGAATGCCGGTGATCAGAAGGGAACGGGTGGGCGGAGGTGTTATTCACATTCTGCACACAACAAGAAACTTCGAGCTCTGCAATCGTTCCAAACAACAGGAAGGAACAAGTTTCAGACGCCAAATTTTCAATATTTTCGAGCTTCAATCTTCCCATCCCTCCATTATTAATATCAACCAAAGTTCTCACCGTTTCCCACGTTCGCCGAGCTCGAATTCTCAAGCCTTCAGATGAGTCATCTGGCAAAAGAGCACACTAGAAGACGTCGGACACGTGACCTCTTCCGTGCTCATCCGGGTCGTCCATGTTTCCTCGCATCAAGGCCTTCCTCCTAATATTTCCGTCGCCACAAGGCTGTTTGTTTGTCTGTTTCTCTCGCTCTCTCGCCTCTTCCGCCTCATCGGAGCAGAACGTTTTCTTTCGTTTTTCCCCCGCGAACAAATCGGATCCAATCTTCTGTATACAGCGTCCTTGAATTAGTTTCATTCACAAATAATTGCACCCAGTTTCGATTCTATAAAAACCAAAATAATTTTTTTTCTCTCCATCCCCATATTTTTCCGATGTCGACTGGTCGAGTGTATCTGGACAACAACGCGACGACTCCTTTGGACGACCGCGTCAAAACGGCGATCTGCGGGGCTCTAGAGCTGTGGGCCAATCCGTCGAGCAACAACGAGAATGCGTTGGCGGCGGCGTCGGCGATTCAGGAGGCACGAGGACACGTGGCGGAGATGTTCGGTGCCGAGGAGAAAGACGTCGTGTTCACTTCTGGAGGAACCGAATCCAACAATTGGGTCATTGACGGAGCGATTCGGAGCTGGAACGAATGCGGAACAATTGATGAGAAGGCGCACGTCGTCACGACCAACATCGAGCATCCGTCGATCGTGGAGCCGTTGAAGAGGCGCGAGGCAGACGGTGAGATCCGTGTGACCTACGTGTCGGTGGATCCGTCCACTGGCTTCGTGTCCCCGCAATCCGTTCTCGACGCGATGACGCCTAACACGTGTCTCGTGACGATCATGTTGGCGAACAACGAGACGGGAGTTCTGCAGCCAGTGGGCGAGACGTTCCGGAGGATCCGAGAGAGGGAAGTCGGCACTTCGTTCCTTCCATTTCTGCATTCCGATGTGGCACAGGCGGCCGGAAAGATTCCAGTAAACGTGCAGAAGCTCCACGCGGACGCCGTCACTGTCGTCGGACACAAGTTTTATGGGCCACGCAACGGAGCTCTCGTTTTCAGTACCAAGGCGAAACGGATCGTTCCGATGTTGTTGGGAGGGAATCAGGAGAACGGATGGCGAAGCGGGTGAGTTCAAGAGAAAGAAATAGAGGGAACTAGAAGAATTCAGAACGGAAAACACTCCGATGATTGTGGGATTGGGAGAAGCGGCGAGGATCTACAACGGGAACGCGAGTAACATTCAGAGCATCCTCAGCCAGAACAGAGACTACTTCGAAGAGCTCCTCGTGGTAAATTCTACCCCGAGTCCTTTCGAATCCAAACGACCCTCCTCTTTCAGAAGAACCTTCGGAATTCCCATTTGATCCACTTCCTCGGCTCGCCCCGTCTCCCAAACACCTCCAGCGTCGCTTTCCTTGACTATCCCTCCCACGGTTGCGATCTTCTCGAGAAATGCGAGACTTTCAATGCTTCTACCGGCGCCGCCTGTCACAAGAACGAGTGCAGTCCGATTCTCGCGGCATGCGGGATCTCATTCGCCCTTGCCTCGAAGACTGTTCGCATAAGTTTCGGACGATCGACGACTCTCGCCGAAATCGAGCGAGTCGTCGAAGAGCTCGTCGCTCTCTGCGCGAAGAAAGAATGATATGCACCGATGAAGCTTACTCTTGCAATAAATTATAAATACACGCTCTACTGTACAACTCTAGTATTTGTGTCGAATCAGTCCTTTCATCATGTCGAAGGTGTTGCCGTCGTCGCCGATCGAGAAGATCTTGTCCGGGTTCGACTTGCTGCGAACTTGAAGGTAGCCATCGTCGTCGATTCCGCGGATCGTGACTCGCTCGTCGAAATCCGACAGAAGCACTTCTTGCTGCCTACAATTCCCCCGTTCTCGGTTTCAAGCCGTTTTCAGTCAACTCACGAATGCAGCCAAAACTCGTGGTACTTCTTTCTGAAGTTCTCCGGACCGTTATTCTCGTAGTCCATCATAAAGTCTGTAATGTTTCAGTATTTTGTTTGAAATCTTCTCATTCCGCTCACAAGTGAATCTGTTGAGTGTCTCCGCAATGAGCTGCTCCCTCGTGATCCGAGTCTCTGCCTCTTTCGGCAGCATGTCGTTCAAGCAGATCGTCGGCTTTTCGTTGGACACGTTGAGTCCACATCCGATGCTCACGAGATGCGAATCGTCGCGAGTCCTGCACTGCAGCAGCATCCCGCCCACTTTGTGCGTCCGCTCGCAATACAAGTCGTTCGGCCATTTGATCCGAAGTGGGAAGTCCGGGTAACCCGATAGGTTTCGGGCGGCCTCGACAATGGCGACACAGAAGATGTGCTGGACAATGGTGAGGTTCTTCGCTAGACGACTCGACTTTTTGACCGGGAACGAGAAGTTGAACATGGCAGTTCCCAGTGGAGCGAGGAACTCGTTGCCTCCGCGACCTCTAGCGTGTATCTGACGGTTCGCAACGACGACGACGTTCTCGAGAGACGGAATGCCCGCATTGACGCTCTGGATGATGTCCATCGTGGTTGTCGCTACATCGACGACTACAAGCACTTGACCTAACTTCGACATGAGTTGTTTGAAGTAGAGGTTGATGTCGAATTCTGTGCTCTTTCCGGCTTCCGAATCTCTGTTGACGACTTCAATCGGAAGCAGCTTCTCTGTGGCATCCGGAAGTCCCATTTCTGCGACCACATCCGATCTTCGGAGAAGGATTCTTGGATCCAGTCCAATCTCCTCGCCTAGTCGTAATCCGGCGATGCCATCGATCAACGAGTCAAACTCTGCCACCAGAATTCCCTTCGTCAATACGGGAATCTTCGTCTCGGTCACATTCACGCCCACACTTTGCAACGAATCTCTGAGAAGATTGCTGTCTGAAAAGAAACCACAGAATCAATCGTTTGTGATCAGAAAACACTCACTTGGCGCAATCAATTCCTGGGTGGTCGCATCGGAAAAGAGAGCAGACGCGTGCTGGCTGCCGTTGTTCTGCATGTAGAGAAAGAGCGGCGCGTCGGCTTCTTTCTTCAGAACCACCGTGAAGTTGGCTCCGACCGTGACGTCCTTCGATCGGAAAGTTTCGTTGATAGTCGCTGTTTTCGGAATCTTCTTCATGTTCTTCTCCAAAAACTTCACAAAGTCCTTGTTCGTCTCTTTCAGTTTTTTACTCTGATTCCCGAATGCAAACCGAATTATCGAAGCGTTTTCCTTGCTCGAATCACATCCAGTGATACTCGCGAGCAGCTTGTTCTGGCACACGAAAATTATTTTTCCGTTTTGATTGAAGTACGACTGGATCTTTTCCCACGCCACATCTTCCAGTCCGGTTGTCGAGGCCAGAATCACACAAACAGTTGATTTTTCCGCCCACGGCTGCTTCTGGAGAGCCTCGAGAGACACGTTGAACACAGTGATTTCGTCCGGAGGCAGCAGAGAAGTGAGCCGGTTTCTGATGTCCTTGTAGAGGTTTGCATCGCCGCCGGTGTAAACGAGCACGGAATTCGGTTTGGACATTGCCTTGTAGGTGGAACTGCGGGAAGTGAGAAACTGCAGAAGCGGAACGTAGCGGGAGGTCGAATTGCGAGTGGATCCCCGGTTTGCTGGAACGGAAACATGTGCAGGGGTTAAATAAAGGAAGGAAAATGCATGTTTTGCGGAAGGACCACTGTCGAGAAACAGCGGATGAGACCAAAAATAGAGAGGTTACATTCTTGCCGGCGAGAGAAAGAAAGTAATAAACAGGAAGGGAGGGCTGTTGACGAAGGTCGTCTTTGATTTTTATCGAAGATGCGTACAAACAACTCACGGTTCGCCGCCGAAGTGAATCCACGGAGCGATCGATTCTGATAGTGCTCGAAGGAAGGGCTCACCGATCTTCCCCGATCACCTGGAAGTTGCGGAATGCGGCGAACATAGCGAATAATACGGTGAAAATTCATGTGAGCAGCTCAAAATTTCGTGCGGGGCCGTGGCTGCAGGGCGACGAAAAACACGGCCAGGGGGGAGAAAACTCACTTTCTTGGGAAAAGGCGGAGAAACGACGTTGACCGGATTGCCGGAGAGTTGTGGCGACTACAGATATCTGGAAACAGAAAGAAATGGAAAGATGAGAAAATACTAAAGAACATACACTTCGCTTCGCTCGGGAAGATTGTTGAATGAGTGGGGGGAGTCGCGAGAACTCGATTGCGGGCACTTTGACATGAGACGGACTTTTCGGGGGCTTCGAGAAGGATTCGCGCGGAGAAAGATCGGACGTCTGGCTGATACACGAGGATGCTTCGCTGATCGGACGGTCCGTATCATTCGGAGGGTACGGGGTGGCTGAATAGGTCAGAGTTCACGAAAGAGCCTTGTGAGGGAGAACGCACCAGCTCTGTCCGAGTTCGTGATCTTCTCGCTGAGTGAGTCTTCGTTCTCCAATCTGATCCTCACTCCTCCGTTCGTCAGCTTCAGCGCGTGTCCATTCTGGGGCTTCTCCTCTCCTTTCTCTTCGTTTTCTTTGTTAACCCTTCTAGTGAGAATGGCTGTAATGAAATTTTACGATTCCTAAATTCGAAGGGGGATTACTGTACCGTAGGAGACCTTCTCGGGCTCTTCTTCTCGTGAAGTCTCCACAGTTTCCGTGTCTGTTTCATCGATCATCCGTAGCTCGTCCATCGTGAAATGGCTTCTGGACAGTGTCTTTCAGATTCGGTTCTCTCGCCAACAAACTCACTTCAGTCCAGACACTGTCATATGGTTTTCTGGAGTGTTTCGAACTGTTACAGAGCCGTTCGAACTTCTCCTCTCTTCCAGGTGTTCGTCGTGCTCTTTCGGCGTATCCGTTCTTCCTTCCTCCGCCAAACTGCTTGTGTAAGAGTCGGAAGTCGTCGGAGGGCGACTGCAGGAGGCAGAAGACAGCAGCGTCCTATCGGAACGCAGTGATGTCACGTCTTCTGAAGAATCGCATATGGCCTTGTCCAGTTGTCGGATGTAACGTGGCAAACTGTTGAAGTCGACTGCGTCCGGGATGTACCTGAAGACATTATTGCATCCGAAAAAGGTTTCCGTTTACTCACCCGTTGGCAATGCTGCTTCTCGGGCTCCCGAAATCTTTCTGATGGAGCTGTCTGATGTACCGCGGAAGACTTCTAAATTCCTCGCTTCCTGTCTCGAACTGAACCTGATTGGCTTCGCAATCCTTCGGGTCTGGAGACGTGCACGAACGATAACGACGTCTTCTCACCGAATTCGACGAAGAGGAGGGACGGCGTCTGCAAGAAAAAAGCGGCGAATTCAGAAGGAAACCGATTGTTTCCTTTGTGATTTCCGGGAGAATTCGAGTGGAAGAAGAGGAATAAATGATTTTTTTTCGTCGTCAGGCACTCTTTTTCCACTTTCAATCCTAATCCGAGCACATGACCGCTGACGGATAATCCACTGAATGGATGCCCTTTTCAGAACTTACGGATGTCTCCGACTCGGCGAAGTGTCCAGATTGCCCTCGCTTCCGTATCGATCGTTGGTCGAGAAGTGGGCGGCGCCTGCCCGATCTCCCCAGAATAGATGCTGAAGGATCGGAAGAGGACGGGGCAGTTGGGAGCACGAGGCGAGCGAGAGAGTGGAGGTGCGGAGATCGGGACGGAGGGACGACGGGGAGAGTCGCTCGATTTCTTGCGGAGGGGCGAACATGCCTGCAATCAGAACCAGAATGTAATCTCAATCAGAATCTTCGAAACTCACTGCAAATACGAGTGACTCGGAAGTGCTCGTCGACGAGAAGTTGCTCCGAGAATGCGTCGACGACGTCAACGAACATGTCGAAAGAGCACGCGTACAAGCATCTCGTCATCGTTTTGTGGATCGCCAAACGATCGCACTTCTCGTTGAGCTGCAAGCTCAATGCTCTTACTTACGCAATCTGCTTCGATAAAAGCTCACTTTGAAGTAGTTCGGTTCGAGGCCACTCTCGCCGTTTCCTCCTGGCTCCCTCTGCCGTTTTTCCATGAATTCGTCATGCACGACGAAGTAGATCGAGTCCTCCTCGCACGGCCACAACGACGGACAGAACCTCCATTCGCTGGCTCGCAACGTCTTCAAAGGCAGATGTTCTGTAGTGCACTCAAAAAGAACAGCTCACCTCGAATTTCTCGGTGAAAACCTGAATCAAATCGGTCTGCAACACTAGCGTCGTGTCTAGTTTCGGCTCGCTAGTCGGCCTGTACAATCTAGAAGAGCTGGCTCTTTGCGTCGAAAGATACTGGGAGGAGCTTCTGAATCGGACGAGGGTTCGGAATTCAGAAGGTGTTGATGTCTTCAGAATACCTAACTATCGCCTTCCAGATGAGCATTTCATAGTTTCGAGTGACCCGTTGTTGAGCAAGTAAGGCACGCAAGAAGTTGGCGATGTGACGTTTTCGAGCCGCCTGAAAACGTGGAATTGAGGCGGGTGGGGGATTCAGAAGACGTTCACCTCGATCGCTGAAGAAACGAGTGACCAGACGAAGAGAATCATCTCCTGAAAAGCGTCGAATCAAATGCGCGAGCAAGTTGAAACGACGACAATTGGGTCGAAAACCAGACGACGTCGGAGAAGAAGTGACGAGAGAACGGAGACGGAGACGAGGATAGTGAGCAGAGAGCACAAGAAGGGAGCCGCGGGAGAAGAAGCACTGCTTCTTCTTTCCCCCCTCGGCAATAAGCCATGCATGCATGGGCGACACAACGAAGAGTGGTGAACTCTTTTTTATTGAACGAGAAAATCGAATGCGGATAAAAAAAACGGAAGAAAGGACAACAAAAAAGAGGATAACAACAAAACGAAAACGAGGTGGGGATAGGCAAAAAGAGGAAAAACAGAAACAAAACAGACTGGTAACAATAACAAGTAAAAGAAAGGGGACACCCCCGAAATGAGAAGAAAATGGGGAGAAGCCGAGAAAAGGATAGAAAAGATGTATTGGAGATTTCGGCGGGGAGGAGCCCTCCCGAGTTGGCGGCAGATGCAGCGGGTCGAGGGACGAGGACGGATTATGCTGAAAGGGACCAACATTTGTTTGTTTTGTGCTGCGAGAGAGCGAGGCGAGGAAATGGCAGACAAAAGAGGCTTTCAAATTAGGAGAGGCGCACTCTCGTTTTACAACAGGTGTCCGGTGTTTGTTTGAAATATGAAGTGGCAATGCGACAACGAGGAACTTACTGATATCCCAGTTCTTTTGTTTTCACTTACCAAGAGTTCTGAGAACGGCCTTCCTGCCCTTCTTCTTCTTCTTTTTCGGATCCGCACCTCCCAAGTCGATTTCACTGAACATCCTGACCTGGTCTCGATCTTCGATCTCGGCGGCCAGAAGTCGAAGAGCGGCCAGATTAGTTCCAGTGATCTCTCGAAGCGCCTCGACTCCTTCCGACATCTTCTTCTTCATTTGTTCAAAGATCGGAACGTAGTCTGAAGAGGCGATGATGTGACTGAGATGAATTCTCGTGAGATAGACGGCCACGTGTGTGCACAGTTCCGCCTTGTACTGCTTCTGCGTACAATTGGCGATGGCGTTAAGAATGTCGGGAACGTAGGAAAGAGGAACGAGGAGGAGCGTCCGATCGAGGTCACTGGGACGACACTTGGCGATGACGTCGACGATGAAATGGTCGAGGGACTGGCTATTGTAGGCTCCGATCAGCGGATGTGGCTCATGATTGGCATCTTCTTCTCTCTGCACTTTCTCATCTCGGGCGATGTCAATTGCCTCGATAATATTCTCGGCGGAGACGACGCTAGAAGCGGTTTTGCTGCTCGCGACGCCCGCTTCGTTGTTGGCACTCTCTCCAGCGACGACGTCCTCCTCCTCGATCAGCTTCTTCTCATACTCTTCTTCTCTTTCCATCTCCTCCCGTTCCTCCACAATCACCATCTCGTCAGTCTTTTCCCAGCATCGAATGGATTTATCGTGCGAGGCGGAGAACATGACGGCTCCGTTGGTGAACTGCGCGAGGCATCTGATGTCGGCGGTGTGCCGATCCAGAGATTGAACCATGATGAACTTGATTGCATCCCATTGCTTGATCTTTCCGTCTTTTCCGGCACTCCAGAAGAGCTGCTCCTCTCCGGGACAGAAAAGGACAGAGGTTACAGCGTCTTCGTGTGCGTGGAACGACTTGTGGCAGTCTCCGAAGTCAAGACCCCACACTTTCACGGATTTGTCGACGGAACCGGTGACACAAAGCTTGCTCGACGGTGCAATGTCGACGCAAGTGACTGGAAGGGAGTGTCCGTAAAGCGAAACGAAGAATTTGAGAGTGTCGACGAAGAACACGGAGCACGTGTTGTTGAGAAGAGCGACGACGAGGAACTTGCCATCCGGTGAGAACCTCGCGTCCATCGCCTCGTCGGGAAGCTCCAGAATCTTCTGTTCTCTGATCGAAATCCTCTTTCTGGAGCCTTCGGTAACGAGCACGAACGACCAAAACTTGACGGTTTTGTCTGCCGACGCTGTCATGAATCCTTCGCCATCCGGTGTGTTTTGAATTCTCCAGATCGCTCCAGTGTGCGCCTTTCTCGTCTCGACCAGCTCTGCGCTGCTCACTTCGAACACACCGATCTCTCCGTTTTTTCCACCCGTCAGAATGTAATTGTCTCCTGGTACAAAGTTTACGGCTACAATCTCCCGCACTTCATTGTCCGACAAAGTCAGAGAAGAACGAAGTGAGTGCGTGCTCCAGACGATCACTTCACTGCCTCCTCCGGAAGCCAAGAGACTCGACGAAGAAGAGACGGCCAAAGCGCGAACGTCTTCTCGATGTCCGAGCTTGTCCAGATTGCCTACGGAGTCGCACTCGACAGCGTTCGACGTCGTATCGATGCTCATCTTCACCCAGTGGACCGAGTTGTTCGTTAGCAGAGCGTACCATTTGTAGACAACGGCTTGCTCGTCAGTCTTCACAGCCTTCACCACGTCGACCCACTTGATTTTATGCGGAAGGACCATTTCTCCGATGCGTGTCACAATGATCGTCACATCCTTTGCAACGTCATCTTCGCTCACGATGTTGCTATCGGCGGTGGCTTTTCGCTTCGCACTTTTGAGCTTCTTTGTCAATCTCTTTGCCGATTCGTCTTCGGAAAAAATTCGGTAGACATCGGCCACTTTGTCCGCTCCCACACAAACCAAGAAACGATCGTCATGTGTTGGAACGAGCTGAAGTGCTCTTCCCTTGCTCTGCCGAATCACTCTTCCTCGCAACTTCGTCGTGATGTATCTGTTGGCCATGTTGGCGAGAGCGTCTTCTGCGGCAGCGTCTTCCTCAAGAGCTGCCTTTTTCGCACTCGGTTCACTCTTCACTTCCTGCTCGAATATAGCACCGTTTTTCCAGTCGAGCTCGAAAACGAGCAGCTCGAGTTCGGAAGTGGCCGCTACGAGAATCGTTTCGTCGCGATGCAAACTCATCGAATAGATCTCGTTACGGCTGTCCATGACTGTGTAGAAACACGATTGACTCGCGATGCTCCAGAACTTGATGAGACTGTCCTTGGACGTGGAAATGATGAACCTGTCGCCGCGGACAAACTTCATCTGAGTGACGGATTCCTTGTGACCGTGCAATCTGAACATTCCTCTTTCCGCCGGAATATCCCACAGCACAATGACTCCGTCCTTGCCTCCAGTCGCGAAAATCAGGCCATCGCTGCTGAACTCGATGCAATTCACGGCTTTTTTGTGACCGGAAAACATAATCGGTTCGGCATCTGAAAACTTCGAGTTAGCTTTAGTTTCACACCGTTTCGAAACCTTCGTTTTCGCGATTGAACAATTTCACGGATCCATCAGCGTATCCAATAGCGAGAAGCGGCAGATTTTCACATTGTCGTACGCAAGAAATCGCTTTCGTTGATTCAATGATTTCGTTAACCTAA
The DNA here is from genome assembly GCA_963570955.1 of Caenorhabditis afra. Classification (NCBI taxonomy): domain Eukaryota; kingdom Metazoa; phylum Nematoda; class Chromadorea; order Rhabditida; family Rhabditidae; genus Caenorhabditis; species Caenorhabditis afra. The sequence continues at coordinate 6,229,118 of OY751533.1, read as the reverse complement.
AACGTCCAAACATGTGATCTTCTCTTTAGAAAACGCAAACCTTCTCAGTCGTCCGCATGTTGTAAAAATTCAGGTACTCGTTGGCGGCAACTGCGACAGTTTGACCGTCAACTGCGACAAGCTGACCGTTGGTGGATCCGACGCATCCACAAGAGCCGGCATGCTCGTACTTCAAGTAGTCTTTGGTCAATCCCATCTGAAAACAGAGAAAACTCGAATTTTCAATGACAGAAGTTGCGCGAATCAATATTTGTGAAAAGGAAGTGTCGACTGGACACTATTCAATTTTTCAAATTATAAAAAACAATAGAAAACTTAATTTCCGGATGAAAAGTCGGGAAAAACCTGAAAAAAATGAAAAATTTTTTGGAGGACTAGTTTCAAGTGAAGTGCAAAAGTTAGTCCCCACAAAAAGCTCGGCCCCGTCCAGTTGGCGGTAGTTCAAAAAACGATATTTGCTGCTGCGAATAGCTGCGAAGACAAAAAAAAGTAAAATTTCTAACACACACGAAATCATCGGACTTCAGAAAAGAAAAAATAATGTGAATCGTTTCGAAAAAGATCAAAAGCACTGAAAATGTTCCCAGAATCGACGATGAGAATTCTGAAAACCGACGACGTTCAAAGAGACCGAAAAGCAGAAGGCACGGGAGTTCTCGCAACCGTCGTTTCGTTCTCCGTGAAACTTCTGATTCTGATTCACGACACCCCAATCCACTTAATTTTCTCGTTTCGGTTGCCATGCAAACCGGCCGAAAAGTGTAGGTTTCGAGACGGAAACAGCGTCCGAGAAGTTGTGTTATTTGCGTGAGAAACGAGTGCAAACATCGTGAATTCGGTGGAGACGAACACTGTTAAACCGTCTCTCAAACACGAAAAGCGTACTGATTGCTCGGATTTCCAGTTGGGTTTCCAGTCGAAATGCTCGTTTCGCTTCTATTCTCTCACTTTCTCATTTCAATTATCTCGTGCTCTACAATCAACTTGATAATCGGTAATCGACACGTGTCGACTGAAATCAATCTGTAATTCGATTACCCAGACACTGACGGCGTCTACGACGACATCCGAGCTCTCTCCATCGCGCTCTCCCATCCGAACGTCCGAGTTCTCGCCGTCACAACTGTCCACGGAGGCGTCAGTGCGAATCAGTCGGCTGCCAACGTGGCACGTTTTCTGAGAGCCGTCGATCAAGAATCCATCCCGATCTACATCGGATCTGCGGATTCTCTTGTCCCGAAAGGCCCCGTTGTTGTCTGGGAGGAGCTGTTCGGCACCGACGGCATCGGAGGTGTCCCCAATTGTCCGCCGAAGGCTCTTCCCTCCGATTTCTCGGTGGCGCAGTCGAAAAGTGCGTCAGATGCGATCATCGAATTGACGAAACAGACGAAGAACGTGACTCTCGTGGCCCTGGGACCTCTCACTAACATCGCATTGGCTCTTCGAAAAGAGCCCGCAGTTGCTCGAAGAATCCAGAGACTCGTGATAATGGGCGGAAATTATCTGGGAGTCGGCAACACGAGATCCAATTCCACCGCCGAATTCAACTTTCTGATGGACCCGGAAGCCGCGCACATCGTCCTTTCGTCGCTTCATTCGGTCATCGTTCCCTGGGACACTTGCTTCTTCAAAGGACCCGAAGTGAGTTTCCTCCCGTCAGAATTCCACTTGAGAAACGGGAACGCATTCAGTACAGCGAAGAGGTGGACTACGAAGAATCGCTGCAGAAGAGGACGCCTCTTTCGTACTTTCTCAGCAATATCACTTCGAAAGGAAGGGAGTACAACCGACTGAATCACCAGCAGTACGCCTTCGTCGACGACGTCGCCGTCGCCATTGCCATCGATCCGACGGTGGCGACGAAGAGTCTGAAGTTGTGTGCGAGCGTCGAGTTGGAGCAGGAGTCGAGCACGCGGGGACAGGTTACTGTAGACTGGCTCGGCACCGGATACAACCCGAAGAGCCGAGGATTTGAAGCTTCGGCCGACAAGAATGCAAGTTTTCCAATCCCCAGATCTTTCACATCTCCTACTTCAGGATCAAAATTGGTTGGCTCAGGAATTCGTGACGGAATACGACGTGAAAAGGATCAACGAGATGCTTCTGAAGGCAGTGGAAGCGACGAAAACAACCGATTTCTGACTTTATTTAATTGAATTCCATAACACATTTGGGTTGAACGTGCACTGCAAAACAGACGGGAACCTCGAGTTTCGTGTCCTCCAGTCCCCGTTTTCTCGTCTCCGCGGGACTCCAGAACATGCGGATCGCGTGGTCCGAATCCATGCAATCCGTGTTAATCAGCTGTCCCCCGTTGAATCGAATCTCGAAACTCTTCTGAAAACCGTGCGTTCCAGTCCTCCTGGCCGGGAGCCCGAACCTTCTCGCCGGGCTCCATGACTCCCGTGGAAGGGCTCACTCGGAGCACGAATCCGAAGCTCGTCTCCCAGCCGAACCGCATCCGTTTTCCGAACCGATTCTCCACCTCCAGCCACATCGTCTGGTCTCGCGTCACGTCTTCGAACACGATCATCTGATGACCGTTTTCACAAATCGACGACATTTCGAGAAACAACTCGGGAAATGAATTTATTTGAACCATTCGAAGTGAGAAAATAATTGGAAACGCGAGATTCTCGTGTTCAATAAACCGGCTTTTTGTTCCTGCGGGGATCGTATTTTTGTTGGCTCACCGAGTCGGACATGTGCTCCGCCTGTCGGCTCGTCGAAGTCCTGAAGTTTCAGATCTTGTTAAGACAAAGAAAAGGATGGACGAACCGCATCGAGTAATTGGCTCGAGAATCGCTCCACTGAGTCGACTGAACCTCGTATTTATCGAGAGGAATGGGCCTCCTCGGATCGGATCCGTCGTCTCGGTGGCTCGTGAATCGGAGGTTGCCGAGTTCCACGTATCGGTTCGCGTTGCCGATGTGCGCGTAGTTGGAGGCGTGGATGCCGAAGAAGAGCAGGATTCCCAGAATGATCAGCACGCATCCGACCCAGCCGATGACGTACCAGGAGTAGGCAGTGGAAGTGAGAGCGCAGAACTGTTGCACGTCTCCGCCGCACATTCGCAGATTCTGGAAGACGTTCGAATTTAGATGAGACCTGAAGACATTGAGGATAGACTCACGGAGTTGGCAAATGAAGAGACTAGGGGCCAGAAGACGTGCAAATCGATGCAGTCTCCGTCGGTGTAGCCGGGAAGATTGATACAAAGACGGTCGAAAAAGTAGTAGAATATGCAGAGCCAGGAGACGATCGAGATGATGAAGAGCCACGCGATGATGAGCAGAAAGTCGAGGAACATCGCGATCACACAGGCGGCCTTCCCTCCGCAACGGGCGCTGTCGTCTGGAAGAGTGCGGTGGAGCGCGCTTTCTCGCGGAAAAGACTCACCTTTGTACATGGTTTCCCGAGTGCCTCCAGTAGCCGTGAAGCCGATGCAAAGGAAGAAAAGGGAGAAGAGGCCCATGAGAACGGCGATGACGATGAAGAAGACTTGGACTTTGTCGAGCCACGGCCAGTCGTCGATCTTCAGCGAGCGTCTCGTCTGCTCGGCGGTCGCGTTGAACGCCCACGACATCATGATGGCGAAGAGCACGACGCCGAGCACGCAGAGCAGCGATCCGATGAGCGAGGCGTACGGGATGCGGTGCAGACAGTCATCCTCCTCGCCGTCCGCGTGCAAGTGCACAACGGCGGCGTTCTGCGATCGACGCTGCGCCGCCTGTTTCGTCGATCGGGACACTATCTTGAGACGACGTGGCGGGAGTGGGACACAAACGAAAGGGGGACGACCGGGAGTGTAATTGTAATAAGGGGGGCGAGTGCAAGCAAGAAGGCACCGGGAGGGAAGGTGTATGAGTGTGTTTGTTTGTTTTCCGATCGAAATTGGAAACGGACGGGAAACCGAGAGAGTATGGGAAACGAGGGAAAGCGGCGAGAGACGCAGACACTGTCGCCACGGATGGTCAGTTTTAGCGGCGGGGGAAAAGCGGGGCGGGTGACTCATGTTTGCATGCGTTGTTGCGATGCGAATACTCTCCAAGGTGCCAATGCAGACGGTGACGTCACTGTGTACAAAGGATCCATCAGAACCCTCTTCTTCTTCTCCCGTTAGGAATCCCCAAGGGTCTCGATTGTTGCAAATGCACAGACTACAGAACCGTTTTCGGCCTGTGCCTTGTGCAAAACTATCTTATCTCGTGAGGTAAAATGCACGTTTCGTTGTGTTCTTACTCGCTAAAACACCACACAAAGAATGCGTTTTTTCTTCGTTTTCTCGCTTTTCCTTCTCGAAACTGAGTCGATTATCTCGCCGCCAAATTCGAAAATCGAAGCGGCCGCTGAAGTTTTCAACGAATGGCGAGACACGAGAAACGAGTTTCAGGATGCGATGAGTAGGTGGAAGAGCTCTCCAATTGGCTCCGATTGTGCTCTTTTCAGAGCATCCGATGGGTCTTCCTCACTTTGACTGCTCGCGGCCTTCTTTCCCTCCGACGCCATCCGTCCATCAGCTGCATCCCTCTCAGATCGGCGTCGTCGCCGCTCTCGGAGACTCTGTCTCGGTGGCTCAGGCGGCGAAATCCACGTCTCTCTTGGATCTGTTCCAGAAGTATCCGGGAGTCTCGTTCGTGACTGGGAATGACGTGGCACTGGACGAGCAGGCCACATTGATCAGTGAGTTCTCTATTCGCTTTCCATTCGACAACGACTTTCAACTTCAGACATGTTTCGACAATTCTCGCCGCGGGTCAAAGGAGGCTCTTCGGAGCGGATTCAGAAGTTCTACGACTTCAACTTCGCCGTCCCCGGATCTTTCAGTTCGGGGCTCCCGGAGCAGGCGAGGGAACTGGCGAAGACGTTGAAACGGAGGCTGCGAGCTGAGAACGAGAAGACGTGGAAGTTTGTGAACGTCTTCACAGGGCACAACGACATGTGCAAGATCTGCACGAACGAGACCCTCTTCGGTGCGGAGACGTTCGGAAAGTCTCTTCGTGAGGCTCTTCACATCATCCAGTCCAGCGTTCCGAACGTCTTCGTCAACGTGATGCCTCCGATCAACGTCCAAATTCACACGCAAGATCACAATGTCAGCACTTTCTGCGAGCTCGCTCACAAGCAAACTTGTCCGTGTCTTTTTGAATTGGATCAGAAGGAATACTTGGGAATCAAGAAACGATTCGACGAGCAACTTCAGTCGGTGGCCGACGACTTCAATTCGATCGAATCCCACAACTTCACAGTCGTCGTCTCTCCCGCAATGGACCTCCGATCGATTCCGTTGCTCGGCGAGCAACCGAACGTCGCCCTGCTGGCTCTCGACTGTTTCCATCTGTCTCCGATTGCACACGACATCGCAGCCAAGCAGATCTGGAAGGGATTGTTCGAGAGAATCGGAAAGAAGAGTGTCACTTCCCAACTGTCCATCGGATTCGATCGATTCGTGTGTCCTCCGGAAGAGTGCCCGTTTCTGAGGACAACGAAGAATTCTGAAGGCTGCGAGCCGCCGAAAGAGCTCAGGTCTCTTCTGACTCCGGCGCAGCAAGCCATGCAGGGATCCTCCTTCGGAACGATGCTCATCGTCGGTTTCTTCTTGCTCGGTGAGCTCTTTCTCGAAAACCACTTCAATCACGTTTCATTTTCAATCGGTTCAGGCTCTACTCTGATCGGACTCTTCGTCCGTTCCTCCTTCCGCCGTCCGACGTCTCCTGAATTCTGCGACGAGCGACGTCACCTGCTTCTTCCGATCCGCGCCGACCTCAACGACAACATCTTCTGAATGTTCTTGGTGTCTCAATGTACTCATGCCAATTCGCGCGGGGCGACGAACCTAGGCTACATTCACAACTACCAGTACTCTCTCCCACTCCCCACCCACTCTAATGATGATGTCACGCGGGTTTCCGAATCGTGTAATTCCCCCCTCTCTTCCCAGTACTTTTTCCTCTCTCTAGACTACATCTCTAGTATCATAATGAAATGGGCGAGGAGTGAAATGAAGGAAGTTCTTCTTCCTCTTCTCTCTCTCTCAGGCAGGAGAAGGAGGAGGAGGAGGCTAAAGCGATTCGAATCGAAATTGAGACGAAGAAACCCGATCGGCGGATTACGTAACCGAGTTTCTTTCCGAATCAATCAAAGTGGACAGGGGTGATAAGACCAGATGGACATGGGAATCAATCGGAAACATCGCCGACATGGCGACAATTGGACAAACGTTCTTCCGATCAGAGCAGCACCAGCTGGTCGACTTTCAGACTCGACACTTTCAGATACCGGTCTTCCGATCGAGCGATGAGATCCTTCTGACCGAAGATCGTCGAGTCGAGTACGCCTACACCCGTCGGATCAATCCGATTTAGTCGCCGTCGACCTGACGTCTTCATCAAGAGATACGTCTCCCAATTCGCACCTCATCAGAGAAGACAGTGCTGCTGTTTCTGGCGGAAAGAAAACTCGTTTCTTTTTATTTATCTTTTGCTTTTTGCTACGTCCTTTTCGAAAAGCCCGCGCCACACACGCGCGCGCGCGCCGGCCAAAACATCTGTGCCCTCGCTTTCGGCGACGATTGCGCAACGTCTTCTGCTTCTGGAGAGACGGGTTTCTCCATTTCTTCTCTCTTTCAGGCGTCATGCTTCCTCATGTCTCGAAGCAAAAAGATGCATATTTAATTGTCACCTTCGTCACGCGCAGCGCGAAAAGGTTAGCGCCCTTTCGAAAGTGAAAAAGAGAAGAGGTGCGCGCGCGCGCGTCTCACCGGAATAACCGCTTTTTCCCTGATGGGAACAAGAAGAAGAAGGAGTCTTCAGAAGAAGGCCAAGTGCCACGTCACGAAATCCCAACTGGTAAGAGAGGATCACTTAGTGTGACCATGTACACTGTACAACAGGGCGCTCTTCCCTTAATTAACTATCCGCTTCTCTGCCTTCCCATCTTTCTTTCGCCTCCCCAAAAACAAGCTGTCGCCTAGATTATACTAGAAATTACACTGTTTCGCGCGCGACGGCGCACCGTTACAGTCGGAGGGCCGGCGACCTTTCGGATGCAGTGTTCCCCCCGCCTCCTCAGACGACGTCTTCTTCTTCGGCTTCTTCGGCTTCTTCCCTCCTCGCCCCGCCCCCGTTGCCATTCGGCTTTAGTTAGCAGTGCTGCTTCGGGCTGCCCACTAAGATCCGGTCCTAGTCCCTTACCTTTCCATTTTCTCCCACCCCCCGCACCTTCTCCCTTTCTGCCACTATTATGATCCACCGCCTCGTCGCCACCGTCGCCATCTTGGCGGCGAACGGTTCGTGCCTTCTGCTCCAGTCTTCCGAGACTCATCTGAAACCCTTTCAGCCGCTTCGCAGTACTATGAGTGGCCCCAGCAGCAGCAGCAGCCTCAGTACAACTTTAATGGATACCAGCCCTTCCAGCAGCAGCCCCAATTCCAGCAGCAGCAGCAGTTCCAGCCGCAGCAGTATCAACAATTCGCCCCACAACCCCAGTTCCAGCCACAATATCAGGCCCAGCAGCAGTTCCAGCAGCCCCTTCAGCCGCAGCCCCAGCAGTTCTACCAACCGCAGCAACCGATCCAGTACCAGCAGCAGCCGCCTCCTCAATTCCAGCAGTCCTCTGCTCCGCCACCACCGCCGATCTACTCCCAGACCGTCATCATTCCACAGGCGCCGCCGCCTCCTCCAGAGGCCTACCAGGCACAGCAGTACTCGCCCGCCCAGCAGACGCCTGTGATGGTGCAGCCGGCCGACATTCCGAGATATCACCAGAAGCCGCAGGTGCCGGACGTCGCCTTCCAGCACGTGGACCGCGCCAGAAGTGTGCAGCAGGTGGATCTGGACAACAAGCTGTTCCGCGAGCAGCCGAACTCGTTCACGCAGAACCAGGAGAAGGTGAGTCGCGGTCTTCTCGCGTTCAGTTGCACCGTCTCTCTCTCTCAGTTCGAATGGGTTCTATTGGGTTGCAGATCACTCTGCTCGCGCAGCCACCTCCACCTCCACCACCTCCAGCACAGACTCAGCCACCTCTCGTACGAGCCTTCTTCCTCTTCTTTCCTCACTCCCGTGTCCATGTCCACTCTCATCCGTTTCCAGATTCGTGTCCCTCCGCCGCCGGCTCGCTTCGTTCCGTCCCTCAAGTCGCTCTACAACGTCGATCCGCCGAAGGTGTCGTCATTTGGTTGTCTAACATTTAACTCGCGTTTCTCTTTCTCCAGAATCCCTCGTACAAACCAGATGAGATTATCGTCGATGGACACCGTTCCGCGTATTTCGAGGACACTCAGAGAACCCGCCCGCAGGTACCCCCCCCCCCCCCATCCGTCCTCGTTCTCCTTCTTCTTCTTTTCCCTCCTAATCCCACTCGGTTCTCTCATTTGGACGTGGCCTAACTTTCAGAGTTCCAAAGTCCGTGTTCAGGGAGGAAACGTCCATTCGAGCTCGGCAACAGTTCCCCGACCGGCCCCGGCTCCACAGCAAGTCCAGCAGCAGACGTTCGTGAACCGTCCAGTTGAGGCAAGTGCTCCGAGTGCTCACTTGCTCCGTGAGCTCCGATTCTTTCAGCAACCACGGGTCGTCCGTCCTCAGCAGACTCGTCCCGCTCCAGTCCGTCAGCCGACTCGTCGGCCCGTCCCGCAGCCGCAACCAGCCACTCGTCCGGCTCCGGCCCCGCGCCCGGTTGCTCCGAAGAGCCACTTGGCTCCACAACCGGCTCCAGTTGCGGCGCCAGCGTCGACGGGACTTCCGAAGCCGAGAAACGCTAGCGAGAAGTTCTTTCAGTGCTGCAAAGGACGTAAAGTGAACAAGTCGTGCGAGAGAATCTGCAGTTTCGACGTGCTCTCCAAGAAGACGTTGACCGGCATGTTCCTCGGAACCGATCCTTGCCCGCAGCACCACGGACTCGATCTGATGCAATGCGCCGCCGATTCGGACGACCACACGCAGTGCTGCATCGAAAAGGAGGTCGATCGGACGTCGGCCGGCAAGAAGTGCCTCGGCTTCTGCAACATGAAGCCGGGAATCACTTTCCAAGCGGACGTCTCCATGCTCCCGTGCTGGTCCGTGCTCAACGACATCAAGCAGTGCTTCAAGGAGAACCTCGAGCGACAGCTCGCTGCTCAGTAATCATTTCCCATCAAACGGATCGCCCTTTGCCAACACAACTCGAATCTAGTCCTTGCCTTTCCTCTTCTATCCTAAATTATTATCACCCAAGTTTTCTTTCTCTCCATACCGTCCAGCCTTTCTTGTTGAACCGGTGTTGTATTATACTTAGTGAAAACAGTACAATAATGAAATCTAGAATAAAAATGAAGAAAATTCATCGTCATCGATTTTCCTAACTAAATTACTCGAAACAAAAAAACAATAACAAAATGATGGGCGGATGATAGCGCTACACACTACGATGAAACAAAAATATATGATTTGGAGGGAAAACGAAGAACAGCAGGTTTTCAGGGTCGGTTACTCATCAGATCAGGTTCGGGAATGAATTATTTAGCGCTTCTTGTCGGTGACGCTCAGGTAGTCGTTGTCTCCGATGTTCAGCATGAGTCCTCCAGCCGGAAGGAACGTCTTGTTTCCAGACTCCGACACAACTCTAGCGATCTTCTGAGCGGCACGGATCTTTCTCAGCTTCAAGAATCCAGGGTCGTTTCTCATGGCCTCTCCGAGAAGCTTCGCCGACTCGGCTTCTCCTTCCGCCTGCACGATTTTCTCCTGCTTCTGTTGCTTGGCGCGCTCGACGTAGAACGAGGCTCTCTGCGCCTCCTGAGCGGCAACCTGCTTGGCTTCGACGGCAGCGGAGTACTGCGGAGAGAAGGCCAGCTCGGTGAGCGACACGTCATCAAGGATGATGTTGAAGTCGAGAGCACGCTCGATGAGAGCCTTGCGCACGAGCATCGAGACCTATCAATTACAAGTTGAATGAAAACATTGTTTCAAAGGATTTACCTGCTGACGCTGAGTAATAAGCTGAGAAGCGTTGAATTTTGCAACGACTCCCTTGAGGACTTCGTTGCAGATGGATGGAAGAACGCGCTCTTCCCAGTTCTGTCCAAGTGTCCGGTAAATTCCGACGAGGTGCTCTGGGTTCGGTCGGGAAAGGACACGAAGTCCGATGTTGACCATTTGCAAGTCCTTGGATCCGGTCGGCGAGCGAATCTGAACACGTTTATCGTAACTAAAATTTCAGCGAGTGATAGTCTCACTTGGTTCGGTCTAGCGCGGATATCGTAAACAATCGGGTACTGGAACCATGGGACGCGGAAATGAAGTCCTTCCTTGTAGACATCAGTCGAAAGACCTCCGATTCTGTTGAACATAATAGCACGGTGTCCAGCCTCGACTGCAATTAATAACTTTGTCTTAGTTCAGAATACCGTATTTACTCTATTATAACGGCATGCCGTTAAGTTTATCAAAGGTCTTTTTTGAAAAAAAATTTCGTAAAATCCACAGGGGGGACCCTTACGATTTTGGGTTTTAGGTGCCGTTATATTAGAGACTGCCGTTCTATTAGAGGTGCCGTTATATTAGAGTAAATACGGTAAACTTGCTCACCGGTGAACATGGACTGCGAGATTCCGTAGACGGCGGCTCCGGCGGCAGCTACCAATCCGATTCCGAGACCGGCCCCTCGAGCCTTTTGGAGAGCTTGCTTCATTGCTTCTTGCCCTTGTTGCGCCATTTTGCTGAAAAAAAAACCATCACTACAGTTTTTGTCGAAACAATGATGCAAAACCGATCTTGCAAAGCAGAAAACACCCGGAAAGAAAACGAATTATTTAAAAAATTGAATTCTGGTGAAGAGCTATTCCACGATTATGAAATCATACTTGAAAATAATCTAGGGACCTTCTTGGTTAGAATTTTCCTTATTGAAATTTTGACTATGTATTTAGAAGCCGTAATCTAGGTTCACTAGTTTTACTCAAGCGGGAAACTGTGTGGAAATAGTAACTGAGAACCATTAAAACAATATTTTCTGAAATTTTAAGATGAAAAACCATGCTGAGAAAGAAAGAAATCTTGAAAAAAGAACAGAAAATAACGTTGAAAAATACGCTAAGAGTTGGTCGTCGCGAGACCCACTGGCGCAATCAGATCATGCGCCTTTAAACTTTCCGCGAGTAAACACGCGGAGAGAAGAGGCGCAGAGACGAGAATGCGCGGCAGTTCAAACGAGTTCTTCTAAATGGTGGTACTACGGAATAGAACTTTCCGCAATAGAACCCGCCACAATAGAACTCGCCGTAATAGAACTCGGACGAAATAGAACTCGGACAAAAAAGAACTTTCCGAAAAAGAACTCGCCGGAAAAGAACTCGTCGCGAAAGAACTCGCCGCAATAGAACCCGCTGCAATAGAACCCGCTGCAATAGAACCCGCCGCAATAGAACCGGCCGGAATAGAACTCGCCGGAATAGAACCTGGATTTCAAACCTGTCTTTTTCAAAGCTGAAACTATATTTTAGATCAAAATTTTTACGTATTTCCCTCCGGTGTGGTCGGTTTCATATTTTGACAGCTTCTTGTTCGAAAAAAATTCGGAATTACAGGCTAGCTGCTTAACTAAAGCTGAAAGTGCAAACGCGCTCCATTGAAATCCAGGTTCTATTCCGGCGAGTTCTATTCCGGCCGGTTCTATTGCGGCGGGTTCTATTGCAGCGGGTTCTATTGCGGCGAGTTCTTTCGCGACGAGTTCTTTTCCGGCGAGTTCTTTTTCGGAAAGTTCTTTTTTGTCCGAGTTCTATTTCGTCCGAGTTCTATTGTGGCGGGTTCTATTGCGGAAAGTTCTATTCCGTAGTACCACCTTCTAAATAGATAAATAGTGAGCTTTTCCACACCACATTCGTCAAACGGTTTCCGAATTTTTAGTAAAAATTTTTATTTGAAACAAACAGAATCGGGTAGAAAAAATACAACCAAAAACAATCACCAAGTATCACAATCGGACTTCAAATAAATTATGATTTTGTGTGTCAATTATTATTGGCAAACGAATAAGAGAAGAGAGAACAAAACAAGTAAAACGCGATGATCCCGTGGTATGAGAATTCTCGATTGCGGCAAATTAAAGCTCAGTCTTTGTGTCGGTCTCCTCTGGCTGCTTCTTGGCATCCTTCTCTTCTTCGACAGTCTCTTCACTTTTCTTCTCCTCCTTCGTCTTCTCTTCGGATTCCTTCTTCTTCTCGGCTTCGGCGGCAATATCATCGATATTGATTTTTCCGTCTTTCGCCAGATCATCCAGAGTCGTGATCTTTTTCATTTTTTTCATGAATCGATCAACTTCTCGGTTCAAGTTTTTAGTCTGAAACATGAAAATGAGAGCTGGCTTTCTATTGAGTTGGGTACCTTGGTTTCGACATCCTTGACGGTGATATTGAAGTCGTCAGTTTTCTTCTTCGTCTCCAGGTGCTTCTTCGAAGTCGCTATCCAAGTCTTAAGTTTTTCGAGCTTTGCCTTAAGAGCATCCCGATCTTCCTTCTTGAAAAGAGCCTTCTCTTCGTCCACATTCTCTCCCATGGTGGTAAGCGAGAACGTCGTCTCGAGGAGCGTCTCTAGATCCTTCATCTTCTTCGGAACTTCCGCCTCGAGCTCTCGTCTTTTCTTCACGCTTCTCACGATGTTCTTCAGTCCGAGGAGGTTGTCTGTGAACTCCTTCGTTGGTGTGTCCTTCGTCACGTCGTCTTCAAGCCACACGCGAATTCTCTTCACGTCTTCTTCCAGTTTCGACTTTTCTTCTTCCGACAAAAATTCAGTGAAGTCGGTCTCCTCCAAGTACTGAGAGCACTCGAAATTGAACGACTCCAGTTCGTTTTCAGCTGCAGCTCGTTCGGAAGCGAGCCTTTCCTTCAATGCGAACGTCTCCATTCTCTTCTTGGCCTCATTTACATCAAACTTGTTGGGAACGTAAGCGGAAGGATACGTATTGACGATACGAAGTCGAACAATCGAAGGCAGCTCCTTTTTCTTCTCCTCCACTTTCGTTTTGTTTCCAGTTTCATCCGTTCCGTTGACATTGGATTTTTCCTCGGAAGTGGCATTGGCTGTTGGTTCTGGAGTCGGCTCCTCCTTCTTGGGAGTCTCTTTCTCCTCCGGTTTGTCTTCGTTCGAAGTAGCGTCGTCGGTTGTCGGCTCTCCCTCCTCGGTCTTTGAGGAAAACAATCCACTGAGCGTGCTGGTGATTGCTGAAAATCGGGCTGAAACGGATTAGTACTGTCACAGTAGGGGGACTTACATCCAACAATTCCGGCAGACTTCGGTTCAAAAATAGCTTCGGCTCTTCTGACCCTGACGATTCCGGAAGCATCCAACTGGAAGCTAACTTTGACTCCCTTGAATTCGGATTCTTCACTCGATCTGTTCTTCAAGGCTTCCGCTAATCCGCTGATTTCGACATCGATGAGATTGTCGAGAAGAGTTCCGATCTCTTGAATCTGCTTCTTTGTTAGACTTTCAATGGAGCCGTACTTGAGCGCGATAGTGAAATCTTCAGAGTACGAAGTAAGCGAGATGGTCTTCGGATTCGTCGGGTACACCGAATTGGCAGCGAACAACGTCTTGACAACGTTCTTCTCCCCGACAACTTCCTCTGTCTTCTCATCCTTGACCTTGCTGACAAAGTGCACTTCGACCGGGAACAAAACCTTCTCTTCCACATTGAACGGCTTAACTTTGAATCCTTTGCTGAGATGAGCCGCTTGGAAGAGCGCTCCCATTGCCACGGCTTCATCGGTGTTCAGGAATTTTCCAATTTCTTTTCTGAAAAAAATCAAAATTGTTCAGCGACCTACTATCAAACGCCGATCAGTGGATCTGGTGTTAGCGATTCCGCCAATTTTCTTCTTTTATCGCGTCTCTAACAGTCGAACCGACCATCACAACGAATTGCTAATCGGCTCGGGTTGGAGAGACGCAAGGCCGCGGGAGGGGTCGAACCAGCAACACGCAGGCGAAAGGCGCGCGCACACCCGCCTGCACTACGGAGCGTCAAGGCAAACTGCGGAGGCAGACCCCTAGATATTGACGCGTGCGCGCTCGACTTACGTTCCAATTGTTTTCTGCACAACTTCTTGTACTTTCGGCACCCTAGTTCCGGCGCCCATCAATACAAACTGGTCGATGTCTTCAATAGGAATCTGTGCCATACGAAGAGCTTGCTCGATTGGTTCTCCGAAGCGAGATTCCATATCAGCGATCAGCTGGTTGAAATCCTCGCGGATCACCTTGATTTTGGCATCGATATCTTCATGAGCACTCTCGATCTGGGCAAAATGTTCAGCGTTCGCCGAGAGTACTTGCTTCAGTCGTTCAGCTTCCTTCGCAAACTTTGCCATCGCCCGTCGGTTCGTGTTCACTTTCGTCTTCGGTTTGTACGTCTTCTCGAACAGTTCAATCAAATGATCCCTAAGTCGGTTCGTCATTTCGATCCCTCCCAGAGTGCGGTCGAATCCGACTCCAAGAACGGTCATCTTCGGCTGCTTCTCGTACTTTTCCTTGACGAGCTTGAACTCGACGATAGTCGCAGTCGTCTTCGAGGCGCCCATATCGTAGATCATCAGTCTCTGCGGCTTCTCGGTGATTTCTTTGCGGCGGAAAATTCCGTGGCTCAAAGCGGCAGCGGTTCCGTCGTTGATCAGCTGGAGAACAGTGAATCCGGCCATTTGCGCAGCTCGCTCTACAGCCAACCTTTCGGCGGGAGTGAAGTACACGGGAACAGTGATCACGACGTCCTTGATCTCAACAGCTTGTGCGTACTCTTCAGTGAACTTCTTCGCGTTTGCAAGAATCATCGCCGTGAGCTCTTCGACTGAATAGCTCTCACCACCGAGCTTGAAGTGCACAGAGGAAGCGTTTCTCGGCTGTTCGTCAATCTCAAAGAACGTGTTTCTTTGTTGAAACAGCTCAAACGACGGATGTTTCATCGACTTTCCAAGCAGATCGTTGAGCTGGCCGTGGACGAGATGCGGGTAGCGGACTTGCAATCCGATGGCTGCGTCGGCGAAGGTACGATGCCCATCGTGAATCATGACGACGTTCGGCGTCTTTCTCCTAGATTCCGTGTTTAGTGCGATGTCCATCGGGATTCCCGGCTTTACGATTCCGATCTTCAGGAATTGAGTTCCTAGATCGATAGTCATGGCGGCCAGTTGTCCATCTGGAAATTCACATGCAAGAAAGTGAAAAAAAGGAACAAAGATATTTACCTGCGACGAGGAAGAGACTGCTTAGCAGGCAAGCAAACTCCGGTAACCGCATTCTGAAAAAAAAATTAGTTTCTGATCATGGGGAACAAAAAAGGAGGAAGATATCCGAACGACGAGAATACGTCTGGAAGAAATCAAAAAAACAGAAGATAGAATGTATTTTTATGCACAGGAACTTGAAGAGCAGGCGACTGGCGGCTGTTTGGCAAGATTACACGAGACGCCACGTGGCGGCACGTGCAATTAGAGCGGCGCGCGCGCAGAAACATCGAGAAGCGAAGAGAATAGTTGAGTTTGGATACAGTTTGAGCAAAATACTAGAGAAAATAGTATGAGAAGTGCCAAAATGACTAAATTATGGTAGCGGGGGAAAAATGACTATTCTTTAGATTCTTTGGATTTTTCGGACTCGATCTCCTCGTCGCGTTCCTTCTTGACGATTTTCAGTTTTTCGAGCAACACCTCTTGGAATCGCTGGCTGAAAATGAGAATTTGTCGAGAAGGTTCGGGAAAGCTAACCGGTAGAGGGGGGAGATCTCAGTGAGCAGGGCATGAAGTCCCTCGAAGTACTTGGTATGGATGTCCAGTTGTCGGAAGTCGCCGTTCATACAGTCGTTCCGATGCGAAGCGACTCGCCAGCCCTTCTGTGTCAGTTCGATGCAGTTAGTGTGGTTCTCGAGAGTGGTGACGTTGATGAAGACCAGCTGGGGAGTCCGGGGAAGCATCTCGCTGACGCCGATTGCGGCGGTTGCGAACATGTGCTCTCGCACGGCGGCCATCGCTTCCTCTTCCAACGTCGACTTCTCCATGTCGCATTCGCAGTTGTTCCTGAAGAGAAGCCATACTCTTTTTGTCTCTGCAAATCAATACTCACGAGCGAAGAGCCGGCTTCTTGACGTTAACTGGAGTCGTCGGGGGAGTCGTCGTCTCCGCCAACGATGTATCTTTCTCTGTTTGTTGGGTCATCGTCCTGAATCGAATATTGAGAAAAATGTAATTAGACATGAATTAGATATTGAAACACTGGTCAAAGCAGTTGGTAACAAATAAGGAACTGAGTGATATTTACATTTATTGGACTATAAAAGGCGGCAAATTGAGAAAATGGGGAATTTTGGCACAGGAAGAATCGGAAGAATCAAATAAATACGTTTCACTGCCTTTCGACAATATTGCACAGCTTCTCCAGTCTATCCATTTCAGATTTTGCCTGGAAAATATTTAAAATCAAGATGTTTAAAAGAAAAGCTCACCTGCGACAAACTAGCCTGGAACCGGGTGATTTTATCAAAAATATTATCCATGTTTTCTATTTTGCTGTCAATGACCTTAATTGTTGTATGTTTATTCGAGTTCCAATGGAATGGAGTACCTTTAGTTGCTCGGTGA
The DNA here is from genome assembly GCA_963570955.1 of Caenorhabditis afra. Lineage (NCBI taxonomy): Eukaryota > Metazoa > Nematoda > Chromadorea > Rhabditida > Rhabditidae > Caenorhabditis > Caenorhabditis afra. The sequence continues at coordinate 6,212,521 of OY751533.1, read as the reverse complement.
TCCCATTCGCGTGTGTGTTGGAGAGAATCAGGATAGTTCGCAACTCCTCGAGCACCGTGTTGCAGTCTTCCGACACCTGCGCCATCGGCAAGACGACAGTAGTCGACTGAAAATCACGTTTTTTAGGATGTCGGGGGAGGCAAGGAGTACAAGTCCGCTGACGATCTGCGACACATTTTGAATGTTTACCACGATGGAATCGACGTTATCCATCGTACCTCGTTCTGTAAATCAACAGTTGTAGAGGAGAAGCAAGTACACGTTGTTTAGGAACGAACAGCGCAGAGATGACGTGGACAACCACGAGCAGACTGCTTATCGATTGAAAATAAAATAACAAAGTGGGTTGAGTGAGACAAAATAGAACCGGTTTCTTTTTTTATTTGCCTCAAAATCTGAAGAAACACCGACAGAAAAGAGAAAGAGAGGGAGAACGGCAGCGCTACGCGGTTCGCCGAAACAAATCCAATTTCTTGACGTGTGTGGGCAAACGCGCTCCATCGCACACATTTTTAGCGAGCGAATTTCGAAAAAGCTCATCATCTTTTTTTAAACGTGGCGGCCTGCTGATTTGGCGGGCAGAGATGGAAACAGCTGATAAGAAGAGGCATAAAAGAACGGAAATAAGGGTATTGAAATCAGTTCCAAGTTTTCCGAACCATGGGAGTCGAACTGTCTTTGGACCCGCCTGTGTGCCCGATCCAGGCCAACGGAGGTGTCTCGAAGCACAAGATCATCAACCACTGCGACAAGATGCTCGCCTACAAGGTCCTCCCCGAAAGTCTACTGACGTCGTTCGTCACGTCTTCTGTTTCAGGTGAAGTCGTCGAACAACTCCAACTACAGCGTGAACACCATCTACGGCCTGATCCAGATCGGCTACACGGCTGACCTGGTGATCACGAGAAAGGCCGGCAAGCCACAGGCCGATCGTCTCGTCATCCAGTTCGCGGCCGTCGAGCAGACGTGCCGCGATCCGAAGGAGCCGTTCGCCTCGGGAGCACCGGTCGGCGAGCTCTGCGGAGAGACGATCATCAAGTTGTCGGCCGCCGAATAGGAACAATGTCAAGAGATCTATGAACAAATGAAGCGTATTTTCGGATATTCCTTGTTTTTCCTGAACTTTTAACCGAAATTGCTCGATTTCTTTATCCGGTGTCGCCAGAAATCTCCGTCTTTTTTTCAAAACGTACGTCGTTCTTTGATGTTACCGACCCAGAAACCTTCGGATCCGTTGCAATGGGCTCGTAAAGTTTCGAGGCGACCGGCATAAAAGCGGTCGCGAAAGCGCTCTCCTCACTTCAAAAGTAATGATTCTCCTCTTGCTGCTGACTGTTCCGCTCGTTTCAGTCTACGGAATCGGCACGAATCCGAACCCTCTCGGATGCGAGCGAGTGGTTCGTGACGGCTCGGCAGGCATCTTCAAACGTCCTCTTTCTTTGTTTTCAGTACGGCGACTGGAACTATCAGAACTTCCAACGACCTATGCAGATCGGAGACGAGATCACTTTCAACGGAACCGTCAACTACGGAGCGGTGATGAGGTGTTTAAGAGAAAGGATAAGGGAGAGATCTGAACCCGCTTTTCCAGTCAAGCAATCAACATCGTCGCCGCGAACGGAGACATCGTGATCCACATCCGAGAGGATATGCCCTCGCCCAAAGTGATCTACGACAACTGGATTGCGGCTCAGGATCTATGGGTGCGGCAGGAGTTCGGAGGACAACTGTTCATTCCCGGACAGCCGTTCCAGATCAAACTTCAGTTCGTCATTAGATTCAGATGGTTCTCTTACCATCTCCTTCAGGTACACCGGCTCAACTTTCGAGATCTTCTCTGGCAACTACCACGCCTACTCGTTCGTCCTGAGAACGCCTTCCTCGTACCAACTGGTGTCTTCGAAGAGCATCGGAATGCAGGTCGTCAACTGGACGGAGCTCAAGTGCATCAATCCGCCAGTCACGGCTGCTCCGGCGATCACGACCACACGAAGAAGAGGCGACGGTGGAAACGGAGGAGGAGGCGGCCACGGAGGACATCATCACGGGAAAGGAGGTTACAAAGGAGGCGGCGGCCGATTCGACAGTGATTCCAGCTCTGGAAGCAGCGAGTTTTGCGACGAGTGAACTGGTGACAATAAATCGAGACCAACTTGAAATGCGTTGTCAAAAATTGATTTTTGATCTGAAATTGCAGCAGAAATCTTTGTAAGCTTCTCGTAAAGACGATCGTTGCGTTGTGCTCGTAAACCATCGGTGCGCGCGAATAAAAGCCGCCGTTGTTCAGCGTTCCGTCGCAATCAACGATGCTTCTCCTTCTACTGGCCTTCGTTCCTGCAGTCACTGCTAGTCTAGGATGGAATCCGACTGCTCTCGGATGTCAACGAGCGGTATTTACTTGATCTTCCCGTGCTCCTCAACCCTTACTGTCTTTCAGAACGGCGACTACAACTACCAGTCCTTCTTCCGTCCGTTGATGATCGGAGACGAAATCACCTTCAACGGGACCGTCATGTGGTCGGCGCCGCCCGGGGTCGGGACGAGACAGGAAATCGATATTCTCGCCGCGAACGGAGACATCGTCATACACATCCGACAGGACATGCCCAATCCCACAGTGATCTATGACAACTGGATTGCGGCTCAGAATCTGTGGGTGCGGCAGGAGTTCGGAGGGCAGCTCTTCGCTCTCGGACAACCGTTCCAGATCAAACTCCGCTACACCGGCTCAACGTTCGAGATCTTCTCTGGAAACGCTTACGCCTACTCATTCGTCTTGAGAACGCCTTCCACATATCAACTGGTGTCTTCCAGAAGTCTGGGAATGCAGGTCATCAACTGGACAGAGCTCAATTGCATCGACGCTCCAGTCACCGATGCTCCCGAGACAACAACCAGAGACAGAGGAGACGGAGGCAACTGGAACGGCGGAGGCGGACACGGAGGCGGTGGACACCATCACCATCACGGAAATGGACATGGTCACGGTCACAAGGGAGGCTACGACAGCGACTCGAGCAGCTCTTCGAGCGGCAGCAGCGAACTTTGCGATGACTAGAATAAACGGTTGCTTTGTGTTCTCATCTTCAATCGGAAACATCAAACTAGAAGCGTTCCGAAAAAGATTATCGCTGCAACGTGCTCGTAAACTCTCCGGACGACCCGAATAAAAGCAGCCGCACTCGCATGCTTTCCTCAGTTCCTCAGAGTTGTTCTCCTCCGAATGCGGCTTCTTCTCCTTCTGCTAACCGTTTTTCTCGGCTCAGCCTCTGCTGGCCTTGGAATGAGCCCGAATCTTCTCGGATGCGAGAGAGCGGTTCGTCGTCAGCTCGCGGCATCCCACTAGATCCGACGTTTTCTTTGCAGCCAGGCGACTACAACGTCTACAACTTCAAACGCGCGATGCGAATCGGAGATGAGATCACCTTCAACGGGACCGTCATGTGGTCGGCGCCACCGGGATCCAGGACGAGACAGGAAATCGACATCCACGCGACGAACCGAGACATCGTCATCCACATCCGTCAGGATATGCCCTCCAACACGGTCATCTACGACAACTACATTGCCAGCCAGAGCAAGTGGAACCGGCAGGAGTTCGGAGGGCCGCTCTTCGCACTCGGGCAGCCGTTCCAGATCAAACTCCGCTACACCGGCTCAACGTTCGAGATCTTCTCTGGCAACATCCACGTCTACTCTTTCGTCCTGAGAACGCCACCTTCGTACGCACTACAAGCTTCCTCGTCGCTCGGAATGCAGGTCATCAACTGGACACAGCTCAACTGCGTCGACTCGCCAGTCACGCAGACGCCACGACGCACAACGAGAAGAAGAGGAGACGGCGGCAACTGGAACGGTGGAGGTGGTGGACACGGAGGAGGCGGACATAATCACGGAAAGGGACACGGTCACGGTCACAAGGGCGGAAAGGGACGCTTCTCGAGCAGCTCTTCCAGCAGTGAAATGTGCGACGACTGATGAATAAATAAACAATGACAATAAATGTTTGTTTTCCGGTTCCTCTTTTCTGTCGGATCAGTTTCTCACTGAAAAGTTGTGAATCGGTGTGGAAGAACAGAAGTTCGGTCACATTTGGGAACTGTTGCTCCAAATGATAAAATCAGAAAAAGTGACAGAAAGCGACGCATCTTTTGTGTGTCAGTCGACGAATTGGAGAGAACGATTCGGGCATGGAATACAAATATTTGAGAGTGAATCACAACGTGTTTCGCACTTGTTCCTTCCCAATCTTCACTTTCACGGAATAAATCCGTCCGGAAGAAGTCACACTTCGGTTGTTGCCCTCTTTCTTTGTTTCTCGCCACCTGTGGCTCTCCATTCCGTTTATCGATCTGTGTCCGCCCCTATCAGTAGTATAGTGGGAGGGCGTGAGTGAGTCACAGACACGCTTTTAACACTGTTCTCGTCGTGTCTCACTTGAAATGCGTCGAGAATGACGACTCCGAGACCGACGCATCTGCACAGGAGGTCCTCCTCCAAGTGGGTCCCTCCTTCCGCACCCCTTCACAATCCGATCTCCATTTTCCGCGGCCGGAACAACCGTGAGACTGGGTGAGTCATCATTTTTTCCTTCCTTCCGCTTCCCTCTCGAAAGTTCTGTTCAGTTCGCGAGTCATCCGACCGAATCACCTGTTCGAGAGTCCCCGCTATGAACTGAACAACTACCGCGACTTCACCGACAATCAGATCTCCACGACAAAGTACACCATCTGGAACTTTGTCCCTTTGAACATCTGGCACCAAATCTCGACTAAATACGCGAACCTCTACTTCATTTTCATTGCCATCCTCAACTGGGTACCGTTCTTCGACGCCTACACCCGGTACGTCGGTCTGATTCCGATCAGTTTCGTGCTCGGAACCACGCTGATCAAGGACGGAATCGAGGATTATCGACGGTGGAAATTCGACAATCAGATCAATACGAAGACGTGCCATGTGTGGGATAGGGACAGATGCGCGTTCCGGAAGACCGAGTGGAGGTACATCCTCGTCGGAGACTTCGTGCACATCTCCAACGATCAGGACGTGCCGGCAGACGTCATTCTGCTTCGGTGAGCAATTCAGATGCATTCCGAAAGATGCAGAAGCGAAGTCTTCTGCATTTCAGATCTTCAAACGAAACGGGCACTTGTTACATTGAAACTTGCAATCTAGACGGAGAAACTTCACTGAAGCAAAGAATGGTTCCGGCGAAAATAATAGGATATTCAGAAGTGAGAAAAATCGGAGAATGGAAGCATTCGTCGATGAGAATATGTTTCAGAAGGATTCGACGTTCAAACCTTCTGACTTTACTGGAGTCGTGACTTGCGAAAAGCCGGACAAGAGCATCTACACGATACGAGCCAAGATCGAATATGAACCAGGTGCGTCGGAAGGGAAAGAAGAAGTCATTGTTCGAGTTTTTCAGGAAAGACAGACGTTATAATAAAAGAAAACATGTTGCTCCGCGGCTCGCGCATCAAGAACACGACGTTCGTAGAAGGAATCGTTGTTTACGCGGGACACGACACGAAAGTGATGCTGAACAACGGAAGAGCGCCCCATAAAACGTCGGGCATCGAGAAATTGACTAACAAGTGAATAAATGGGAAGGAGTTGGAAACATTAACGTCTTCTTCAGGTTCATCATCGCTTGCTTCTTGATGCTTCTTGTGATGGTTATCTATGGAGCGGCGGCTTCCGCAGTTTGGGTCAAAGACAATCCGGTCGACAGACAGGTTCATCATTCCGGGGGAGAACATGAAAACTTATCGGGTCTTCTGATTCACTTTCATTCCGTTGAGCGAGTCGGTGCATTTTTCTAACTGACTTTCCGCCGCCGTCGCCACCTGCAAAACAATGATTCCTTTCTTTTTGAGGCCCTTTCAACTTACATCTTTCCTTCTCTGTTTTTCCCGTTTCATGGCCTTTTTCTCCAATCGAACTATCCGAGTCGATGCAATTTCCTCTTTTGTTTTTGGCCTCCTAGACATTTTCTCCTGAAACGAACTAAAAAATTGAAAACTGCCGCAAATTTGCTTTTGCGCAAAAAAGGCCCCTTTTTTACCGATTCGCAATAGAGCGCACTTGCACTGGGCGGGAGGGAGTGAGTGGGAAGAAGAGACGCAGACGGAATGAGTTGCAGATTCCGTTCGTCACCTCGAACACTCCACAGCCGTTCATCGAGGGATTCATCGGAATCGGTGCGTTCTTCATCAACTACCAGCTGCTCGTTCCCATTTCACTGTACATCACGGTCGAGATCATCAAGGCTCTTCAGATCTACTTCATTAGCAATGACATTCAGTTGTACGACGAGAAGTCGGTAAGATTCGGAGTCGAAGAAGATACTCTCGACATCTTTTCTATTTCAGGACAGAGCCATCGATTGTCGCTCGCTGAGCATACCGGAAGAGCTCGGAACTGTCACACACGTGCTCTCGGACAAGACGGGAACTCTCACCGAGAACATGATGATCTTCCGAAATTGCGCATTCGATGAGACAGATTACGGCACGGAAGGCTCGAAGTCCAACCCCGATAAGGCGGTCCGATCGGACGAGCTCTACTCGAGAACGCGAAATTCGATGCGTAGTCCCATTCAAAAACACTTTTTCGCCAACATCTTACTCAATAATTCGGTCGTCGTGAATCGGATTCCGCACACCGACGCACTGGAATTGGGAAGCTTCGAGGGCGGAGCGTACAACATCGGGAACTCGAGTTTCTATGACGTCACCGAGGAGAAGTACAAGGAGATGCTGGCGGCGATCGGGAAAGAACCGGCCGAAGACGACTTCCGAAGGCCCAGCGAGTGAGTGAGAAGACGTGTGGGAGAGGCGGAAGAGTCTGTTTCAGTCTGGGATTGCCGGTGACATTCGACGACCGTCTCACTGTGATCGCGGAGGAAGACACTCCAGCCGACTCTCCGATGCCTCCGATCTCACCGAAGGACACACCGCCGGAAGGATCCACTCCGAGTCCGGTGTCTCCAATCATGCGGCCCCTTTCCTCCCTTTCTTCTTTCTCCAGAAAAGTGTCGACTGTAGTCAGACGAAGCATTCTGAGACCCATTTCAGACATGTGAGTTTGTGTGTGTCACATTTCGTTCTGATGACTGCTCCTCATTCAGAATCCCGGTTCGAAAGAGACTGATTTCATTCAAGCAGCAAGACCTGAATCCTTATGAAGCGGAGAGTCCCGACGAGCTCGCTCTCATCGAAGGAGCTGCTCTCTACGACTACGTGCTTGTCGAAAGAGCAGCCACGAGTGTCACGATTTCGACGCCCGAGAAGGCCGAGAAGCGGTACGAGCTGCTTCTGACGCTGCCGTTCGACGCGACGAGAAAACGGATGTCGGTCGTGGTGAACTCTCCGAAGGGCCCTCTGATGTACTGCAAAGGAGCCGACTCTGCGGTCATGTCGAGGCTGGAGACTCGCGACGACGAGAGAGTCACGGCGATAGAGAGTCATCTGGAGGCGTACGCGAAGAAGGGACTCCGGACGCTGTGTTTCGCGATGAAGTACATCCCGCAGCAGGAGTTCGACGACTTCTTGCACTCTTACAAATTTGTGAGCAAGCGCCTCAGTACTTTGTCATTCTCTCTGGTTTCAGTTGATGGAAGACGCGTCGCCCGACAGGGAAGCGATGCTTTCGGAGAAGGCGGACGAGCTGGAAAACGGGCTGAAACTGTGTGGAGTGACTGGAATCGAGGACCGACTGCAAGACGGCGTGGCAGACACACTGTGCGCTCTCAGAAGTGCTGGAATCCAAGTGTGGGTGCTGACGGGCGACAAACTGGAGACTGCGCAGAACATCGCCACGTCCAGTGGACTGTTTCATCCACAGAGATCTCTCAAGTGAGCTTTCCCCTCTACAGATTCCAGAATTCTATTTTGGTTTTCAGAGTGATCGAGTCGGAAGCAGATGCGGAGGAAGCGAGCGAACAGGCCGGACTGAACATCATAATGTCGCCGACGGCTATTCGATTGGCGCAAGACGGAAATCCTCATCTCATGGAGACACTCAAAAAGTTCGTGTCGTCAACCTCCAAACACTCGATTCTCAATTTCAGAGCAAAAACAGTCCTCTGTTACCGGATGACGCCTTCGGAGAAAGCGACGATAGTGAACACCGTCAAGAGCAGAATCAAGGGAAACGTGCTGGCGATCGGAGACGGAGCCAACGACGTTCCGATGATTCAGGCGGCGCACGTCGGCATCGGAATCGCCGGGAAAGAAGGACTTCAGGCGGCGATGGCGTGTGATTTCGCAATCGCCAGGTTCAAGTTTCTGGCACGTCTTCTTCTCGTACATGGACATTGGAGCTATTATCGACTGTCCAACACCTTCCTTTACTTTCTGTACAAAAACGCTGTAGGTTCTGAAATGACATTCGGAATCTGAAACCACCGTTTCAGAATGCCGTCTTCATCATCTTCTACTATCAATTCTTCAACGGTGCTTCTGGAACGAACATTGTGGATCCGATCTGGGGAGTCATTTATCCGATCGTCTTCACGAGTGTACAGCCGATAGTCACGGGAGTGCTGGACCAAGACGAGGACGACGAGACTCTGATGAGTCATCCGGAGAAGTACGTCATCGGAAGAGAGAACAGACTGTACACGTGGAAGCACTTCTGCCTCGACGTCGTCGACGGCATCTACCAGGCCGCCGTGATCTACTATATCGCCCATCTGGTAGGTGTCTTCTTCTGATGCTTTATATCGTGTTTTGATCTCTTCCAGACGCTCCAAGACTCCGACGCGGGTCTCTGGGAAATGGGATTCTATATCGCCACCAGTTCGATCATCGTCAATTCAGGACACCTGGCGTTCCAGGTCCGTTACTGGCACTGGCGTCTCGTCTTCCTCTTCTGCTTCTTCATCTTCCTCAGTTTCGCCTACTTCTTCGGCGAATGCCTGTCTTCAGCCGCCTCGATGGTCCCCGATCCGCCCGTCTGGATGCCAGTTCATGCCGTCTCAGACGGCCGTTTCTGGTTCTCTCAGATTATCACTGCGATTGTGGCACTCTGCCCGAGGTTTGCTCTTCGAGTCTGCGAGGAAGTCAAGTGTTCGGTTCCAGATTCACGGCGCTCTGTCTGCTCTCCTCTCTGAACACGGGAGCCTCGTCTGCTCAATGAGTTCCGTGTCCCTTTCTGTAAATATGCGGGTCTCTCACTCAGTTCCTCGGGTCGATCTGATACAAACGGGTACTACTACTGCTTCAATAAATCAAACAGACGACTCTCTCGCTCTCTTTCTCTGAGGTAACCGAAAGATTTCACAGCTCGATAACGAGTCGCATTTGCAGAACAACCAGCTTTCAAAATGCAAAAACGTTTGCAGTACTTCAACTTCAAACACTGACTCTCTGTGTACACACAGTCTCGCGTCTCTCGGCTCTCGCCCGACCTTCTCGCGCCTTCTCTCTCTCTCTCCCACGGCACTCATGGCGCACTCGTCAGCTGATCGTCCGCATGTGTCGGCAAGTTCGTCCTCCATCCCCCTCCCTCCCCCGCTTCTTCCTCTGTTTCTTCTCCTTCGCATCTCCTCTGATGTTGATTGTTTTTGAATTTTATTTTACAAATCTCTCTCCTTCCAGCAGCGAGAAAGGACGAAAGCGGACGATTTAGTAAACATATTGTGTTTGTGTGTGTCGCTCTCGCTCCCGCCACCGACCGCCTTCCTATTCTCCCCTCCCGCGCCCGCTGTTTTTGGTTTCCAGTTCTACTACTACATTCGCGAGAGCGACCCCGTTATTTTTCACTTATCGGCCAGTCTTCTTCTTCCATTGGGTCAGGGTCTTCCTCTTCCTCTCTTCCTTCTGCAGGCCGTAAATAGCCCTAGATTTCGAAATCGAGTTTCGAAACTGTTCGCGAAGTCTCTGGAAATGATGAAATTGCAATAGAGCGAGGGTGCATTGCCGTTGGCTTCGCGCGTACACCAACAGTTTTCAAATTCGAATGGCAAGTTTTGTTGCGCGCGCGCCCTCGGTCTGTTTGACCTTTCTTTTCGAAATCTGACCTCTCTCAGCAATGCGCCCGCCAAAACACCGTCTTCAATCTTCAAGCAGTTTTCTGTCCTTGGCTGTCGCCTTTCTTTCTGACGGCCGACGGGGTTTTCTTTTGCTTCGTCGGTCGTTGTTGTAATAAAAAAAACAGCGCAGAACAGCACATGACTGACCACGGTCCACTCCTTTTTCCCTTTGTCACCATGTTTGTTTCACTCCTCTCCGCAGCTCTCCTCTTTCCACCCGATTACCTGATCATTCCGTTCATTTTCCAGGCAGAAGCCATGTTCGAGCTTGCGTTCATTGCTGCGCTTGTCGGCGTCGCGGCGTACATCTTCCTGACGCTTCGCAAAAGTGGATTCTTCGTCGCTGTCGAGGTAAAATTGTTCATAAGTTTATTTGTTCTGTATTTCCTATTTTCAGCCGTCCGTGACTACGTCGCCAAACCATCTCCAGAAGCCACTGACCGTTTACTACAAGTATCACCTTGGCCCTTATGCGAATGCCGTCCGGATCATGGATGAGGCTAAGCAGGTGATCGCGTCGAACGCCGCCACCTACTTCGGAATCTACTACGACAATCCGGAGACCACCGACGCACACTTCCTGCAGTCGGCCGTCGGAGTCGTGTTCGGAGTGGATGGACAGAACGAGTACAGCGAGGAGAAGGCGCAAGAGCTCGTCGACGCCGGATTCGAGAAGATGGTGCTGCCGAAGGTAGAGCGTGGAGTGCAGGCCGTGCAGCCATCGACCGGCGGATATCTCTCGTTTATGGCGCTGCTCTGGTTCACCTACGCCACCCTCAGAAAGTACATTCTAGACAACAAACTGGAGACGAAGTACGCCGTCGAGTTCTACACCAACGACGATATCTCGGTCCTCTACCCGCTCGACAACGCCGACGAGTTCCTCGTGAAGAACGTGAGTTTGTAGCCGATGTGAAGATGAAATGTTTCTTCTTCTCTTTTCAGTACCAGACGATCGACCAGTTGGAGAGCGACGCGGCGAAGAAGAGATTCGACTCGTCGGAAGAGGACAGCGAGAGCGAGCCAGATGCGGAGGAGGACGAGAAGGACGAGGAGGAGAACTAGACGGCCGCGACATCAACCGAACATTCATTCACACGAACTGCCTTTCTATCCTGACTATGTGTACCTTATCATAATCCGTCCATTGTAAACATTTTGACACCATAAAATTGATTGAATTTTTTGAATGCACAGATCGACGATCTCGAGTGGAGCTCCGATCCCCACTTGAGCTCTCCTCTTATCACCTAGCCGCCCCTCCCAAACCCAAACTCTCGAGAAATGTCTCCATTTTGTTGCCCTCCCAGTCATCAGCTCTCGCGTGGCTTTGATGATGAAAAGTTCAAAGTTGAGTGAGCGATGATGATGAGTAAGCCGATTTGCATAGTAATAAGCGGGGCACTCCTGGGCCCCCCTCCGTCTGGTTTTTGATGTCTTGACGGATTTCATCTTTCCGTGGTCCTCCCCCCGTTTTCTCGAAAGAGATGATAATTATTGGACTCGTCGGGCGGGGTGCCCGGCGCGCATCCTGTCACCAATTTTTCCAGAGCGAGGGGTAAATAGGAGGGGAGAAGAGCTCATAAACCGAATACGGGCGGCTCCTACTCACTCGAGTTTGGTTTACATTCTGGGTTCATTTGGTGCTCCGCGAGCTTGCGGGCTCAGAGATGAGCAACACAGTAGCCGAGACGACCTTTCTTTCGGGTTCCATAATAAGCTAGGCCGGATTTGAAGACGTCCCGATTGCTTCTCAGAAATGATTCATTCGGCTAGACAGACAACCTCATCTCCATATTCGCGCCCCCTCTTTCGTTGTGCTCCAATGTGCTCCGCGAGCCCCCGGGACAATTGCTCTTCTCAGCGGAAATTGGCGGTTTCCGGGCCGCTCGCCGAGAGCCGCAAAGTTCATCATAATTGTCATCTGGCGTGTCACAAACCGCCGCCAAACGAGAAAAAAAAGTTGACTCGCTCTGGAAATGTATGCGGGAAAACGGGCGGCACGAGCTTCTTCTCCTCCTTCTCTATTTTCGCGGCGAGACCCTCCCTCGCTCATCCCAATCTTTCCTTTTTTCTCAGAAATCAGTCTGTCGCGGCGAGATGAATTCGATTGAGAGCGCACAAAAAGGAAAAGTGGGCGGAGTCTCTCGGCGGAGAGCTCGTGCAGAATTGCATTAGATTCCACGCGATTGTCGTCGAAGACATCATGGTTTTGGTGTTGGAGTCATGCGTTTTCTCATATTTCGTCTCTTCTTTCTTTCCTTGATTTGATCTACTATGACACATGGCGCTGCTCAAGAATCAGATTGTACTCGTTTCATCCATCCCCGTCGGTTTCCAGTCTCTCTCGCTGAAAGATCGACCCGAATTGAAGATATTCTGTTCCGTCGTCTCGCTCCGCCGATTCCCTTTGTCCGGCTGAAAATCGCCCGTTTCCGGCCGTCATCAGCCCGATAAAAAGTGCTGTGTTTATCGTGTTCGCCTGTCCGAATCCATCATAATCATCCTTTTCTCTTGTCATTTTATGGCCTGCGGGCACGGAAAAACGGGCGCGTTCTGCCGGAATTTGCATAACATTCGACGATGTTTGCATGTTTGTTTGATTCCAGCTAGAAACTTCCGCGATTCGCTCGTTTCGCCGCTTCTAATCAAGATAATGCACTCGCACAGGGGCTTCTCCTTCGTGATTCTGTAGTATTAGGGGACACGAGAAGACGTCGAAGGGGGAGAAGAAGAAGAAGAAGACACACCAATGATTAGCAACCAACCATGTTCTCCTTTTACATCCTTTCCTCCATTTTCTGCTTCTTTCGTTTCTTTTCGAGCCATCGCGAACACCTCGGGAGCAGCGTGTGTCTCGGAAATTAAATTCGATGCCACTGGAAAAGAAGGAGGCATCGAAAACATGTAACATGGAAGGATGCGAAAGATATCCGCCTCCTTCTTTCTTTTTCTTTTTATTACACTTAATCGTGGCAATTAAAGCCATCCGCAGGGACGCTCCGATGCGCCCGCCTCTTTTGTCAACAAATGGCTCGAAACGAGTGACCTCATAGCCGCTCGCTCCTCACCTCTTCCTCGTCCGATAAATTAACAACAAAGGAGGAGCCAACAAAAGAGCCCTCCCCCGACTGCTCGGCCCTTCTTCCTCGTCTTTTTTCGCTTCCTTCGGCCGGTCCCAAGTGAGCCAGAAGGGGGCTCCTGCTGGCTGCCAATTTTATTTGCGGTTCGAATTAGATTCGCCAATTTTCAATTTTCCGCTCCTTCTCTTCTTCTTCTCCTCCTCCTCCGCTCCAAAAAACAAATCGCGAGTTTTCTAAAAATGGGTTCGAAACGTTTTCGATCAAACACCTGCACCTGCAGCCGATTAATTGTTGGGCACCCGGAATGTCTGGGCGGCCCGTCTCTCTCCGTTTTCGTGGCCGCCGCCGCAAAAACTGGGGGAAATCGGACTCGCGATCTCGCTTCGTTCATTAAGCGGCTCCCCCCTTATAAACACATTCTCAGGTTTCTTCCGAATCCCTGGAAATCGCGCTTCGGGGCACGCGCGGCGCGTCTGCAGCCCTCCCACCTACGTCCTTTTGCACAGACCCTTCTTTGATCGGTAAATAGCAATGTGAGCCCATCATATGACGATGGGAGGGGATGCTCATTGCTCAATTAGCGGATATCCCAAGAGGGATGGGAGCACCTTGAAGACTGAAGACGTCAAGAGTCAGAAGGGCGGCTCATTTGGTATGCACATTCGGACGGAAGTTCGCCTCGTTTTCCTCGGGAAGACGGAGAAGAAGAGGCACTTTTTTCGCTGGTTTCCAAGTGAATCTGGGCTTGAATGGGAAAGAAGCAAAAGAAGAAGAAGAAAAGCTTTTGGTGGAGCGAAGGTTTTTGAACAGCCTCTCCTCTCCTTCCTTTGAAACTTCTTGCTCCCGCCGAATGACGTGCCTATTTACCGCCCCGTCAAGTGCTGCTCCCCCTCAGACTAGCTGATTATCTTTTCGTCAAACACGCAATCTCGGATTCAAAAACGAAGGAGGTCCTCCGAGTATCGTCTTACGTCTTCTTCTTCTCGGCCTTCTGCTTCTTCATCACACTTCCGCTTCTGGAATCTTCATCCTTCCCACCACTCGCTCGCTCTTTCTCTTTTGTCTTTAGTCGCCGTGGTGTGGAAAGTGGGAAAACCCGCCGAAAACAGCAATTGTTCTCCTCCCTCCCCCTCGCGTTCTCCGTTTTCAGGCAGATCTTGGATTTCTCCAAATGTATCTGAAAACGGACACGCTTGTAGTTCTGGTGCTGAAAGAGAGAGAGAGAGAAACGCGAATCTTGTTTTGAGTGAAGCCCCCAATCGACGCTCTAATGAAGTTGTCCAAGAGCCTCGCAACTAAATAGTGCACGTCTTCTGCTCGTGACATCTCCGAATTAGGCCACTTCTTGCTGCTGCTCGGATTCTTTATTATTGGACACCTCACTGTGCCGGAGAGATGACCAAATAGCTCCATTCTTTTCTCTTGTTTTCTGGTCTCTGGAACTGGTCGATGGAATCGCTAATTGCTGCTGCCCCCAGCAATTTTTTCATCCTTCGATCCCAAAATAGTGTCTAGAGACGGGAGGAAGGTTGATTGAATTCGAATTCGAAGGCGTCGGGTGGGGTACGGTAGTCGTCGGGGGCTCTTGTTCCGTGTTGCGAACGAGCTTCTCGCTTTCCTCGTGCCTCGTGCCCATTCTCACACGCACAATGAACCTTCTCTCTTGGGCTCTCACACGTACATTCGTCTCCTCCTCCTCCTTCTTTCAACCAACAATAGTAGCGGGCTCGCCGAGCAACTCCAGGAAAAGGAAAAAGTCCACATTTGTATAATCCACCCCATAAATCATTCCTGTCTCCCTTCTCTTTTTTCCTTCTTTTCTTCTTCTTTCCCTTTTCCCATAACTTGCCATCCATCAGACAGATGTTCACCCGGAACGAGACGGTGAACACGTCCGTCACACACGGATTCGAGGATCTCATCACGTACCACATCGTGAATACCTCGCTCGGAGCCATCTCCACCCTCGTCAACACCCTGCTCATCGTCATTTTCCTCACCTACCGTCCTTTTAGAACTCGTTATGTGGTGAGTGACCCTTCAGAAAACGTTCCCCACTTTCTGATCTTCCGATCTGCAGCTTCTGATCCTGCTCAATGTGGGCGACCTCATCAACAGCATGGCCATCGTTCTGACGGGCCTCAACCGCATCGAATTGTACTCAACGGCGATCCGAACGATGACGTTGCCGGTCAGAACGTCGCTCGAATGCGCCGTCGAGCCGTGGCTCATTCTCAAGCTCATCGGTAAGGAGGCCTGCGTTGTGTGGCGTGAAAACGTCGATCCGGGGGTGTACTCTTGCAATCCGATACCCCCTTCTTCTTCTTCGTCTTCTTCTCGCCGAAAAGGAAGAAGCCGTCGCACACTTCCGTTCTATGACGTGGAAGTCAGGCGCGTAATCCATCTGTAAGGGACCCGCCTGGCGAGAAAGAAGGGAATTCTGGATGAGGGGCGATTGTAAACAAACACTTAGGAAGTGCAATGAAAGAGAAAGAGAAAAGGGATATTGTCGAAAACACGCCTTGTTTTCCCTCGGACCACTTCCGGAATTGAGCCTTTCCCGTCGTTCCAGGTGACATTCTGATTCCCGTTTCAACGTTCTGGATGGGCGTCGAACGACTCGTCGCCATCCTCTTTCCAATCTTCTACAGGTTCTCCGTCGACGGAAAGGCCGTGAAGTGAGACCGTCTGCCACGTCTTCTCACCCTCCAACGTCTTCTTCCAGATATCTCATCATCCCGGGCATCAGTCTTCTGTTCGTCTTCTTGTCAATCTGCGTCGCGTTCTATCTCGCGTTCACTGAAAACCATCCGACCAGTTTCTACTGTGGACGGAAGGCGGCGTTCGGTGAAGGGTTCGGCACGTTCATCTACTGCTGCAACATCACTTGCAACGTGGCAAGCACCATCTTCGCCACCGCCGCCTACTTCAAAGCTCTGAGACTCTCGAAGACTCAGTGAGTGCAGAGAGATAAAAGGGAGAGATGGAGAAAGAAGGCTTGTTTGTTTTCAGGCCAAGAATGCAGCGGCAGGTGAACGTGATCCGCTACTACCTGCTCATTTCGGTGCTCTCAACTCTTCTCGTTTCCCTTCCCAACACCATCGCTCTCTTCCAGCTGTACGTGGAGAAAGTGAGTACTGTAGTTTGGCCAAGAAGACGTCATCTCTCTTTCTTTCCTTCCAGGTCAGTGACAGTCTCTCGAAGCCCGCCTACTGGATGCAAACAATCAACAGCGGCATCCACTTCTTCGTCTACCTCGCTCTGAACAAAGAGTTCCGGGCGAGAACGTTCCGCTTCTTCAAGATGGTCCACTCGGAGGAGATGTCCCTTTCCAGTCAGTTCCTTTCTCCCGGCGTCTTCTGAATCTCAACGTCTTCTTGCAGAGAAACAGTCCCCCGACGGCTGTGAGACACCTCTTCGTGGCTCCGCCAAAACGCTGACCGCCCGCACTGCCTGATCCACTCGTGCTCCATCGCTTCATAACTTATATCGCTTCCCCTCATTTCCGATCTCGTGACCTGTATTACAGTACATCTTGACTGGTCTCATCCAATGTGATTCTCCCCTCGATCCCTGAAACAAAGAGTTTCCGAGTATTGTCCTTTCATGTCTTGGTTTCATTGGATGGAAGCGTTCTCGAACTCTCGAACATCATGCGGCATGATCCATGGCCCCGCATAATTACACGCGCAACTGGTACTTACTCGACATGTGTCCGCCCGCTTCTCCCTTTCCATCCAGTTCCGCCCCCCAAGCCGCCCTCCAAGTGTTTATGTTTATGGATGAGGATGAGGACGATGATGATGATGATGATGATGGCGGTGGTGGTGGTGCCCCCGCACAAGGTATAATCCTTGTGACCATATATGGCAGTGCCAGAAGAGGTCCCCCACCAGACGGAACGCCTTCTTCCCCTCCGACGTCTTCTCCTCCAGACCAGTCAGACAGTCCACTCGGAGCGGCAGAGACGGTTTCGTTCTTCGGGAAGAAGAGGAGGAGGACACTTCGGTCACTTTTCACTTTTTGCCGCGCCTTCCTCCTTCTCGCCTCGCTTTTTATTGTTTCGCCAGTAGCCGCGTATCCTCCCTCGAATCCCTTTGTTTCACCTTCGCCGTGTTTTTTTGCGGTGACCGCTTCAGAGGAACGTCTTCAGAATCACTCACAGACGCTGTTTGCTTCGCTTCTCTCCACGTCGCACCTCGTTCGGTCGTTACCAGTTCGCAGATCGTTCCTCTCGTATCTCACTCCAGAATCGCTTCCCCCTTCTCGATCCGTCTATCGCACTTTTTGTGCACCTCGTATCGGATTCTCGAATCTGCGTTCCCTTTGTTCCAGGTTCCAGAATTAGCGGAAAACAACCTTACCAAAAAAGTCGAATCCAGTTTCTTGGTATTAGCTTTCTCCCCTCCCCCATATGTGTCCGATTTGTCACTTGTCTCTTCCTCCCTCTCCTCGCTGCCATTCCACCCATTCTGACCGAATAATGAGTGACTCACTCCTCTGTTACAACTGTACCGTTTCTCGTCGTCACGTCTTCTCCTTCTTTATAAGTGACGTCTTCTTCTTCTGAATCATCGTCTCGATTTCAGATGGACTCTTCGTCCCCGCTTCTTCTTCTTCTTCTCCTCTTATTCTTCACAAACGCCGTACCGCTTCCGTTGGCACCGGCGGCGCCCGATGTAAGAAGACGGCCGTTTTATGAAGCCAATCATATTCTTCTCTCTTTTTCAGTTCAACGCCGACTTTTCGAAACGCGCCGCCCAATCGGATTTGATGGCGACGGTGGACGAGGATGAGCTGCAAAGTTTACGACACAACGGGTTCCAGGTGAAGAAGTTATAATTAGGATAGATCTGGAACCAGCTGCTGTTCCCTGATCCCCTCCTCCTTCTGGCTAACTGCCAATTTGTTCACCCATCCGCGCAGGGTCAGCCGGAGTGGGAATTGGCCGCTTTCGTCGCTTTTTAGATGCCAACCCACACTCGCTTTTCCGCGTTAGGCACGAAGCATGAATAACGAGCGAAGGCGAAGGGGAAGAAGAAGAAGATATTACTTGTTGGGAACTGGTTGCGTCATCACAAACAAATTGATCACTGTCGTCGTTGCAGGAACAGTTGCGACATCTTCGTGAGAAGACGTCGCTCGTCGGCAGGGATCCGGCGGCGGTCACCGAGCAAATGATGCGGAATTCCATCGAGGACATCTCCGAATTCGCACTCGACTCGTCAGAAGTCGATGAGGCGCTCAAGGACTTTGCGGTTCCGAGTGAGCGAGAGTTCGAAAAAGGGAACCATCTGAAGTTGAAGACGTTTCAGACGATTCGAAAATGAAGAAGAGCAGCAAGTTCGCCGAGCTCGCGCAGATCCATAACGTGGATTCTTCCAACAAGGCGCTTCCTCCTTTCGCCTTCTCGGAAGACGTAGAAGACGATACTGCAGAGGAGACAATAGAGAAAGTTGAAGTCGTGCCGCCGTCTTCCACGGTTTTAGTACCCACGACAACTCCTTCAACTACAACGACTACAACTACAACTACAACGACGACGACGACTGCAGTTCCATTCACTCTTCGGATGAATCTGATAAACATAGACAGTGACGTGGAAGTTCCGAGAAGAGCCGTCGTCCCGATTCAGATGACGACTACAACTCTTGCACCTTCTCCCTCTACCACTACCATCAGATACAGGCAAGTCGTTCCGTCCTCTTCTGACTCTCAATCTCAATTCTTTTCAGCCCTCCCACTCGCACCCAATCCCCGCACTTCTTCTCGTCCTCCACTGTCCGTCTGCCCTCTCCGGTCACTTTGGTGTCCGCCTCTGTTGCTCCGCGAGCAGCTCCAATCAGTCTGACGACTCCGAGACCCTACAGAGGAGCTCCGTTCACCACCGAATTCACCATCGAGCCAGTTCGGAAGCGAAGCGAAGGAGGCGTTTCCGAATTGAGGGAACGAATCCGTTCGACAAGTCAACTGCTAAATCTGTTGGGAGACAAGATCGAGGGAATCGACCAGCAGATGACGAAGAATGCGCCGAGGACGGGCGTGCTCGCCAACATCTACGACAGAGGAGAGGTGAAACGGCGAAATTATCGGAATAAGCAGTGGGGAAGGACGGGAGCCGGCAGGCAGGGAGTGCAGACTTACGACGGCCAATTCAGTGGAGTGGCGTACGGAGCGACGAAACAGCGAGGCGGAGGCTACACGATGAGGAAGAAGATGGCGAAACGGCCGTGGAGGGCCGGAGGAGGAGGGTACACGACACGGCGACTGGGCGAGAGAAGACCGGACGGACTTGGCGGCTTCTTGGAGAGGAAGACGACGGAAGTGGCCGTCGAACCGTACGGAAGCAAGCGGAGAGGCGAGTGGATTCGCGGAGTGAAGCAGTCGGAGAGACGGAATGCGGTGCGCAAAGTCAGCGAGAAACAGAAGAGTCTCGCGCAGGCGCTTCTAGAATCGGAGGAGGCGTCGATGCGACAGCTGAAGAAGACGTTGCGCCAGATCCGAGACGTCGTCCGCTTCAAGACGTCGTCCACGACGGCCGTGCTCACGACGACGACTCCACGACCGCAAATCGCGAGAAACTTGGTGTCGGATGACTCCTTCTTCACGGGAAACTTTGACTTCCGGCGAAGAAGAACACTCTAATAAGATCTCGGTTTCTCATTGTTTTTGTTGACTCGATTCCCCTAATTTATTTGTAAATATAGATCGACTGCCACTTTTCTCTCTCTCTCACCCTCCTTCCCGCTGATTCCTCTTCACCTAATAATAAAATGTTCCTCTCGTGCGTTTCCATGACGACGCGGAGGCTCGCGGAAAGCCGCTTCCGCACGCGAGCCGCTCGATGAAATGGAGTGAATAGCGAGTGAAATCGAACATGATTTCCAATGTGGTAAGTCTTTTTATTCTCTGAAAAAAGAAAGATTTTTCTGAAATTTGCTCAATTTTCCATCGATTTTTTGCATTTTCTTGCCGAAATTGCGGAAAGTTCTGAATTCGTGCGTGCGAAAACGCACATTTTTCTCCATTTCGCTCTCGAAAATGGGCGGTTCCATTCGAGATCAAACACAGAAAATGGTGATTCGGTTCTCGAATTTCCATATGTTTTTCAGCGCTCCTCGCTCACGTACCAAGTGTTGCTCGCCATTCAGAAGACGTTGTCGCTCGTCTATTTCCTTCTTCTCTTCATTCTTTTCTTCTACAAAGGTATCGGAGGTTTCTAGTCCCTCCCGAATCGTTTCCCTTCGTTCAGGATCCATTCTTCCCTATCAACGATACGTCCGAGTCATGGAGTTCTTCATCATTCTCCCGTTCGCTCCGATCGAGTACTTGAGGATAAACTGGGGTGAGCTCTTCCCGTGCTCTCCGTGATTTCAGCCGATCCTTCTGTTCCAGGAAGTCGCGGGAATCTGCTCGAGAGCACCGCCTTCCTCTCTCTGAGCACCTTCCTCTCCGTTCCGATCGTCCTCATCCTCGTCTACATCGCCTTCTTCCAGAATTACGGTTCTCTCGCAACCCCTCTCTCTTTCCAACGACCCGAATTTCAGTGCTGTACATCGAGGAGATGTGCACCTACGTCATCGGCGTCTTCGTCATCGTCGAAACGATTCTCTCGCTGATCCTCTCGATCACTTTCTCGTCTTCAGGGTGAGACCCGTTCCAGTTGTTTTCCGAGTACGTTCTTCTGATTTTCAGATCTCCGACCGCTTCTCACACGTCATAATAATCGAACAGAAGAGCAAATAAACAGTCGTTTCGTTCGAACCACCACAAAACAAGCGAGACCGCTTCATTTTCAGCCCGAAATAGGCGTGTGTGTGCTGAAACTGGCACTTTGGTTTTCAGACGTCGTTCATCCGCCCCAAAGCTCGTGCCGAACGAGGGCTCAGATGCTCTCGGAGCACTTCCTGCTGCTCACCGCGTGACACCGATACCTTGCCGTTTCCCACGCGAGCAAAAAGCGAGAAAAGAGCAAGTTCTGGAATGTGCTTTGTGTGCTCTGAAGGACGCAATCTCGTCGAGCACTTCACAACCCGATTGCTCCAAAAAAGGACCAGTGAGCAGGCCGTGTAGTTCCATCCGAACTCATTGTTTCATTCTCCCCATTGTCTTCGTGTGTCGAGCCAGTTTCAGATGAAGAAGGAGAAGGAAGAGAAGACGTGCATACTTTGGTGTCTTCCGTCCGTCGTCACAGATCCATCTGCATAAATTAGCGAAAGAATTACCATATTTGAATTGCTCTTTGCTCCTTTCTTTCCCCCAACCTCCCCCGACGTCTTCAGGTGACGCCTTCCGCCTTGATTGCACATCTCCTTCCCGGCTATTCTTACCCGTGCAGCTGCACACCTCCAGGTGATATCACCGCGAGAAACAGAAGCGCCCCTCCTCTCGGAACAGGAAGAAGAAGAAGAAGGAAAAGAAAAAGTCGGGTTTCCGTCTGTTGTTTGGCTTGACAAATCCTCAGAAACCCAATCATCACGACGTGCTGCTGTTTTGTCAATCAAACTCATCAAAGACACACGCGAACTTTGGGCATCCCGTGTTTACTCGTCCGTCGGCCGGCCGGCCGTTCGTTCGCCCGTTTTCTGTCTTCCATTTTTATGAATCCCTTGAGAGATAACGTCTGAGCAGGCAGGGACCCAAATTATTTCGGCCCCCCCCCCCCTTTAGCTTCTCTTTCGCACTGCTTCTCCCTCGAGGAACTCATAATGGTCTTTCGGTATTCAGAAGCGTGACGCAAAAAAGAAGGCTCAAGTACCTGAGAGCGGGGGGATAAGCACAAAAGGAGAGAGAAGTAGGTCCCCACGTTATTTATGCACTCCTTCCCTTCTTCCTTGTTTCTGCAACTTTCGTTCCCGAATACCTGAATATTCATGTTTCTCTTGTACACATCGAATCTGCCTATTTGTGTGAGTGTGTGTCAGGTGAGCTCGGAATAATCAATCGGAGGCGCGCTCTTCTGATGTGTACAACAACGTATTCGGTTTCACTGTGGAAAGAAGGCGTCTAATTGGCAGGTGAGCTCGCCGAGCAGCCGAGAATCCGCACCTCTTATGAGCACACTTCGAGCTCCGAACTGATCCCTTCCAATTCGACTTCCATCCCATTCAATTTCCTATTTTTCTTCCTCTCTTTCATCCCCCCTCCCATCAAATTCTTCATAATCCGGAAAGCATTCGAATTGAAAATCTGGCCGAGTTTTATGAGCCAGAACGCATAAAACTATTCAATTTTCTGTTATTATGTGCTCTTTTAAGAATTATAGATAATTGAGGTCACATTTCCGAAAGTTTATGATGATCGTCTGAGTTTTACGATTGGGAAAAAGAACTGGAGAGAGAGAGAGCGAGGGTTACGGTAGTTCTTTGATCCCTCTGAGTGGGGAAACCTCTTCCATTCGACAGTCTTCCAGCCGTGGCCTAGGTTTTCCGAGGCCACCGGTGTCTTCTGATTCCTCGACGGCTTCAGTGCGACGTCATCAGGACTCGCCATTTCCTGGTTCAAGTTGTGCCTGCTCGCTCGTGTTTGCACATCGAGAGGGTCCTTCTAAAAAGGCGCTAATCATTTCAGCCGGGCCCCTTTGCTCGTCCGCAGCAGTCGCTCCTTTTTCTCTCTTTTCAATCTTCGCGCCTCCTTGTCACCCTCGGCGAACGGCAGTCCGTTTCAAAACAACGTCTTCTTCCTTCTCCTCCTCCTCTTCTTCTTCTACTGCTTCTACTGCAACGTCTTCTTCTTCTCGTACGCCTTCGTTTTGTTCCGCCGATTCTGAAAGACTGCACATCCTGCGCCCATTCAACCTCTACGCTAGTCTGTGTAGGAATTCACTGACGTCTTCTGATTCTTCGTTTTCAAATCACACCCCCCATAGAAAAGAAAACATCCAATTTGCATTTCATTGCCGACGTCTTCCAGCAGAAGACGTCAGGTGTCCGTCAGGATCTCTGCTCTGGAGAAAAAACGACGACGTCTCCATTGTTTCCCCATGACTGGCGTGGGATGCAAAAGATTCCGCGACTCTGCACACATGCGAATTTGGCCGCCGGCGAAAAAAGTTTCGACTCTTCTCCTCCTCCGAATTGGTTTTCGATGTGCCTCATCTATTATGAGAGGACAAATGTCACGGGACACGAACGAATCGCTTCGATTCCGTCGGCGGTTGTTTGTTGCTGCTCTCGAACGGCGGTGGTGCAAAAATAAGAAACAGAAGAAGATGTTATTCTCCCTTCCATATGCACTTGATGGCCTCGGCCAGACGCATAAAGTGTCGCCCCACTCCACGTGTCATCATCCAGATGCGTCGCTCTCTGATTTATGCCTTCTCGATGGCATTCCGAGCAGCAGCAGCATCAGCGGAGAGGCGTCCGTCCCCTTTGTCCGCCTATTTTCGGCCCTTTTCAAGCCGGCCCGAGAGTGTCCGTGTGTTGCTTTTTCAACTTTCCCACCCTCAAAACCCGTGGCATGTGTGTGTGCCGCCGAAAACATTCCAATTTCGATCTGTGAGAAGACGTGCGAGCGGAGCAAACTCTCAAACGCTCTCAAAACACTTTTCAATGCGCTTCTCGCCACTCTTTCAGCGTCGCTTCTTCCAGATGCTTCCAGATCTTCGGTGATCTATTGTGTTGTGATCTCGAAAGAATCGGAGGAAGGCAGCGAGAGAGCAAGAGAGCGGGGGGAAACCTTTTGAATGGAAAGAACTTTCGAAAAGAAGTGCACACGGGAAACGTTTCTTGAGCCTTTTGATCCGAGCCCTTCCTGCTGCAACTGACGGCCACTTCCCTCTCACACCATCCACTTCATTCGTCGCTTCCACTCCGTTCTACTCTTCCAATCACCTCCATCTCCTCCTCTTCTTCTTTCTGCTTCTTCTTTTCATTTTCAAACTAGTGTCCGACTTCGACGGAGACGTCGACGCCTTCTACAATTCTTTCAGCTTCACCAGTTTCTCCTGGCTCCCCGTGAATGATGTGTCATTTGCAATTCTCGTCACTTCTTCTTCGTCTTCTTCGTCGCCTCCTCCTCGCCCCCCTCTTCACCTCGTTTTTCTGTTCCGATGCACTTCTCAGATGATGTTTTCTGTTCTCGTCATCTTCTGATGGTTCGTCTCTCTTTCTTTCTCTCTCGAGAATCAATTTGCGAGACGTTTATTAGAAGACGTCCCCCTCGACGGCTGCTAGGCTACCAGACGTCTTCTTCCGAATGAAACGACGTCTTCTTTCCGAATGAACACCTTTCGACGGACCACCAGAAGAAGTTCAACGTCTTCTGAATCGCCGGCTCTCCGATGTTCAATCATCTTCGTGTCTTCGTAGAATCAATTAGCTGCCAGTTCATTTCCGATTCCACTTCCAGCCCGTTCTTTTCTCCTTCCCCCCACTCGCTTCCGTTCGTTAGCTGGCTTCCTCCTCTCCAGAAGCGGCCCCTGTTTCTCGAAATTTTGAAAAACCGCCATGTTTTCGCCGGTCCTCTCTTCTTTGTTTTTGTGTGTGTGTGTGTGTGGCTCTGGAAAAAGTTTGTGATTCAATTTCCAACGTTCTTTTCAGTTTCCACTCAGTCGCCTCGTGCCACGTCATCTGATCTAAATCTCTGCTTCTCTGCGTTTCCGCTCTCTCTCCGTCTTAGAACAAGGTGTCAATTTTCGGGTTGTGCAAATGAGGAGGCTCACTCTTTTTGAGCTCCTTTCATCCACTCCCCCGTCTTCTTCATCTTCTTCTTCTTCTTCTTCATCGTCGTTTTTTCTGAAAATATTCCAGATCATTTCGTGGAATCCAAGCGTCATCTATATTTGGATGAGAGAGGGAGGGAGTGTTTTTTCAGAGTTCATCCGTTCTCTTCTATTCTCATTTGGTTTCCCATCTCTTTTTTCAATTCAATTCATCGAATATCGTTCATTTTCCGTGATTCGATTCCATTCCCCTTTTGTCCCTCTTCCGTGTCGTCTCTCTGCGTCTCTCACGGCTCGCACCACTCTCTCGTTTCGCAAGCCACGCCCCCTTGTTTCGGTTTGTTTCCACTTTTCGCTCGGTGGGCGGAGCTTCTTCAGAGCCGCCCAGAGGTCCCAGAAAGAGCTTTTCGAACTTGTTCCCGTCGCGTCCCTCGAGAAGGAGTGAAGGAAGGAACTTCCGATCTTTGTCTCTCTCTAACTCTTTCTGAGTGCACTTTCTCCATTCCTTCCTTTCTGTTTTCACCCCCCTCTAATTATTTTCGTCTTTCTCGCTCTTCAATTTCCGAAACTTTTGCCTGCCCCAAAAACGAGCCGCGCTCACAATTCGTTTCTTATTCGCAGTGTGTCTGGCCATGAGCGAGTAGGTGCCAAATGAATGTGGTGAACATCACTGATTTGACGCCGTCGATGACGACGACGACGACGTCGACGACGCCGATGCCGGACGAGTGCGGACTCGAGCCGCACGACTTCCTGGAGGTCAAGTTCTTTTTGATCAGCGTCGTCGGCACGCTCATCGGCCTGTTCGGGTTGTTCGGAAACGCGACGACGGCGCTCATCCTGACCAGGTAATCCCCCCGCATTGTGCTCTCAATCTCATTTCCGGCTTCTTTCAATCTCGCTCTCAGGCCTTCAATGCGAAATCCGAATAACCTGTTTCTGACGGCGCTCGCCGTGTTCGACTCGTGTCTTCTGATCACCGCCTTCTTCATCTACGCCATGGAATACATCATCGAGTACACGGCGGCGTTCGATCTCTACGTCGCGTGGCTCACCTATCTTCGGTTCGTTCGTTCGTTCTTCGTTGCGTCTCGATTAGAAAAAGCAATCGTTTGCAAGAAGAAGAAAAAGAAAAGAGAAGAGAAACAGGAAATTGCGTCTCGGTTTTTGGACTTTTAGTGACAAAAAGACGAGAGTAGAAGTGAGTAGAGGAAAGTAGATTGACATGGGTGGGACACGGATAAGGGGAGGATTGACGGAGCACGAGAAGGAAGTTGGAGAGAGAGCTGCATCATGATGGGGTCGAAATGTTTCGGCGGCGCGCCGTCGGAGCACGAAGTGACAGGTTCGGTTGATTCGATTTGGGCACCGAGCGGGTGTTTGGTGTCTGGGTGGACCATTAGAAGGACCCGCATATTCAATTCAATCATCTCCCATCCTTTCTGACCAGTTTTGTTGAACTTTTCAAACTTTGGGCGCCCGCTTCCAGATTCGCCTTCGCCCTCTCGCACATCTCGCAGACGGGCAGCGTCTACATCACCGTCGCCGTCACCATCGAACGGTATCTGGCGGTGTGCCATCCGAAGCGCAGCAAGAAGATGTGCGGACCCGGTGAGAGAGAGCTCTCTGAGCCCCCCGTTTTGAGAATGATGTAATCGGCAGGCGGCGCCGCGTGGACAATTCTCGGAGTCACCACTTTCGCCGTCGTTTTTAATTGCACCAAGTTCTTTGAACTGCAGGTCAGTGAGCAAAAGAGTAATGAGTCGTGGCGAGAGAGAGCCGCTGCAATTATCGGCCCCCGAGCGAGACGACGACGTCTTCCAGGTCACCGTGAATCCGAGCTGTCCGGACGGGAACAACTGGCAATCGTACATCCTGCTGCCGTCGGGACTGGCGAGCAATCCGATCTACCAGCAGGTCTACTCGCTCTGGGTCACCAACTTCGTCATGGTGTTCTTTCCGTTCCTGACGCTCCTTCTCTTCAACGCAATCATCGCGTACACCATCAGACAGAGTCTCGAAAAGTATGACTTCCACAATCAGAAGTGAGTTCCGAGCGTCTGAAACGGCGAGAAGAGTTTCAGAACAATGCATTCCTGATTCCCGCATTCCTGTTCATTCTGTACTTCTATGTACGGCCGATATCAGCTAGAAGCCGCGGGGAAGGGGGCGGAGCCTCGTTCCGGACGTCTCCTCGCAGCATGACCCTCTCGTTCGTGCCGGAATGAGCCCGTGGCCCTTCCCCCTCCAATCTGCTCCTTAATCTCTCTCTTCCTCTTCTTGTGCTCTTGTGCTCCGAGAGCTCTGATTCGAATTTGCAGAAGCGTGGTGGCCGCCCTATCCGCCAGTGTAAACCTTCCGCGCAACATCGCCGGGTACTGTCCGTCCGACTGTCTTTGCCATGTCCCTCTGTCGTCCTTTACTCTTCGTGGCCTCGCCCCCGTCCGTCGTGCCGTCGTCTCGGACTGCAGTGCGACGGGCGGTCCGCTTACATCGCAACACTCTTTTCGGTGCCTCTAAACCGCATGCTTCTGAACGTCGTTCTCGTGACCGCTTCTTATTGTTTCCGCTTCTTCCAACCGCTTTCTTCCGTGCTTCTTCCCGATTCAGCACGTCTTCTATGCTTCCGCTTCTAACCTTATTTCCGCCGTCTTTTTTATTTTACATTTGCTTCCCTTGTTTTAACAAATCTGACATTTAGACACTTCTATTCTTTCTGACACCTAGCTTTAACGCGTTATTCTAATTTTCGAGTGAAGTGGGACACCAACCGGCAGTCCAGTTCCCGAGTTGACCGTTTCGATTCCAGAATCTCGAGCCGCAACGAGCTGAAGGAGAAGTCGCGAGAGGCGACTCTCGTGCTCGTCATCATCGTCTTCATCTTCCTCGGCTGCAACTTCTGGGGCTTCGTGCTGACGCTTCTCGAGCGCATCATGGGTCAGGAGACGTTGATGGTCGACCACCACGTCTTCTACACCTTCTCCCGCGAGGCCATCAACTTTCTCGCCATCATCAACTCTTCCATCAACTTTGTGATCTACCTGCTTTTCGGAAAAGACTTCAGGTTTCCGGACATTTTCAGTCAGAAAGAGGAAGACTTGAAGTTGTTTGTTGCAGAAAAGAGCTGATTGTGGTGTACGGGTGCGGAATGCGAGGAATCACGATGCGACTGCCCGTCCAAGACAAGTTTGCCATCTGGAGACACTGGAAGCGCAGCAAGACGCGGATGTCGATCAGCCGGACACGTCACAAGATGTCGCTGCCGCAGACGTTCGTCGATCACGCGAATCTCGAGGGACTCGAGCAGACGCGCTTCCTGGCCCACCACGAAGACGGTGTACACACGCAGGTCTCTCCGATTCACGCGCTCCGAAACGGTGAGTGGATCCGTCCGTCCGAGGCCCCTCTTGGATCCCTCCTCTTTCCAGGATCCATTCCGAAGTTTGATCCTCTTCGGAACGGCGGCCCGACGAACGGAAAGGCGTGCAAAACGAGCATCATCGACAACGGGACAGTCGTGTGCACTGTCACAGAATTTCCCTGATTATGCACCGATTCCACTTGTTTCTTCGTTTTTTCAATGTTTACAAAACCGGTTGTGGCGAATGAATTGAAATGAATCTTTAATCGAATTCATTTTTTCTCTAGAACTGAATGTACGAGTTGGAAGAGGAAGAGGTGGAGGCGGCGCCCTTTGCGTTGAACATCTCGTTGATCCTGAAACAGAAGAAGACGTTCTGGAGACTCTCCACGGTAACTCACATCTTCTCGAGCTTCTTCACTTCGATGTCCACGTCCATTCTGGGATCGCACTTGACCGACGTCATCACGACGCCCTTCGACTTGTCGACGGTCACGTACGCTTTGCTCTTGATGACGACTTCGCGCGAGGAAGAAGCGGACGAGCGACGGGATCCAGAAGAGTTCGACGAGGTTCTAGAAGAGGATCGGGAGAAGGCACGTGGCGCCGGAGAGCACGAGCGCTCGGACTGGCTCGTCGGAGTGGAAGGGACGAGCGTCCTGTCGGGAAGGCTTTGGTTGGCCTGCGCATCGAGACGCTGCATGCGGAGATGGGCTTCGGCCTGGATGAGCGTCTCGTCGATCTTCTGGACGATGGCGTTGAAGGCGTCAGTGGCCCCTCCTGGAATTGCCGACATCGATTCGATGGTTTTGTGCTTCCGGTTATTGAATGGAGAATCGAAAGGAGCTCGGAATGGTGAGAGGGATCTTTCGGAAGCGAAGTGAGGGGTCACGTGGGCAAGTTCATTCCGAATACAGAGTTTGAGGCGAGGAAGTTCACTTCCAAATGACCGTTCTCCTCTTTTCCGTCTTCTTTTCCCTATCGGAAATCTCTTTCGGAGCTCTGTACAATGGAAAGTATTTCGACTCGAAGAACATGCTCCGTGAGTCGTTCTCTTGCCATCGGAAACGTCGGGAACGTCTTCAGAGGCCGAGTGTGTCGTGAAGGAGCAAATGCAAAAGTACGAGTATCTGGGGAATCGGGACAAAACGGTGGACGGCGAGAGCTGTGCCCCGTGGAATTGGGCTGCGAATGATTGGTTCTCGACGGCCACCGATTCGCAAAAGAAACAGTGAGACAGGGAGGGACTAGGAAACGCTGGTGGCCGAGAATCTTACAGAAAAGAGTCGTTCGAGAGTTTTCATCACTCGAAGTGCCGATCGTTCCAACTGTTCGTCCCCCATCCGATGCGTCCCGTCTACTCCGGCGATCCGAATTCAGCGGCCGCCTGGAGAGCCCACGGACCGTGGTGCTACGTGGAAAAGGAGGGAACCGACGGAACGAACTTCTTCAATTTCACACCAACTGCCTGTTTTCCTGAGTGCGACAAGTCGAAAATCGAGAGTGGAAGTAGAAGAAAGAAAGTGAAAGGTGGCCGAAAAATGGAGGGGATGATTGGAATTCGGTCGAATTTCAGACGTCGGGTACAGTATTCAGAAGTTGAATTACAATCCGACGCTTATCGATTCGATCGACAAACTATTCGCGGATTATCAGTTCGGAGACAAGAACTACTACACTCACGTGGGTTCTGAAGCCGTAACGTCTTCTGGATTCGCTCCTTTTCAGAAGAAGTCGCAGGAGCAGCCTCCCGAGTTCTTCGAACTTCGTCGCCGAGTCTTTTTGATCCTTTGTCTGGTATTCCTCGCCGTCATCACTTGGATTCTGTCGTGCTTCTTCCTGAAAAAATGTTCTCAGAAGATGCATCGACAGAAGCAGAAGGCGTTGCAAGGCTTCTATGACAGCACCAACCTGGCGGACATCAAACTGCAAATGGAGTTGAGAAGAGAGACGGAGGACGCCTAGAAATGCAGTAACTTCATTTCTTACTAGAAAACGGGGTGACAGGAAACGTGCACAGAAGAGCGGGAGATTATAGAATTCTGGTCAAATTGAACAAAGTGGAAAGCTCAGACAATGCAGTAAAACGTATAAAACGGTATACAAATAAAAACATATGAAAAGTTATCAGTGTGAGTTTGGATCATTCTCCGATGAGCGGAGGGTCGAACTTCAGAAAATTGTCGATAATTTTCTTGTTGTCCTCGGAGATTTTCTCATCAACTCGATTGTTGTTTTCCTCGTAATACATGGAGGAAGTGGAAGGCTCGGAATTGCGACGAGGACGCCCGGACTCCTCGGGAAAACTCATTGGGGCCAGTTTTGTGATTGGAGACGGGACGAAACTGTTCAAATAGGCCGAAGGGTCGGTGAGACGGGCGCCGGAATCCGGATGGACAAATGTGTAGGGAGCGTTCGAAGTCTCTTCTCCCGGAGGTCCGCCGATCTCGTACTGCTGATCGTTAGAAAGATCTCTGTGGTTCTGGGTCCACGAGTCGAGCTGTTGATTATACGAAGAGAAGTATGGGTTCAGACTGTAAAACTGGTTGTTGTTGAACTGAACGTCTCCGAAGAATATCGGCGGAGTCAACGATTGCTTCATGTCAACATTCTCCAATGTGGAGAAGGATCGCATCATCGGAGATATAGGATTCTTTTGCGGGGTCGACAGAGTGCGCATCATCTGATGCACCGAAGAAAGCTTCGATTTCTTATCGTCTTGTTCGTAAGATTCTTCGTGCGCAACCGACTTCTTGTTCATTTGCTGCGACTCCTGTGTGTTGGAATCGCCATCAACATCGATCCACTGCATCGTTTCTCCGCCTCTCTCCGCTGTTCCCGGTTTGATCTTGCCTGTCATTCGCCCATTCGATCCTCCTTCCATTTTGTCAATCAGCTCCTGGAGAGTGACCTTTCTCTTCCGATCTGATCGAGCCTCAGTGGAAGTTGCTCTCGTCATCTTCGGAGGAGCGGCTTCAGTCCCCTCTCTCTCCGCCAGGTCGAATTCCCGTTTCAGAGACGCCCACGTGCGATACTTCTTCTCCGTGAACCGCTTCTCCATCCGCTTCGCATCCTGCTCTCCCTTCCTCTGGTTGTAGTTGACAATGTCTTCCGCCTGCTTTCGCGGCGAATTCTGCTGCAGAATCTCAGGAACTCTGAAAAGTGAAGATCTTGACACACAACTTGAGAAAATCTCACTCGTACGGTTTCGGATCTTTATAGATGAGAGTGTCGTCTTTTCTACGAATAAATCCGGGCGGCAACGGCGGCTGTGGAGAGCTCGTGAACGCCGCCCAGAAGTCATCTCGATACTTGGCCGACTGAAGACCCGCTTCCAGATTGCTTTTCGAGTATGGACAGTTGGCAAAGAGAGGAAGGTCGAGCATTGTCATCGGAGGCGGAATCTTGCGCAGCGAGATCAAAGTTTTGATGATCGCGTCTTGGAGTTCGATAATTTCTTGCGGATTCAGCTCCTTACTTATGTAGAACAATGTACTGAAATAAAATGTGAGTTCTGGATTCAACGCGATTTAACCAAACCCTTGCTGCTCATCTTCCTCATTCAGTTGTTTACGAACTCGGATTCTTTTGTTCGCCGCTATGTCGCGTCGGAGTTGATCGGCGAACTCGGAAAAAACGACAGCGCGCTCCTGATTGGCTCTGCGAACTCTATCAGTGACCGAAAGAGACCGATTCAGCATCGGATCTCCGCTTCGTTTCTCCGCTTTCGGCATATTAACACGTTGAATGACAAAGTCATCGATATCTAGAAAATGACAAGATTTCAAAAACGAGATCGTCGTTGTCCGAACCATCTTCGGAAAAATCTGCGCGAAGGTTGGATTGAAACTTTGGAGTGGCTTTTTCAGGCGGCGGCTGATAAATCATCGTTTGTGGAGTCTCCTGCGCCTTCTCATTTACACAATTACTGAACACTTTGCGAATTGAACGGAATGTCTGACAGCCTTTCCGATTGCAGCGATAGGCCGGATACTCGCGGGACTGCCCGCGATATCGAGTTCTCCGCAGACACAAATTCATCATTTCGTTGCATAGGTGGCATTCGATAGCAAACGGAATCTGAAAACCGAAACTACTTCAAAGTTGCTTGTCCCATTCATCTTTCCTTGTACTTGACTCCTCGAACATCGATTTCTACGTCATTCTGATCCTCGTGTTTCTTTGTGTCGTAAAGTAACTTGAAATCGATATCATCCTCGTCTGGAATAGACCCATCGTAAATGTTCGAGTCTGTCAACGAAAAATGAGCTTGTGGCTGAAAATTTCAACTAATTCATGAAGAGCGGTTTTGGAATACCGAAGTGCCGAAATTTGAGACCGGTTCTGATTTGATGAAAGAGTTCGAGCTTCTACTTGAGAACGGAGAGGCTGAAAACAAACATTGAAGAGAAACACGAGAAAAGGCGGCACCGTCGATGGGTATGACGTCGTCATTGAGAGCTGATTTGATTGGAGTTTCGTTCAAAGATCTACCACTTTGATGTTCAATTTTCGCGGGATCCATCTCGAAAAATGGCATAAAATGTATTATTCAGCGGGAATTAAGAAAAGCACTGAAGCATTGGGCGCAAACAGTTTTCGCGCCACTGACCTCTGAAAATATCGTCTCGAGACCTGAAAAGCGTATCAAGAACTGCGCCTTCCACCTTCTGGTAGTTTTCTAAATGAAACATGTCTGCTTTTCATTGAAGTTTCAATCAACCAAAAACACTTTATTGAGGCACCACAAATAGAATTCAAAGTCAAACATCCGTCGTGTCGGCTTTTCCACTGAGAGCGCGTCCAATCTTTCCAGGTCCGGAACCGGTGCAAAGTAGAAAATGAGCCAGGAAAGACAAGTAGAGCCCCACAGTTCCGAAGAATAACGAGCAGAATGCCCACTGACTGGATTCCTGTAAACGAAAATACACTCTGAATGCGAAATCTGGCTTACAATAATCTGCAAAACAGTGGAGGAGACGAGGAAATTCATTATGACGAGGATCATGACGGCGTGAATGAGCACGATGAAAACGCACGAGAACGGCGAATGGAGACGGAGGTGCTCGGCGAGCAAAAGGACGAGCCCGCACGCGTAAACCATCAGAGGGAGCAGCAGGTGACGAGCCAGAGCATCCAGGTTCTTTCTGGAAATGAAGGGGGTCAGGGATTAGCTGAAAAGGGGCGGAGCCTCACGCGTAGAGGACAATCGGGACGATTATCATGAAAGAAGTCGCGATGACGACGACCAGGAAGAAGGTGTTGGCCCGGATGTGCATTCTTGGAAGAGAGCTCCGCGAGTTTGAAGTGAAAGCGCATAAGAGGTCCGCTGACTTCTTGTCGCATTATTCACGAAAAGAAGATTAGAGTGCGGGAAAACGCCCGGAATCACCAATTAGGGAAGAAGAAGAGAAAGTGCGAGAAAGAGCGAAGAAGCTAGATTTTATCATTGGCTGAACTTTACATTTATACAAATTTTGAATATTCACCGAGTGAAGTGGGAGTAAGAATGAATGCGAAAAAAACAAGGAATAATTTAAGCAGAGAAGAATGATGGCGGGTGCTACCACAGCGACATCTCATTCATGTCCTCTCCGTTGAAAATGCGAAAGTAGAAAATGATGACGCCGAAATTGACTGTGTTCGCGATGAAGATGAGAGCGCATGCGGACTTTGCTATCTGAAAGAAATATCGATCGTGTTTTTTAGAAAGTTTCTAGGCGAGACAAACCACGAGACTTTGATATGACGAGAACAATGAAGGAACGCAAAGATTAGAAGAGGGACTGGCTCCAGGAGCCGCTATCCTCGTCGCGATGAAGGTAGAAGTAGGCAGAAATTGTTCCGAACATTATCGCTGATCCGGTGTTCACAAGGAAGCATGCTCCGTGCTTGATCTGAATTTCACATTCAGTTCATGCCAACCAAGTGAAAAGACTACATCACTGCATATCAAAACGCCATAAAACACAATGAAACTCACAGTTCCAGCATGCGCGAGGACGATCGGGAGGGCGAACGCGGAAATGACGATGCCGGTGGTGAGAAACAGGGCGAGTTCGATGCAGGCGTTCGTTCCGGTCATGTCCTCCTGGAAGCGTCGGGCGATGAGAAGTGGAACTGGCGAGAGCAGGTAGAACGCGATGACGAACATCGGAGACCAGGTTCTGGAAGAGAGATAAATTTACAAATAAAAAGGCTGAAATTAGTCACTTACCCGTACATCGGGAGCGCACATCCCAGAACGAGAAAGGTGAGCCCGACAACTCCGGCGAATGCGAGAGCGGCGACAGCTAGAATTGCATTTTTGAATGAGCAGCATTCGAAACATTCAATGTGAACATGACAGCACATTGCTTTCTGATATTTTAGACATGCTACTCATGAATGACTGGTTTCCTAGGCGTTTCTACTTTTTGGATCAGTGTGCGTTCACGTATTTTGTATATCGTACCTCTAACTCCTCCCATGGTTATCGATTGAGTGGATGAAGATGATCTGAAGATGTTTTCACTTTAAAACAGTCAATTTACGTTTTCATTATTACAACACAGAAAAGGGAAATCGATCGAAAAAAGATGCTGAACCAAACCGCGAGATGTGTGCATTCTGCCGTCATGGTGTTTGCAGAGTTGTCAACCGTACTGGCTTATTTTTAATGTTCCAATTTCTTTCGAAAACCCATATTTATTGCTTCTATTTATTTCTTGTGATCTTCAGATTCGAAAATGAATCCAATCACCAATATTAAAAATCAAAATCGGATGAACGAGCGAGAGCTCAATCTGGGCTACGCAGGAGACACCAGTAAATCATGGCACCAAGTGTACAAGGATTCAGCGTGGATTTATGTCGGAGGACTTTCGTACGCACTCACTGAAGGAGACGTTATTGCTGTCTTCTCGCAGTACGGTGAAGTGATGAATATCAATTTGGTTCGAGACAAAGACACTGGAAAATCAAAAGGATTCGCATTCTTGTGCTACAAAGACCAGAGAAGTACCGTTCTGGCAGTCGACAATTTGAACGGAATTACAGTAAGTTGACGTTTTCTTTCAGCTCCAGAACCTCAAATTGTTGTTTAC
This sequence comes from Caenorhabditis afra, assembly GCA_963570955.1. Lineage (NCBI taxonomy): Eukaryota > Metazoa > Nematoda > Chromadorea > Rhabditida > Rhabditidae > Caenorhabditis > Caenorhabditis afra. The sequence continues at coordinate 6,177,285 of OY751533.1, read as the reverse complement.
AGTTGCACAAGAGAATGATCCGAGTAGACCACGTCGAAGAGTACAAAGTGCCGAAGTACAAGGAAGATGCCGACGAGGAAACGAAGCGGCTGTGGGAAGAGGGATGTGCCCCAAAGCCGATCATGCGAGAAGCAGAACCGATGGAGGTGCAGGAGAAACGGATCAAGAAGGCCAAAGAAGTTCTTCTGGATATTGGCGATGTCGACGAAGCGTTACTGAAGAAGATCAAGAAAGACAAGAAAAAGGCGAAGAAAGAAAAGAAGCGAGAGAAAAAGCGAGAAAAGAAGCTGCGAAAGTTGGAGAAGAAGGCCGAAAGGGATCCGAACGGAGACTGGAAGGCCAAGGCGAAACTCATCGACAAGGTCGTGGCAGAAGACGATTTGTACGGAGAGAACAAGCATTTCGATTTTGGAAAGAAGAAGGAGGTGGAGGAAGTGAAGCACAATCCAAGACCAGACTTCGAGAAGGCCGACTGGCGAGATATCGAAATCTGGAAGGTCATCAGAGAGCGCGAGAAGGCCGAGAAAGCCGCCAGGGGAGAATCGACGGAGGCCTGGGGTCCGGACGAACATTATGTTTCGAAAAGATACCAAGGAAGGTGATCACTGTATTTTCGTTACCAATAAAAGTTTTTCAAAAAGAAAAGAAAACGTTCAAGTTGAGTTGCAGGCGGTTCAGATTCCCTTGACAACTGGCATGTGGTGCACACGACTCGGATGCGAGTGCATCTTGTGCCAGCACGGCTCGCAGTAGTACTGGAAGCACTCGAGCGATGGACAGAAGTAGGGAGCGTGCTGCCTGTTGTAACGGCCGGAGCACTCCTCACACGACTGGTTGTGAAAGAAGTAGGGCTTGATCTCAACCTGCAAGTCAACAGTCTTCACCGACGATCCTCGTGTGGCCATTTCTTCTTTTACCCGCTTGTGCACGTCTTCATGATCAAGTATGATGTATCGATCGGTGATAGCTTGCACGTAGGCGTCATAGTTCGAGAAGGCGACTCGTCCAGAGCCACGTGGGTACTTGAATTTGTTGTCGATGTCGATTCCAACGCACACTACGTTCCCGTACGTTTGCTGGAAGAAGTGCGCGAGCTCGACAGCCTTCAAAGGTCTGGGGACGCCGCCGATAAAAGCAACGAGTTTGGTGTTGATCGGCACATTGAAATCCATCAGAAACTCGGCATCGGCGAGGAGCCATGGACGGATCTGCACACGAATTGGCTCGATGGAGGTCTCGAGAGTGAGGAAGAGACCATCTTCTTCCTCGAAGCATTCGGCGACAAGATCGCGGACACTTCGTTCTTTTTCGAACAGAAGGAACACGTATCCGAGGTGCGACTGTCTTTTGTCTCCGAAGCCTGCGTCGCTTCCGCCGAATGGAGAAGAGAACGGCGCGAGACATCCTCCACCGCTGCCTCCGCATCCCGCGGATCGACCGAATCCGCCGCCGCTCAGCGGAGAAGAGTCTCTGTTGGGGGAAGACAGGAAGTCGGTAGGAGGTGACATGAACGGATTGATCTGTCCGAACGGCGGCGATGCCATCGAGAGATGAGAGGCCGGAGTGGGCGGGGAAGAGGAGATGGGCTCGTTGCACAGAGAAGGATCCGAGTCCGACTTGCATCCGTAATGTTTCGACGGCCAATCCACGTGCAGACGACCGTAACGGGAGAAGAATCCGAGGATGTCATCTGCGAAAACAAATGCGTCGAGGTGAAAGTAGAAGAAACAAGAGCTCACTTTCGGTAACACACGCGGGGAGTCCTCCGACGAAAACCTTGCGACTATACACTTCCGGGCCGACGTTGTGATGATAGTAGTACTTGGAATAACGACCGAGACGACGATCCGGCTCGCGGAAGTTCGAAACAACGACGGCGTTCTTGTTGCGAGAGCGAGAATGATCTGGGATCGTCGGCAAGTTGTTCATGCACGAGCGACGGAGAACTTGGCTGATCTGCGGATTCGGGAACGTCTCCAACCTGTAAATTGAAAATGAGAGCAGGAAAGATGAATTAACTGACTTTTTTCGAGTCTTCTCGTACAACTCGATGAACTTGTTATCGTAGTTGTCGTCGCCTTCCTCATGCAAGCATCGCACAAGGAACAGGACTTCCGGACGGTTCTTGAAGAACTTGCGGTAGTGGTTGTATACCGCATCGTTCAGATCGACCTTCTGTTGAGGAACGACAACCTTCGGAGGGAGCGGTGGTGGTGGCGGTGGCGGCGGTCTCGTAAACGGTTTGGACGGCGGCAGCGAAGGTTCGGAGAGGAACGGATTCTTGCCTCCGAAGCCGACGAGCGGTCTCGCGACCTCCTTGACCTCCTTCTTCTCCTCTTCCAGCAAGTGCTTCCAGCTGTCTTCCTCGAAAGGCCGATGCTTGAACGGGCTGTCCTGTTGGTCGACGTCGTCTATGTCCATCTTCTGCATCTTCTCTCTCGCCAGCTTGCTCTGTTTGAAGAAGTACTTCTCTTCCATTCCGTCTTCATCCTCCTCTTCCACAGTTCGGTTTTCACTTTGCTTCGACTTCTTCTCGTCTTCGATTTGGTCACCATTTCCCCAAAAGTCGTCGTTGTTCGGAATCGACAGAAACACACGTCTCGACTTTGACATCTACAATTTCCAGACGACATTTCAGCGCCCGAACAGGTCGACTTACTCTCGAAAACTAGCGTTTTAAACCGCCCAATTAGAAAAAAAGTTATCAGAAAATAGTCGGTTTTTCAAGCGATGTCTCCGGGAAGGAAACACACGTGGCAAGTAACCTCACAGCTGGATTCGTGTTCCAGATTCCGCCCCGAGTTTCACGTTTCAAATGACAATGTACACGGAAAAAGAAGCACCAATGGGGCACTCAACCTACTAATCTCGAAGCTGAAAATGCAGGATTCCGGATAAATCCTCAAGCGAGATTAATGTTGATGACGTGGAAAGAAGCCGGACCACAAAGGGGGGATACCTGGAAGTGCTGAAAATGGCTCGATTGTTCTTTGGTTTCCTCCCGTTTTCAGCTGTTTTCCCTTATCAGCTGGCGAGCTTATGACCACAAATTACAGCCTTCCGCGCTTATTTTCGTGTCGATGCTGACGCATTCCGAGCCCAGATTCTCACTTCCCTTCTCCCAAGAACCTTTTGGTTTCCATTCGGGAGCTCGCTCGACAACTCCTCCGTCGTCGATGTGTGCTCCCTTCTTTTTGCTCTTTTTGTTGTGCTGCTCCCACCCTCGCTCTTCCTCTCGTGACTCATTCCGTCCTCCAATCTCTCTCTCTCCCTCGTTTTTTGTGCCCATACGAAGCCGTTCTTCGCCCCCGGTTGCCCCCGACGACGCCGCCTGCTCCACATCGATTTTCGTGTCACCTGCTTGTTGCATTCCCCCCTTCTCGTCTCTCAATTCGAGAGTGAAGGCTCGCCTCAAAGCTGCCGCTTTGTCTACTTTTCTCCCTTTTCCAATCTCCTCCTTTCTAATCCGCTTTTCGTTTCTTTTCTCAGGGCTCGCGATGACTGAGCTGGACTCGAGCTTGTGCCAATTGAACTGGCTCATTGCCAAGGAGGGACTGGGACCGTCGGAACTCAGAGAGCCGCCGCTGCAACAACCAGCACAGCCGCAACAGATCGTCTATGCTCCTCCGGTTCAGGTTTCCGATCCGAAGGTCTGCCGCCGATCTTCGAGACGCCCATCCATCTCTTTCCAGCCGCTTCCGAGACAAGTGTCACCCAAACCGAGGGGAGGAAAGAGACACCGTCGGGTGTTCCAGTGTCCCGAGAAGCCGCCCTACTCGTACTCGCAACTCATTCGACACGCCATCAACAACTCCGAGTACAAAAGGTGCACTCTCGCCGAGATCTACGGATACGTCGCCGAGAACTACCCCTTCTATCGCGAGAACCGGAATGCCAGCTGGAAGGTGAGCCGGAAATTGAATGACTGCCGCCTGACTGGCGCACTTTTCAGAATTCGATTCGCCACAATCTCTCGCTCAACAAGCAGTTTGCGAGAATCGAAAAAGAGGAAGGGGCGAAAAAGGAGAAGGGCGGCTACTGGATCTGCGTGGAGCCGCCCGAGAAGAAGCCACGCATTCTGAAGGGAGAGCCGGTGCGAGTGAACCCGATCTACGAGCAGATCTACCTGCAGACACAGAAGCCGACGATGCCCGAACCGCACTTCGTCGAGGGAGAGGAGATTCCAGCGGACGCCATCGGAGACTTCGAAGAGCTCACCGAGCAGGAGATCCGAGACCTGAACCTCTTCGAATCTTACGACCTCAACTCATCGTTCCGCGTCGTCTACGATCAGATATTCGAGAAGCAGCCGAGTCCCGACGAGAAACAACAGGCGGCTCAGATCGACTGGCTCAAAATCAGTCTGGAGACCGCCGGCATCGACTACCAGGACGAGGTCGAGATGAGCGAGGTGGACACTGCGAAGCTGAAGGAGTACGTGCACAACGGGTTTCCGAACGAGTTCGAGGGTGAAACCTCGACTGCCCATCGTGAGTCACACGGCATTGCAAGTGCGCTCCAGTGCACACTGCTCGTTGCAGGCTTCTCCACCGACTCTGCTCAATCGGCCAATCTGCAAGACGTGCCAAACGACGACTCCGAAGACGAGTTCGACTGGAACTCACTGCTGTAACTCTCCACTCCCACACTCACATATGTATTTGTCCACTCACAATCGTTATGTACAACCACGCTCTAGTCATAATCCGATTCCCGGTTCAGACAAGGAAATGAACTCATTTATTTTAATCGGACGAACAGGAAGGCGTTGGAACAATACACAATCATCTATACAAGTATCGTGGACGGATGGCGGGAAGAAGGAAAAGCAACCGTGGGTGGGGAACCGAACAGAATACTAACCTGACAGAAGTGCGAAACATTCGAAATTCTATACATGAGGGACCAGTGGTTGGCGTGGTGGGTGAGGAGGGTGAGTAGGCGTTCTAGAAGGTGTCTAGGCGGACGGCGAATGAAGCGGATAAAGCGTGTGAGGACGGGAAACGGGATTAGTCTTGCCATTCGAAATCGACGATCTTCTTCTTCAAATCGGCGGTCAGCTTGTTACCGTAGTCGCTGGAGCACTTCAGTTTGCTCACGTGCTCGCGACACACCGACTGCAAAAGATGCAAATGAGGAGGGCGTCGTCTGGGGCGCTGCTCACTCACCTTCTTGCAAACCTCGCAGTTCGCACACTCGGCCACACTCTTGCACTCTTCGCAAACCGACTGCCGCCAGCGGATCTTTGATCTCTCCATCTTGAGCACGTGTCCGTTCATCGTCTCGTGCTCCTTGATCTGATTCAGATTCATCGACGTCGAGATAACCGATCCGTAGACTTGAGCGGGCAGGTAGCGAGAGATTTTGAGCTTCGTGAACACAGAGTTGCCTTCCGATGCGAGACGTTTGATGAGCTTCTGGACGACTTCCTTGCGGCAGTGGTGCTCGTGCGCGGCGATCAGCATCGTGAGAATCTCGTCGGCTCGGAGCACACTGCAATGCGATCAGGTGATGCTCTCGGAGCAAAGTTCCCACGAAACTCACTCCAAGTGTTGGCGGATGATGAAGTTCTGGCAGGCTTCGATGACCGGATCCACCTGATATTTGTTCGAAAGACGCAGAACGAGGGCGAAGTTGGTGGCTGGAAAGGGAGTGTGTGAAAAGGAGGAAGAGAGAAGGGATCCGCTTACAGTTGATCATCGAAGTGTCGTGGACGGCTCTCAGGAAGCAGTCGATGTCGTTCGACTTCTCGTCAACGATCTCTCTCGAAAGATCCATCTTCTCAAAGTCCTTCCCGAAGCACATCAAGTTGAAGATCGGCGAGATTCTGCTCATGGATTCCGCGTCGATGAGGAACGTCTCCTTCTGGACGAGCAGCTTGAACGGGCGGTCGATGCTCGACGGAGAGGCGATGAAGCAGTGCGGCTCGCTGTTCTGAAGCACTTCCGCCGCCATTTTCGGTGTGGGCTTTCTGCAAACGAGCACCATTACAAAACTGAACCTGCCGAGGGAGAGGGGAAGAAAAAGACACAAACAAATGGGAGAGCGCCTCGTCTGGACGCAATGGAAACCCGAGAAGGTCTCGATGACGCCAATCGGGTTGGATAATGAATGACGGAATAAGTAACAACGAGGCTCCGTCGGGTGTTGGGTGACATCGGTCTTTGACTGCCCAAATTGGCTGGAATTCGAGATGCGAATCACGGGAGAACGGTGGGAGAGTGACCTCCGCTGGTTTTCGGAGCGCGCGCGCGCCGTCGTGGGAGGGCTGACATTTATTATGTATGACAGAACGAGTAAACGATCGGGCGGCAAAACTTCTAAAAGCGTTGTGAAAAGGGTAAAGGTTGGCGAGGGCTGGCTGCGAAAAGTGATTACCACCAGAGCAGTGCGCATTCGTTGTTTACTTTTCGCGCCAGTTTGTGGTGCATTTTGAACAAATTCAAGGCCGCCGGCGGCTCGACGAGCAGCTCGAAAGGACGAAAGAGCAGCGAAAGCGGACTGTAACAAACACGTCTTTCGCTCTTCCAGACGTTTTTCGGGGGGCGCGATCATCAAAACAATCAAGAAGAGATCCGCAGGACCCGTCGTCGGTTCGTTGTTTTACTTGAAAACACTCATTTTCGAGACGTGGAGGAGAGGGAACAAACAGTACGGAAGTGGAGCGAACAAGTAGACAAGAGCAAAGAACACGTGGCAAAAAGAGCCCTCTCGGAGCAGCACAGATTAGCACTCGACGAGCACAAAAATAGAGAGAGAGAGAGAGCAGGAACACCACGGCGAGAACTCTATGGAAATCGTAGCCAGTCTATTCCGGGTGGTCTTCTGTTTTCGAGTTTTTCGGAACGAATATACGACGACGGATTCCTCGAATTGTTTTCGGTAGGCACCCGGAGGAAAAGGTCATTCGTTCGTCGACGACGTTTCCTTCTATAATTGGATTAGTGCGTCTTCCGACGTCGTCACGTGAAGACGGAAGAGGAGGAAAAAAAAAGAAAACGACGGGTGAGGTAGGATGAGGAATTCGGGAAGAGAGGAGGAGCGGAAAGAGTGGAGACACGAGAGTGATCATGAAAATAAAGAGAAGTCATCTTCTTCTTCTTTACAACAGATGGGGAGGAGGCAGGCGAGCCTCCGAGGACATGTGTTGTCTTTTTCGAACTTTCGCCCCTTCTGATCAGCTCACTGATAGCAATCAGAAACACAACAAACAAACAACAAAGCGCCGAATATAGGTCCGAGGCGGCTCTTGAGAGCATCGTTTATCACTCGTGGATGCGGCTGCTCACGGGATCCACTTGACCGTTTGAACCGAAAGAAAGTGAAAATGAGAGAGAGAGAGAGGGAGAGATCGATTGTTTTGATTCGCGAAAAGGGTCCGATTAGCAAGAGGAAGTAACGTTTTTTTTGATCTACCCTCTCGTTCTGACCGATCTGATGTGTGCCGTTGACGACAAAAAACGAAACGAAACTGTCTCCATTTTAATTGGTCACAACCGGATTCGAACGACTCCGCCCCCGTTTTCGATTTTGCAGAAGAAGAAGAAGAAGAAGAAGAGAGAACAAATTGATCAGCACTTACTTTCGTTTCACAACCTTTTTCGGCGGCGGTGACGGCACGATGAAGGTGGCAGAGACGGGCGGTAGAGTGAAGACGAACGATGTGTCGGGGAAGGTGGCCTTCGCGCGGGCGCTCGATTGGGAACGGATGAAGGTGCAGTTGGTGGCGGTGGAGACGGTTGGAAGAGCTTCCTCTTCTTCCATTGCCACGTCTTCTGCTTCTTCCTTCTCCGGAGCGGCTTCTTGTTGGAAGACTTCGACTGGAACTTCGATTGGTTCATTCTCGTCGACTTGCATGAGAATGTCTTCCAGTACTTCCCGAAGGACTTCTGACGCTTCTTCCAGACCATCCAGAAGATTGACCAGAAGTCCACTCACATCCGGCGTGGAAGCTTCATTTTCAGACGTTGACTCCGATTCGGAAGACTCTTCTAGGTCGAAGTGGATCTCTTCGAAGTCGTCGTCATCGTCATCGTCGTCGACGTCTTCTCGAGCCAGAAAATCCTTCTGACTCGGACTGAGTTCCTCGTTTTGATCGAGGATCTCGATGGGAATCGATCGAAAAAGGCTGACGATCGGATCGGTGAGGATGGCGAGCAGCGAGCGATCGCCGCCTTCGTGATGGTGTTGAGATGGTGCCAGTACCATTTCGAATACAGGGAATACGGAAAGAACAGTGGGGATGGATGGGCTTAGGTTGAAAGTTTTGTGTGTGTGTGTGTGTCTCCGTGTGGATAGATGAGGGGGGGAGGGCAAACAGTACGGGATTGGAGGGCTAAAGTGAGGGGGGCGAGGTGAGGGAGTGCGCGGGGCGGAGAGACGCAGACTGCGTGCGACGAACGATTCTTGGGACTCCGTGCTGTCTGCTTTGACACATCTTTCCGAGAATGTCTTGCCGGACAATGGTGTAGCCTTATCGGCAGCAGACTTTCGCCCGCCAATCTGTGGCCTCCCGGGGGGACCGAAGTTCTGATGAGAAGTGCAAGACAGTCATAAATGGACGGCCGACGTCCTTTGATGAGTGATCTCGATCTCCGAGTCGGGGTGTTTCATTTCAACCATAACAAACATGTCGTCTCTTGGTTTGATGGTTTCTTTCGCTTCTAGAACACCCCCTCAATTCGGGGCGGTGAAGAGGGCAAGAGGGAGCCTCTCGAAATACAAATCCTCTCGCACAAACACACTGTGTAGTACTACTTCTTGTGCTACAAGACAGCTGCAAAAGAGTGTCCGAGAGGAGCATGGTCGCGGCGGCGACTTGTAGAATCAAGTCAGATGACAGGGATGTACAACAAGATGCAAAGAATCAGATGCATGATTATTATTATTACAGTCGTCCAACAAACTGGTTTTATATTAGAAGGACGAGCGAGAAAGTAAGTGAGAGACGAGTACCGACAGAGTGTAAAAATAGGATTCATATCAGATTGGGTTCGAATTGAGAGGGGGCACAGAACGGATTAGAGGACCAAAGTTCGCGGGCAGGAAGCCAAACAAGAGAGCGTTGGTATCGCAGTTATTATTTTGGGAAGTGAGAGGAAGAAGAAGGAGAGGTGATTTGAAATTCAAACGAACGAGTACTGTGTAAGGAGCACAAACAGAGCACTGAGCAATGACTCATTTTCATCGCGTGCGAGCCTCGACGCGAGCATGAGAAATGCAGATTTATGCGTCGTCGGAACGACTCATCGTCGCCGCCTCTCCTCGATTTTCGGACGCTCGTTATCAGGCGATTCTTCTTGAAATTCGCACCCCGAACAATGGAAACCGAGAGAAGAGAGAGAATGACAGACTGATCGGCGAAAAATCGCGAGATGATAAGGTGGAAGAAGCAGCAACGGGGCAGTAAAAAGTAATGCAAACACAAACATATCGAATATTGAAGCGAGGCGGAATGTATTGGAGGGAAGGCGAGCGAGAGCGAGGGAGGCAGAAGGAGGACGAAGAGGTTAAGGGACGGACCATCGAACCGATCGGCAAGTGTGTAGTATGGTCAGGTGGAGGGAACACATGACGGTCGAATGTTTATGTAAATGCGTCGAAATGGTTCGGAAAGAGAGAGAAAGAGCGAGAGGGCGGAGACGATCAGAGCGAAGGTCGTTCGGCACTTTGTTTCCGACGCGGCTTCCCGCGCTCTCGCAGCAAAACAAAACAATTTCCAGAAAGTGCATGACGCACCACTGATTTCTGTTTTCGCCGACTATCAAACAGCTGTTTCTCCGCTCTCCCCGCCCGTGATTTCGAGGCGGCCAGACAAAGTGTCGATGACAAAATGCATCTGCTTTCGGGGGAGCGAGTGCCACCCTCAGATCCTCCTCCACTCTTCTCCGTCGTCGGATCGGTATCGTCGGTGCTAAATATGGCATGTTTTCTCTCCCGGCGGGCCGCCGACGCTGTTTTGAAGGTCGTCTTCACCTCCTCCCTGCCGTCTTGATATCTTTTTTGAGTGGAAATGGGGTGTGAGACGAGACGCTATCAATTCTGAGAATCTTTGAATAGTCGGGGGAAAACAAGAAGAAGAAGAAGAGAAAAAAGAAAAGAAAAGAAGCGGGTGAGGGGAGGAAGGGCGCCGCAGAAAGTGAGGACAATTGAACCAAAACGTGTGACATTCACGTGAACTTGTCACGGACCGCGAGCTATCAGTGTAATGGGGAGCCGGCTCCTCGGAGGAGCTTAAAAGCACGGCGAACACGTCATGGGCTCTTGAGAAACGAGGCCCCCGATCGCTTTTTTGTAGCTATATTTGTTTTCGGTGGCGAAATATGAAATCTACCCGCCGCCGCCGACAGCCAGAACTCCATTTAATCACAAGTTATTACACTCGAATCGACACGCAATGTGTCGGTTTTCGGAATCGAACTCACTTTTTCTGGGAAAACATACTGAAGACGTCGTCGGGTTCGTCGATGGGTTCGAGCGAATGAAATTCAAATTCCGTGCCAGCGCTCCATTTTTTTCGAGGCTCTTTCCCGGAAGAGGCGGCGAAGAGGGCATGCACTCACTTGCACACAGAATACGTTATGGATGTCTTGCAACACAGAAGAAGAAGACGACGAAGAAGAAGAAGATGGAAAACGACGAGAACGACAGGGCTCCGAGGAGCCGCCGGAGCCACCCGACAAACCACTTTTTCGGGCACAAAAAGAAGACGGAGGAGGAGGAGGAGGAGGAAGAAGAAGAAGAGCAAGAAACGATTAAAACTGGCGTCTGCTCCTGTGTTTGCCGACGTCTTCTGATGATATCATGCTCGCTCCGACGGACAGACGAATGGTTGTCACACGCGCGCGCGCGCACGCAAGATGCAGAAGGAATTAGCCGAAATCACAGAGCGGACCCGCCGACGACGTCGCGTTTCTTCCGAATTCATAGCCTTTTGCAGCAAAGAGGGGAAACGCGTGTTTGTCTCGTGTAGTATGTGTGCAAAAAAAAACATTCGCCGCTTTTCTTTTCAATCTTTTTTCTTCCTCATTCGCTGCAAAGAAAGGGAAACATAGCGAGCAACACGGATATACAGCAACAGATATCGTGCGAGAAGGGACGCCAATCAATCGGTCTTTCGCCTCGAGAATCCCATCACTCGGGTACGACCGCGACGGACGACGAACTGGAAACGTGAGGGGGAGGCTGGTTATTTATTCATTGCAGAAGGGCATCTGTTCGGACAGATGCTCCGAGACTCACCCCCACGTCGACGTGCTCGGCGGCGTGCTCTCCGGAGTCCTTTCTCTGTTTGAAGGAGGGCGGCGGTCCGAATCCTGAAGAACTTCGGAATTCGTTCCGATTCTGGAGTTTTCTCACCTGGAGGTCTGGCCAGTGGGACGCTCATTGCCGGAAGCGGGTCGAGCGGAGCAGACACGACAGATGGAGGCGTCGGACCATCCTCCGATTCCACTGCAGTCACGTCTTCGAGTGGAACATCAGAATCCGAATCAGAAGATGACGTCAACGTCTCCGGGAACTCCTCGTTGATGACGTCATCGTTGTCTTCTGGCAGTTCGCCCAGAGAATTGAATGGCGGGACGAGGAGGAGAAGCAGAAAAATGGCAGTGGACCTCATACTTGAGTGGTTCAATCTGCAGTGAAAAACGAAGCCGAGTGGGAAAGAGGAAACGGTTTATTCTCGCGAGAAGAGGAAGAAGAGACTGATTGGGCATGAAGTGGCAGCGGGCTTTGTTGTAAAAAGTGAAGGTCAACTCGAATGTCTGTGACCAGTGCGGTAAAAAGAGAATTCGAGAATGAGAAGAATCGGAATGGGAACAGGAACAAGACGACTGAAAACGGAAGAAGAAGGAGAAGAAGAGGAAGGGGGAAATAGTAAAGAAGGGAGGAAGTTGAATCGGAAGGCAATCGAAAGTGTTTAGTAATCGAATCGGGTAATGAAGATCCATAAACAAAGAAATGGAATCACGAGGAGGAAGCGGGGAGAAAGTGGCGGGAGAAGTACATCTGAGGCAGAAGACGTGAGACAGTAATTGATAACAAAGAAGCGGTCGACCTTCGCCACAGGACACAAGAAGACGTTCCGTCCATTCTCGCCTCCATCACACCGTTTTCAGATCCTCCTTCGGCTTGAAGAGTGCGATGAGACTCTCGAGGAAATTGACCTCCTTGCCGGGACCTCCCTGAAATCGAATCTCCGGTCGCGATCTCTCCCGCTCTCCTCACCACGAGCTTCTTGTCGTTGAGCGTCAGATTCTGGCCGATATCGATGCCGCTCTTCTCGTCGACACCGAAAGAGCTGCTGCCGCCGTACGTGGAGCCATTCACGATGGCCTCGTCGGATTCTGAATCATTCTTTCGGATGAGCGGACGTCTTCTCTCTTTTTTCTCCGCCGCCAAAAGACGACTGACTATGCGGCATCGGAGGGGGGCGGGAGTCTTATAGTTTTGCATTCGAGAATAATGTATGAATGGCTCATTCAGGGAGCTTATGAGCGAGAAAAGAGGACGCTTGAATGCATTTCGAATTTCTTCACTTCCATTCCAAATCCTTCCTCCCGCCCGCATCACTTACTATCTATTTTGAACGTTCCGTTTCCAGTCGTCAGTTTGAAATCTCGATTTGCGCCCCATCCGAACAGGTTGAAATTCTGAGTTCCGCCGATTTCCAGCTACAAAAACCTGTTGGAATCCCCTAGTTTCAATGCCTTTTTCACCTCTCCTTTTGCGTTTTTGTTGAGAGAAATACCGCCGAACGGCACTGGAATATTGAATTGTGCTGGAATTACAGTCAGAATGGCGGCGACAAGTGACGCGTGACGAATCACGGAGGACATGTTGACGTCGAATGGATGAGAAGAAACTGGCAAACTGGCCCCCCTCCTGTCTGCCATCTCACCGTAATCCAGTCTCTCTTCCTTTCTCTCGATCACTCCAGTCTCCGCTGATTCATAATTGATCCTCTCTCCCTCCGAAAGGAAGGTGGTGGTCAGCGAAACGATACGGGAAGAAAGCAAAGATCTCCAATGGAAACAACACTGAATTGACCTCTCGGATTAGCGGAAAGAAGATGACGCACCTCGTAAACCACGGAGCTCCGTGGCTCATTTGTGTTGCTGCCAGCTGGCAGTGAGCTCGTTTCAGTGTTGAAATCCGAGCATAAAAGCTCGAAACAGGTGTCTTCTCGGATCGTGCCCCCCTTCATTCCTCTTCTTCTCCGTCCGTTCGCCTCCTGCTCGACGTGTCTGTTCCTTACTAGCTGCTCGCCAGACTTCTCTCTCTGTGTCTGCGTCTCCACTTCCCGCACACTCTCTCGCTTGGGGGGTCTGGCGTAATAGTGCGGGGATCAGTGGAGACTGAGACGACAATGACAGATGAGATGATGATACAACGGGGGGAAACGGGAGAGGAAATGGGTCAGGAGGAGCCGGCGGGCACTCGCAAAAATGCTCCGTCGTCTCAATTATCACCTTCCGGCCGCCTCGGCCGCCGCCCGTTTCCACTCGAAACTTGCCGCATTCAGCGCTCCTCATTATGCTAATGCATCCGATTCAAGGTGTCATGACCCGGTTTACGGTAGCCAACAATAGGAGGTCGTCATTTTGACGAAGGTCGTTCCGGCGATGTCATTCGCGTGCACAAACTGTGATGAAAGACAACAGTGGGAAGAAGAAGACGTGGCCCTCTTTTGATTCCCCGTCGAGTATCCCATGGCTCCTTTTTCTACCCTCTCTAATTAATTCATAACCTCCTTTTCGGGGAGTGCTCATTACATTTCTACATTTTCGTATTAGTCGTTTCTCTCTTTCTCTCTCTCTTTTCGGATTTCTCGTATCTCTCTCTCCTTCGGTTTCTGACCGCCCGAGGCGGGGGGCAATGCTCCTCCAAACTGTTTATTTTTCATTGAGAAGTGGACGGAAGGGCGCACTCATCCTCTTCATTTCGATTTCGTTCCTTCAGATGGAGATGCGATGAGCTCAGAATGGCCAAGTTCTCGACGAGATGCGTGATCGCCTGTCTGCTCGCCATCGCATTCTGCTGTCTACAGTACGACCTCTTCTTCCGCAAATTCAAGTTCAAAATGTGGGAGGGAGGCGAGCAGAAGACGACGAGAAGGAGGTGAGCCTAATGCGTTCTGACACATTTCGATTCGCAATTCGCAATATTCAGATTGCCGTCCGCATTGATAATCGGAGTCAGGAAAGGGGGCACACGGGCGCTGCTCGACGCGGCGGCGCTCCATCCGAAAGTGAGGATCGTGCGAAGGGAGACTCACTTTTTCGACTCGAACTACTCGCTCGGCTTCGACTGGTATCGCGATCAAATGCCAGAAGTGGAGGCTGACGACGAGGTGAGTCATTTCTGTTTCTGCTCCTTCCAAGACATCCATTTCAGGTGATTCTGGAGAAAACGCCCGCTTACTTCACGAATGAGCACGTTCCGAAGAGGGTCTACGAGATGGATCCGGAGATGAAACTCATTCTGATTGTCCGTCATCCGGTGTACAGAACTGTCAGCGACTTCACACAGGTGCCCTCTTTTTGCCTGTTTCTCATTTCTACTCTCTACTTCTGCAGGTCTACTACAACAAACTGGAGCAGAACAAAAGTCTGCCCGTCCTTTCGGTCGAGGCGTTTCGGACGGACGAAGAGGGCGGCGAGGCGATCAACATGGACTACAAACCCATGACGAACTCGCTTTACGATGTCCATATTTCAAAGTGGCTCAAGTACTTCAAACTCCAGAATTTTCTCTTCGTCAATGGAGACGTTTTTCGAGCGAACCCACTGCACGAGGTGAGAATGGAAACGAGGGAAACGGGTCTGAAAATGGCCTTTTCAGCTGCGAAGAATGGAGGAGTTCCTCGGATTGAAGCGGGAAATCAACGCGAGTCAACTCGTTTTCGACTACAACAAAGGGTTCTTTTGTTTCCGAAAAACCACGAGAACACGATGTTTGGGAGAGTCGAAAGGTCCGTTTTTCAGCCCTTTTCTTTCATTCACACGAATTCTGCATTTCCAGGCCGAAAACATCGATCAATAAGTGAAGACGTCGTGCTGAAACTGTCGAAGATGTTCGAGGAGCACAATCAGAACTTCTTTCGGTTAATCAACAGGACGTATTCGTGGGATTAGCTCTCGTTTCTTCTAGAATCACATCATCATCATCTGCAAATACGGGTCCCTTCTTCTTCTTCAGAACTGTGTGCCTTTTCCCGTTTCGTTCCCTCTTCGAAATGAACATTTCAACTTGACTCCTTCTTCTTCTTCTTCTTCTTCTTTTCGAGAGCAGCGACATTTTCCTTTCCACTCACGGAAACAATTGAATTCTCCCCATTCTCAATGTCGACTTTCCATTCCTTCCCTCGACTACTTTACTCACGCCTTCTCCTGAACCAACCACCTGTTTTCTCACAAAATCCCATTCAATCTCGTTCAGAATCAATCGAGAAGTAATTGTGTGAAACGGGAGGAAAAAAACGAGGAGGAGGAGGGGAAGGAGGGGAGGAATACATGTAAAATTTGATGTGCGGCTTATGTTTATGGTTATGTTCATCCTTACGATGTTGTCGAGCAACAGGAGCCACGTGGCATTTCGAGAAGACGTTCAATCAGGCAATGACATTTCCTCATCGAGGAGCTCGATGACTATACGATTCGGTAATTGTGCACGGATCTAGTAGTCACGTGACATTTCCAGCCGCAATCCAATCAGAACTGACATTCTGGCCAGTAGGCA
Source organism: Caenorhabditis afra (assembly GCA_963570955.1). Classification (NCBI taxonomy): domain Eukaryota; kingdom Metazoa; phylum Nematoda; class Chromadorea; order Rhabditida; family Rhabditidae; genus Caenorhabditis; species Caenorhabditis afra. Next base: position 6,161,547 of record OY751533.1, on the reverse strand, counting down.
CCGCCCCCCAGCGTTCCCTCCCCTCAATTCCTCTTGGTGACGTCGAGAGAGAGGACCCCCTTCCATTCCCACCGCAGATGTCACAAGAATCGCCGTTTTTTGTCTCGAGTGTGAGAAAAAAGGACTCATAAAAGTGGATCGCTGCTCGTCGACACGGCGCCAAGAGTCCTCGCGTTCCAGTATGTCGTTGCGGTCTCTTTCGAAATCACATCACATTCAAAACGCGCGCCGTTTTGTCTTTTGTCATCTCTCGCTTCTCTTCGCACACAGGACCGCCCATCTCTCTTCTTTTGCTCCAAATGTTCAGAATTAGTCGTGGTGCGTCCTCTCTCTCTCTCTCTGCAAGGGGCATATGTTTTCGATATGAAGAAGAAGAGGGTCCCGGGAGCAGGCAGGACGGATACTTTCGAGGAGACCCTCCCTCTATCTGCCGACCTCCTATGACCGATCAAGCCCAAGAATCGGACTGAACTCCTTCTCCCTTGTCAAGAATGAGCCCCGAGACACACGATAATTGAAGAATCGATTCGTTTCGAGCTTCCTCTCGAATTCTCCGCCAAAAACGGGGAAGAAGAACTCTGGAACCAATTAAAGAGCAATCAGCCGGAGAGCAAGTGCACTCGTTCTCGATTCCTCTCCTCCTCGGATTCCATCCGGCAGTCCTTCTTTTCTACTCCTCCCCCTCCTCCTTCTCCTCCTTTCCTCGACCGAATCAATCTTTCCTCTCTCGGGCCGTCCTGTCTCTCCTCATAAATCGTGCTCAAATGTTTAGGCCCTTTTCCGGCGGGAGAACCTTGTTCCGGGACTACCCAGGGGATTACTATCTCACCTCCTCCCCCTCGTCTCCCAACTCTTTTGGACACGAGAAAAAAAAACTCGAGGAGGGAGAGATGAAAGAATATGTGATTCCGGGGGACAGATGTCATTTGAATGCCGTGCCCGGAAAACGAATGTCATGTCACGAGTAGTAGACAAGGAAAGTACAGCCCGTCCCACCCGCCTTCTCCCGCTTCTCCCTTCGTCTCCTACGACCAGAAGACGTGCTCCTCCCGGCGAAGAACATGAATTCCCAAATGATCTTCCCGCCTCTCTCTCTGTTTTTGTCTCCACCCTCACCCAACAACCCGAAACCAGTTAGACCACCCGGCGCCGCTTTGCTCGCTCCCAACTCATTTTCACCATGTATTCAGACTCTCACTTGCAAAAGCAGTGAATAGAAATGCGGCTTCTGAATGTGGCACGTCTTCTGATCGTTCTTCGTATCGCCAGTGCAGACTTCAACAGCTACGTCGTCCCGCAACCGCACGCGCAGGTTCGTTTCCACGCCTTCCGGACGGACCACCAGTACTTTAGCAACTGGAACAGAGTGCCAAAGAGAGACAAGTCCCCATCGAATATGAGTGATTTATGTGACACATTGCAGCGTGACCACCGATATGACATCAGTCAGCACTACGACTACTTGATGGACGAGAACGAGGAGCCGCTCGGTCGGGGAGCCGCTCCCAACAAGTACAGATCAGCGGTACCCTCCGGAAGACTCGGCTCCCAGTTCCAGACTCCTCTTTCAGCACCACGGTCCAGTGCAGTCTCGAACCGAAGGGTCGGAGACGTACGTGCAGCCAAACACGGAATCAGTCTTCAGTTCCGGGTGAGAACCTTTCTCAAACAGTGTGAACACAGAGAGAGAGAGAGATATTAACCCGATTCAGTTTCAGAGGCGTCGACTCTTATGGGTATTTCTTTGCTTTTCTTCCCAATTATACGCTAATCCTTGTTGCAGTTTGACGTTTTGAATAACCAGCACGGCTTTCCGCTTTTTTCTGCTTTCCTCATCGAATCACTCGACTTTTCGTTGGGAAAATATTTGAATTTTCAGAGAGACTCGAGATTTTCTGCAGTTCTTGAGGCGCATTCAATACGATCATCGTCAGGTTCCGGAAAATGACAAAGGAGGTTTCGACTGGAATTATTGGAAGAGGGGGATCTCAACTCAGAATTCGTTTGCAGAAGCGACGTTCGTCGAAGTTTCTGTGGTCGTCAGCAACATCAGAGCGGTCTCCGAAGTCACGATGGTACCTTTCCCATCCGGCACGTCTTCTGGCCAATTCTGAATTCCAGGACTACGCTCTCGAGCTGTTCTATCGCGAATCGTGGCGAGACCCGCGCCTTCGGTACGATCGGCAGTTGTTCAAAAACAAGACGGAACTCGCACTGCACGAGAGCTACACCAACTTCCTCTGGTCAGCGTAATCAGGCGGAAGTCATTGGCCCCAATCCGACTCGTTTTCAGGTTCCCCGACACGTTCGTGCCGAATGCGATTGCCTCGAAAAACCCGCAGAGGAATTCGATTTCGCACCGAAGTTTGTTGCGACTCGACGAGACCGGAAAGTTGCTCTACAGCAGACGGATATCTCTCGTTTGCGAGTGCAGTGAGTGGAACGAAAAGGGATTTGAAGAGAAATACATTTGCAGCCATGGATCTGACGCTGTTCCCGTTCGACAAGCAGCTGTGCAAACTCGGAATCGAGAGCTGTTTGTTTCTGAGAGATTCTTGAGGCTGAAACTGTCGGTTTTCAGATGGATACACTGCCGACCATGTAGTGTACAAGTGGTCGAAAGGAGCCCGCACTGCGTTGGAGCTCAAAAAGATCCGTCTTCCGGACTTCACCATCCAGGAAGCCTATGTCACGAGTCAAATGGAGAGCTATGCGACGGGCAACTACTCGCGTCTCTACGTCTGCTTCGTGTTTTCGAGGTCTTCCGGCTTCTGCTTCCTCCAACTCATCATCCCGTCGACGGCCGTCGTTATCACTTCCTGGGTGTCTCTGTGGATGGAGACGGAGACCGAGTTCCAGGTGAATCAATCGTCTCTTTCACTCCCGAATCTTGACGTTTCAGGACATGATCTCGATCATTCTCGCCATCACATTCCTCATTTTCTCGTACAACGAGATGATGCCACGTGTCAGCTACATCAAAGCGATGGACATCTACCTGGGCGTCTGCTTCATGATCGTCTTCTTGTCCCTGATAAAACTGGCTCTGGTCAAGTACATGCGACAGAAGATCATGTTGACGTGAGTGGGCATTCAGAAGACGTCCCGAAACGTTTCATTTCAGAAGCGACAGCGGGAACTCACTCCGAGAAATGTCACAGATGTCAACGAGACAGCGACTGCGCGCGCGGAAGACGTCGAGCATGAACTTCCGGAGCTCTTCTGGAGGCGCCACTGCTCGTGACGTGGCAGAAGAGCAGACTCAGATGATGTTGACGGTGCCGAACGGAGAGGACAAGGAGTCCAACAACAACAGTAAGCGAGAAGAACCAGTAGACGAAGGCGGGAACTGTCATCGCTTCAGAATCGCACATCTCGGACATGCTCGAGATCCGGATCACTCAGCGCACGATGCATCGCTTCCACTGGATCTCTCAGATGCTCTTCTTCTTCGGATTCGTGATATTCTGCCTCTTCTACTTCCTCATCTACCCCAATCTGCACATCGTCAGCGTCGACCCGGCGTGCGACAAGAACTTGGCCGAATGGTTCGCAGAGATCCTCTAGTCGTCCGATCCTTTTCCCGAAACATCTGAAACAGAATACGTGTATCCTCTTTCTCTCCCCAGTCTTCTTTTCAACAACTGCAACTATTATCACAAGTTTTTTTCGATAAAATCTTTATCTCTTTCTCGTTTCTAATATACATTTTTCTCTAGGGAATCGGGATTTAGAATCGTTTCGCACCATTCTTTGAAACGGGATTATAACGGGTGGAAACGGAAAAATGTCACTCGGAAAAGACGGAGATTGTGTTCGGTGTGGGGGGATCGGGAGTAACGGAAGAGGGGTAAGAGCGGGCGGGAGCAAGGGTTTACAGTTTGAGGGGACTTGAGGGAGAGCGGAATGTCACCCGTACGTGAATGTGAAAGTACTCATCTACTTATTGAAGGGGGGGGGGGGGTTAGAAAGGGGGGCACATCATCTAGTGGCGACCGTCGAGAGCGTCCAGATACTTGTAATCGATGAGACGAGGGATCAGCGTGTGTCTGGAAAGATCGGAAGTTCGGAGGATCATCGGAAGGATGCTGCTTACCGGATCGGGAGGAAGAAGAAGCAGACGATCGGAAAGACCATTTCGATGAACGGGTACGGGGAGAAGCCGAATGCGCACAGGATGATGAGCTGGAGCAGTTGGCACGCGGTGAACAAATGCACCTTTCTCTGCGGAACCTTTCGGATGTAGTGAGTCGGCGGGTAGGCTTGCTGCAATTAGAACAGCTTCTGAGGAAGATTAGACGGATCCGTTACCTGTTCAGTGATCAGAAGGAGCAGTCGTTCGAACATCTCGTTTCCGGACAACGAGGTCAGAGCCATGTAGAGGAAGAGACCGTGAAGGACGGAGGTGGGGATGAGTTGGAGGGGGTACGGGATGAGGAAGAACATCGAGACGAGGATCATGACGTGGGCGATGAGCGAGGCGAGACGGGTCTCACGCACGTTCATTATCCTGAAGACGTCCGATATCTTGAATGGGGAAGAAGGGAGGCGGGAGACTTACACTTCGTGGACGTGTCCTTGTGACACTCTTTCCTCGACGTCCGCGAGAGCTCTCAGATGAAGAGGCGAGTGCGGAAGGGCGCCGTGCATCCACGGAAGACCGAACACCGACAGGAACATGTTCAGAAGAGCGACGATAAACAAGTCCATGTTGTGAGAGGTGCCCTTTTTGAGTCTGAAAAGACAGGACTTTCCGGTCTGGAAAAGACGATTGACGACGTACTTGTTCTGTGTGTTATTGACAATAGCAGACGTGATGTTTTGGTCGATGAAGAAGAGGAACGAGAGCGAGAATCCGAGCAGCAAGCACACAAAGTATCCCGAAGGAGGCAGCGAGGTGACGTCGGCCATCTGGATCAGCGGGAACTCGAAACGAAGGTTGAATCTGTCTTCTGAAACGATCGAAGCTAACAATGGATGATGGTCCAGATGGACTCACTCTCGATGTCCGAGAAAGCGTAGGATCCGGTGAACGACATGATGAGAACAGAAGCCGGGAGGGCGTAGTCTGCGAGCCACTCGCGTCTCGATCTCGTCAAGTAGGGCGTCTTCCTGAAGTTGTAGAGGAAGAGGCCCAGCCAGAGAGTGCCGAACATCAGTAGCATGTAGAGGATGGAGGTGTCTCTTCTGCAGAGACTGCCCGTCTCCCCCGCACCCATGCTGCTCGTGATGTTGCCCACTATACTGTCCGTGTTCGTCGTCCCGTTCCGGAATGCGTCCAGTGCCGTTCTCGCCGCCTTCATCGATATAGACGACGTGTCACAATCGTTGTAGTTCTTTTTGAAACCTGAAAAACCAGCGAAGTTTCATCTCCGCCCCACTTCTTCAAATTACTCACTGTTATGGATAGCCCGTATGGATTCGACCGTAAACGCGATGGCAATGAAAAGAGAGAACATCTCCTCGGCGGACCTCGTCGCGAACTTCATCAGACTGCATAGTTCGGTCGCCGAGTAGAGTATCAGAAACAGTTGACAGAACAGCCCGACGCACGCGTACATTGCCAGGAAGTCGTAGCCGAGCTCTTGCGATATCTTGTATATCACTTTGATGTATATGGCTAAGGGCACTGTCGTCAAGAGGATGATCATGGGTTGGCCGCCGAACAGGGAGAAGAAGATTCCGCCGATCGCCTGAGCGATGATCACTTTCCGAACGTCTGAAAAAAGGAGTCCGAAGGTGACAGGGCTCAGTTCCAGATACTCACTGATTGCTCCTTTCGTGTTGTCATCGTTGAGCACTCCAAAAGCGATGGCAGGAAGGAGACACGCGAAATACAGAAACACGACGGTCGAGAGCAGCTTCTGAATCGTTTTGTGACCCCGGATTCCATCGAGAAAGTCCGACGGATAGATGGCGAGACGTCGTTGGAACTCTTCTTTCAGCCCTCGGAACGGATACCACGCTTCTGGTCCGAACTGAAATAAAAGTGAAATGAAATGGGGGAACGAGTGACGATGCTCCTACAATCTGTTCCTTGGCATGACTCAAATGGATCGAAGACTTTCGTTCCCTCCACTGATTCTGGTCCATCGCTAGTTCCTTGGCGGCTGAGAGCAGCGTGGATCTGAACTGTTCGACGCTCTGAGCCATCACAAGTCGCTGTCGGATCTCCATATCGGCGAAGAGAGTCGCGAATGTCCGCGTCGTCTCGAGCGCCGTCTTCGTTCCCTTTGCCCGACTCGGCGCTATCACAATGATGATGAATCTCAAGTCCTGCATCGTTCTTCCCAAGTTCGTCGGATGCGAGAGACGGGCGATTGCCACGTGGCGATGCTGGACGGTGTTGAGCATGCATCTGGAATGCGGATCCATTCGTGAAGGAATGAGAGTCCCGTGCCCTTTTCTTCTTCTTCTCATTCCTCCTCATCTCCTTTTCCCGTTACCCTTATTGCTAATGCATTGCAAAATCAAATAAGAGAAAAGAGTTTCTCGGCGCAGCTCGGAGTCTATGAAAGGGAAAATAGAATGGGTCGAAGGAAAGGGAAGCGGGGAAAAAAACTATTGCGCCGAGAAAAGAAAATGAAACGAGAAAGACGGAGGCCTTCATCATCATCAATTTCGGCGGACCTCTTCTTCTTCTTCTCCTTCTTCTTCTCCTTCCGAAAAGACTTCCTCGTGAGAAGAAGGGGAAGAAAAGGAGCAAATTAATTGGAAATGTACTAGAGTGGCGGACTCACAGCGCGCAGATCCATGTCTGATCGTAATCGAAACTTCCGCCGACGGATCCGGTCGTGCAGATGGATTGGACGGTTCTCGAGAGGATGTGAACTGAAATCGGATAATTAAAACGGAAGCCCTTTCAGAGCTCTCACATTGATTTCCGGCGTCCTGGGTGAAGAGCACGCTGCGGACCTGCTCGCTGGTGAACTCCGGCTCCTGGATGTCCATTTCGTGAATGATCCTGCAATCAATCCTCGTGTGTTTTTCCGCCGTTCTTCCGCTTCCAAATGCTAATCCCCCTTGCTATCATTTTTCGAGAAAGCGCACACTTCCTTTCCCCCTCCCTCGCTTTCAAAACAACAACAATTCGGGTGGGCCCCGAGGAGGGGGAGGAAGGCAACGAAGAACGAGTCAGATGAAAAATAATTTGTAATTCTTATTCTTTTCTGTTCGTTCTTGCGTGTTTCAGAATCTGAAAACAACGCGCACGAATTCTAATTTCGCCTCCTTCTTCAGGTTGTCGTCCCCTCGCCCTCTGTTGCTCCGGCGGCTCGGCGAGCCCAAGGAGCAGCCAGCGGCTCCTCGATCATTTCACTCCATCTCCGCGCATTAATTATTCATCACCAAAACCAACACAAACTCTCGCCGCCGCCGCCGCCGGAGGAAGGAAACACCAACTCCATTTTCATCTCCTTTCTTTCTCCTCCCATCAAACTCAGACTTATGCTCATATGAGCGGGGATGCTGATGACAAAACACGCGTCTTTTCCCCTCTCTCTCTCTTTTGTGGGCTCGCCGAGCCAACCGAGGATCCCACAGAGAGGGACGAGAACTCACTTGGCAAAAATCTCCTCGAGGCTCGTCTCCTGAAGATCGAGAAGAAGTACCGCCTGCAAAAACAACCAATTTCTTTCCGCTCCGAGCCCGTTTTCGTCCCCCCATTCCAGCCGTCTATTGACAAGCGGGGACAATGAGAGAAAATTGAGAACAAGACAAAAAAAGAGCAGAAATAGAGTGCCCTTTTGCGCTGAGCAGCGAGTCTAATGACCAGTTGTGGGAGCGACCAAAAACAACTTCCGGCCCACCTTGTTCAGCAGATGGTCAATGTCCATGGTGGCGCGGATCTCGGAGCCAAAGTCCTTCATCGGAATCTTCTCGTGCTTCGCGTACATCAGTGTCACGTTATCGTACTCATCTGCAACAACAACAATCATGTACACTGTGTGTTCCAGCTCGTGCTCCCGCACAACACGTTTTCGCATCGGCCTCATCTGGGCTCTTCAATCAACCGAAATTGGTCTTCTTCGGCCGCCGCTTCCTTCCTCCCGGATGGGAAAAAAAGAGAAACTGGGACGGAGAGGCCAAAACTTTTTATGCGGGCGGACAAACTAGGTCCCCGCCGCTTTGGGGCTATCCAATAAAATTGTATGAGATTGCGCACCCTTCGGCGCCAAAAACAAGTGGAGACAACGAGAAAACGAGACAATTCCCCCCGTGCTTTTTGGTAACCAGACAAAGTTCGTACTTCCCGCATTGCTCCAGCTGAGAGTGTCGAGCGGCGGCGTGTCACTGTCAAAGTCGTGATCTTCGGCGAGCATCGGCTGCGAGCCGTACTGTGAGAGGGTCCTGCTCGGCGAGCCGCCACGTGGAGAGCCGCACGCACTTGATCTCCGAGTCTTGGCTTCCTCCTGTTGTAGAGACTTCATCGAGAGCCAAGAGACTCTCTTCGTGAGCATCTTCGCTTTGTCCGGCGGCAGCGGAATAGTACTTGAGGGTCCGCCGGCCATGTTGATGGGAACGACTCCCCCGCCGCCGCTGCCGCCGCCTCCGGAGCTCGTTCCACTCGTCATCGTCACCTTTTGTGCTTCGAATTGCAGAGTAGGCTGGCTGGCTCGTCGCTCGAACGTCTTCAGCGGACGGAATCCGATGGCAGGCGCTCCTGTCTGGACGGACTTCCGTCTTGTTCCCACCGGACTCAGATGCAGGGAGAACGTCGGCGGCGGCGGCACCTTGTCGTCTTCTTCTCCACAGTTCTGGGTGCAAGGAGGACAAGAAGCCACCGAGTTGCCGGAGACGTTCGAGATTCTCCGCTGCTCGGGCACGTAGAGAAGTGTATGGGAAGTCCTTCGGGCCATCACCCGCTGTCTCGGATCGGGCTTCTTGATGTAGATGCCGCCCTGAAGGCCTCCCTCGTCGCCATTCTTCGGCAACAGCGGGTACTCCTCCGAGATACCCGAACTGCAGCTGGCAAAGTCGAGCGGAGTGCGGTACGAGTCGACGTCGGATCCTTTACGGACACTGCCATTCGACACGAACACCTTCACATTGGTCGCATTCATCAGAAGAAAAAGAGGGGGGAAAGGTGGAATAGGGAGGGAGAGACGACGACGATGCTGAGGGAAAGGATCGTCTCGGAAGGGGGGCGCCGTCCGTGATGGACTGGCCTAGGGGCACTTCTTCTGGTGGGCGGGGCCAGAAGGGAGAAGGAGCTCCGCGCCGAGCAGCAGAAGCAGCAGCAGCACAAACCACTTTTAGATTCTTCTCCGCGTCTCTCTCTCTCCTCTTCTGCCTGCCCCTTTTTTACTCCGTGCCCATTCCATTCACTACTCAGTCGACTCGTTGACGACAAGAAGAAGAAGAGAAGAAGGAAAAGAGAAGAAGAAGGGACCCTTCCCCCTCCTCCCCCTCCGCATATTATGGGATTGATGAATCCGATTTCGGGACGACGGCATCAGCTTCTCAACGACTTCTTAAGAATCCTCGTCGTTTTTTGGTGCCTTTCGATGCGGGAAACGACTCCTTCCAAAGACGGGCTGCTTCCGTTTTCGAGACCGGAACCCAAAAGTACAGGGCGGACGAGTGGAACCCGTGATTTTCAGCAGAGAACATTTCCAGATCGCGACGATCTCTGGCTACAATCCGAGCTTAAAAACGTAACGACGGGCGCTGGAATTAGATCGCCTACGCTCGTCTCCGTCTAATCTATTTGCAATCCGAAATAGCCGCTCTTCCTACTCGTCCGCCTCGTCGCTTTTTTTTCATAATCTCAGCTGTTTTGTGGAGCACGCTCACACTTGAGAGTTCAAAGAGCCACTTCCCCCGCGGGGCACAATCTCTGTCGCGCCCAATTCGATTACCGGAAGAAGAACAAGCGGCAACGCATCCTTTTCATTCTTCTTTTCCTGAAGACGTCGTCGGAGAGGAAGAAGACGAAGAAAAAGAAAAAGAAGAAGAGAAGTCAGTTTCATAAGTTGAAGTGAACGCAAATTCCGTTTCCTCGCTCTTTTTTGCGACGTCTCCTGTCATCAGAAGAAGCCTCCTCGCGACGTCTTCAGAGCGTCGTTTTCGCGCCGAAATTCAATTTGCGATGACACGCGCTCTTCTTCTTCTTCTTTCTCTTCGCTGCTTTTTTTTTTCTTGCTCGGGACCCCGAGAATGACTCTCTTCTTCCTCTTCTTCTTCCTCTCATATCTCATGAAAGTGTCATGAGCACAAGAAGTGAGCTGCTGTGCTCTCAGGCGCTCCGTTGTGGAGCATGTTTTCAAAAATACGTGGACCCTGACGAGGGGCTGGGCGCCACCGAATGCCACGGATAAAAAATTGGAGACAAAGAAAAAGCAGAACAGGAAAGGCAAGACGGAAGAAAGGTTGGGGTCTCCCGGAGCTCCAATTTGGTGGATGGAGCTCCACGGATCGTGTATTTTTGGGGGAGAAGAAGGGAATATGTTGAAAGGAACGGGTTCATTCAGGTTTTGGCTTACCGTCATCGTCCTCGAACTCGTGGACCGAGTCGTCGTCGATCATGTAGACGTGGCTGGCCCTTCGTTCCTCGTTGTGGTGGCTCTCAAGCGAATGGATCGTCGCCGAGGTGCACGACTGATGCATCTCGCTCGTCGACTTGGGCCTTCTGAAGTGACAACGCCGCGGCGTGTTCGCTCCAGAAGCCACCGTCGCCTCCGAGTTCGCCGAGCCGCTCGCGTCGGAGTCGTGCCGTCGACGACTGCGGTGTGCTCCTCCGTTGTTCACCTGTCCACTGCTGCTCCCTCCATTCGTGAGCACAATTCCGCCCGGAGTCCGCGAGCCGACCGGCTTCACTGTGAACACTCGCGAGCGGCTCGGTACCTCCCGTTCCAGACTCGACTCGCTGGCGGTTTCAGTGGCGAACGAGGTCTCCGACGCGTACTTTCGCAATTTCCGATCGATGATCGACTTGGCGCAGTTGGAGACGGGCGGTGCGCGGAAGGTAAGCGGAGCCGACGGCGGATCCGATCCTCCGAACGGGTCTGCGAGGCTGTCCGAGTCCGGAGTCGTCATGATCGGCGTCGAATCAGTGGGACAAGGCAGTCATGGAGCACCGCTAGATATGGGTCTGAAGGCAGGAAATGAGGCAAAGTTCGGAAGAAAAGAGATCGAGCGGAAGGAGGATACGGTAGGAATGAGAATGCAATCTAAATGCAGATTTCTCTGCGGATTACTGAATTCATTTCACAGTGGTCCATCTGAAAAACGAAAAGAAAAGAAGGAAAAGAAGGATCCCAGGCCAGTTAATTTCCTCTTTTTTCTTTCTTTTTTTCGATTCTCGACATAAATCAACGGATCACATTTGCATAAACCATCGCTTTCCAGTTTCCGCGAGCCCGTTCTCCGCCGCCATCGCTCTTGGATTCAATTATTTTCGCGGGCATACTGTAGCTCTCTTGCTCCCCCGCCAGAAGCTAAAGAGCACACGGAGAGCTCGCCGAGCATCAAGATGCGAGGGTGGGGGAGGGCACAACACGACGACGGGACGCGACGCGAGATGAGACGGAAAGGAGGCGGAGCAATTATAAATGTGAGGGTGGATGTGGGATGAAAAGAAGAAGCACGCAATATTGGAGAAGAAGAAGAAGAAAGGGGAAGGAGGAGGAAAGGATAGAAGTGTCTTCGGATGGAATCTCGGAAGGTGTCGACTGGCGAAGGTGACCGAGGGATCGAGTTACCAAGGATCAGGAGAGCCGAGGAGAGCCGAGCCGGGTCGGAGGTCGCCTGCTCGACGTTTGAACTTCTTGCAATTAGCAGAGGAAGGCCAACGAGCGGATGACGTGGTTTCGGAAGTTTGGATGGAAAATAAGAAGAAGAGGGAAGAACTTCTGCAAAAGGGAAAGAGAAGCTGATCTGGCGATTGAGTTGACATTGAAAAGACTTCCGGACGTCTTCTACTCCCCTCTCTTGCCCTCTTTTTGCTCGTTCCTCCAACTCTTATCTCCTCTTCCGATGTGCACTTCTTCTCCTCCTAAATCTTGAAGCCGAGACCCCCGGGCCGCCCGCCCCGTTCTCAAAACGCATTGGCGCCACGGGAGCGCCGGAGACTTATTCTTCGCCTTTTCTTCTTCTCCTTTTGAAATCCGGCACCAACAGATGCGCGCCAAAATAAGATAAAGAAAGAAGGGGAGGAAGAGGCGGAAGGAACGGAGCACATCGAGTGGTGGGAGGCGAGGGTGGCAAACAGCAAAATACGGACTGAAAAGAAAACAGATATTGTTCTTTCTTTTCGCCTTTTTCCATGCTTGCTTCTTTCGGAACAATAGCGGGACTAGTGAAACTTGAAGAGAACGCGCTTCTTTCAGGATGCGCCCACCGTCGGAGTGCACACCTTCTGTTTTGCTTCTCTCGCTTCTGGATACCACCACCAGAATCGTCTTCTCGCGGAGAATAGCAACTAGGCGACTATTTTGGAAACCGGAGACAAGTACGGGACGAGCGCCTTGCTCCATGCAACCTGTGACTCATCGTGAAGCTCTTCGGGAGCCGGGGGGATGAAGGGAAAAGAAAGCGTGCGCGCGGATTTCAGATGAGAAGAAGGAGAATAAGAAGGAGGAGAAGCGCGAAAACGGGGGGCAGAATAGAGAAACAGAATAAAGAGCATACGGAAGAGACACGACCCGCCTGAATATTTACATTTGCCCAGAGTGAATGAAACCGAAACAGTGTGAGGAGGCCTCCTGAACGGAAGAAGAAGAAGAAGGAGAAGGGGACAAGGGCTTCTTCTCCTCCGTTTTTTCCAAGGAGATGATGATGGAGAAGGAAACGGAGAAGATGCTCCGCGAGCAAGATGAGGTGCGTGGGAGAAACGGATTGTTGCACAACACAGCCGACCGAAGAAGAAGGAGAAGAAGAAGAAGAAAAAGAAGAAGACGACGACGACGACTACGAGGACGACGACGACGTTGCAAATAATTGGATGTATGTGCGAAGCGGCCTTCTCTCGAAGACACCGGTCTTCTTGCTTCAGAAGGCGTCACATTTACATCCACTTCTCTCGAACTCCTCCTCCTCCTCCTTCTGCTTCTGCTTCGCTTTCAGATGCGCGACGCCTTCAGTCTGTCAAATGAGACTGATTGACGGGTTACGAGCACGAGGCGCGCGGAGGCGGCCGCTTCCTTTCCGGCGGACGAATGAGCAAGAAGAAGGAGAAGGAGCAGGGGAAGGTGATCGGAACGGATGACTCGAAGAAGGGAGCCTCATTCCAATCACTCTGATTGACGATCAAGTTCAGGAGATCTATCTTTCAGAAGAAGAAGATAAAGAAGAAGAACAAGCAGAAGGTCAGAAACCAGTTGCCGTGACAAGAGGACAAGAGATAAATTAGCACGAGGCTCATTTATCTTCTCGCGAGAGACGCCGAAAAAACCCGAAAACTTGGTGTCATCCGGAGAAGAAAGAAGAAGAATAAGAATAAGAAGAAGTCGAAATGAAGTGACGGCTCTCGCCCGGAAGATGTGCTCATATGTCGGGGCGGCGTGGCGGCGGCGGCGGAGGCGAAATTCATCAGAAGTGTCCGGCACGTCCCAGAGGGAGATGTCGGAGTGAAGGCGCAGAAGAATGCGGGGCCCCCGATTCCGACATGTTCTCGCTCATGTGACGACTCGGAAAAGGTATTATAACTGGAGACTTGGCAGCTCGGCGAGCATCTCGAGGAGGTCATGAAGGAGGCAAAACAAAACGACGAGTAAAGAAAGCTGGCGCGACGGAGGAGGCGGAGGAGGAGGGACGAGAGTGCGAACACATGTCGGAGTGGCACAGAATCTACAAATGACTGGATCCGGCGCCCAGATGTGCCGAGGGAGAGAGGGAAAGAGCGAAATGAGCAGATATTGAAACAATCAATCGTCGAAAACTAATTGGTTGTCAAAGAGGAGAAGCAGTCATGAGGAGAGCGCTGATTGGGGGGAGCCCGACTCGAGAGCCCATCGAAACAGTTGTGTGGGGGGAGTCGACGGCGAAGACGACGATTAGAAACGATTTAATATTGCGAAACGTTTCCTTATACTCTTTCCGTTTTGAAAAGCCTTTTTGTCGGGACCTAAAAAAGTCTAGAGTCCCGCAGATTTCTTCTTCTTCTTCTTCCCTTTCTGTCGGCCAATTGAATTGGCAAGGAGGGCGACCAACGGCGATTTTGCTTCTAACTTCGGACCCACGACGACGAAGACGGAGGAGAAGAAGCGGGAGAAAATTACTCGGAATCCGACCAAAGTACACGGGAGAAGGAATGAGATGAGGCAGGGAAACAAGAAGAAGAAGAGGATGGAGCAAATGATGGAGGGCGAGGCATGGAACAGGTGTAGTCGGAGGAGGGCAGTCGATTGAGCGGGCTCATTGAGCCGCCGCACGGGGAGGCTGCAGAATCGAAACACGTATTACTGCTGATTCGCGGTGACACATTCCAGAAGGCGCTTCCGAGGCCTTCCGACGAGCAACTCGACTCCAGCCCTTCCCCCTTCTTATGCACATATTCAACAAGTTTTCGGTGGGAAAAAAGAACGAGTGGGGGGACTTTGGGTTTTCCAACCATCTTTTATGGTCTCTGGGATGTTTGAAAAGTTCAAAGAACCGACTAGAGTCAAGTGGAGAGTACGGTAGAAGCGAGAGCGATGGAGGAGAAATGAAACAAAAAAAGTGTCTCGGCGAGCGATTCCTAGCGGATTCCCATCCCGATGGGCCGAGTGTCATATTTCCGAAGCGAGAATACGTGCCGAATCGGAAATGTTCGCCGGGCGGTCCGAAGGAGAGGAAGAAGAGGACACTGAAACATCCTCCCCCACAACCACCACTACTACTTCCACTTCTCGAGTGGAGGGCGAGCTACAATTAAAAACGAGATGAGCAATGAAAAGAAGAAGAAGAAGAAGAAACGGGATGGATGAGCTATAAAATGAAATGACGTGTGGAAAGCTGCGAAAACTTGCACCCGTCCCTCTCGCCCCGCGAGTCTCCGAAATTAAACCGCCCATCTCGCGGCCCCACCAACTCATCATCTTCCTCATCACTTGTCGAAATTGTGTCAGGTGAGAGACGGCTCCAGAAAGAAGAAGAAGACGTGGCTGGAAGGCGAAGAAGTCGAAGAAGAAGACGTAGAAGGCGGAGGACGGGTTGTTGGGCGCCACCAGCACGAGGCCCAATTTGATATTTATTTTTGCTCCCTTCACCGAATTTTACGGCCTCCCTCTCCACCCGTCTACAGGATATTATACCGACCATAAAAAAAGGGCGCGAAATTAATTTCCCTCCCTCCCTCTCTCCCTCTCATGCTCGTTTTTCTTCTTCTCTTTCTTTTTTATTCTTTTCCTCAGGATCCGGCGAGCGCTTCTTCTAATTCTCATCAGCTCGAAAGAAAGAAAGAAAGAAAGGCATGGGGGCAGCGGCAGATGAAGTAAGGAGATACGAGAGAAAGTACGGTAGAGCACGTTTGCGACGGGCAAATCAAGAGGCGGCACGAAGACGTCAGTGTCTTCTGAAAACTGACGTTATCGTCCGTCCGTCCGAGATGTTGTCAACGACGTCGCCGAAAATTTGCATTTGTTCGGCGCTTTCCTGCCGTCGTTTTCTTCTGCTTTTCCCCCCTTTCTTGTGCTTCTTTCAGTGTGTGTGTGCCTTATGTACAATGGCAAAAGAGGTCGTCCGTGGAAAAATAGTGAGGAGCCGAGTGGAAAGGATTTAGAATAAGTAGAAGGGAAAACGAAAGAGGCGAAACGGAAGAAGAAGAAGCAGAAGGAGGAGGCACAACAAATCGAGGCAGAGAGAGAAAGAAACGGTGGAACTCTCAATTATTCACCTTTTCATGCGCTCCGAAAGTGGTCCGAGAGCGGCCCGAAAAAAAATGGCTCAGTCATGCAGAAAGGAAGTTGCAAGGTGGCACAAGAGGTCGAAAGAGTAGGTCAAAGATTCGCGGAGCAACGGAGCACGCGGTGGAGCTCGAGATTGTGATCTTCAAAAGGCAATTAATCTCGTCCGATGCCACGTCATGCCAGCAGCAGTAGCAGGAGGAGGAATGGAGAGGAGAAGGAGGAAAAGGAGATGTTGGATCTTCGAAAGGACCAGGGACCTTGCACCACAATCGAATTCGCGAAAAGAAAACGAAAAACGTTTCGGGTCACACACCGAATATTGGATTACCCGAGGGGGCGGGGGGAAACGAGAAGAGGCGCAAGACGGTGAGGATGAACTGTCCGATTCCGGGGGGCTGTTTGTCCGTCAGGAGGAAGAAGAAAGAGCACGAAACGGAGTTTCTCGCCCCGGGGCGACTCCCCTCCCCTCGGCTCGTCGAGTGGTGCCAAGAACGAAGAAGAAGGGGGAAGGAAGAGTTTTCCTCTCCTCCACAGGTTATTAGTGTCTTCTTCTTCGATGTGTGTATGTGTCCATGCTTCGTGTGGATGTGTCTATGTATGTGCGAGTGTGTGCATGTGCATGTGTGTGTGTGTGTGCTCGCGGAGCCGCCCGTGCCACGAGGATGCGCAAGTTCATCAAGAATGAAAGACGGCGGAAGGAAGCGAAGAAAAAGAAGGCGTCGTCGCACGGAGGTCGGCACACACGAAGGTTATTGAAAAAAGCGGCTAGGTGGCGCGAGTCGGCGAAAACACGGAATGAAAGGGGAGTCCGGATACGGTAGGAGGGACTAGGAAGATCTAGGCCATCCTGGGTTTCTAGTCCAACCCGGTTTCAGACGGATCCAGACACAGAGACGGAGGAGGGACGAAAGAGAGGGCGGAAGGGCTGAAAGTGACACTTCGGGACCTCTATTCTCCTTGATAACTTCTCCAATACACGAGCATTTCGTCGTTCTAGAAGCAGAAAAAAAAACGTGTCGTCTGTTTTTGTGCCAAAAAAGTTAATTGGCTCCTTCTCTTTCGTGTGTCCGATAAAAACACACACTTTCGGAGAGGCCCTCCTCTTCGAGGCGAAAAAAGAAGAAGAAGAAGAGTCTCGGATTTACTCTCTTGAAGGGAGGCCCGTGTTGAACATCGGGCAAGGGGCCGAGAAGCGCTCTCACTCACTGCGGTGCTGAATTTGAATATGATTAGCATAATTAGATAAATGATTGGTCAGGAGATGTGGGAGGAAGAAGCACAAGAAGCACAAGAAGAAGCAGCAATTTGTTTACATGGTCTCATTGGGAGGGGGGCAGGAAAACAAGGATTCTGAAACATGCAAGAGAGAGAGCGGCAAATTGGATTTTTGATGGTTTTGAGCGGACTTTGGATGGGATTAAAAGATGGGGCGAGACGTGAAATAAGGGGGGATACTGGGTTCGTGGGATCACAATAAAAACAGTGGTGATGTCACCCCTGGACAAGCTTCAGAATCCAATGATTCGCGGGATTCTGGAGCATCCGATGGGGAAACCTGAACTTGGAAGCCACTGAAAGGTGCTGCTTCTCAAGTCAGAATTGAGAAATGCATAGAAACTGGTAACAATTAGGATATTCATAAGTGGCAGGTACAAGAACATTGTAGTTATAAGGAAAGATGATGTCACTTCCCGGAACCTGAATATCTGATCACCAAAGCACTTCCTCTTTTGAGGCAAACTGCCACTTTTCTCTTGTTTCCTTTTGCTGATGCTCGCCCCACCAAAAGAACTCACCGATACCGTCGTCGTCGTCGGTCATGTATCGGGTGTCGTCGATGCACGACTCGGGCTCCGATCCCATCGAGGCGACCGAGGGCGACGATCGTCCGGAGAGGCCGACGGGCACTCGCAGAAAACTGTGTTGCAGGGATCCGTGCGAGTCGCCATCTTCGTCTGAAATACACGAATTTAGATTTTCCCTATCTAATAGTTTTCCGTCTCTCTTCGTCTCTTTCAGAACTTCCCGTCTGGGAGCTCTTACGAAATCAGAGCGAGGCGATCCGATTTCAAAACACCTTCTTTTTCACCGCGTCTTCTCACCCACGACCTACGGTATGCCCCTCCGTCGCCGATATATCGGATTTCGGTGGGAGGCAATCTAGGTGTCGGGTCAAAACAGCCGCCCGTTCCGACGTGGCACCCCTCCTCCTTCTCCATTCCCTC
Source organism: Caenorhabditis afra (assembly GCA_963570955.1). Classification (NCBI taxonomy): domain Eukaryota; kingdom Metazoa; phylum Nematoda; class Chromadorea; order Rhabditida; family Rhabditidae; genus Caenorhabditis; species Caenorhabditis afra. The sequence continues at coordinate 6,143,495 of OY751533.1, read as the reverse complement.
GTCTCAACCGGGGAGCCGTCCGTCCGTCCGTCCGTCAGTACAGGGTGTATGACAAGCAAATATTTTGCCGACACACAGACTTTTCGCTTCTTCTCTCTTCACTACTACCTGCCACAGCTGCTGGATGAGATTGAGACGAGCCCACGAGAGGAGGAGAAGAAGAGGGAGAAGGGATTCTCGAGACGAGAGGGCCGAGACAAAACAAGTGTTTTGACACCACGCAGTATTGATTGATTGGAATTTGATTGGCACTGGGGAGCAGTGCAATTCACCGCCCGAATGATCAAAGAGTACGGCGCACCGTTGTTGTTGCGGGGTCGGAGTCTGCGACGACCGCCCCGTCGACTCGGACGCATCTCCGGCAACGTCTCCGTCCGTCGCAGACCGTTCGCGTCCTTGCCGTCCTCCTTCATACTCTGCCATCTGACGACGGGACGTCGCACGTGTCGCTCTTCATACAGATCGTCCAACGGCTCCGGAGAGCTCTCCGTCATTTCTGAGCAATAGGCGATGAAGTGAAGTTACAAAAGGCGGTAAGAGAGCGGAAAGAAGTCAAAAAACATAAAGAATGGTTTCGTCATCGTGCGTGACGACGAGCCCGGCTGGCCGGCACCCGGGAGAGGAGGTACACGGGTGTCCGTCTCGATGTCTCCGCCTCCGGGCTCACGGAGCTCTCTGTGTGTGCATTCTTGCGGCTCCACCCGCGAGAAGAGAAGAGATGGGACCACCGACAAGACATTTTTTCAAGATAGAGAGCCTCAGATCACGGGGAGGCAGAGAAGAAGAACAAAAAGAAGACGAAGGAGCTGTACTGATTTACGAGGTACACGAAGAGGGGAACAGGTGGATGATCCGTCGGTTTATTGAGCCATGAAGAGCGGCTCTGGAATGCTCCCGCATGCTCCGAGGCCAACAAAAAAGATGCGAGCTCTTCAATATTCCGGGTTTCTGCTCGAGTTTGGGAGGGAAGCAACGGAAGAAAAAGTGATGAATTCAATAAAGTTTTTGGAGAAAAACGGCGCTGAACAGTAGTGGAACAAGTTCTTTTTTGAATTGCCGCCATTTTTGAAAGCGGAAAAGCACGTCGTCTTTGGTTTCGCGGGGGGAAAGAAAAGGAAGGGAAAGAACATCACTCAAAGTTGAAGACCATCCGTTATGGAGATTGATTGGCGGAGCTTACCAACTAGTTTTGCAAGCATTATGTGCGCTCTCTTGCAAAACGTTCGATGGTGTCGAGATTCGACAACTTTGAACTGATAAAGGAAGGGATTTCGAGGATCGACAGATTGAGGAGCGGATCCAATGGGGAATCCAGAGCGGGTGTGGGTGTGGGAAACAAGGATACAGGGGGGTTTTGTGAGTGGAGAAGTTCAGACAACATGTTGGGGCAAGGGGGGAGGAGGGGCTGCTCTGATCCCGTGGGACGACGTGCCTTCGGGGCATCAATCCTCGCTCCCGGCCCAGTTGGAAATGACGACGACGAAATCGGGTTGGAAGAGAGAAAGCGGCCGGCGGAGAGTGTCGTCTCGCGGCGGCAGCGACTACAAGAAACTATTGACCCAGTTTCCAGGAGCCGCCCTCTTCCACTAACCCATTTTGGGCTGAAAAGTGGCACGCTCCTCCTACGCATTGAGACCGTGTGTTTTCTAGTCCCCCCTGCGCTTCTCTCTCGTCGACATAGACACACTTTCCAGAAACAAGAGAGAAAGATGGAGGCAGAAAGGTACACGACGTAATGTGAATGGAATAAAAGAGGCAGGAGGCAAAATGACATATTGGCTGTGTGTTTCTCGTCCCGGAGAGTCCGCGTCGAGAGTCATTATTTATAACCAGTGAGTCCGCCGGTCCGTAATATGTTTTCATGCGAATGTCGTCGTCGTCGGAGCGGGAGAAGCAGAAGAAAAGAGAACATAATGGGCTCCGAGAGTGCACCACCACTGGAGGTCGCAAGTTCGTTCTCAACCGAAGGAATCCCTCCCTCCCTCCCGTATCGTGTTTCGCGTTTCCCTTCTCCTCTCGACCACTTCCCGAAGAAGGAGAAGAAGAAGACGTTGATCAAAAAACGATACTCACGCGGCGAGTGCAGATTGAAGTGCGCGTGCGAAGGGATCGGCGAGTTCGAACGCGTTATCTCGATGGGCGGCACCGTTCCGTTGTAGGTCTGCAACCGAACGGAAGATGTTATGCACAAAGGGATTAGAGCCGAGACTTCCTGGTTCCAGATGGAAAGGACTAGGAATCGCTCGGCCCGCCCGACCTACCATCACATTGTTCGGCTCTCCGCAGACGCTCTCCCAGTCGGATGTGAGCGACGCGGTCTCTTCCATAAACGATGGAAGCAGCGGAGTCGACGGTGGCTGGAAGAGAGGAATGTTCTGAAAAAAAAAAAAACTCGAAGGATCTTCTGCTTCTGCTCCCGCCTGACACTGATTGTGTTATTCGAAAGAGAGGGGCGAACGGGCGGGAAACGAAGCAATTTTGCGGTTTCGAGGAAAAATAAACATGTGAAAGCGTGATAAAAGATACATTTTGGGCGGCAGGAGAAGGGATGAAGAAGCGGAGGAATCAAGGAGGAAGAGGCGAGACAAATGCAATTAGCGCCCTCTCGATATGACAATTGGCTCGTCGAGAGCTCCGCCACAAAAACTTCTCGCCCGTCGTCGTTTCGTGTTGGAGTCCGGGCGAGAAATCAATTAAAAACAGACACATGTCAGATGATGGAACGAAAACGGGCGAGGCAGGCGAAGAAGGAGGAGGCGCCCGCGATCAAAACAAAGAGCAACACGAAATTTCGTTTTCTTCCTCTTCCTCCTCTCTTCTTCTTCTTCTTATTCTTCTTCCGCCAGGTCGCAATATTTCAGAGGATGACGTGGCAATAGATCACCGACTCGACATGAAATATGAATGAGAGCCGCCGCGACGAGAGCAAGAGCATTTCGGCTCCCGAACGATTGAGCAAGAAAAGAGAGATCACAGATCTCTTCTGCTCCTCTTGTGACGTGGCACTCCGAGGAGCAGCAGCAGCAGCTCTTTGCAAAGAAAAGTGCTCGAATTTCGAGCACAAGGTGCGCTCGTCGGAAAAGAAGGATCCCACGAACTTTGCCGAGATTTGTGACCGAGAAAACCAATCTGACCGAGGGGAGAAAGGAGGGTTTTCCAATTTGGACTTTTCGGTTTTTCAAGTCGTCACCGCGGAAATGCGATACTGAGAAACTGCCATTGAAGAAGGATCCGTCCTAAAATTGGAAACTGAATGGAAAAAGTGGGGGAGTGGAGGGTGCCACGTCATCTGAATCCGAATCCGAGACGACGAAAACAGAAGAAAGAAAGAACGATCGGGGGGAAGGAATGAAGACGGGAAAACTTCTCTCACCTGCGCCCCGGGATATCGGATTTCCACACCACAATCCTTCTAGTTTTTGTACCTACTCTCGTTTCTGAAGGAAACACGAACGAGTAACAAGGAGGGGGGACTAGAAAACTCCTAGGCTCTAATGCAGACAAAATGGGATTTGGGAACCAAAAGAGCATCCTCCGCGCTTCCACTTCCGATGCGATCAAGCAAAAAGAAGAAGAGGGAAGAAGACGTGCAGGAGGGGATACCTAATAAAACGGACGAATCGGATTGGGGCTCGTGGCGGCGGAGGAGGAGGAGGAGAAAAAGTAGTAAATCTTGTCCTCTTTGGTGTGTGTGTGTGTGTCCATGATGGTCCCCGAGAAGCGGCGGTCGCATGAACACTTCCCGTCGACTTCCGTCTCTGCTCGCAGCCCCTCCTCCTTCTCTTGGGTGTATTTAGCACAACGACACGATACAATAAACAAATGGGTCCACACGAATTCTGGAAAGCGCAGGAGAAGACGTGGACGAAGGGCACGTCGTCGAGGCGATGAAGAAGGAGAAGGAGAAGAAGAAAGTTGACGTCTTCTAATCGTCGCTTGCTCGTTGCCTCGTTAATTTGGTGTCTGATCGGTGTCGGTCGTTTCGGAAGATGTATTTGTCAGTGAATCACTCCGTCAAAGGGTATTTGAGAGTCAGAGAGCGACAAAAAACAAGGACTTCTGCGGCGCAGAGTGGGAGCAAGCGGCGCCGAAAACAAACAATTTCCAATTCATACAAGCCATTTTTCAACTCTCGCAGCGGCATTAGAGATCATTAGGACCCTCCTATTCCTCCGCTTTTCTTCGCATCTTTTCCCACCGATTTGGCTAATTTCTCTCATCGAGGCCTGAAAGTGGCCTGATTGGGCGAGGCCGGTGGGGGCCCGAAAAGGTGCATCCGATTGATGTTCGACGGTGGGAGAATCGGGAAGGAAGAGAAAAAAGACAAGAAAATGGAGGAAAGTGGATAAGAGGGGGGGAAACGGGGTGAGGAGTATCTTCCGGTCAGAAAAGTGAATATTTTATGAGGTGGGGTGGGAGAATAAAATGGAAATTCCGGAAGATCGGAGGGAAACCCACGTGCGCGCCGACTACAGTAGTCCCGGTCTTTCGGGCTCTTTCGGGCCGGTCCGAGGGGAGACGAGTAGAAAATCGGTTATACTGCTAGAATAGTCTAGGCGAACGAGAGAGGCAGGACAAGGGTTTGGCTTTTGAACTCTCCGCCGTCTCACTCTTCTTATGGTAGATTCCCACGACTACAAGGGATTTCGTGGGGAAGGTGCACTTCTTCTTCTTTTTCTTCTTCTTCTTCTTCTTCTTCTCCAGACACGAAATGAGTCGAAAGTTTGAGAAGATCTCCGGTGTCGCCGTCTACCAGAAGACGTAGGAGAAGGAGAAGAAAAGGGAGAAGATGTTATGTGCGTGTGGTGCTCACGAGGGGAGGATAAAACAATTGGGGGCGAAGAAGAAGGAGAAGGAGAAGATGTGGTTGCGGACGACGAGGTGTGTTGTCTCCAAAATGAAGAAGAAGAAGAAGACGAGGAGGAGGAGGAGCCGAAGAAAAAAGTTGAAGGAGAAGATGCTCTGGGACCGCGGGAGGCAAGAAAATTGCACAATTCTTTTTTGACTGGACGCCCATCGGCCATCCGAATTGGACTAAGTGTACGACGAGAACAAAGGGAGAGGACAGTTTATTTTCGGGGGGTGGAACGGAAGAAAAACACTTCGGGACTGGGGGGAAGAATGAGGAGATCTTGAGAGACTACCATATTAAAAAGTACAAGACTATGGGCATACTTTGGACGCGATAACCTAATAATAAGTGGAATCTAAATTCTCTAATCTGAAATGAATTGTGTTGAGCGGCGATATCGATCACAGCATGGATATCCTAGAAAGGCGATGCGATTGATGCGGGAATGCACGTCTCGGGATCCTTTCTAGGTCGAACCGTCACATGGAACGGGCCGGAGTGATGCCGAGAAGGTGTAGGCCTTCGAAAAGCACGTTTCGGACCGCCGAGAAGAGCAGAAGACGTGGCACTGCGACGTCTTCTGGCTGATCCTTGACTCGCAATTGCTTTTGGACACTTCCAACCGCGGCTGCCACTTGAATCAACTGAACTGTCAGCTGACACGCTTCCAACTTCTCGGCGCTCAGCTCGACCGCTTCTTCCAGATCGTTGAGCAGTCGAATCAGTCTTCTGACGTCGTCGTTCATCTCGAAATCCGGAAACTTCTCACATTTCTCGAGCAGTGGCAGCAAATGTTGATTTTTCTCTTCGATCGACGATAATCGACTGTGTCTCATCTAAAAAGCAAACTCAATTGAATGTTTAAAAAACTAATTTCTTGCCTGAAGCGAGAGGGCATTGTTCTGATTCAGAGCGAACGCATTCTGAAACGAGAACTCGTATTCCGAGTTGCGAGCTCTTTTCAGTTCATTGAAGATGACTGTCGACAAAGAAAGGACGCTCGAGATCTCCTTCTCGACTTCCGGATCCATGCAGAACGTCTTCGACGACTTCATGAACTGCAGGGCCAGCTCCTTTCCTTTCTCGATAATCTCTCCAACCGACTCCGTTCTTCCGTTTCTCGTCGACAATCCTCTCACTCTTCCGTACTGCACGTGTTCGATCTTCTCCGCGAGGTCCGCCTTTCCCATCTTCTCGAGAATCACTTTGAGCGCCTTGAAATGCTGTCGTTGCGCTCGGTCCACGACGTACAAGTATCGATCGGCATGAAACATCTCGTCTCTCTCCAGAATCGCCGCGATCTCACGCGTCAAATACAAACTCGACTTGTCGGACTTTCGAAGAATCGCGTAGTTCACTCCGTCGACCTTCTTCTTGTCAGTGTCATTTTCTCGCAGTCTCACGATAGTCCTTCCCTCCAGATCTTCTGTGAATCCTTTGTCGATCAGTTCTTGGGCACATTGATGTGCCTTCCGCACTTGACTCGATTCACAGAGCCAGTGATCGTACTGAATGTTGAAGAGATCGTAAAACTCGATGAGATGCCGTCGCGATATTTGGCTGATCTGCAGCCACAGACGCATGTTCTCATCCTCTTCCCACCGCTCGCTCCCTTCAACCACTGCCTTCTCCATCGAAACGAACGTCTCGTAGACCTTCTTCCGGAACTCTTCGTCGATTTTCATGTTCTTGTTGGCTACCACGTAGCAGTCTGTCAGTTGTTTGATCTTTTCCACGTCCGACAGCGAACTCCAGTACTGATCCGACGGTCGCATTTGAGGCCAGAACGCGGCGATCATCGCGAATTGCGTTCCCCAGTCGCCCAGATAGTTGACCGACGTCACCTCGTTTCCAGTCACTCGATTCACCTGAAAGCTGAACGATTTGGAAACAGCGGATTTAGAAAGGGAGGTGGATACCTTGTCAACATATCTTCCGATGAGTGTCGATCGCAGGTTTCCGACGTGGAACTGCTTGGCGACGTTCGGCGAGGAGAAGTCGACGACGATTCGTTTTCCGGCTCCTGGCAAGAGGAAATTATCGATTTCAGCCGTGAAAGTGCTTTGTTTTGGCGGATGGCCCGAGACAGTCATATTTTTATTTCACACATACCTGCTGCTCGGCATTTCTGCTCGACGAGAGCTCGAAAGGAGCCGGCCTGCCGGAGCCTGTGCAGCGTCTGGACACACACCTCGCCGGTGCTCATCTGCAATGAGCTCGTGGTGAGCCGGCTTGGTTTCCAAGGAGATATACGAGAGGAGCGCAGTGACGTTCACACAGAAAGCTTTCGCAATTGACGAGTGTGTTGCTTGTCAAAATTCATTTCGGGTCAAAAAAATACAGACATGATTTGGGGAAGGGCAAAAATACGAGAAAAAAAGAGGGGAAACAGGGCGACAAAGAAACTCGTATCACATGAATGGAAATTATCAGAATTCAGCAGAATGATGAGGAAATATATTAAAAGAGTAATAAATAAAAGAGACTAGGTAACAAACGAACATGTGAGAGGTGAAAGTTATCTGAAAAACAGAAGGAAAAAAGCGGCACATGTGTTGTTTTCTGCAATAGAAATGTGAAGTCCCCGTGTTCTGCTATATTACATACACAAGAAGGAAGTAAAAAGAAAAATCGAAGGGGAATCAGGGCTCGATGAGATGCTCGCGATCCTCCTCCTCCTCGTACTCGATAAGCTCCGAATCGCCGCCGCAGATGCAGAGCCAGCAGCGGGCGCAGTTCGCGTGAGAGCTGAGGTTCGGGAGGATGTTGCGGCGGAACCAGGGGCCGATGATCACGTCGTTGTAGATGAGAGTTCCGAGAATGAGCATGGCGAATCCGGACAGCTGGAATACAATAATGAAACGAGAAGAGTGAATAGGGATTCACCTGAATGGCGATGAACTGCTCTCCGAAGAGGGGGATGGAAACGACCCAGATGACGAGAGTGCGGATGGAGTCGAGCACCATTCTGGTGGTGGCGGAGAGCTCCTTAGTGACCGAGACTCCGGCGAAGTTGAAGAAGGCGATCGAGACGACGGTTCCGGAGAGGGCGAGGGCGATAGTCGGCTCCTCCTTGATTTCCTGCCACGCGTAGAACACATCCTCAAGGCGGCCTTCCGGATTTGTCGAGAACGTCTTCGGCACGTGGATGTAGTAGAAAGGGACCATCAGAATCGTCAGGGTCACCATACCGAACAGTCCCTCCAATCCGACGGCGAACAGTGCCGGCACGTCATACTTCGTCAGGTACTTCTGCTCGTACACCATCTGGATGGCCACAATGATCTGCGCCATGACAATCAGCAGGTTTCCGGTGATGATGGCGTTCTTGTCGTCGAGCGGGTTGTCGTCGTAGTAGATGTCCGTGACGCCGACAATGACGAGGCCGAGCATGACGAACAGCATGCCGAGCCATTTGTACGGCTTGATCTGTGCGTTGAGCATGCCGACCGAAAGGAGTCCGGTGAAAATGATGACGGCTCCGCGGAGCATCTGGAAGCTCGACGCGGTCGTCAGGTTGAGTCCGATGTACATTATCGAGGTTCCGAGAATATCACAGAGAGCTGGCGGGAAGAAGAGGAACGGATTGAACGGGGGGAGGGTCGGCTTTTCGTCGGTTGTTATTTCGGTGACACTGCCGCTTTCACCTGGAAGAATGGATTTCATTCCATTAGCCAATCCGTCCGATGACTCACCTTGCACATTGGCACGATTCCACACATATCTCTTGTAGCCGAAGATCAGGAAGAAGACAACGAGGCACAGGAACTCTCCGAAGAACATGCACGTCGCCTGAAGGAACGGGTGATTGAACGGCACGCCGTCCGCCTTGATGCTGTCGGCCCACTTGGCGCAGATCGTATTGAGAGATCCGGTGATCACCATCATCACTGAGATGATGACAGCGAACGCCATCTTCTGGAAGAATATCGATTGCGAGAGGCACTGGTGGTGTGTTCGTGTAAATAAACAAGGAGTCAGGATGAAGAGGAGGAAAGCGGAGGTAGTGTGAGACTAGAGAGAGGCAAAGGGGGTCACGATGTTGGTGTTATGATTGGTTCTCGACCGCTCGATTCTGGCAGAATGGAGAAGAGAAATGCGTTTGGTGCCGAAATGAATCAGCCAAGCTGAAATTTCTAGAAAGGGGGCGGGATTGAGTAGGGGGCGGAGCTTACAAATGGATAGTTTCTGAGTCATCCGGACCGGCGATGATTAATCCAGAAAATCGATCAAAAAGCGGAAGAAAAGCATGACTATGAGCAGTGAGAAGAATAGAAGGAAAACGAGAGTCGCAGACAGAGAAAGAAAAAACGATCGCGAGTTGTGAGGACCCGAGAAGCAAAGCACTCATAGGGAAAAAAAGCTCAAATATTTTTCAGTTGAACCGCCCGCAACTATACTAATAATTGGAAGCGACACTAAAGAGGCGAGTAGGCGAAGAGTTATCACAAACGATGCGACGATAAGCGTCTCAACGGAGAGGTCATGTCGGGAGAGGAGGCGTGCGCACAAAACGCTGATAAGAACAGCGGTTTTCGAGGAAATTTCGAGTGAAATGACCGGGGCATGATGGTTTGATTTCTGCGGCGGTCATTCGATGATGAAATGGGGCGAAACCGATAAATTCGGAGAAGAAGCAAGCCGAAATTGTCGGATGGTGTCTGTGCAAAATGATGAAAATCGGCGAGCGACGGTCACAAAGGGAGTGTCGGTTCACCGGCCTACAGGGAAATAAAGACGACTAGGAGGAGAAACCGTGCTGAGAGCACGAGATCTGTTCTCGAGAAGCGTGGGATGAAGCACAAAGCGTTTTAGATTTAGCCATCGATAATGAATCACACCCGAAATGTTTCCAGACAATCAATAAAACTGAAACTTGGAGAATCGTGTGACTGAGGATTGAGACGAAGACAGCGGGCACGCGCGAAAAAACTGAGCGGGCCGGCGCGCCGACAGAGACGAGGAAGTGAGAGGGAGAACGGCGAGAGAGCGTGCGGAATGGAGAGACGCGGTTCCCTCCTTGTTCAACTTATCGACTCGATTGGAGAAGAAGGAGAAAGAAACGAGGGGAGAAGGAGTTTCGGAGAATGGCGAGTGTCGCGTTATCGGATTGATGGAGAATCTGGAAATGAGCTGATAAGAGAGCTGGAAATTGCGAGGGGAAACGCATTTCAGCGAGAGTCGAATCGGAATTCGAATGGGCGCGGCGAGAGTCTCCCATAATTAGTGCGGTGGAGCGCGTTTGCGCCAATCTGTTACTTCCTTATTTTCAGAATATTTTCAGAACAACAAGCTTGTTAACATGATCAGTGAGTATCACAAAAAAAGGTTTAAACACTCCTTCCTAATAATAATCATCTGAAAAGTTTCAACAAAAAAGTGATTTGGAACGTTCGGGTTACGGTAGATTCTTAAAACTTGTGAGTACGTCGAGGTGCCGTCTGAAGTGTCATCTGAAGAAGGCTCCTCGAAGGTGTTCGTTCGTTGACTTCCGGAAGTCGTTTGCGTCTCGCGAGAGCGCCGCCGAAGCAGGAGCAATCAACAGAGAACGAGGCCTTTTTGGCTCCATCCTCTCAACCACTCGAGGCCTCTTCTCCATTTTTCAACCAAAAAGTTGGGCTCCTAACCTTCTTCTCCCCGCGCTCTTTGTGGCCTCCAATAAATTATGCCAATTTGTCAAGAGGTCGGCATTTTCGGGCCTCCCCAGGGCACGCACACCGCTCTTCTATACAATCGAGTGTGAAAAATGAGAGCCGCTTCCCCGCCCTTCAGGGCCCTCTTTTGCCTCCCCCCGATTGTGCGAGAGTCTCTTTTTGTCTGTTGTCACATATTTTCGCCCGTTTCGCCTCGTTTTTTTCTCGTTTTCCGGCCAACGACCCGAGAGACAGCGATACAAAATTCAATCATAATCGTTTGCCGCGTGTTTCGTGCCTCGACCCGCAGTTTCTGTTTCCAACAACACTTTTCGACGAGACTCTGGCGGCAAGCGAGTTGTCATAGAAACAGTTCTGTTTATCACGCGAAAGAGCCCGCAGATGCTCGAATGAGCATGTTTTATGGCCGGGGACTGGGGCGCATAAAAATGTTATGGTCGGTGCGCCATGCAGTACCTTGCCGCAGTTTCCGTGCCATTTATGAACTTCCCGTGTTCTTATTCGCAGAGTAGCAGCGATACGGAGCCGATTCCGACGGCGTCTTCTAATCGTTCCCTCCTCGCGAAAAATGACCACCTTGTCGGAAAAGTAGCCGCTCTCGTCAGTCACTTCCTGTCAAACGGCCGCCAATTTCCATATTTTATTCGTGCCTCTTCATCTTCCGCTTTCCGTTTTCTTCTTCCTTCGCCCATAATTATGACGGATCGTGTAGAGGTCACTTCAAAATGAGTGGTGCCCAAGGGAGAAGAGGAATTTTTGAAGAGCACGGGAGAGGAGGAGAAGAAAAGGTGGGCTGAAGCAAGCTAAAGAAGGGAGAAAAGTGCAACAAAATTGAATTTGTTTTGGTGGAGAAGAAGAAGCACCTCTTCTTCTTCTTCATCATCCTTCCGCTCCTCCAATTGTTACGGGACGAAAAGTGCTCTCGGAGGTCTTCCACTCCTTCTTCCCCCTCCTCCTTCCCTGCATTTCGTATCGTTTTACCGGCGAAACAGCGCGCGAGACGAGGAGACGGCGACAAATGAAGGGACCATCTCGAATTGCACTCGAGAGGCGCTCGAGAGGCAGGAAATCCGTGGAATTTGTGTGAGCACACTCCCCCGTCCACCTAATTGGTTTCCTTCCTCGGCTCCCCATCCCAACTTGACTTTCGCTTCTTCTTCTTCTTCGGACGTTTGTTCGCCTCGTTCCGAGTCTATAATTATAAACAAAACGCGGCCGAAACCCTCACGCACCAAATTGTACGTTTGAGTCACTTCGTTTTGCATAAGAAGACGTCTCTCTCTCTCTCTCGAGGAGAAGACATTTCCTTATTTCCCACACACACCTCGCCCACCACTAATACACTACTAATATCAAAGTAACATGACATTTGTGACTTTGGCCTCCTGCATAATTAGATCCTCTTCTTCTTCTTCTCCTCCTTCCTCGCCGTCAACGTCTTCTGCGTCATCACGTGGATTTGGAATCGAATCCGTTTTTCCTTCCGGCGGTGCACATCTTTGGTTTCTTGCATCAAGTTAGTTTCGTCGTGACACACACACAGGGACTAACGATGACTAGATTAGGAGAAACAAGAGAAGAAAACACAGGGAAAGAAGCGAATGAAACGAAATTTCAGCCCCCCTTTCACTGAATGTGTTTTCGTCATCTTTTCCCTCTTTTCAGTGATAACGAGCAGAAGGAGGGACTAGGAACCCCCAATGAACTTCTCTTCCGCGTGTCCTAACGTCTCAAGGATCTTGCCGAATTGAAGGGTTTCTCTGAAAGTTCGTAAATCTCCACCGCTTCCCTCTTCTTTTGCATTTCCGCGCCTGCCGATTCGATTCCACTTGCCTTCTTCTAATGTATTACGTATTTCCGCCACTATCACGATCGTTTGTTCGGCGCGGTTTTTCAGAAGTAACGCCCTCTCATCCCTGAATATCTGCCCTTCACGAACCGGTTTTCTCACGAATTCCAGATGCTTATCTCGAAGAACACGCTGAAACTGAAACGCCCCCAAGAAGACGTTCGGCGACCTTCGTTCCTTTTCCCCTTCTTCTTCTTATTCTTCTTCTCCTTCTTTGCATTCTTCTGCTTCTTCCACCCCTCACTTCTCCAAATTAATCCGTACCATGTCGGCGTCTCTCGCATTCGCCCGCCCTCTCGTCGCTTTAATGACTCGGCCGCTGCCGCGGGCAGCGAGCTCGAGACTCCGCCCATTTCGGCTCCTCCCCTCCACTTTCTCGCGCATTGCGAAGCACTAGAAGCAAGGAGCACTCCGTTCGTCACCGCTAGTACAACTTTTCCGGCTCTTTCCGATTCTGATGCACGTCTTCTCGGATTAGCCTCCATCTTAATCTTCTCCTCCTTCTTCTTTTTGAAGACGTCACTCGCCTCGTCTCTCCGATTTCAGCCACTTTCGATCTCCCTCAATTCCAGCCACTTTCAGTTCCAATGCAACGAATTCAAAGTTGGTTCGACCAGCTGACGCTCGGTCGTCAGTCGCGTCGAGTCTCGCGCCGTCGTCGCAACCACTCCCGACAGCCCGACGATCGCAAAGCCTCCTCGCCGTCCGTCCTTCCGATCTCCTCGTCGAAACGGATCGTCCAACCGGCTCGTGCCGCCTCGCACAGCGTCGTCCGTCACTCGAGAGACGAGCTGAAACCGCTTCCAGGTGGGTGAGCAGAAGTGACGAGCACTTCAAAGAACGTGGTCAAGTCGAAACCAAACAGTAGTCACAAGTCGCTCTTCTCGTGGTTCTTTTGATTCGCCACGTGATAAAACACAACTCTCACTCACACTCATGTTCTCAACGCAAACAGCGGCCCAAACCGAGTTAACATCGAACAAGTTGTCATGATCTGTTTGCAGTCAGCATCGCGTTCCCGCCGCCGCCCACTTCGATGCCGCCCGCCTCGAACAACAATAATGGATCGTTTCCGCGGAGAAATGTAAGTTTCACCAAAGAGCACATGCATTTGTGGCTCCAAAAAGCATAACTTGTAGAGGGGAAAGTTGTAAGAGGCGATGAATTATTCACATGATAGTGTGGCGCTTTTCCCCGCCATTCTTTCGCTTTTCTTCCCAAACTTTTTGTGGTCACGGGACACAGACTTGAAAAGTGGGGCCTCCGAAAGTAATTGAATTACGAGAAAAGGGGTCCCGTTTCTGCAAAAGAATCTCATTTCCTTCGAGAAGAAGTTTGCTCTGGAAACCTACAAAAAGAAGCGAGAATGCATATTCATAGTGCCCCTCGCTTGAGGCCAAATGTGCATAATCCGTCGCCTTTCTCCCCGCTTCTCGGCTCCATCTAATTCCGTCACTGTGTGTCGTCGTAACCCGATTATGTCTTCTGAAGACGTGAAAGGAGAAGAAGACGTCGGTCGACCGCCAAAAATGGGTCTCCGAGATGCGAGAGCCCGATATGCAAATGACGTTTTTACTCACTCTCCGAGCGCCTACAACTTGATTTTTGGGGGGGCCCGCGAGCATAAACAAATTGAAATGAGGACGGGCGGAATCATAACAATCGGCAGATGGCTCCTCTTTTTTCAGCGCATCCGCACCAATCCGTGGATAGGCGAGAGCAAGATGTGGGAGAGCACGACGAGCAGCATGGGACGGACGACGAGCTACGAGAGCTCGAAGAGCATCAAACGCGGAGCAGCTCCGGCTCTGTGCGTGGTCAGTCCGGACACGAGCATGTGCAGTTCCGGCTACGCGTCCCACGACTCCAGGTACTTTTTATTCGCTTTTCCGCGTCACGAGAGATGACACGAGATGAGGCGGTTCAATCCGAGAATTTCGGTGGGGGGAAGGCTAGCTGGCATGTAATCCTTGACATTAATTGTGCTGCACAAACATTCATTATGTAATTATCGGCGGGGGGACGAGGGGAAGCGGGTGTTGACTTACCAGCTAGCTGCTGCTGGTAATGTGATCGACAGATGACACCGAAATGAACAGAAATTAGCGCGATGACGAAGGAGAAGCTGTCCCGGAAAGGAAGGGAGGCCATCTGAGGAGGGCTTTTATCTGCGAACATTATCGGATTTCATTCCATGGAAAAAGAGATGCCTCCGGGGAGCTCGTGAGCTCTTCATCTTCAAGTTCATAAACTCATCCCGAACGCCCGTCAGAATCATGACATCTTCACTCGAACGCCTTCTTCTTCTTGTGCATATCTCACAACAATCTCGTTCCCATTTATCTTGATTTTCGTATTTCGTAATATCGGAAGAAGGAGAAGGAGAAGAAGAAGAAGGCGATACTTACTAGAGTACAAAATGTGGGGAATTGCCGCGTGGAGACGACGTTCATCAGAATGCCTATTGTGGCGCAACAACTCGAGAGCCGCACTTCAAAACGCTCATTTTCCAGTCCCGACACTTCAATGGTTTGGTCGAATTGCGGCGAGTGGCCGAAGCACTACGACAATGGAGCCAATATCTATCACGAGCTTATGGTGAGAGATGAGAAGCACTGAGGAGGAGTCAACGTGTGGAATGTTCCAGAGCGCCTCGTCGTATCACTCGCTCCGTCCGACGCCGAGTCCGAAGCACGAGCGTCCCGAGTCTCCGATCTACGCGGAGCCGTGGACTTCCACGTGTACTGCTCCACTCGTCGTCCGCAACAGAACCTATCGTCCGGCGTCTCCGATCTACGCGCAGCCGTTCTCGGAGCACTACCATCGGGTCTCGCCACGAAGAGTCTACAAAGAAATGACCGATGACGAGTTGGCACGAGACGAGTTCCTGCACGAACTGGATGCGCAAATCCACGAACTCCAGGTATTACGACACGAACGCCTTCTGACGTCACCGTGCATTTACAGGTTCGCTCCGAGGAGCTACGCGAGATGGTGGACCGCGCGCGCCTGCAACGGAAAGAGTACATCATTCCGAAGATGGAGTGCACCTTCGAACTCGCCATCTGATCTCGCGCCCCTCGCCCTGCTGCTTGCAATCCGTTGTTGTACAAACTCGTTCCGGTTCCTTCCTCCTTTCCATTCCTTTGCCATCTTCTCGCGGATTCCTTCTGAATCTCCACTGTAGTCGTCCCCCTCACCCCGCCTTCTTATTGTGTGAATCCAATTACCGGGTGCGTTCTCCTCGCATCCGTCCGCTTCCATCAAATCAGTCTGCATTCCGGCGGCGTGCTAACCCAGTTACTGCTCCATCTACTCATTCCTGTACACTTTGAAGAAGTGAGAAATAAAGTTTGCTTTGTGAAAAAGAAGAGGTCAAAAACACCCATGGGACAGACGAAAAGCAACAGGACAGAGATAGCAAAATCATGATTTATGGGTGCGAAGCGGAAGAAGAAGAAGCGGTCCTCCCAGTTGGCACGACTTCTTCCGCTGGGTTTCTGCCTATCGGAATGACTTCCTAATCGTGTCGCGAGTGGAAAGCACTCTAATTGCAATCACACCCTCTTTAGCAGCCGCCGTCTGTCATCTAATCCGCTTTCCGGCTCTCTCTTGAAGTGCTCCCGTTCGCCTGATTGCGCCACTAATTCGTTCGTGGAGCGAAACGCGGAGAAGGATTGCATTAGGCTTCTCTTCTTGCTGAATCTCGAACAATCCAGACGTCTATTGGAGTGAACAGGGAGAATTTAAGACAAAAACCAGGGCGGGCCGAAAATGTGAGATTTCAAATCGGTCCGTCGGGTCGACCGGGACACTGGAAACACTTTTTTTTTCAAAGACTGCTGCGGTACTGCAGTAAATAGAAAGCTAATCACACAATTAAACATGAACAATTTAAAGAGAAAAGCAATGTGAATCTTTGCAAGCTCTAAAAAAGTGGGATTTAAAGCACCGCTGCGCTTCTTCCATTAGCCTGTCATCGGTGTCCGTAGCTCATTTTGAGACACCATTTGCCGTTAAACAGTTGGAAATGGCCAATTAAGCGCAATTTTGTTTTCTTCACACGCCTTCACACTGTGGTTTTTTCTGCCCTAGTCTGTTTTTTTTTCACGATGGACATCCGACCTATGTAGTCCGTCACATCCTCCACGTCATCACTCCGTCCGATCCGTCGGAGCAGAATGCTTTCCGTGAAGACTATGAGATTAGGGATGTCCGGAAGTAACAGTTTGAAAGACGGAAGTCCGAAGTCGGAATTCCGGGCAACTCAACTTGAGATCCTACAAGACATCGGATCGCTCTCAACAGTTCGACTTTCGCCGAAGCATGCTGACTGGTTCATCGAATCATAAAATATGGTAACGTTCATCAAAGCCTTTTTTCTTCCTATACCATTCCGATTCTCCAGTCTGCAGTTGTCGATTGTGCAACGCAAACGACCAAGAATCGACACCAGATTTGTTTGAACTCATTGTGAAAAGTACTGAATTTCCACATGAAATCATTTTCCAAGGGGTACGATCGACCCGAATCGTTGCAAGATGGATAGTTTCCATCAACGACAAAATCAAATATTTTTCAAATCTGTATACGCTTTAAAAATTTGTTTTCCAGTTTTTCCAGGGAACCTCCGGTAAGATCTTGCAACTTCAGGTATCCGACGAGCCCACGAAAAGAGCAACAACAGGCGACCCCGCCCCTTCTCTCGGTGCGCAAGGGTGCGCAAAAGGTGCTCGCCGCCTTCTTCTTCCAATACAAACACTCGCTTTGGCACCTCAGCGAATTCGCTCAATTCACGAGTTTCCTGTCCATTGTCACATCGAAATCGAAGGAAACTCATTCGCTCTTCGATGTCGTCATGAGAAATATTCATATCGTCTGCACTGTTCTAGCCGCTTTCTTCTGGAAATCGGAAGGAAGCTGTCTGAAACCTCGTCCCACGCGTTCCTACATCCACAGTCTCTTCGAGAACTCCGATGTCATTGCGGCAGGAGTCATCTCCGGCATATCGTATCGCGTCGATTCATTATACATCGAGGTGAATCATTCATTTGAATCGAACGTCTTCAAACTCACTTCAGAACATAACGGTAACACCCAAACGGATCTACAAAGGCCGCGAATATTTGGAGGAGAACGGGTCTCTCACGATCGGAAATGTTCTGGAAACAGAGCCCTGTGCTCATCGGTTGCTGACTTCCGACGTCCGAATCTTTTCGCTGACTAACCAGCAAGGATCCTTCCTCCTCGACGCCCCCATGATCAGAATCAGTCTGCCCGTTCTAGACGCCCTCCACACCATCTCCAGAGGACTGGCTCATCGGAAGCGACGAAGAACCAAACAAGGTGAGATTCCTTTTTCTCTCGGCATTCAGCTCTTTTTCAGCCGTCTGCGAGGCCTCGTTGTGTCCTTTCGGATCAAAGTGCGCCCTCCGTACGGGAACGTGCGAGTGCAAGGCAAAGTGTCGCGTGGTGAGCGACGTCGTCTGCGGATCCGACCACGTCTCCTACTCCTCCTTTTGTCATCTTTCGGTGCGCAGTTGTGTTCTCGCGAAGAAAGGAATCCGGTTGCGAGTCTCGTCGAAAGGCCCCTGCAGTGAGTTGTGTGACCCGATTAGAACACGTGACTCGTCCCGTACATATGTTGCTCCTTCAATTATTCCCCCGTTGTCATCTGTCATCTGTTGCTCCTCCGTGCCTCTGACGCTTCTTCTTTTATTCACCACGTTTCGCGCGTCTCCTCCTCCTCTCGCATTGTTTGTGGTTTGGCTGCTGCTGCATTGACCGAATCGGCCAAACAGGGGCAGCAGCCGAGTGCAGGAAGCACGCGCACCTGGCAAGCGAATCAAAGGAGAATATGAGAATGTAAGGGCGGACGGTAATCCGGTGGACATACATGCGAAAGTGACCGAAAGTGTGAGACACTTTCAAGTGTTATTACCAGTCGAAAGAAGAGGGAGCACAAGTGAGTGGGAACCTGATAAGAACTGATAAGGGTCAGTCTAGAGGGTCAACATCGTGGATGATCCAAAGATTCGGAAGATTCCCTGTGTGGAAGGGGGACCAGCACTCGGTCCTCGTCCCGCTTCAATGCCCCATCTTCCCATTCAAACTCGCTGAGTAGTTTTGAAGAGGACGTGTCAGGAGACAAATTAGATTCGAGCCTCCTAGTCCCTCCTTACGCGTCGCGCCGCCTTCTCCCCAGAGCATTCATTCCGAACTTTGCCTTCTTTTTCTTCCTCCACTTTTCTCCTCTGAATGTACAAATCGGTCCTTCTTCTCTATTCTCTCATTTCTTGTGTTTTCGGTTGCTACAGATACCCGAAAGGTGGGATCTCGGAGAGGGAATCTCTTGGAAGTTGCTCTTTGTTATTTCAGAGAAACGAAATCCGTGCGAGGATCTTCGTTGTGGCCCCGGAGAGGACTGTGTCGTGAACCAGATCAACGGGATCCTTCTCGCCCAGTGCGTCTGTCCGACTCAATGCCCCAACTACGGCGACTCGGTCGAGTCCTCCCCGGTTTGCTCTTCTCACGGAGTCGACTATCAATCCTCATGCCATCTGAGACATCATGCTTGTGAATCGAAATCCAACATAACAGTCAAGTTCTACGGAAGATGCGGCAAGTCCCTTCTCTCCTCCCGCATTCTCTAGTCCCTCCTCTTCAGATCCCTGCAACGGACACAAGTGCTCGAACGGTCAGACGTGCCAGTTGGGAGTGGACAGGAAGCCAGAATGCAGATGCAGTGAGCAGTGCTCCATGAACAGCAACCACGTGTGCGGCACCGACGGGAAGACGTACCTGAACGAGTGCTTCCTGAAACTGGCGGCCTGCAAAGAACGGAAGGACATCATCATCTGGAAGAGAGGCAAATGCGATGAAGTGGGCAGTCCGTGCGAACGAATGGAGTGCGGATTCTGGGGAAGTTGTCGCGTGAAGCCGGACAGAACTGCTGAATGCGAGTGTCCGAAGCAGTGCGAAGACGTGATGCGGCCGGTGTGCGGGACGAACGGGGAGACGTTCGACAACGAGTGCGAGATGAAGAGGAAGAGCTGCGAGACGAAGACGAACCTCCGCGTGAAGCATCAGGGCACCTGTGGTAGTCTCTTCGCCTCCCACCCGAAATCATCCGATTCTTTTTGTAGGCGTCGGAGTGTGTGCCACTTTCAATTCATGCAAGAAGCCGCAAGTTTGCGTGGCAGAGGACGGAAAACCGAAGTGTGTTTGTCCGTCGTGCAGTGAGGAGCTGAAAGAAGTGTGCGGCAGCGATGGGAAGACGTATGCAAATGAGTGCAAATTGAGAAACGCCGCCTGTTCGACGCAGAAAGACATCTTCGTCAAGTACACATCCGTCTGCGGTTAGTGCGGGAATCCTTGAACAAAAGAGAGCCAGGCTCACGAATTCCAGAAGGCTGTGAAGACAAAAAGTGTGACTTCTACTCGTCGTGCGTCATCGGAGACAATCACAAGCCGGAGTGCAAATGTCCCGACGACTGCCCGACTTCCGATCTGGGTCAAGGGAAGGAAGTATGCGGCACGGATGCGGTCACCTACTCTTCAGAATGCCACATGAGGAAGGCGGCGTGCCACCAGAAGAAGTTCCTTGTGATGGCCTTCGAGGGCAAGTGTGGTGAGCGAAAACTTCGATGAGTTCAAGTGTCAACGAACGTCTTCAGATGAATGTCTTCACGTACAGTGTCGATACGGCGAGGAGTGCAGAGGCGGCGTCTGCGTCTGCTCCTACAACTGTCCCCCGAATCCACCGCTGTCTTCCAGAATCTGCGGAGAGAACGGAGTACGCTTGTCAGATTCGCAATTCCAGATCTACATTTCCTGTTCCAGGTTCTTTATCCGTCTCTCTGTCACCTGCAACTGGCCTCTTGTCAGAAGGGCGCGCCCATTTCCGAGATGCCGCCCGCCCACTGCCACTCTTCCCAGACGGCGTTCCCAGGTTTGCGCATGGCCCGAAAGACTCTCTGTCCTTCTGTTCCGAACTGTGGATTTCTCTACTTCTCTCGAGTTCGCATGGTCTCTCTTCTCGTTTCGAAATATCATATTCGTCTTCTTCGTCTTATCTCATGAGTTCTCTTGCTAGCTCATCGAAAGTGTGCGTGCTCTTTCGGTGCCACGTGTCAGAACGGACTGTGCACCTGTCCGCTTTGCAATCTCTCATCTCTCTATCCGATTTGCGGATCTGACGGAGTCGTTTACGAGAACCAATGCCAACTGAACACGATTTCGTGTCGAGACCAGAGAGAAATCCACGTGTTGCCACTGATCTCGCAGTGCAGCCAGAAGAACGGTCAGGGTTCGGGAAATCCGTTCAAAGGGAGGCAACTTCCGATTTCAGATTCTTGTGAATGCAACAGAGTCGGTTCATTCGGACACACGTGCGACGAGACCGGACAGTGCAGGTGCCGACCCGGAGTGGCGGGACTCAAGTGCGACCACTGTCTCCCTTCCTTCTGGGGCATCCATCTCATTGCTCAGGGTGCTCTCTCTTGTAGACGTGAGTTTTCTGAATGCGAGTTGTTCTAGAGATGATTTCTTTTCAGCCTGTGGCTGCAGTGCGTTCGGTTCGGCTCGTCCCGACTGCGAACAAACGACCGGAAAGTGCGAGTGTCGGAACGGAGCCCTCGGCGACAAGTGCAATCTCTGCCCCTCTGGATCCATGATGACTGCGGGAGGATGTGTGTCACCTGCCGACTACAAGACTCCAAGGTAGTCCCTCTTCGCTTCAGCTGACACCTTCTTGATTCAGAGACTGTCATTCACTCCGATGCTTCCATGGCGCCAAGTGTGTTCCTTCCCCCGGAAGCTTCCCAGACTGCGTTTGTCCGCAGTCTTGCCACATGGACCATCTCGGCGTCGTCGCGAACATGACAGTCTGCGGATCGGACGGCACGACCTACACAAACCTTTGCGAACTTAAGATGTTCGCTTGCAAGCATCAGATCGATGTGGTCCCTGTCTCGATGGGAATCTGCGATGACGGTAACAAAACAGAATATATCCAGTTGAAGAAAAACTTTGGAAACTACAGAGAGCTTCGAAGTGCTCGACCGTCTTCAAAGAGAACAAGTTTCGGATGAAAAACGACTCGGGTCGCAATGCTCGAAGCACGAAGAATGTGAGAAACTCGACGCGCAGTGCATCACGAGACCGGGAAGGAAGTCAGTGTGCGATTGCGGAGAAGGCTGGAAGAGTCACCAGGGAATATGCGTCGAGATGACTAGAAGAAGAAGTGATCATCTAGCTGGAATCAGAACGTCAATCATTCTTTCCAGAATCCTATCAGCTAGACCTGGAAACGGATTTCTACTCAGACTGGTTCTTCGTTTTGAAAGACGTCACTCGATTCTCAACGCTCTCGATGCAGATTCACATGAAACAAAAGAAGGAAGGGACCCTCCTTCGGATGGTCACCGACGACAAAAAAGACTTACAAATCGTTCATGAGAATCGGCGGATCGTGATCAAGTATGTACAGGGCGGGAATCTCAGCCCAGAATGAACACGAGAATGAGAATGAAGGTGACACAGAAGAAGGTGGCGAACGCGACGAGTGCGACCATGAAGATGGAGACGTGGTGTCCGAACGACTCCGCGTCTTCTGGAGTCATGCAGCACGGCAGCCAACCGCATTCTATCTTTTTCGGCGGTCTCGAGTACTGAAAACTAACTAACTTGCCCTCTAAAACCAGTCGGGAAGAAACGCACGACAGTGTCCTCCGAGCCTTCAGAATCGTTCCGAATTCTTGAGAACGACATCTTCGGCCTCGTTTTCCGAGACGGTTCCATATCGATCGAAGTGCGTCCGGCATTCATAGTTGCAAAAACGAAGAGCAAATGGAATTATGTGCCCGTCTTCCCTTATCAGTTTTCTGTTTTCAGAGTCGGCAAAGCACGCGTCGACTCTCTGCAGACTATCGCCTACAACGTCAGTCTCGAGGTAGCGGCGAGCTGAAATTGAGCACACAAACTACAATGGTTGTTTCAGTTGAAATGGAAGAGAAACGAGCTGCAATTCAAACTGAACGGAGAGGTGCAGAAGCACAAGTTCGACGACGTTCTCGACTCTTCTGTGAAACGGATCTTCGTGGGATCCGATGGAAAATGGGAACGGAATCGATTGAACGCCGTCGTCAGCTTCTTGGAGATAGATGACGTTCCGATCCGAATCGACGACGTCAAACCATTCTGTATGCTTTTAACTGAACTGAAATGTGTTGAAACTTCAATTCAGACATGCCGCCGGAAATTTCAAGAGTACTCAAATTCAAAGAGAACGGCTTTCTGAAATTCGAGAATCTCGGGCTGGAAGTTCGGGAAAAGTCGCACTTTGAGATCATCTTCAAGCCCTCCCGAACAAACGGTATCCCATCCGATCGTTCCGATCTCACCCCCGATCTCTCAGGTCTTCTGTTCTACTGGTCCGTGCCATCGGATCCTCACACCGACTTTGTCGCATTCGCGATGATCGACGCGAAGCCGCATTTCGTCTACGAGCTCGGATCCGGATTATCCTATATTCGGTAACGTCGACGGCTCATCCTTCGCAAGATGGCATTTGTTTCAGCGGAGAGCCGATTCCCTTGAACTCGTGGCACACCGTCAGGATCGAGAGATTCGAGAAGGAAGTGTCGATGTTCGTGAACGAGACGCTCGTCAAGAAGCAGCAGTCACAAGTGGGAAAAGTTCGGAATCTCTGATGGAAACAACGTGATTTCAGAGCAAGAATGCGCATCTCGACATCGCGAAGAGGGACATTCTGTACGTGGGATCGGTGCCCGAAGACGAGATCTCGCACAAAGTTCGCAAGTTGAACGTGCCGTTCGAGGGCGATCTCCAGATGATTCGTATCAACGAACTGCCCCTGAATTTGGCTTCCGTGAGTGTTTTTTGTCTGACGAAGAATGCAATTATGAAAGTAAAGTCGGAGGAGGCATTCAATTAAAAACGCCCTTCTCATTATTCTGATGCGTCTCGCGGAAAGTAAACAATAGAAAATTCAATGCGGGAGAGTAAGTTCTCGAGTCCGCGGACAAAAAAGAAATGGAAGTCCCAGTCTGAAAGCGTCTGAAAGAGAGAAGGTTTCATTACTTAGAGTGTACGGATGTATTATGGATGAGATATGTCACACACTTCTGCACGAAGAAGCAGAAGACGTTGCACGCATGACGAGGTGTTGTTGTCACAAGAGTGCCCTACTGCACACCGACTACTGTCCGAGAAGCCACGTCATCCGAAGTGTCTGAGTTTGTTCGGGGGAAAGAAGGCAACCAACAAGCGATTTATCATCCAAAACGGAACAGAGAAAAGAGGCGGGAGAAGAGAAATTGGGTTCATCCGAGTCTGTAGTAGGCGTTCGCACTGGCTCTGCTCAGGCTCTCCGTCCTCTTCTGGCCGCCACGGCCGGGCATCTGCAGGTGGATGTTGCGCCAGAAGTTCTCGAGACTTCTCTTCGGAAGCTCGCCGCCGCCCATCGCCAGCGAGTCGTCGGTGTCTGCAAGAAGAAAGCGAGTGTTGTGTCGTCGGAAAAGCACATGTTTTGAAGCATTCTAATTCCAGTCTTTAATTAAATCTGCAAATCTTCCCCCCGTTTTTTCTCTCTTCTCAACGACCCCTGGGTGCCTTCTGGAGACGCCTCCTGCTTCCTCTTCCTTTTCTTCTTCTTCTCGTATTAATGAAAAAAGAAGCGCCCTTCGCCTCCTTTTTTTGTGGCTTCGCCCCGTTTCTCAACCCAAAATTACTGATGCATTAGCGAAAACCGGGGAGGGAGAAAAGGTTTCTGGGAATTCTTTTCGGTTCGCAAATTGCTCTCAAATTATCCTTGTTCGCGTTTCTCTCGGATGATTACCCCATTGTTGGAAGAGTTCAGAGTTCTTCTCCTTGTTCTCCTTCCGGACCGAAACTCGGTTCGGAGTACATTCCGTGCTCGCCCGACAGGGAAGAGATTATGAAGGATTGGCTGGGGGGAGTGTTGAAAGCTTTCCGCCGAATGAAGAGGATCTTCTTATCCTTGACTCACCGTACAAGAATCCGTAAGAGACGGCGAGCAGGGCGAAGAGAGTGACGAGGAGGGCGAAGCGCATGATTTGAGGAGGCAGCCGAAGAGATCGGGCAGGAAAGATGTATATGAGGAGGACTGAAAACGCCAGAAACGGGTGGGACGTGAAAGGGGGCGGGGCCAGAGGCGAGAAGCGGGAAAAGGGGCGGGGCGACGACGAAAGGCGGAAAGACCACCTTGGAAGGAAGGAGGAGAAGGCGTTAGAAGAAGATGATGGGGAAATGAGTCACGTCTTCTGGAGAGGAAATGAGAAGACGTTTCAGATTGAATCAGAGTCAGAAGGCACGAGGAAATGGAAGGGGTTGTTTGCTAGACGCGAGTATAAAGTGAACTTGGAAGCTCTCCGGGGAAGAGTCAGAAGGGAGTCTGGCTTTAAATACCGACTGCCGAACAAAGATCGGGAAGCCGGAGAAGCCGGAAAGTTCGCGCGAATCAGAAACTTTGAGGCAACTGCAACCCAAATTCACTTTCGACGTCTTCTTTTTGAGAACCTCTTGGGATTACTTCATTTGTCATGTTTGTCGTGAGCACCGAACCATTTCCAACAATAATGCAGTTTCGTGTGCAAGTGCCCGCATTAGTATGTCAGACCGGAGCCTCTCTTTGTGCCCTTTTCCCGTTCGTTTATCTTCAGTGCTCTCTCTCTCCAAATGCTCATAGATCTGGATCGTCCTTCTGATATGTTTTCCCGAAATCCGAGATCCTCTCACGGTCGCATTTCCGGAGAATTCGTTAAACTGAACAGATGATGTATGTCTTCGATCTTCGCTTTCGGAAAGAAGCAAAAGAAGAAAGAGGAGGATTGATGGGGTTCCACCATAAATCGAGCAGGGTGTAATTAGGAACGAACATTGTGTCGAGAGAAGAAGACAAATCCCATTCTCGTTTTTCAGGCGGTGACGAACGAGGTGTCGCAACGAATCGACGTGCGCGAGACGGAACAAAAGGAGTGTGTCACGTGCGACGGAGCGTGCTTCCAACGCAAAGGAGCACCTGTTTGTAGGGCCCACGAGAGTGAGTGATCGCCGCATTTCTGAATTGGAAATGCATGCGGACAGATCAGTTCCCCTTCAGTAGGAGGAAGTGTGTTCTGGTTCCGGTGGGGGGACTAGAAAACTCCCCCCACCGCGTGACTCGGCCGTGATTCTCGATCACTGAGAAATTGTTGATCTGCGGCGAGCACAAAAAGAAGCTGGAATTAGTCAAATTTACTATCCCGCCGTCTTTCTCTCCAGCCGATTGGCTCAATATGCTTCTTCTTCTCGGCTTCTTTTTTCTTTTTCGGGAGAAAACTCATCATCTTGGAGATGGAGGGGACTCCCTCTATTCCCATACTACGACTTCTTCTCCAGTAGTAATAAACATAGTGACACCGACATTTTCTGGCCCCCCCCCCCCCGAATGACGTCTTCTACCAGCCGAAAAAAGGCGGTGAAGGAAGAGTTCCAATTACGGAATTCGACGAGCCGCCGGGAGCCAAGAGTCGAGTTCAGCAGAGAAAACAATCGAAAGAAAGGAGGAAGAGAAGGAGCTCTGTTTTTTTCATTTTCAGATGATGCGCGCGGAATTCACATTAGCGAGCTGGACGAGCTCGTTTTGCCGAACAACGCCACCTTTTCGTGAGTGGATTTCTTGAGAAGGAGAGAAAACGAAGAGACGGGATCTTTGTCTTTCAGCAGCGCCTCTTCCAAGTTCTCCAACTTTTCGCTGGAATTCCGCACTCTGAAACAGTTTGGTAAGCCGAGATCAACAAACCAACGAGAGGGGGCATTCGTAATGTCATTTCTAATCTCGCACGTCTTCTGTTTCCAGATTTAGAGGGGATTTGTGCATCAGAACGCCCCCGTCCATCTGCTGCACCTGCTCTCTTTCCCTCGTCGAAATGCTCCGTTTTGCAGGCGTTCTGTGGCAGGAGGGAGCGTGGAGTCAGGCGGAAGGCGACGGCGACTTTCTGCTCGTCTTCATCGACGAAGGACGTCTCTACGTGGGCGTGAACCTGGGCACGGATCGCAGTCTGAAGCCGATCTCGACGAACGTGACAGTCGCCGACAACCACTGGCATACGGTGACGTTCAAAAGGTAGTGTGCAACGGAGCGTGTTTGCGATCCCATCAGAAACCTGCTGTTTGGTTCACAACAGTCGATGCTCTTTTGGAGATCGCAAGATAGCCAAGGAACAAGAGTTCCGGTAAATAGATTTCACGCCTCAACGATCCGACTGATTCGTTCACAAGTGCTCATCCGCCCCACAAACACAAACACGCACAGATAAATCTCGTCGTCGAGTCGCGTGTCTTTTGATCCATTTCGCAACCGACGACGTCTTCTTCTTGCAGAAAAGAACGGAAGTGCGAGCTGTGGGTGGACTCGAAGAAGCTGCTGCAAGTGGTCGCCTCGCCGGGAGACACGGCGCTCGACTCGAACGGACTCGTCTTCCTCGGCGGCGCCCATCCGAAGAAGCACCGTCTTCTCAAGGCGCTCGACCTGTCCAACAAGTTCGTCGGGTGCGTCAAGAACGTGCGGATATTCGGGAAGCCTGTGAACCTGCTCGTCGATTCGCTGAAATCCGTCGAGACGCCCAAGTACTGCTACAACTGAATTCCTTCTGTTTTGCCGCTGTTCCCTTTGACATCACAGGAAACCCACAAATCGTTTATTATTTTTCTCTTATATTTTTCAAGTGTTCTCGTCAAACTACAGGTGATATTTAATTGATATGTAGAGCCGATTCTTATGTATATACAAGAAGTTAGTCTACGAAATGAAGGAGTAAACAAATGGCCTAGAACACGCTTCTGGAGCGCCAGAAGACGTTGGACGTTGGGAGAAGACTAGAAAATGCTGGTGACAGTTTCAGAGAAGCGGACAGACACCTTGCGGATCGTCCTTTTGAACGACTCTTCGCGCCTCGAAGCCGTCCGCTGCCGCTTCAGAAACCAGCGCCTAGAGCCCAATTTTACGATTCGAATCGTGCTGTTTGCCACCGTACATTGACTTGGGATTCTGATACTTGTCGTTGGATCTGAAACACACATTCAGAAGCGTTTTCGAGTCTAGAAGACGTCCGAACCTTTGCTGATAAGATGAAATTGAAAGGCTGGCGGCTGGAAGCTGTAGGCCTGAATGTACTGCGACGGGCGGTTTCGTTTCGAACGACGAACTGAAAACGGAGAGGAGTGAGTCGAGAGAAGTGGGTCAGAAGGGCTCACGGGGGTTTCTGCCAACCGGCGTTCGGCGTCTCAGAATTGGCTGGTGTCTGGCGAAAAAAATCGCCATTCCGAGACTGACGGTAGCCGCCGTCGTGCACTCTGTGCTCGCGCATCTGGGGGTGAAACGCCGGCTCTTTCCGGTTCTGAGCCCGTGGCATCGAGCCGTAGTTGGCGTTGGCGAACGAGTTTCCGTGATGGTACGGGGAAGAATCCGGTCCGTGCATCGCACTCTTCAGGTGGTACACGTTGTGGGAGGAGTGCGAGCGCTCGATGGGAGAACGGATTCCCATCGGATTGTCGAGGTGGTCGAACGACTGCGCACTCCGCATCATACTGTTGTTGCCCGGACTCGACTTCTTCGGGCTCATTTGGTAGGAGCTCGGGGGAGGGCTCGTCACAAGCGCCAATTCGGAACGGCTTCTCTTGAGCTCCTCCTCCCGGTCCCGCAAGTTCTTGATCTCCTCGGCGATTCTCGGATCTATAATGTCGGTGGCAGAGTTCTAAAAACGTCAATTGAAAGATGAGAAGGTGGCCAAATGCGTACCGGGTCCTCCGTTTGCATTCCCTGTTTCTTGGCGATCAGAGCAGCGGCAGACTTCTTCACGAACCGACCTCCGTTGTTTCCCCTGAAAAAGCAAGTGGAATGGATTCCAGTTCCACAATCTCCAGACCTTTCTCTGTTGTTTCCCTGGTTCCCATCGGGATTCTTCGTGAATCTGCTCTCGTCCGGAGAGAACGGGGGCGGCAGCTCTTCGTTCTGAAACGGCGACGTCTTCAATTGCCAACAAATCTCTACACGTCTTCTTTCTCTCCTCTACATTTGTGTGTGCTCTTTTTGTGCTGTCTGCTTCTTCTTTTTCTCTTCCGAAACCTTTCTTTATTTCATATTTTACCGAAAACCCAGAAAAATGAGAGAGAAGAAGACAGCACAGCACACACACACACGAGTCTGAAAAAGAAAACGAAACGAAACGAAAACGAAAACGAGAAAGACGACTATGAATAGTAACGGGCGGGCACCTGTGAAACGCTGCGAGCATGCGAGTGTCCGATCGGGCTCTGAAAACGGTTTCAGATCAGTTTCAGATCAGAAAATACATGCAAAATGACTACCTTTCTGTCCTGCGGTGCGAACGATTGACTGAGTGTGATCTTCGGAGCCGGTGGAACGTTGGCAGATTGGATCGAGGCCGAAGCGTTTTGAATAAGGGGTGGAGCCGGCGGGGGCTTCGAAACGACGTCTTCTTGCTTCTTGAACACTCTGATCGAGGCTTCAAAATTCGGCAGCTTCTGGATGTGCTTCCAGAGACGGTCGGTCAGTCCGATTCCCAAGTAGTTCAGCACTTCCTTGTGGCTTTTGAAGTAGAAAAGAAGCTTCTCCGCCTCCTCGGACAGCTCTCCCGGCTTCTGAGAGTCGAACGGCAGTTTGTACGGAGAAGGTCCGCGTGCATCGGAGCTCTCGGAGCAAAGGGCGGAGTCAGTGGAAACACTCGTGTGTTCCTCCTCCTTGTCGGACAGTTTGTCGCCCTCCTCTCTGCTCAACTGCTGCTGCATCTGTGGGTGCTGCTGCTTCTGATGTGACGCCACTGCCGGAGGTTGCTGGGTCGGGAGAGGCGGGGCCGGTGGAGTACCGACGAGATGCGGCGCGTCCTCGAGAATGCTTCTCTTCTCGTCCTTCTTCCGATGCAGGGTCTCCCATTGACGGGCCTTGTCCGGATGCGGCTGATACTGTCTGGAAGAGATGAACACTCATTGAGCTAACCAGCCGAACCGATACCTTTTGGGGTCCTGTGCTCCAGAAGAAGGCGGCGGAGGGACTTCCTCGTCGTCGATCTGAATCGGCCAGTCGCCGTTGTTCATCTTCTCGACGACTTCAGCCACATTCTTCGAAGTGTTCTTCGGCTCGAAACGGTTTTGATTCTGGCTCATCTGCTGTTGTTGCTGGTTGGCTCTCATGAACGGATTCGTCGAGACGCGGTTGCGAGGAGTCGTGTCCTCTTCTGAAACCTCCGTCCTTCAATTCAAGATCCTTTACAATCACTCGAACTCACGCTTCTCGGCCCCGCCTCCCTTCAGATTGTTGATGATCGACGAGATGGCGTTTGCCGTCCGACCCCCTCCCGCCGACTCCTTCTTCTTCGGAACCTCTCCAGTCCTGAAGCCGTCGATGAACGGCGTCTGTTTCGGAGGGAACTCCCGCTTCGCCGCCGGATCGAACCGAATGTGCACGTCGGCTTCTCGTATCTGCTTCTGATCCACCGTCGTGGCCATGTTACCGTACTTTGAAGCTCTCTTCTCTGAAACTACATACTTTCCCAAAGATCCAACAAATGAAGAAACGAACCATTGTTATTGTTGTTATTGTTGCTGCTGCTGTATCCTCCGGAAGGTCCGAATCTCGGTGGGGGCGGAGCTTGTGGGATGCCCGAGTTCTCGGATTCCATTTGCGGAATAGAGGTCGAAATTTGAACACGAGCAACATTTTTCGAAATGGGTTTAGCCGGCGGGATGTTAGTGGCCGGCACGGTGTCGTAGAAGTCGTGTTGGTCTCTCTGATTTGCCCAGTGATCCTCCTCGTCCTCGTATCCGTGGTCTACCGGATGATGGTGACTGTGCGGATGGGGAATCGGATGGTGATGGTGGGGAACTCAAGAAGGACCAGTTGACACGGAGTGAAATGGCAGAGACTCACCAGTGTTCGCGTACTGATTACCGTAGTCCTCCTCGTAGTCGTAGTTGTCGTACGTGGCGTTGTACCTCTCGTCGTAGTGATGAGTCTCTTGCTGCTGCTGCTGCTTGTACCGAGCGTCTCTTCTTCTGTCCATTTCTCGACTCGATGGGATAATGGAAGAAAGACTAATGGGATTATCTGAATGAACGGAGGACTCCAGTGGCTTGCGGTGCGAGAAACGGAACCAAACAAGGCGGATGACAGGCTGACAGCCGGCCCGCGAGAGAGCACGCCGCCACGCGAGACGCAGACTGTTTGCGGATTCGGAGCCGAGAAAAGACTGTTTATCTGTTGTTTCCCGTTATGAAAATGTGATGGATCTATGCGAATTGACATCATTTCCCGGCTGAATGGTACAATGTTCATCGGAGACTTCAGTCTATTCCAGTCAAACTTTCAGATGTCTCAATTCCAGATGAATACGGAACTTCTCAATCTGAAACCTGAATTCCAGATGGCCAATACTCTTTTTCGTTTTTCTCCGGAATACAAGACGTCGGGAATAACGCATTCATATGAAATATTTCTGCATTCTTCCATCTTCTCCGTGCATTTCAGATCACTTTTTTCCTCACTCCCTCCAACACTTTATTCTCATTCTCGTTCAATTTCCCCCCACTTCCCGAAAGTTCTCTTCCCAATCGTAGGCGTCTTTCATCGATTTGTCGCCCATCATTTCCTGCAAAACACTCTCGGTCACACAAAAGGAGGAGGCGATTGTACGTACAAAAAGAAGTGCTTGGAGAGAAGAGTAGTCGGGCTCATCGCGTGAGTGCAAACTGAAAACGGCCGAGCAGAAGACCGAGTACACGGAGCCGGTGAGCCGGAGAGCCGGCGAGTTCGGCGCTTGCTGCAAAAAAAGCTCATTTCGGTAGTCGTGTAGAGTCCTCACGAATTCGGTCTTGGCGGCAGGGTACTCGTCCGAGTTCAGATACTTCCAGGGGAGGCCGACGAGCAGCAACTCGGCTCCCGAGTAGGCCATCGAGACGAAGTCGTCGGCCGGACCCTGCTCTCGCCGCTCGTGCACCCGACACGAGACGTAGCGGAGAGTGCCTCTGAAGCCGGGACGTCTTCTCGCCGGCCGCAGCGAGCCATCGTCGTTCTTGAATCTGCGGACGAGCCCGTAGTCGACGAGTTTAAGTACGTGTCGAGTCTGAAAAAGAGATGAAGCTGTCTGAGAAAAGAGAGCTCTTCGAGCAGATTCCCACGTTCTGTGTGATGCCAAAACACATGTTGGCCGGTTTCACATCGCGATGAATATAGCCTAACGAGTGCACGTCACGCAGAGCCGCGATGCCCTTAAACACGTCACTTGACACTTGTCACGGGACACCTCCCCCACCTGAATGATAACTCTGGAAACTGTGGAGGGGCTCAGACGCTTGGAGGGACTCCGCTTCTTGAGCTCCCCGATGTTCGGTCCGAGCAGCTGCATCACAATGAAGTTGAGGTCGTCTGTGTGTCCGGAAGCACACATGATCGGCACGTGGGGCCTCCCCTGCAGTCGGTACAGTATCTTCTGCTCCAAGAGCATCCGCTTGCTCGTGCTGCCACGTCGCACGACCGGCTCGATCTTGATGACGACCTCCTCGGGGAAGATCGGATCCGACGCGTAGTAGATCTGTCCGTAGCCGCCGCGTCCGATGAGTCCCTTCACACTGAAGCGGCCGCGAAAGAAGTCGTTCTGTCGCAACAACTCGCTGCCATTCCGCTCCTTCAAGTGGGGCGTGTACTTTTTGACTGCCGGAACGACAATGCCGCCGTCGAGAATGCTGAAAGGAACTTCCTAATCTGGCCGTCCTCTCGCTAATCCAATCCACATCAAATCGTCGTGGCTGTCCGAAGATTCCATTGCTCTTTCCCTCTTTCCCTCTCGATGCTCTCCTCGAAAACAAATGAAACAGAAAATGAAGTGTCTGTGTCCTCCTCGCCGCGTGGCGCTCCCTTGTCACTCGGTTCCCCTGGTAACTGCTTCCCCTCCTCTCGTCTCTCTACCTCCCCGCCCCCTCCCTCTCTCTCTCTCGCTCGCCCCTTTTCATCCGTAAGCCGTCATTCGCTGCTTCCTCCTCGCAACCACCTCCTCCCTTCCGATTTCCAGCCTGTTTTCGTGTTTTCTGTCCTCCGATGCTCCGCATCCCGGCTCTCAATGACTCGAATATTGTTCTCGACTTTAACTGCACACTCAACATCATCCACACCGCCCGTTTCCTTCGCAACCAACTTCATGCTCAAAGTGCACAGGTGAGCTCTTTCCAGCCAAACATAATTCCATACCTCAATCTTCTGAATTCTTGCGAAAAGTTGAAAAGGGAAGCGAGGAAGAAGAGTGAAGGAAGGAAGCCAACAAGGAAGGAAGGAGTGACGAATTCGAGATTTCAGGATAACAAGTTCGGCGCCGACATGTACGCGGTGACGATCATCGGCGCGTTCGCCTCCGTCATCGTGCTTCTGATGTTCCGTTCGATCCGTCCGCATCAGAGTCTCGACGATCAGGTGAGAGAGACACATTCGCTGCGTAGCGACTCAACACGTGTGTCCGTCGATACGGAGTCGCATTCCTCTCGCTGTAGCTTTCGCGTTCTCCGCCGAAAAGTACAATCGGTGGTCAGAATTCTCGCACGCACCACCGATACGGAAAAAGAAGGCGAACAATCGGCGGAAGCGAGCCCGAGAACCACAAAAAAATGTGGTGGGAAGACGAAATTCGTCGAAAATACAAGTGATTTCAGGTGACACTCATGCTTTCGACGATGAAAATGCGAGTGGAAGTGGACGAATACGAACGGCGGAAAATGAAAATGAAGTGAGAAATGGAAGGAGGAGATGTGGGATTACGGTAGAATTGAAGGGAAGCGAAGAAGAAGGCGCAGGACTGGATCAATAATCTCAAGAATCGGAGCATTCGGAGCATTTCGCGGAGCTCGAGAAGGAGCAAGAGCTCCATGGACACATCACCCGTTCTGCCAGGTAACGGGAGCGCACGGATTGTTACAAAAGAGTGCCGGAATTGCAGACAATCCGTTCCCGCACAAGAACGGGAACTGTCTGAAAGTGCCGTGTTCGATGAGTCAGCAGATCATCACCCTCGAGGACGAGACCAATTCCTCGCAGCCCAACTCGACGAGACAAAGCGTGTGCAGGTTGGTGAAACGGGCGAAGACTCAGAGTCCGAAGTCTGAAATGCGTCAGGATTTGCAGTGCTCCGACGCCACATCTTCTCGAAGTGAACCTGCCCGTCCGTTCCAGCTCGCACCTCGGGTTCGTGCCCGAGATCGTCGTCACGGAGGAGCGTCCGAAGATCTCGCTGCTGCTGCCGCCGCCGACTCGCCGCCGCAAGTCTGTTGCAACTCCGGCGACGACGACGCGCTTCCACAAGTCATCATCGTGCCAGCAACTGCTCTTATCAAGGTCTCTTTTTCGTGGAAATTGCATGTTCAAAGCGCACTTGACCTTGCCTAAACCCCTTATCACCTCACCGAATAAGCTGCACAATTTGTGCATCGATAGCGGCGAGTAATGAGAGTTGAGTATTTCAGAAAATCGTCAATGTCGAGCCAGCACAGCGTTTCGCCCTCGCTCTCCGAAGAAGTCGTCTTCAACTTCCCCGACAGCGGGTCGGTCACACCCAATGACTCACCGCCCTATCTTATTTAGAATGGTACTTCTTTTTCTGTTCCATTTTTCCTCTCTCTTTTCTCCGGGCCTTCTATTGTAAACATTTTGTGATGAGTTTTGTTTTTCGCAATGAAAGGGGTTTTCCCCCAGATTACGGTAGTTCAGGAGGAAGTCCGTGAACACAGCAACGCAAAAATGCACGGATAAGAATTTTTCGATCCTCAATTCAATTTTTAGCGCGCAAAAGCTCTCCCACGACGCCAGTAAACAACCCGCAGTTTCTTCTTGTAAATCAGGTGTTTTCTTCTTTTCCTTCCTTTTTCTCCTCTATTTCAGCAGGCTTTTCATGTCGAAAATCGCAGAAAGCCGATAATCATTCGTCTTTTTTGCAACGCTTTTCCAGCATCTCCGGAGAAAAGAAATGAGTCATTCGTCAGGGAGAAGTGGGCGGAGCTTATGTATTCGTCATCTAACTTTCTCGATCTCTCTTCTCACAAACGAAAACAAAAACGTTTCATTCTTCGCCACATTTTCATTCTTTCAGAAAGCTCTCGATGGTTCGTGAGTCACCTCAAATTCGTGATTATTTTTCGAGCTTTCCGAATTTCTCGCTTCTAGTATTTGACCTTCTTTTTGGCGTCGCCGTAATTGGTTTTTTGCTCCTTTTGAGAGCGGAAAAAAAATTCGACTCTTCTCGAAGCCGTTTTTCCCTTCGTCGTGGGATTTCCATGCGCGTGCATGCTCTCAAATTTCCATTCCAATTGCAATTTGACTCATTTGAATTCGAATATGTGCCAAAAGCCTCTTGTCTCAAAATTTCCACAAAACCGAGAAAAACGGATGTTGATCGTTCTCTTCCCAGTAACACTTCCTCATCTTGGCTCTCGCCCTCCCTCAAAATAATGATAAATCATGTGAAGCCTCCGCCCAACACAATTGCGAAATGTGTCACGAGCGGCATGAGGGGCCGATCGATACGAGGAAAAAATGAAAACGAACGAACAAAAGAGTGACTGAAAAACTAAAAAAAACACCGTCGGTGTCTCTTCGGAAGGCGTTATGTCTCACTTGGCCCGCCCGGCCGCACTTCGCCTCCCAGGCTGTCTCCCAAACGCGCCCCATCGCACACGCCTTTCGGTAAACAACGTCGCGACCACCTCACCACTGCAGCAGGCCCGAGGTCTCTATCCGCGGCTACAGGCCAGCGGATCGTCCGCTTGCGCACTCTCTGTGTCCGCGTCCTTTGCGTACCACATGTGCTGCGTGTCCGTCCCGTCCCTTCTTCCTCGATTCCCTCTTCCTTTTCTTCCGTTTTCTACCGTCACTTGTTGGCGCGACAAAACTCCGCCCACTCTTCTTCTCGTCGTTACTGCTTTATCAAACAAACTGTGCAGCCCCTCCGTCTCTCTCCCACCTTTCCGTCTGCTCCGTTTTCGCTCACTTTTCAATGACTCCCAACGCGCTTTTCTCCTAAATTGATAGACTCTGAACAGATTTTCTTTCAGTCGATCGCCCGGCAAACGAAAAAAAGTGTCAATCAGAGGAACCGAAATGAGGAATTTGCTCGCCCTGACGGGTCTCATTCTCATCGCCGTGGCCGGTGTTCAATACTCCCAAGCGGCCATCGCCAGATGTGAGTTTCGCGAATTTTCTAGATGGAAGCACCGTTCTATCGATTTCGCAATCGTTTTGTGTGACTTCTGACTCACCGTAAACTGTCAAATCAGCAAAAATCTATCAGAAAGAAAGGAACACTTTTCAGCGTGCGACCCAAACAATTCGTTCACTTGCGCCAACGGAAAATGCATTCCGTCCTCATGGCGATGCGACGGAGACATTGACTGTCCGAACGAGGAAGACGAACGAAACTGCCCGAGTGAGGAAACGTCGTAGGAAAACTTTAAAACAACAATTTTCTAGAAGTCTGCGGAGCGGACGAGCACAAGTGCGGAGAAGTCGCGACGTCGCGCTCTTCTCTGGAAAGATTCAAGTGCATTCCGAACAAGTGGGTTTGTGATGGAGAGTTCGACTGCGAGGACAAGTCAGACGAATTCCAGTGCAAGAGTGAGGTCAACTGCTTCGTTTCTGATCTAATCAATTGCTTTCCAGACGTGTCTTGCCAGGAGAACCAGTTCCAGTGCGAAGAGGTCTCCGGAGACTACAGTCTGTGCATTCCTCAGACGTGGGTCTGTGATGGACAGAGAGACTGCACGAACGGAAAGGACGAACAGAACTGCACATCGAAAGCCACGAAATGTCCGGATAACAACTTCCAGTACGTCTCCTTTGCCTATCTAATCTCGCGATTCAATCTTGTTCCGCCCGCGCGTTGACCCGATTGTATCAGATACACACAATTCCGTTTCGTTTCAGATGCTCGAACGGAAACTGCATCTTTAAGAACTGGGTGTGCGACGGCGAGGAGGATTGCTCTGATGGCTCCGATGAGGTCCAGGGAGCCCCGGCTAACTGCACAACGGCGAAACACGAATGTCCGATCGGAGAAATGTGGAAGGTGTGTTTATCTATCCGGGTGGCCCCCTGAAAGTGTGTTTATGCGAAGCGACCCCTGATTTGTTTGTTTGCGTTCTGTTACTTTGTTTAGAAGTGGGCCAAAGTATCGAGTGTGCTAAACAGTGAGAATGATAACGAGAAAGGTTGCGAAGGCCGAGAGTCTTCTTTCGTTATCAATCCTTTTCCTCTCCCTCGCACCGCCTGCTACGAGAGTGTCTGGACAGTGGGCATTATGGAGTGATAAGATGACTTATTTACAGTGCGGCTCCGGCGAGTGCATTCCGTCCCGATGGCGCTGCGATTCGGAGGTCGATTGCAAGGATCATTCGGACGAGAAGAATTGCACGGCCATCCAACACACCTGCAAACTGAGCGGAGTACGTGAATCTGAGAGAGCACCTACCTATGCAACACCGTAATTATGCGATTAGCTGGGTTGCGATGTCCAATTACTGCGGCACTAATTGCTTTTGTGAGGCTCTCGCAATCTTTCGCAAACCTCATGAAGAATGCGTCTAGTGCTAACGAAGACTGATGTTTTCAGGAATTCGCATGCAAGTCGAACAACGTTTGCATCAACAAGGCATTCGTCTGTGACGGAGAGCTCGACTGTGCCGACGGATCTGACGAGGACGACTGCGGTGACTTCCGGAAGACTTGTCTCGACGGCGAGAAGACGTGCCCAGCCAGCTATGGAGCCTACGGTGCCGAGTCGGGACACGTAATGTGCATTCCTGCATCGTCGTGGTGCAATGGAGTTGAGGATTGTCCGGATGGTGGCGACGAGAAGGAGTGCAACGCGACAGCTCCCCTCTCTTGCAACAAAGGAATCGAATACGAATGTCCTTCTACTCCTCTTCAGTGCCACGATATGTCCAAGCTGTGCTCGAGTGCCAAGTTCGACTGTGGAGACGGAAACCTCTCTGTTTGCAACCAGAAAGACATCATCGGTATGAAGAATCAAGGAATCATCGTCAGCGTCAATTTTCAGGAATGTGCAAGCCCGCTTCAGAAGGATGCGTGTGCCGTCCATCATACATCCGCGGCAACACTGTTTGTCATTGCAAAGACGGATACAAACTCGAGAACGGACGCTGCGTTGGTGAGTAACTGGTAGCGAGGAGAATGGTTTAGCGGGTGAACAAACAACTAAAAAGTTAAAGCGGTGATTGTTGAGACGAGGGGTTGCAGCTGAGCAAGCGCTAACAGATCGGAAAGCAGGAAGTGATGACACAATTTCTTTGTTTTTCTAGATGTGAACGAATGCGAGACGGCTGGTACTTGCGACCAGATATGTCTCAATACTCTTGGATCGTATCGTTGTGCCTGCCATGCTGGATATCAGCTTAGTTTCGGAGATACCAAGTCCGGATCGGGAAGAGTGGCTAACAGATGCAGAGCCATGGGAGGAGATCCTCTCGTGCTGCTCACCAACCGTCACACCATTCGCCAATTCGACCTTGTTAACAAGATGCACTTCCCAGTTTCCACGAAGCCGGGATCCGCAGTTGCCATGGATTTCCACATCAACAATGGAGTAAGATCAATAAAATATAAACCATTATTTATTGCTTCTGATTTCAGACTCTCGTGTGGTCGGATGTCAACTCGAAGCAGATTCTGATGTGCTCGATCGGAAACGTATCTTCCACATTCCTCGGAACTGAGATGTGCGACAAGAAGCATGATGTGTTGCTCAGTGGAGACAAGATTCACACTCCGGACGGTCTCGCCGTTGACTGGGTTCACGACCTTCTGTTCTGGACCGACGGAGGACTCGATCAAATCAATGTGCTCGATATGAAAAGTGGAAAACAACGCGTACTCTATTCCAACGACTTGGAAGAGCCGAGAGCCATTGCTGTCGATCCAGAGGTCGGACTCATCTTCTGGACTGACTGGGGAAAGAAGGCACGCATCGAAAGATCTGGAATGGACGGACAGCATCGAGTCGTCATTGTGGAGGGAGACCGTGTCGTCTGGCCGAACGGACTGGCTCTCGACTATGTGGACAAGCGTGTCTACTGGGCGGACGCCAAGATCAAGTCTATCTTCAGCTGTGACTATTGGGGAAACAACATTAAGACTGTGCTCCACTCGCATCAGTACCTCCGCCATCCGTTCTCGATGGCCGTCTTCGAGGACCGCCTCTTCTACACCGATTGGGAACACGACGGAGTCATCACTGTGAACAAGTTCACAGGAGCTGACATTCGCACCGTCATGGAAAAGGTTACGTCGCCAATGACTGTCCGTATCTACCACAAGCAAGCCCAGCCGAACATGTCGAACAAGTGCTCCAACTCGGATTGTGATCATTTGTGTCTGCCACGTGCTGTCTACAGAGAGGTCGCTCGTGCTCAGGAGAAGACGTGGCACGACAGGCCATTCTCATGTGCGTGCGAAGGAAACAGCGCCTCTGATGCTCTGGAATGTATCGGTAAGCTACCAAGCAAGATACGATTATCATATTCCGAATAGTTTCAGCCGATCTCGAGTCTGCCTCGGGAATTTCGATGTTCTCCATTTTCGTCCTGCTCTGCATCGCCGGGGTCGTCGCTGGCATGCTCGTTGCTCTCCGTCGCAAGATGGGTCCCCGTTCGTTCACTGCTCTCAACTTCGACAACCCGATCTACCGTCGAACAACCGAGGAGGGAGACCATCAGATGGAGGATCCGTTCCGTGATCCGTTCGCCGAGCCGCCAAACAATAGGGACCGGAACCACGGGCTTCCAACGCTGGCTTCTGCTGACAACGAGACTCGCGCGGATACCCTCAGCTTCTAATCCCTACCAACATTGTAAAGTTTTAAAAGATTTCTATGCTCCTTATTTTTGTACAGATTGCCACTCTTCTCTTTTCTCATGTCACTTGTCTCCCCCCGTTGCTTGTGAAAGTTTTACTCTCTATACCCCCCTTTTCTTGATGTGCAATTGTACCCAAATCACTGTGAAGACGTGTCCCCATTGTGATTTTGAAAGTTCCCCCTTCTCCTCTCTGTCCTTGCGTGTGTTTATCTGTCCCGAAAGCTTTGGGTAGTATATTGCATCCTTTCTAGATTTCATGTACCTCCCCTCCACCCCAACCGTTCTTATCACTCTTTTCTGTGTGCTCCGTACTTTTTCTCACCCGGTTTTCAGAGCTTTTCCTATTCAAATTTGTCCAAGTTGTATCCCAATCCCAGCTGCTATTTATGTATAAGAAAAATCTGTGTATGAAACTGGTAACTGATAATCGCTCCCCCACGAACTGATGCATCCATTTCCCCTACCTTCCCCCCAAACAGTTTCGTTCAGTAAAGATGATTTTGAAAGAAAACAAGCCTGAAATCCGATTCTAAGGAAGCAGATCAGCCTCCCCCAGCACGAAAGTGCACCAGTCTCTCGATCTTCCGCTGTGTTTTTCGCCACGCCTTGGTCATCTTTTTGCCGTCACAATCGACAGCTGTTGAAATGAGGCGGCCCCCGGCAGTTTACGAGGAATTCCGAAATGCGGCGGCTCTCTCGCGGAGCACACCCGCAGATCTCCTCGTTTTTCTGACTTTTCTATAGCCATTCGCGCTTTTTTTCGGAAGTCGGGACTTGAATTCATTGTTGAATTCTGTAGAATTGAGTTTCCATCAGAGTTCATCACATCTTTAGATTCATTTTGATAGGCTTTGAAAGCTTCAGAAGACGTTCCGAACATGACGTCTTCTGAAGTACTTCAGAAGACGTCTCTGCTTCCAGGTTTCTCCAAATATTTGTGTTTGCTAGACAGTCTATGTACAACTTGTAATCCGCTGACAATTGACACAGAAACCCATCAGTTTTATTGTAACACATCGCTCTCTCGGTCTGCGTCTCTCCGTTCGGCGTGCTCTCTCGCCCTCTTCCGTGCTGACCAGTAGCCGTTGCTCCGAGAGAGAGAGCTGATTGTAAACGGGCGAGAGGGGAAATGAGAGAGCTGCTCGAGCGACGACACTCATTTTTTCCGACTTGCAGAAGTGGTTCCCGATGGTCTGAGCGTCCGATGCTTCTTGCAGAGAGCACCTTCGTTTCTCTCCTCCTCCTCGCGCTCTCCTTCTCCGATCCGGTTCGGTCCGAGGAAGAGTACGACATCCCGCTGGCGCCCTACAATGTCAAAGTGAGCACTGCTCCTCTCTCCGCCCTCACGTCTTCTTTTCTTTTTCAGCTCATGTGCAGGCAAGGTCGCCGTTATTCGAAGGCCGCCCAGGCGACGAATCAGTGCCCGACGTCTTCAACTTCGTGCGGATACATCGAGTTCGCCGGAGAAGACGAGAGAAACGGGAATCAGAAGACGGGCGTGTACGACTGCGTTGACGGAGGAATTCTGAGCGAGGATTCCGGAGAAGAAGTCGACGAAGAGGAGCGTCATAGAGAAGTAGGCGTCAAGAGAAACGGGCAGGATGATGATGAAGACGTCGAGTTTCAGCCAATGTATGCTGAAATGTGTGGAGCCGTCGCCAAGTGTACGACATTGGCGATGGACAAACTGAATCCGTCGTTCGTCAAGTACATCGTCCAAGAGTACGACATCAAACTGGAAAGGCTCAAAAACACGGAGATCCGATTCTGCTGTGCTCTGTTCCACTCAACACTCCAGAGATTGGTCACATCTCCAAACTATTCACTTCGTAAGGCTCTTCTGAAATCAGAAGACGACGTTCTCGTGTTTTCAGCGGAAGTAGCTGCTCCTCCAGTCAGTTGCCAAGGAAGAACGTGTGCCGCCGGCGCTGTCGGATGTCTCCTGCACGCCGTTCACGAAGAGGAGTACGACGATTACGAAGGTTTTTTCGAGAGAGGGACTAGGAAACACACGGCCATCTACATTTCAGAAGAGAACCGACGGCGAGTGAGACGACTGGCACTGAACGACTACATTGAGGACGAAGACGACTACGTGAACCCGATTGAGGTGAGTTTTCGAGAAGCTTCCAGTCGAGATGATGAATAGTTTCAGTTGAACTTCGAGGATTCGGACCTCGAACTTATCACAAGGGAGCCGCCCGTCGAGTCGACGACGACTTCCAATGCCAAACCGACGCTTCCTAGTCTGAAACTTCCCATGTCACTCGGTCCGGTCGCATTCTACCTGACGCCTTCTCACTTCTGACTTTCAGATGAAATAACGACTTCAACCACTTCGACCGCCCGTCCGAGGACAACTTCAGCGACGGCTTCTTCGAAGAGCAAGACGTTCAACAAGAAGCATCACTCGTACGAGGAGGACGAAGAAGAGGAGCCGAATCAGTCGACGCACTGTGTCTACCGTCACCTGAACAACGAATTCTACCGCTACTGTCTGCTCGTGCACCAGTCTCGCGACGGAGATCGCTGTTATCACCACCAGGGACACACGATCTGCTGCTGCTTCGTGGCGCCTGACAAAGAATCGTGCGATCCCACCGAAATGGATCTGATCGTGCCGCCGCCGCCAGTCGACGGAAGAGCCCTGCCACCACGTGTCATCGTCACGATCCCTCCTTCCACGACATCCACGACGACGACGACGACGACTTCAACGACGACGTCTTCTCCGTCGACCACCGAAGAGCCTTCCACTTCCACAACTACGCCCGTGCCAACGACTACAGAAACCACTCCGGAGCCCTCAAAGTATCCCAGTCTGCCCCCTCAAGTCTACCGTCCTCGTCCCATCGACCAGGTCAAACGGAGGAA
Source organism: Caenorhabditis afra (assembly GCA_963570955.1). Taxonomy (NCBI): domain Eukaryota; kingdom Metazoa; phylum Nematoda; class Chromadorea; order Rhabditida; family Rhabditidae; genus Caenorhabditis; species Caenorhabditis afra. The sequence goes on along the minus strand of OY751533.1, from coordinate 6,101,320 downwards.
GCAGTCTCCTAAGAAGTGAGTTTCCACGACGTCTTCCGAATCCACGTCTTCCAATTTCAGATGTCGTGTCGCCTACGTCCGCACAAAGTCGGGTTCGCGGACGCGTCCCGTTCTGGTGTGCACTTCGGTCAACTCAGCCTCCGTGACACCGCTCGCCATCCTCGTTTTCTCGTTTGTTTCCCTTCTACAGGTCTTCTTTTGAACTTGTTCTATTCCAATGAACCTTCTTCTTTTTCTTCTTCTTCTTCTTCTCCTTGTACATGTCCAGTGCCACGTCATGGGCGTTCCTTCCGTCTCTTTGGTCAGTCTGGCATCGAATTACACGTACCCAGAACAAACAAACGGTTGAAATTCATGAGCTTCCGAGTGCACACATCCGTATAGAAGGGGCTCCCGCCGCCGGCAGTACGATCCGCTTTCACTTTCCTCTGCTTTTCCTCCTCCAATCGTTTTCCATTACTTTCTCCAACCTGCCAAGTATGTTCCTTCGCATTCAAAAGTGTACATACTCGTCTACTCCCTACTCTCCCACCCCCCTCCCAACCGGTTCGTTACGGTCGTCGCCGCCACTCTCATTTGCCTCAAATCCCTGAAAACCGGACGGTGTCGCGCGTGCCGCGAAGCCGTCGCACTCCATTTGGATGCCGTCATTGCCTCCATTTTCAGCATGTCATGATGATTCCCAAAGCTTTTCCCCAGCTTCTTCTCGTTCTTCTGCTCGCTGCCCGCGAGGTCACAGCCCTCGTTTCCAGGGTAAGAAACTCCTGAAACACGACAGAATTGGTCCCTTCCACTTTCAGATATCCACCGATTGCGACGTCGAGTTTGCTGAAACGGCAACAAAGCTCGCGTCGGAGCACCTCTCGGATCCGGCCGTCGTGCAGTACATCCACGCGGTGATGTCGTCCTGCAACAAGGCGCCGATCCAGAAGATGGCGGAGACGTCCGTGTTTCTTCTGGAGAAGGGCACGATCACGCCACGTGTCATGCATCAGATCAGAGACACTTTCGAGAAGATTCAGAAGAAGAAAGACGGCGCGATGAGCAAGAAGATGAGCCAACTGCCTCCAGAACTCTACAGTGTGAGGATAGAGGTCGATCCGTGTCCTTCCACTTACCGATTCCCTTCCAGACGGCCCAGAAGATCCGAATGATCTCGACGTCCGGCGGACTGAGTGGAAACGAGAGGGATCAACAGATCGAGATCGCCCTCGGAGGTGTGTGTTACTCTCCCTTATGACGTGGCAACACCTGCCCTCCGAAGGGATAATCTATCCGTGAAACGAGCTCTTCGCAGGTCTTTATTCAGCCCTTCCCGCCTCCTACCAACGACAAATCCTTCAAACTCTCGAAGAATCGCCGCCGAAATTGGACGGAGCCGTTTTCGAGCAACCGGAAGTTCCAGTGCGAGAAAAAATGCTCGTTTCAGTCACCGAACCCCCGATTTCAGATCGAAGTTTCGTCTCTTCCGCCCTCGTTTGCTATTGCGAAACAAGTGGAATTCGTTGAAAATCCACAAGAGGCAGCCGCTCGAGAAGTAGAAAAAGACGAGCGAGAAAGACAAATGACGCGGAAAATAATGTTCCCAGAAGGCAAGATTCGAAAACGAATGCTGAAATTCAAGCTGAAATTTTCAGAGCCCCAAATGGTGCCACGTGTCAATATGCCGTTCCAGCAGCAACAAAAACATATCCAAATCCAGCCGCAGAGCATCAGCGGAGCCCAGCAGAACGTGCTCTTTCCGGATCTTCCGCCCACGAGACCGGTCTGTTTCGAATGGGAATATCTCCGAAACGAGACCAGTTTCAGATTGAGCCGACCATCAAGAATCAAGCATCGGGCCTCCGAAGTCTTCTCGAGAATCCGAACTTTGACAGCATTCTCAGTTCGATCGTCCAGAAAGGAGCCAAAATAGCGGAAGGCCCTCTGCCGCAGACGGTCGGTTCGGTGGACCACTCGAAGATCACGTCTTCTGAGCTGGGTCTTCTGAATCCGGCGATGTGGTCCGATGCGGCCAAATTCCTTTCGCGAAGCACGAACGATCTGCCCACTGCGGTGAGAGAACATCTTCTTTCCAAAACCAATCAGAAGTCGCTTCAGTTGTCGAAGTTCATCGAAAAAGGCTCTCAAAGTCTGCCGCAGGTGTTCGTTCCGAGTGGAAATCCGATCCGACAGTCGCCGATCAGAGATTATCAGAGTACGTCTTCTGAATTCCCCTGAATCCCCACGTCTTCTTGCCTTTTCAGACGAATTCTTGCCTACTCGTCGTCAAAACGACGGTGCTCTCGACAAGTACGACACGCATTTGGATCGATTTGCTAAGAGCGGTCCGTCGAATCGAGTCGAGATCCCAGAGAACTTGCTCTCCAACTTGAGTCTCCCGCCCGTCGGGAAGACCAACGTCGGAAACTCGGCCATCCAGCCGACAAAGGTCGATTCCATAGTCGGAGCAATGCCGACGATGCCTCCGTCCTTCGGATACGGCACTTACGCTCCGGCACCGACTGCCATCGTCCCGAAGGTTGTCGAGCGGATTCTCTCGCCGGAAGAGATTACGGGATCATACAGGGCGCAGCAAATCCGTCCGGTTCCGAACCAAAGGATGCCGAACGGACAGCTTCGCAACGTGCAAATCGACCTAGTCAACGAGCAAAGAAGAAAGTGATAAATTATGAGAAATTTTTCAAATAAAAGAAAAGAAACTGAGATGAATCAATCGTGTGACAAAGTGTTTCAGGATGGAATATACAAGAAAAGAGGAGGACATGTACCAGTAATACACTCAAATTGATTTCGAATTGGTCGCAATTCTAGTGGAATGAAGAGAATAAATTGACAAGAAAAAGGAGGGAAAAGGTACATGAAGGGGGTTGCGGAGCGCTTCAGCAGCAATCAGTGAGTTGCTGATCGACGAGCGGATTTCCGGTGAAGAGAAAGTAGCCAACGGCTTCTCCGACCACGATCGATAAAATCAGATTCATGTTGTAGGTCATGACGATGAGCATGAGAGCGTACGCCAGAAGTGCCTGTAAGGATTCAGTTTCTCGCTTCTTAGTGAAAATAACACTGACCTGAAGGCCGTAGAGAGCTCCTTGTGCGAGACGGTACGAAGTGAACAGTCTTCTTGTGAATCTAGATCTCAATTTGTCCGTTATTTGAACTTTTCTTATAATTGTTGCTTACCCGGAGAGTTGTACGAGCGGAGCGATGTGCACGGAGTCCTCTGAGATGGCGTCGGATCCAGAGTTTGCTGGATTCGTGATCGCTGCCTCGGCGTGCCGTTGCTGTCTTTTCTGATTGTTCCAGACGGCTAAGAAGTATCGGAACGACTTGATCGCCTCGTAGAGGATGCACAAGAGGAAGCTGATCAGCATCGACACCGCCATTCCTGAACGAAAACGCATTTGCCCACTTGTGCAGATGGTTTTGAAGCATTTACCTGAGAGAGATCCGGTCTTCCACCAGCTGAACAATATCTTCTCTCGCTCTCCGAAATGCAGCGTCATGTCCATGTCCATCGTCTGAAAATCGATATTTTCTGGTGTGCTCGACGAAACGCGAGAGCAACGGAAGGTTGGAGATGATAACACCAGCGAGGGGTTGTTTATTTGTTGAGTCACATGGAAATCAGCGGGAAAAGTGTTCGAGAACGCTGGGAAAACGAGAGAAATCAATGGGAAATCGAGGACGGAAAAAAGGAAAAACGAGAGGAGCGAGGCCTCGCGAGGTTTGAATTCCGTGTCGTTTACGAGACTCCGCATGTCTGCGTCTCCTCTCCCGACACGCTCTCTCTTCCCTTTCTCCCACAATACACACAGACACACTGGGATATCATGGAAGGACAGACACGGGAAAACTGCAGTCTTTGACCGGGAATTCGATAAAATACGAGTTTGAAGGGAGAGAGAAAGAAGTGATTTCGAAGGCGTGGCGGCTACGGAAGAAGGAGAAAGTGACGGGAGGCACTTGCAAGTTGGACAGAGGTCACCAGGAATCGACGTCTTCTTGTTTCACTTCTCTGTTAACTAGCTCCAGTTGAGCTGCCCAATTCAGTTTTATGATTGAGAGAATGTGTGGGAATCGCCATTCACGACGAAGCCGAACGAAGTGTTTGGGAAGAGAGCAGGTGAACCGAACGAAGGGATCGGATGGCATGGAAACAAGCGGGACCATGACAACCGAGTTGAAGTGAGCAAGTTCCGAATTCCATCAGAGGTCCGTTTCTTTCATTTCCTCTCTTCCCGACTCGAACTCGAGGGTTTCTCACCATCCCGTCACCGAGTACCGTAACCCCTGTTGCGGCGTCTGTTCTTCCACAAGTGTGCTCATTGTTTTTCCTCGAGAAGTGCATTAAAAAGCGGCACATGTCTGTTCTCGCCATTAGTGCAATGTTTGCCCAATTCATTAGTTGTTGCCACACGCATCGCCAATCAAAAAGAAGAGTTGTCTGTCAAAGGATTAGGCGACATGGCCCCGCCAGCAGACCCGCACCACTCCACCTAATCCGAGCACCGCTACACACAGTTTCGAAGCGTGCCGCCCTCACCTGCCCGCCGCTCCGCGGGTTCAAGTGGGAATCACACCCCTCCTCGGAAAGCCGATGAAGAGGTGTCCTGCCACTCGCGCATTCCATTCCAGACCGTAATCCGTCTCCCCCCTCCAGTTCTTGCTCCGTGTCGCCTCAAGGAGCGGAGCATCATCTTCTAAGCATCAAATCTTGTTTTCCACCAATTTCGCACAGCTTTTCGTACGAATAATTAGAGTCGATGAGCCGACAAAACAGCGCCCAGTTGTGTCAATTAGAGTCCGACTGAATGCGAAAGAGAGACGACTATTCCCATTCTTCGCGCTCGCTTCTTCTACGGTAGGGAAATCCGCAAATTAATTGGAATAATTGGTGTTGTTGTGGCGAGGGTGCGTACGTGGGAGGTGTCTTCAGAAGAAGAAGAAGACGTCAGAAGAAGAAGACGTGCCAACTCTGCTGGATACTTCTCGGGGTCCGGAAGAGAACAATGCGAGGAGTCACGAGGTGTCAAGTGTTCAAAGCGAGTGCCGATAATTGAGTGCGAGAGGAAGAAGATGGGTGAGAAGGGACTGTAAACGGAAGCACACACAACTTTCTTTGTCCACGTCTTCTCTTTCCCCCTCCAGAAGACGTGATGACGTGGCAAAGCGGCTCCGCGAGCACTCAGAAACCTAATAAGTTTTGGTGGTGTGTGTGTGTGCTCGACATAATAAGTTAAAAGCCCCCTTGCCTAGCGCGTCTGTAATGCAATAATAGTCTTCCCAATTTCTTCGTTTAGCCCTTCTTTTGCGGCGAAGAAAACGAAGCGGAGCCGACGGGTCGTACAGTGAAGAGGAACAAGTTGGCGTTCGAAAAAGAGGCCACCATCTGGGGGAAGTGCTCAAATTACTCCGTTGCACAATAGCTATTAGACTGCTCAGCATGTTCGCACTTGTTATTGTGGGTTCGATCGCATTGTATTGTAACATAAACAGGCAATTATCTCGGATGAGGAGGACGATGAGAAGGCGAAGAAGAAGAAGGTGTCGACGAGAAGAGAACGGTCAGCTGGCGTGCTTCGTGGCAGCAGAAGGCGTCGGTCGTGGACGGTCGTGGACGGAATGGGAAACAGACTCGGATCTCAACGACGTCTTCTTCTTCTTCACCTCCAGGACGGTCTTTCATAACGAACAGGAAGACTTCAAGACTACCACGTCATCAGAGGAGACTCTTCGATTCGAATCAGATACAGAGAACCTCGCGTCGTTTCCGCTGCTCAAGTGGTTGTTTACCTCTTTTCGCTTTCAGCCTCGGGGCACTGTCATTCACAATCATTATCCGCCCCTCTCTCTCATCAATTCTCCATCCTTTTTTGCCCCTCTCCCCCATCATCTCTCGATCCGACGTCGCCTATTCGCTGGCCCCGCCCACTCTCGGATGCTCCTCCCTCTTGGGAGCTCTTCAGGGGAGTCCTCACCATATTACCGAGTTACCCCATCTTCACACCCCTCCCTCCGCTTCAACTTTCTCTTCAAGTATCAATATCAGAATGATGACGCAATCATCGAGATTTTCAATCGACGACTTGCTTCGAAGTCACTCGAAAGAAATTCAGCAGCTGATGAAACTCGAAGAGGCCGACACGACGTCTCCGTCCAGTTCAGAAGAAGTGAGTCCTTTCTCTTCTGAATTTCCCCAATTCCTTACTTTGTTCCAGATATCCGAGAAGTCTTCGCTGCCTTCTCATTCCCTTCCAACCGCTCACGACGTGCCTCCCAGTATCCCGCCTTCCCTCGCAGATCAGTTATGGCTCGCCGCCGCCGCATTTCCGATCGAGCACAGTCTTCTGATGGCCCAACACAACGGAGTGTTCCCCGCAATCTGGACGACGGCCGATCAGATCAGAATCGCCAACGCGACGAAAGCGTATCGGAGACTGAGGTTGGAATGGTAACGAACCGCCTCGTCAGACATCATTAGCTCCCGATTTCAGCTCCCGAAGGAAGGCACGCACCGTTTTCAGCGACCAGCAACTGCAAGGATTAGAGAGAAGGTTCGAGTCTCAGAGGTACCGTCCCTCTTCTATTCCTCTAAAACTCAGCAGCTCGTTTTCAGATACTTGAGCACTCCGGAGAGGATCGAACTGGCGAACGCGTTGAATCTGAGCGAGACGCAAGTGAAGACGTGGTTCCAGAATCGACGGATGAAGCACAAGAAAGTGGTGCGGAAGGACGACAACAGCGTCGACGACGACAACGGCAACGACAACGAAAGCGAGTGAATTCAGAAGAAGAGCACGATCGCCGGTACTTTCGAACTCACTTTCCATTGTTTCAAACAGTTTCCTTTCATGTTTCATTATTAATAAAAACTTCCCATTCTTCTATAGAGTAATGAAAAAGAATGAAAAGGTGAATTGTTTGTTCAGTTATTTCCATGGACGGACGTTGTAGGTTGTCTCCAGGTGCGGTCCGTGACGCTGCTTGGCTCGTGGCGCCTGAGTGGGCGAACGAGATGCTCAGTTGGACGAGCGTCGGAGCCGCGCATCCTGTTCATCGGCAGGAGATCATCATCTCAAGTTCCTGGCTCCGTATCTGTTCGGCTTGCGACTCGACAAGGATCATGGCAGCGGCGCAGTCGCTTGGTTGGTAGGAAGCGGCCAGCTTGGCGAGTTACGTGAACAGGTCTGCTGGGGAAGGAATGGAGTAGGTTCTTCTTGATCTGTCAACAAGGATGACGTGGCAGCAGCAGAAGACCGACGACCTTCGCGGCCATGTTGATCTTCTTGATGCAGTGTCTTGGAAAGTTGCTCGGCTCCCGACAGCGCTCTTTGTGGTTCTATCATTCGTACTTTTATGGAGGCTTTTCTTACGGCCAGTACATCGCGTATGGGAACTCGGGTCTCAACCGTATTGTTGATAGCGAGATGCGGCTGCGGCGGTGGGAATCTGATAGAGTCAGAACGAATGGTTCTTCGAAGTATTCATGATCTTACTTGATTCTTAGAACACCTGTCAGTGCAGAATGGGAAACCAGTAAATGGTTTTCGCTGGCGAGGTAAGCATGAGCTGAAATGCATTCTATTAATATTAACAGCAGCTGATTTACTAGCAACGGAAATAGGAAGATGACTTATCGAAAGAAATCGAGGCTTAAAATTTATCCTTTGAAAGAGTGTTCAGATTTTTCCGAGAACATGATTACACAATTTCACAACTTTATACAGACTGTTCTACTCAAGCCGATATCCACAAACTGCTCCGCGAGCACGATCGAACATCGAGCAGGAGACGTCGTTCAAAGTGACATCTGGTAGATTAGTGATGAACGTCACCGACAGACAGTTCTCCGATTGACCACCACTGAAAGACGTAGACTCAGAACTGCAGACTTCGGATTCAAAGATCACTAGTTTATCGAGAAGTCCGTGTTCGACAGCCCGAAAGCGCCCTGTCCAGTCGTGTATCCGTCGGTCCAAACGAAATTCGTCGCACTGCAAATCGCATCGTCCAGGCAGTTCCGATGGCCGTCGATCCAGAATCCGTCGATACTTGCCAAGCCAGGCATCATTTCTCTGATTCGTGCTGCAAAAATGAACAGGATGTAATGAAAATGGTTCGTGAGAACCAACCTAGAATCCAAGCGGCCTCTTCGACGGAAGCGACGCCCGTCAGAACATAGCCCATTTCCGTGCAGAAGGCTTCGGATGCGGCGAGGCTGATTCCTCTCGTGAGATTGAAAGTTTCCATGCAAACAACGACACCGTCGGCCCTCTCGAACCTCTTCCAGCCTCCGATGCACCTCTTCAGAAGCCACCCGTCCGCAGAACGTGTCCATTTCAATGTCTCGTCTCGGACAGTCACAGAAAATTGAATATCCAGATAGGAGCTCGGACATGTATCTTCTGCAAGTGTCGTCTGGAACACAAAGAGTGGGAAATCCATGAGAAAAACCAGATCTCGAACCTTGAAAGCCACGTAAAATCCGTCTTCTGGAGCAGTCTCGACTACTGTAACGCTCTCAGTCGTGTTATAATTATAGAGAAGACAGTTTCCATCGGAATCCATAAACGCCAAAAGACAATCGGAACTATCGAAGCATCCGTCGATGCACTCTTCCATCGGAACCGTCTTTCCGTCCTTCGGATCGTCGTTCGGAACTCTTCCGAATATCTTCACCATCTTCACTTCAGTGGAAACAACGGGCAGAAGAAGAAGAAGAGGAAGCAAGAAAATGTGCATTCCGAAGAATATCGGGGAAACCAAAAAGACTCGAGAGTAAGATTTTGCCCGTTTATAAGAGGAGCGGGGAAGTGGAGTCATAATTCAACTTCGTCTCGCAGCGCGTCATTCTTTCTTGAGAAAGTACTCGAGATTGCTCGCTTCTCAGCCCCCCGTAAACTCATCGGACGCCGATCAAACAAGGCAAAGAATCGTTCCGCTCCTTTGTGACGTCCGTTTGTTTTCGCAGCTGTGCAAGAGTCAAAGTTTGTGCAGAAGTTTTGCAATCAGCGCAAGAGTTTCCAGGCACTCAATTTCCCCTTTTCTCCTCGTTTTTCATCTTCTCGTTCCGGCGACGCCGTCATCAATTCGTGAAGAGTGTGGGGAGGAGGTGAATAAAACATGTCAGTTCCCCAAGTTCCAGGCGGCACAAGAAGGAGAAGAAGAAGAAGACGTCGCTTCAGAATGTCTGAAGTGAAATTGAAAATGTGTTTTGACACCCAGAAGTCAAGTCGATTACTTGAAGACAAGGAATCCGAGAATCAGATTAGCTTTCCGCTTTCTATCTTCGCCATGCTGAAACTGTCTGAAAGCGTCTGAAACTCTGTGAATCTCCAGAAGACGTCCGATCTTCTTGAATCTGGCTCGTAATCCACCACCACGTCCTCCTCCTCACGCTTCCGTTTCTTTTCCGCTTTCGCCAGTGTGCATTTATCGCATCACGTCAGTGAGTCAGTGAGTCGCTAATCGCAGCAGCCGCAGAGCGGCCCCGTTAAATCGTCTTCTCCTTCTCCTTCTTCTTCTCGTTTTTGCCATTCCTTCAGAAGACGTGCCTCTCCTTCTTCGCCTCCGTCTTCCCCTATCGATCTTTCGTCCGTATGGGCTCAGCGAAAGAGAGAGAGAGAGAGAGCCCCTCCCTCCCCCCGCTTTCCTCGTCTTCTTCTTCTTTTCTTTCCTTTTTCTGGTTTTTGCGAAAAAAGAGAGTGTGCTGCGCGAGAAGAGCCAGTTGAAGAAAAGACGAAGAAGAAGGAGGGGCCTTGCTCTCGCGCACACGAGCGAGCCGCCGCCAACCAGCCTTCAGCTTCTCACTAAAACGTTTTCTCTTCTTCTTCTTCTTCTCGTTGCTCGCCGAGCCCGTGTGTGTGTGCTCCCAGCCAAAGGACTATAAAATATTGAATAGGTGCGCGGCTCCTCGGACTTTTTGTTTTTGGTCACACACAAAATAACACTCTTTTTCCCCCGGGAGACCACATTTTGTGCTGGATCGGATCCGTTTCCGGTTCAGAAAATTGCTCTGAACTTTGCTGAAAACGGCTCGAGAGGTGCTCTTTTTCAATTCCGGCTTCTCTTTTTCTTCCGGGGAGCTCTCGAGAAAAATACTTGAAAATTCCAGCATTTCATTCATTTTTCCCCCTCTTTTCTCATATTTTCCTCCCGCTTTTTTGCTTTTTGCTCTCTCTTTTCGGAAAAGAAACGAAAAGAACGAATTCAAATTTAGCTAATGGGCTGGTGCCCACGGAGAGAATGAAAATTGCATGAGCTCAAAGGACAGTCGGCTCCTCGAAATGGGCGTGTCCGATGCCGGAGCCGGTCATTAGTCACGAATTGAGAGAGAGCTCGAGAAAGCGAGCATTTGCATGTTTGCATTCACCTGCGCCCACGTCTTCTTGCTCCGCGAGCCGCGGCCTCCCCAAAAAATCAATCAGCCGCGAAGGAGGGGGGTGCTCTCGACGCAAAAAGCACTTCTGCGCTCTCCACCTTTTTTCGGCGTTTCGTCCGCATTTTCGTCCCGTCCCGTCTCGTCGTTAGCGGGGTGAGGGGCCATTCGTATTATCATTCAATTCCTCTTTTTTCGTTCGCTTTTTCACTCGTATTTCTGTTTTTTGGGCGTGCGCACGGCATGACAACAAAAAACGAAAAAAGAAGAAGAAGAAGCCAATGGTTTCGGAAAGGCGGCTTCAATTTAAATGCAAATATCCGCCACCACTCCTCCGGTCCTTTTTTGTTATTATGAATTCAGGAGCGAGTTCTTTTTGTCTTTTTTCCGTCGGAATTCGGGGAAAAAAGAAGAGACGGGCGGCTCGGAAATGTGGATTTCGCGGCGAGACCCAAGGGAGGTGGCGCTGCCTTTCGAAAGAAGTTTGAATTGGCATGACGTGGTGGGATTAGATGATAATCGTATTATGATGATGATGATGATGATGATCAGTAGGTCGTCGTCAAAAGAATCCAATTCATCAGCTCCTTCTTCTTCTCCTTCATCTCTTTCAGAGAATGTTTTCAGTTCCGGCCATTCTGGTTTTCTGGAAAAGTAAACACGGAGGGACCTCTCTCTCTCTGAAAATTCTAATTATTTCGCTTCTGTAAACACATTCCCATTCCCTTTTCCCCCGCATTTCCTTTCGCCCGCTCAAGCCCCGCCCCTCCTCTCCAGAAGACCTATTCCTCGCGACGACGCCTTCTCCGCTGCCGAGCGCCTGCCGTCAGTTTATCTAGTTACTTGCAGTCACCATGGTGAAATTAGACTTTTCGGAAGAAGAGGAGAAGGACGACGATCTGACGAAGGAGTTCGTGATGCCGGAGGCGCCGATGGAGGAGACGACGACGACGCAGGCCGTGAAGCAAGTGTGAGTAGTAGTCGTGACGTCTTCTCTAATCTCGAGATGGTATCTCCCTTCTTCTTCTTCAACTCTCGAGAAGACGAGTTATGAGTCACAAAAACAACTGAGCAAGAGAGAGAGAGAGTGCTCGAGAGCCGGAGAGTCCTTCTTCGGCGCCAAACCGGCAATCATTCGTACCCGCCAATTTGTGGGTCACTCTGAAATTGTAGGCTGAAAGTGTGAAAACACGCGATTATCGGATATGTTCTTTCGCTTCGAAAATCTCGCTGTTTTCCCGTTTCAATATGTATGTTTTCGATTGGGAATAATAGGAAAACTGAACGAAAGGGAGGGAGAGACATCGAATAATGACAGTCGAGAGAGAACGAAAATATTTATTTTTTCCGTTTCTCTCTCTCTAATCGAAATTGGCTTCTTCTTCTTCTTGCCTTTCACCTATTCTCGCATATAATCCCTTCGTTTTCCAAACGGAAATCCTTCATAAAACATATAAAGTGAAGCGAAAAGGGAAGAAGAATATGAAGCGAAGGAAGAGGAAAAAAAAATATAAAATCTGTGAGCGGTCATAAACATGCGATGACATCCATAAAAGACCAAGAAAACGACATTTGTTCCCCGTTTCGTTTCGTCTATTGGAGACGAAAACGAGTGGTTTTGCAGCGCGACGACGACCAAGGAGACGTTCAAGGATGTCGTCGTGAACAAAGTGATCGATGTGAAGGACGTCGTCAAAGAGAAGGTCATGGCGCAGACTGGAAGTGAGTCCGTGATCGATTACTTTCGCTTTCGCTTAATCCCCTCCCAGTAATCCGTCTGCTTTCGAAACACGGAGGAGAGGCACTTTCGAGTGTTCAAACAACTCTTCCTATCTTCCACCTTCTGGAGACGTCACGTCTTCTTTTGTATAGTGTTCCGATGAGTTCTGCTCAAGTGAATTCTTGCGCGGATCCGTTGTCTTCCAATCCGTTTCACGGCTCCAACGGGGCGCGCGCGCTCGCAATGCGAGGTCCATTGTAATTTGATATCTGGTGCCGACGCAGACACTCTCCGCTTCCCTTTTTTGCCGTTGCCTTCGCCCCAATTCCATTGAATATTCTAGATTTTTACTTTCGAGTATGGGGGCAAAAGAAGAAGAAGAAGGAGAAAGTAAGGCCGCTTTTGACGTCGAACTTCGCCTTCTCGGCACGAGAGGGATGAAGAGCAAAAAAGAGACGTCGTCCCCGGGGGAAAGGCGAAAAATTAGAAGACGTTGAAAAGCGGAGAAGAAGAAGACGTCGTAGGCGCCGTGGTGGAAGGAGAGTAAGCCGCCCGAGAACAATAACACATTCATCTTCGGACACACAACAAGTAGTCCGTTTATGAGCCCCCACCGAGAAACGGACAAACAGTGTGCGGCTCCCAAAATAATTAGGTCGCCGAACGAGAAACGGGGTCACCGATGTTCCGGATTTGAAGCGCGCGGGGGCGGAGACAGTTGTTTTCGTATAGTCGGCAGTACATTTGCAGTGCCAGAATGGGCGTTCGTCTTTCTCGGATTCGTATTCATCCTGCTCGTGCTCGCGTGCGCATTCGTCATCATCCGCAAGTTGTTCGGCAAGAAACGGCACGGCGAGAAGAACAAGAAGGGCGGAATCAAGGGACTATTCGGCAAAGGACAGGATGTGGTCGACGGAAAGAACATCCAAGGGGTAACTGGGCGACGAGAGAAACGGACGGGAAGACGGGGAAGAGTTGCAGATGGCACAGGACCTCGAGGAGCTCGGCGATGCGATGGAACAGAACGAGAAGGCGCAGGCGGAGGAGAAGGAGGAAGTGAAGCTCGGAAGGATACAGTACAAACTGGACTACGACTTCCAACAGGGACAGCTCACGGTCACCGTAATCCAAGCGGAGGACCTTCCCGGAATGGACATGTCAGGCACTTCGGATCCTTACGTCAAACTGTACCTGCTGCCGGAGAAGAAAAAGAAGGTGGAAACGAAGGTGCACAGGAAGACGCTCAATCCGGTGTTCAACGAGACATTCATCTTCAAGGTAACCCTCCGAACTCTCCCAAGACGATTCAATCTTGCCGTTTCAGGTCGCTTTCAATGAGATCACTGCCAAGACACTCGTGTTCGCCATCTACGATTTCGACAGATTCAGCAAGCACGACCAGATCGGACAGGTTCTGATTCCGCTCGGAAAGATCGACTTGGGCCAGGTCATCGAGGAGTGGAAGGACATCGCACCGCCTCCAGATGACAAGGAAGCCGTGAGTGGTTCCAGACGACGTCGACGTCTTCCCAACTATCCGATTTCAGGAGAAGAGTCTCGGAGACATCTGCTTCTCTCTTCGATACGTGCCGACTGCCGGAAAGCTCACTGTCGTCGTGCTCGAGGCGAAGAACCTTAAGAAAATGGACGTCGGAGGTCTATCAGGTATGCTCACTTCCCTCTCATTTCTAGAATGTCTCCGAACCCGAATCTAAAATTGAATCCTCAAAAAGATCCGTACGTGAAACTGGAGACTCACGGCGAAGACAGGAAACGGTTGAAAAAGAAGAAGACGTCGATCAAGAGAAACACGTTGAATCCGTACTACAACGAGAGTTTCGTGTTCGACAAACTGCCCTTGCACAAGATCAAGGTGACCGGGAGATGTCCCGTTTCGGACGCCTTCTCACTAACCTCTCTCTGTCCTGAATCCCCCCTCGCGTTCCCTCGTCTAACTTCTAACAGTCCGGGGCTCATTTTGCAGATCCTTATGTCAAAATAGTGCTGATGCAAGGCGGAAAGCGGCTGAAAAAGAAGAAGACGTCGATCAAGAAGTGCACGCTTAACCCCTATTATAACGAATCCTTCAGCTTCGAAGTGCCTTTCGAACAGATTCAGGTGGCTTTTTCTAACCCCTTCCTCCGTTCATCTAACTCTTTCTCTGTGTTCCCCGTTCTCTGAAACCGAATTGGACCCTCCGATTTGCAGAAAGTATCTCTCATGATCACTGTGATGGACTACGACAAGCTCGGATCGAACGACGCCATCGGAAGGTGTCTGCTCGGATGCAACGGAACCGGCGCCGAACTAAGGTATGACCTGATTGAAGGAGGGACGTCTTCTGACTCCAGAATGCGTATTCAGGCACTGGATGGACATGCTCGCCTCGCCACGTCGTCCGATCGCCCAATGGCACACGCTGCAGCCGGTGGAGGAGGAGGGCGGCGACAAGAAAGAGGAGAAGAAGTGAACTTCCTGTCCTTCGCACACGTCTTCCATTTCCTGCCTTCTCTCCTCTCTTCACTTTCTTCCGCTTCTTCTTCTTCTTCCCAAGCATTCCTCCGATGTACATAGGATCTAGTCGCTGTGAGCATCACCTCCCAACCCCCCTCTTCTCCCGCCCTCTTTTAAACCCAATGTGTAGAAATGAGTAGCAATCGTCAGTGCCAATGCGGTGAACTGTATTTATGACTGCCTCGGCCCATCTTCCGAGACGCCTTCTTTTCCTTTTCCAGAGTTTTATTATTTATTTTTTTACTTTCTCACTTCTTCCCCCCTCACCCCGTTCACACTTTTATTTATTCTCTAGATGTCTATTTTCGAGAGTGTTTCCCTTCTTTTTCTTTCTTCCGTTCAAATTCGGAATGGAATCTCTTTAACATTCTCGCTTTTTATATTTCAAGAATAAAGTCCGAAAAGTCGAATAACACTCTGCACAGCAGCCGCATGGCGAGATTTCCAATTCGAATGGCCCTTGCAGTCGATACTACCGAATACTTCAGACGTGAAGACTTGCAACAGTACTGGCGTGAATGAGAAAAAATTTTTAAAAATATTCAAGTGAAAATTGACTGCATTGGGAAAGAATACGTTTGTACTCATACTATTTTTCGTGAACTTTTTACTCGGTACTCATACCCGAGTATTCGAGCACTCGATCCTGGCCCTGATCGACCTACTTTCTAGTCCGGCCCGATAAACTTTCTAGCCCCTGCCCCGGTTCGGTCTGATTTTTCCCGCCCCGGCAAGCCTGAAAAAAATATCGGGCTGGGCCACCCCGAGCGGGGCCAGGGCCAGGGTGTTACGGATTCCCAGAATCCACAAACCTCATGACACACTAAAACACTTCACGGCTCCTTCGGAGACCATCAAACTTCTTTTAGTGGTCATCCGACCCCTATCTGCTCCCCATTGCCTCTTTCTCCACTCTCCTGCGCGGCACTCTCGCTCCGTATCAAAAATGCACGCTGCGAGTCGCCACGCCGCGGAATGGTCCCGCCACGAAGGACGGGCGGCCGGTGGCGGCCGGCGCCCCGCTCCCCCTCTTAGGCCACTGCACTTTTTCGACCCAGGGCCAGGGCCAGGGCCAGGGCCAGGGCCAGGGCCAGGGCCAGGGCCAGGGCCAGGGCCAGGGCCAGGGCCAGGGCCAGGGCCAGGGCCAGGGCCAGGGCCAGGGCCAGGGCCAGGGCCAGGGCCAGGGCCAGGGCCAGGGCCAGGGCCAGGGCCAGGGCCAGGGCCAGGGCCAGGGCCAGGGCCAGGGCCAGGGCCAGGGCCAGGGCCAGGGCCAGGGCCAGGGCCAGGGCCAGGGCCAGGGCCAGGGCCAGGGCCAGGGCCAGGGCCAGGGCCAGGGCCAGGGCCAGGGCCAGGGCCAGGGCCAGGGCCAGGGCCAGGGCCAGGGCCAGGGCCAGGGCCAGGGCCAGGGCCAGAACCAGGGCCAGAACCAGGGCCAGGGCCCGGGCGGAACGATTCTTATGGCCAAAGAAGTCGCAAAGAAAGATCCCAACTGCCCTTTCTACCTGGAGACAGACAATATCCAATTCACAGTCTTCCTTCCTTCGGATCGTTGTTCGGAACGCTCCCGAATGTCTTCACCCTCTTTTCAGTTCAGCAGAATCTTCTCAGATTAGAAGCTTATCACTATAGTTATAAAACTTCTTCGGTGTTTAGGAGAAACTCCTTTTGCTTTCCAATGTTTTGTCTAGTTGGTCTTCGTGGTGATCTCTCCCTCAGACAAGTTCTTCCAGGGAGACCATTCCGATGAGCCGCCTGGCACAGCATTTTCTCGACGCATTCAGCTTCACTTGGAACGTTATCGCAAAAAGAAAGCATTGCAGAGTCGAATTAGAAGCAACATGGTGGAGTGCATTCTGCCCACTAAATATGCAAAAGAAAAGAGCTCGGAGGGAAAAGAGCATTTCTCATTTTTCTGAAGAAACCCAAGAAGAAGTCATAACTCAACGTCATTTCGCCGCTTATTCTGAAGACGTGGAACCTGAATCAAGAAAAGTGATTTATCATCATAGTTCAGAAGACGTGCTACAATCGATGATTTCGTAGCGTGTTCTGAGAGGGGTTTGCAGTCAGAATACATTCAATGTTTTGCGAGTCAGAAGACGATCCAACACCAATTGAATTGCAGAATAACAAAGCGTCTATTCTTGGATTCTGGAGTTATCAAGCCAGCTGCGTCGTCTCGCTCCGTATCAAACATTCCGCAAAGTGTTCTTCTCCTTCTTCTCCTTCTTCTTCTTTTTCTGTTTCGTCCCGCCGCTTCCTCGTCGCGTTTTTCTCAGTTTTCTTTTCTTTTTTGCGCCCCTCACGGCCGACGGGAAACGAAGAAGAAGCGATGCGCGCGCGTTGCTTCTTCTTCTTCTCCTTCTTCCATCAAATAAATGCAATTTGTGGGCGGAGAGTTCGAACGAAGAAGGAGGCGAAGGCGAAGAAGAAAACAAAGTTGTCACAGAGTGCATCCGGAGAGAGAGAGAGAGAAAGGGAGTGCATTGAGAACTCCAAAATACATACGGAGTGCCACGTCACAAGTTCGTTCCAGATACGCAATCTCGCCAGGGGAGAATCCGGGTTGGCGTCGGAAACTGGAATGCGGAAAAGATGAACTCGATAATGAAGCGAGAGTAGATCTTATTTCAGCTGCCGACCGACCTTCTTCCATTGATCTTTGATAGACGTTGCGTGGTAAGCCGACACAGCCCTTCCGATCCGTCGGCAGAGACCACCGTGGTCGTGTCCTAATCATCGCTTCCGCCGTTCCTTCCGATCCCTCGGGTCCCCTCTCCCACCTTCTCTTTCTTCTTCTTCTTCCAACATGTGGCCATTGCGGTTGCCCTCTCTCTGCCTCCCCTCGTTTTCTAAAAAAAACCACTCGTCCCTGCGTGCCCCGGGTGTTGTCTTCTTCATCCGTGCGTCGGTCGGCCGCTTGGCGCGGATGGGGGCTGTCTGCCTCGATTTATGAGTCGTCCGTCGTCGGCCCGCTCCTATCTCTTCGTCTTCTTTTTGGTCGCGCACGCACGCACATTGTGAAGACGACGACGATAATGATGATGATGAAGATGTCGATGATGAGGACGGAGAAAGATGTGAAACATTTCAAATCTACAGTATACCCGGGAAACCTCTAGTTTTCTGATCTACGTCCGCACGTCATCTGAAACGAGCGCCCGCGTAATCCAATCCGTTAATCCCTTCCTCCTCCCGCTTCGGCGGCGAGAGGGAAAGAAGAAAAAAGTAAAAAGGGGGAGCAGGAGCAGCACAAAAAACAACAACAACACTGACTGGAGAGGCGAAGAAGAAGAAGAAGGAGTTTTGATGGTTCTTCATTCCCGGCCCCCCCCCCCCCCCCATCGTGTCTGCGTCTCGGATCTCTGTCCGCCAGCTGATACGCTTCGAGAGATGAAGATCGTTTTTATGTCGCATCGTGTCGTTTCTCTTTTCGATTCTGCCGCCGCCGCCGCCCAACGATTTCATTTCATTCAGAGAAGAAGAAGACTGGAAGGAGAAGATGTGAAAGAAAGCACTAATTGGGCTAACTAACTTTCAGACGTTCAGACCTCCGATCTTTGGGTTCGAGTTTGAATTCCGTTCGCAGAGACGCGAGTCAGCTGTTCTCCTCCTCCTCTGTCCCCGCCTTCCGTTTGGTGCGTCTAGAGTTACAAAGGTGTTGATTTATGACCTCGATGATACTTGAATGACGCCAGTATTACCCTCCTTCTCTCCGGTTTATAGTACCTAGTTATATACGGTCGACAAGGATTAGCGAAGGGAAGCGGGGAGGAGAGAGAGACGGATTGAAAGATGAAGAAAGGGAAAGTGACGTGGCAGCATGATGGATCGTTCGCGAAATGATTGCATGGAGGGCAGCCTTCCTCGAGGAGTGTGCCAAGAGTGTTTGATGAGAGGAACGCCGCGCAGAAGTCGCTCAGATGACGTGGCGGCCAACATCCGATCCGGCTGTCACAAAACAAAAGGACGGCCGGGTGGTCCATGACAGAGAACCAGAATAGTCTCGAACTTTTGCAGAAGAACACCGATTCGATAAGGTCACAGTGATAAGAAAGAGAAGGAGACTTTGTTGGCTGATAAGGTTTGATTGACAAGTCAGTATGATTCTTTCCATTTCTCGCTCTCTCTCAAGACATAAACACACAACACAATCGGAACTTTGAACGAGATTAGATTGGGTGTCTGGAGGAAGGAGGGCCTCCCAGATCTCCTTCGGATGCTCTTCTGATCCGGTTCTTCTCCTTTAGATCCGTGAGTGGCGTCAATCCGAGATGATTTCTCGCGTGATACTTCTTCTTTTTTGCAGAAGAAGAAGAAGGCAACCTCTTCTGCTTCCTCTGGGTCTCTTTCCCGCTTCTTCTTCTTCTTCTTCCAATTCAATTCATTTCATCAATCGTCTTCTTCTTCTTCTTCCTCTCTCCAAGTCACTTTCTCTGCGTCTCTCCAAGAAAGAGACAGAGAGACCTTCCTACCACACTTCCCCCCATTTCCATCCAATTCAACAATAATACGGGGCGCCTATCTGATAGATGACTGGTGATAACAATGTGACGTGAAACGCGGCGGCGGCATCGAAGAAGAAGATGAGAGAGAGAGAAAAAAGTAGAAGAAGGACACGAACAAGGCAAAGGAAAAGGAGAACAAGAAAAAGAAGAAGACGAAGCAGAAGATCAAGAATCGCGTACTTCTGGAGGCCATTCTGCAAGTGGAAATGTCACCGGAAGCGGCGCGACGGGCTCCGAGCTCGGCTCTTTCTGGAAGAAGACCTGGAAACTATTAAGAGCGAGACACTTGCTGGAAGCACTTGTTTTTCCTGGAACGTCTTGGAACAACGTCTTCTGTCACCAGCACTAATCTCTCGGAATGTAGGTTGAACTTGTCGTCCGGAACTAATCGCCGCTCTCCCGAGAACTCCCTCGACACTTTCAGCCGCTCGTCCCACACTTTCAGAGATTCCATTCATCGAAATCCCCGACGGACCAATATAAGCCATCTGTTTTGACACATCAAACAGCCAGCAAATGACTCTGAGTGTGTCTCTCTCTCTGGCGATCGGCCAAGAAGCCGCCAGATGCCAATCGTCATTTGTCAAGTGTCAGCCCAAACCGACACTTTGTCTCCCACTTGCCCCTGTTACTCGTTTTTTCGTCTCTTCTGCCCGTTTCCCGCCGTGCGGGTGCCACGTGGCAACGTACTTACTCGCTCTTCCGGGAACGCTTTCGTCCCCCCAGTACACAACATCGGCCCCCCTTCTTCTTCTTCTCCATCTTCTCAAATCGCCTTCTCCTTCTTCTCCTTCTTCTCCTTCTTCTCTCCCGTTTTCCTCTTCGGTTATCTGATGCGCTCATCCGTTTTCTGCCCTCGTGTGTCCTTCCTTCTCGGCCGTGCGTTTCTCTCGCCGCTCGCTCCGCCCGCCACCACTTGTTCGCTAAACTATTTATGATATTTATGGGTCGGGGTTCGGTGCGAGAGTGTATCATCAAATCATCTGGCGTGAGAACGAGAGGGAGAGAGAACGCGAGGAAGCTTGTCCTCGCCAAGCCTCCCGGAACCACTTGTTTGTTTTGGCTCGCGCCGCCGCCCGATGAGAACGATGTCAGGATGACGTGGCAGGAGGGAAACATTCTGGAATTTGGAGGACCATCACCTGCCTTCTGGACCACTTCCCGTCCGCTTCGACACTTCTGGAGGATGAGGAGTGTGGGGAAGGAGGCAAGAGGGGACGAGGTTCATGAATAATTAATATCAGCCGGTCCCCCCCTCCTTTCTTCACTGCTTCCTCTCGCTTCGTTTTCCCCACTCGTGTTCTTTGCGTCTGAACTAATGTTCGATCAAAATGCGCGATACGAGGCGGCGGATGTGCGGAGGACAGGTAATTGATGAACGTCTTCTCGACGACGACGTCTTCAACTGACTTATGACGTGGCAGTGTATTCCGGGTATAATCTGCTCTCGCTCTTCATCTTTCGAGACTTCGGACGCCTTCTTCTTGTTCTCCGCACACGACCGCCCCGCTTCTTCATTTCTTGAATAGAACTTGTTAGGTGTTTACAGGTTTCCCCTCCCTCTTCTTCTTCTTCCGAAGGAGAAGCCGAAGAAGAAGAAGAAGAACACTGTCTCTGCGTCTCTCTTCCACTTTCGTCTCGTCTCCTCTCTCCCGCTCATTATTTATATCTTTATGAGTTTTGAACGCGTTGAATGGGGCGGTGTTCTGCGCACGGGCAGACACCGGAGAACGCTTTATTACACAAACACGTGTAACCCCCCGCTTGCGAGAGTGTCTCCTCGATGTGTGTATTTATGTATGTTGCAATGTGAGAGACGAGACGAGAGTCCTCCGGAAAGGGCCGGAAGTCGATCGAAAAGAAGAAGGAGCGGGAAGACGTCGAAAGATAGGAAGGAGGAGGAGAAGAAGAAGGATGGAGGTGCACTCTGGACAGAACAAGGCTGAAAATGAGAAAACGGGCCGGAGGGAAAACAACAGCAGTATGACGTGGCGAGACGACGACTTTCGCGACCACAGACGAACGAACAACTGATAAACAGCAGCAGCAGCACAAGATCAGCGGTGGTCTGAAACGAAAAGGTGCACGGGCGCGAATCTGTCCGGAAGTAGATCGCTAACGAGATTTATTAGCACGTCAGGATGTGGTCTCCCGCCGCCGCCGCCCCCCGACCGCTCCTCCTCGATGCCTCCTAATCCGCCTGATCGCGCAACGAACACTGCCCGCTGGCTGGCTGCAGTGGCCTCTGTTCGAGTGACCCCCCCCCCCCCCTCCCGCTGCCCCTCGTTCATCATCTTCCCCCCTTTCAATCAGGTGTCAAAAATCGTCGCGGCATTTGCGGGCAGGTGCGCGCGCGTGCCTCCTTGGCCGCTTTGAAGAAAGTTTGCTCGTCTCCATTTCCTCCTCCTTCTTCTTCTTCTTCTTCACTCCACCCGCCACCACCCCCCTTCCAAAAGCGTCTCAATTATTCAGCGGGGTGGTCGCCTCTCTCGTCGCCCCTCGACTCCGCCCACTTTTCTCTCAGGGCTGAAAAACCGAAAGCCTCCTCTTTTCTTCTTCGTTCTTCTCCTCCTCTTTCTTTCGTATTCGCATGTAGAAAGAGGCTAGAACCAGCAAGAAGCAAAAACAAGGCGGGCTCGAGAAGGCGGCAGTTCCGAACGGGGAGAGAGAGATCTTGCACTTTGTGCGTCGTCGAACGGTCCCTGGAACAAGCATCGGTTGAATGAGAATGAGCGGGGGGCAGAACGGAGGAGGTAGTTCCGAAAAGTGACTGGTCCCTGAGACTAACTACCCGCAGTGTTACACACACTCCTCCATGGTTTGCGTTGCCTCCTTCGCCTCCTTTCTTCTTCTTCTTCTTCCGAGAGGTCATATGTTTGCCCAACTTTCTCTCGCCCATCTCTCGTCCCTTCTCTCCTTCGCGCCTATCAAATTGCAACAATTTCGTTTTCATCTTGGTTTCTCTCTCTCTCTCTCTGTGTTGTGTTGTGTTGCCAAAAGTTCATAATTCATCTCCCACCCCCCTTCCCGCCGTGTCTTCCTCCCGTTTCGTTTGCTATCAGTCGGGCGGGCAGAGACGCGCCGTGTTGTCTGAGACAAGACGCGGCGATAGTACAACATGATCTCAAACCTGGCCAAACAGCTGTGTTTTGTTGTACTCTCTTTTGGCACGTTCACCGCCGCTCGCAAGCGTCATTACCGTAATCCGTGTCGTCCATCCTTCTCTAATTATTACCTTCCTTGCTGCTGCTGCTGCGGTGTCTGCTTGGCTGTTAGAAACGATTCTTCGGGGCGGCTGGTTTTTGTGTTCTCCCTCTCCTCGACACTTTGGTCAAGAAAGAGAGAGAGAGAGCGAAAAAAGAGGTCTGCGCAGTGCTGCCGCCTTTTTTCTCTCTCTTTTCTTCCTCTGCTATAGCAGGAAAACGTATTTGCGAATTGACACACACGCAAACGTCCCTCCCACCTTTCCCTTTTTCCTACTGTAGTACACGGAGTTTGTTATGACGTGGCACTGAGGAACACGCGGGATACAAAACAGAACACACAGACAGCCACAAATCATCTGGCGTGAGAATGAATGCAATGATCTCTCTCTCTCTCCTCTTCTCTCGGCCTCAATTAGCGCCCGCCGACTGCCTGCAACCCCTCTCAGCTGTTCACACCGGCACGCACGACGACGTCTCCACAGCGGCCAGAACTCTCTCGTCGCCATCGTCTCTCTCTCTCCCTAGGAGAGAGGGGGGACACCGCGTAATATCAGTAGTGCAGAAGGTCGGAAGCATCTCTTTTTGCACTTGTTCTTCTTCTTTCTTCTTTCTTCTTCTTCTTCTATCCGGGAGCCAGCTGATGGGAAAGGAAACGAAATTGGGTGGAGCTGCTCCGGAGAAAAAGAGATTCAGAGAGCACGAGAGCCAAAGAGGAAAAGAAAGAAGAAGAAGAAGAAGAAACATGTTGCGATTTCGGTTTCTGTTCTTTGAGGGGTTGTGACGGCAGTGTGGAATGGCCCATTAGGTCCTTACAGAGATCGCCGTTTGCCAGGATTGCCGTCTCGCTGATCGTCTTATCTTATCCCCTGGTGGTGTGACGTGGCACAACTGACAACTACACGCACACTTTGCACCGCCACCCTCGCCGCGCTTCTCGCCGAGAGCCATCATCAACAGGCCGCACCGAGTTGTTTGCTCTTTCGATAAGCCGTTCATATATCTCGACGTCTCGCCATCCGACGCACTCCTTCGCCCCCCGCGCGACCCCTATTCAATTCCCGTCCCTGGCGTCCTCGCTTCTTCTCTCGTTATGTCTCTTTTTCGTGTTTGGGGCCCATCGTTTCCCGCCCCTACTGCTCCGCCGCCGCCGCCGCTGCTGCTGCTCTGTGCAGTGGGCTGCTCCTGCTCCTGCTTCTTCTCCTTCTTCTTCTTCTTAGTTTCTTCGCGCCGCCGTCACGGAGGGCGGGCTCCTCCCGCCCCAAATCTTGTTACATCCTGCGGAAGAAGAAGGGGGTCCCTCCTACCCGTGTGTCACACCAATTAGACACTCTCCGCACCAGCCGGCTAACTGGCTCGCCCTCTCTCACTGGATGGTCCATTCCTGGCAGACGCCGTATTCGAGAAGCACGTTGTCACTTCTCCTGTCACTCGACACATACGTACACGACACAACACTCGTTCAATTGCTTCTTCTCCCTCGTTTGCGCCCTCTCTCTCTCACTCACTTTTTGTGCTGCTCGCGGGAAGCTCTCCTAGCAGAGAGCAGCGCCCGGCGACTCCGCCCCCGATGATTTGTTTCCGCCGGCGCGTGCCACCGGAAGTCACCATTTCCCCTCGGGTGGTGAGAGAGAAAGAGCTTCTTGCGCCTTGCGAACAAAAACGGAAGAAGAAGAACTCCTTCGTCCGCCTTCAAAACAGTTTCGAAGGCCTCTGAATAAGCGTCGCTCTCGTCTCCGTGCGTACCAGTCTGATTCATAATTCACAATGTCCGTCCTCGGGCCGCTAAGAGAAAGGCGTCTCCGAGTGAAAGGAAAGGGGGTGGCTCGTCTTCCAGTCCGTCCGGGTGAACCGTTTTCTTCCAATTATCTAATCTTTTGGCCCGTCTCCCATCATCCGCCTTCTTCTCCCGACCTTCACTCTCTCTTACTCTCTCTGCCGTCTCTCCCACTCTCTTCGCTTGCGCGTTTCGTCCTCGGCGTCGACACTCTGTGCTTATCTACCGTATTTTCACTTGTCAAACTTCTATAGTAGATATATGTCTCCTTCTCTCTCTCTCCGAGTGGGAATGTCTGTGTGTACATTTGTTATGCCTTGTTCTTTTTGGACCGCCCCGCTCGCCTCCTCCTCCCCCCGGCCCGCGTGTGTTTTGTTTTTGACTCCTGCCTTTCAGTTCGCGAGCGTCAGGCGGTTTTCATTTTCAGATTCCTTCCCCCAAGTTCCAGCGCGCTTTCAGTCCTACAGTAACCTGACTTCCCGCCCCGCCCCCCACAGTTCATCGCATCAATCACTCCGTGCCACTTCTAATGACCTTCTTCCTCTCGTTTCGTGTGAAAGGTCCCACAAAAAGAACACATCAACCAGTCGCCCTTCGTCTCCCAATTGAATATATTTATACAAGTAATCGTGTTTGCCGACTCCGCACCGCACGCACTGTCTTTTTGGTATAGTGGCTTTGGCGCTTGCGCTACGCGCGCCGCCGGCCCTCCGCTGCGTCGCCGCTTCCATTCTGTGTCGAGCGCCCTCCAAATCTTCCTCTCCTCCTCCTTCTACTTCGTCTTCTTCTTTTTCTTCTTCAGAGACGTCGTCGACGTCGTCGTGCGCGACCTACAAGCGACGCCCCCCCCCCCCCCCCCTTTTCAATCTCTCCGCCCGATTGTCACCTTTCTCCTGTCTCTCTCTCTTCCGCTTGTGTTTTTTTCTCGGGGGTCCTCAAGTACCGACAGCAGTTCATTTCTGCCCTGATATCCTTCACCACGATCACCTCCTACTTCTCTCCAGGCGACTGCGCTTATCATTACCGCGCTCGTTTCGTTATCAGCGCCCCCTTATGTGTTTGTTCTACACGCATTCTAACCCCACCTCCGACTTCTCCATCTTCTTCTTCACCACTTCTAATTCCTTGTCACGCGTATTCTGGGAGTCTTCGTCACATCAGAAGGAATGGAAGGCAGTAGGGAAGAGACCTTCTCGAGATTTACGACTTGACAAGTAGTATTGGGGGGTGGAAGGCGAGGCGGCCCGTCGCATCGATTGGACCTTTATGATTGCGGAACGAGCTGCTGCCTGGTTCTTCGGTGTTCGGCACTAGGTCATCCCGCCCTCTCGCCGCAACGACCTTGTTTCCCGGGCGCTTCGCCTGAAACTCAAAGTCAGTCTCAATCCTGAATCAAACCACAAGCGTCTCGCAATTGTTTGCTAATTTCCAATTTCCTCCCCCCTTCTCCGCCTCCGTCATCTCCGTCCGTCCACTACGATTTCCCGTTCCTTTGCCTGCTTTCTCTCTCCCCCCTTCCCTTTTCATGCCGTCGCCCGTTTGTGTCAGTCATCATCGCTTGTACTTACTATAATACGCACCATCTGCTGTGATGTTTTGTGATGGTAGGGCCTCCTCCTTCCTTCCTCCCTCGAGGGCGATCTCCATCTTTCCTCCCCCCTCTCCCGCCTTAACCCTCCCAATGATACCCTCTTTTCCGTCCTGTCCCCCTTCCCGCTAGGTCTCCTCAAGCATTGCTTTGTTAGCACACAGGTGAGCGAGCCGAGAAAACGCTCAGAGAGCAAACCGCCGCCACGCGGATAAGTAGTGTTGCGAGGAAGAAGGAGGGGGAGACGACTACCTGTAAGTGTCATAACACAATAGGGTCATACAAAGTAATTGTTGGAACTGTCTCCCCTCACTTCGGTCCTCGAGGCGAATTGGTTATGTGAGGGTGGCCGACAAGACCGTGGGCATTCCAAAGTGTGTCTCACCCTCCGCCTCTGCGCGTCATCCGCCGACAAAGACTTCGTTTCTTTTTCAAACTTTCCATCCCTTCCTCATCTCGTCATCAACATCATCAGCATGATCATCGCTTCTCCCCGCTTCCTCTCTCTCTTTCTCTCTCTTCACTGCCTCCTCCTTGATTCTGCACTTGACACCGTGTTCATCTTTTTCGTTCTTTCGTTCTACACTGCTAGTAAGCGATTCGTCTCGGAGGGTGTCAAATTTCAAACTGCTTCCACATGTGTCCACGTTTTTGCGCCTCGCTCGTCCGACACCTCATGACGACCCATTGGGGCAGCAGCAACAGGATGTGGTAATTGTGATGAGGGTAATGAGGTGTGGCGTGGCAGTTCCTGACCTTTCTAGCTGACGAGAAGCACGAAACAGAAGACGGAGTAGCTGTGGCGAATCAGTGATATGATCTCGTTCGCCGTCGTCATCGTCGTCTTAATCTTCTCCTTACGCTCGCTCCTCCTCACTTATTCATTCAACCATCCAACGACCCATTCACTCATTCATTCAGTCATTCAGTCAGTTCTCGGTGGGAGGCCTTTCCCTCTCTCTGAACACTGTGGGTGAGAGACCCGAGAAGACAGAGGGAGAGGAAGAGAGCGCGCGCTCGCGGTGGTTTTCGGAAAGGAAGATGATTGTTTGTGTGACAGATAGATATGTGTGCGTATGGCTGTGTTGTCCCTCCTCACCACTCCCGGCTCAGCTCCGCCCCTCATTCGTTTTGGGGGGATACGAAGAAGGCGTCAGCGCCTTTCCAGAGTTCGCTCGTCCCCGCCCCCTTGCCACTCAATTTGTCATATGTATGCGACAATTAAGTGGTTTTGGCGGATCTCGGGTGCGAGTGGAGGACCCTCGTGACCCACAGATGTCCGCTTCTCGGACGGCAGAAGGCCCCTCTCCGTTCTAGAAGTTATTTGCTTGCACTTAGAGTCCTTCTTCTTTCCGCTCGCTTCTTTTCGCTTCGTCTTCTGGAATTCACTTACTGAATCATTCACCACTCCCCCCTTTTCACTATTTCTTCTTCGTCTTCGCCTGCGTAATGTAGTGGCTCCTGATTGACTTCCTTCTCTCCTTTTCCGCTCAAAAACCGCGGCGCCCGTTTCCGTTGGTTGCATTGGCGCCTGGAAGAACACACACACTCGCTCTCGTTTCGTCTCTCCAGAATCCTTTGGTCGTCGTGCGCTTCTGAATCCCAGGGGGCACTTGTCGCCTTCTATCTCTTCTCACTTTCTTCAATTTCAACCTTCTCCACAAGACGTGGCAGTTTCGAGAAGAGAAAGGCGACCGATTCGGAACGTTTCGGCTTCATCTGCTTCTCTCCAAGAGAGCGATGTGTTTGAAAAAGACACGGCAATTAATCGTGGCGAGACCCTTTCTTCCTCTTTCACTCCCGCGCCGCCGCCGCTCCTCTTCGAGACGTCTTCGTCGCCGTCGTCGTCGTCGTCGTCTCGACACAATCGGTGTTTATTTTTGCGACGTAGGGCAATTTTACTCGCAAACATATGAGCGGGGAGGCGCCGACGACACCCGGGCGGGCGGGCCGACGAGAGGTTCAGATAGCGACGAGACGCAGAGAGAGAAGAAGAGCGGACGGGACGGGAAAGAGAAGCGTCTGCTGCTGCCACCGCACGACCGGGAGGCGGACGACACACTCGAACCTCGCGGTCCTCTCCTCCGAGCTTTTGAACTTTGTGCCAGACGTCTCCGGACAGTCGCACGACAGGTAGCCCCGTCGAATCTGACCGCTTATCTGATCTGATCTCTCGGGCCGTCCATGCACACCTCCTCCCCGTTTCCCCTCTCCGGATATGGAGAACCAGCTACAAAACGGATTAGAGTGTAGATTCCAGCTGATCGTCACCTCATCCTGCCGGTGGGAAGCGCTCGAACTATTGAGGGCCTCTTCCGCTCTCGTTCATGAGTCCCCTCCTAACCACCCCCTGTTTGCCTAGCCTCACAATTGACCTGACCAACAACCTGCTACGAGCAGCCGTTTCTCCCACGTTTCATTAGCCTTTCATTTCTTCCGAAAAGGGGTGCATGATGCCACGTCATAAAAAGTGGCAAAGTGAGAACATCAAGCAGCTCAAAAGCTCAGCTCGGCACTCGGCATCTCTTGTTTGTCATATTGTCATTAGCGGGTCATCTCCTCCCCCCTCCTCCTAATCCGCTTCCCTCTCGTCTCCTTCCTCATTCTGCTCATTTCCATTCGGAGAGCGCACGCTGCCGCCTGTTCTCTGCTCCGTTTCAAAATGTTTTGCCACGTCATAACAAGAAGCCTGACAGAGGCGGTGCTGCTTTTGAGGTCGTCACTGTCACCATCGAACTGTTTTTGATCGCAAACACATCGCTCGTCCCGTCCCGGGTTGTCTCGCTCGTCTCGGTCTCTCCGCCTTCTCCGATGACTGCCTCCCCCTTCCCCCTCCTCCTCCTCCCTTCTTCTCCCGCCACACCGTCCCCCCAGCCCCCCTCCAACCCGACTATTCCACCTTTTTGTGGTATGTACTAGCACTTTGTCTCTTACCTGTAGGCGTCTCTATGGGTTTCAGAGAAGAGGTACGGTGTGTGTCCCAGAGCATCTGGAACTAATCACGTGCTGATCCCTTCCACCACCTTACACCTGTCTCGACACTTGGCGCTCCCCCTCGCTCGCTCTTCTTCTCCTTCTTATCATCACTTGACTTTTTTTGAGCGACACACCGGACGAGACCAGCACGTCGACTATGTTGCGATTTGCCAGTCTCTTTTTCTGCCTCTCGCCGGGCGCCCTCGAGACTCACCCGGGTCCAGGGCGCTCGGTGGTCCTGCTCCGGCTGCTAAATACACCAAAATATTTGATGAATGCGGTGCGACGGCGGTGCCGCCAATGTCTCTTTCCTCGCAGGGGCCAGTCGTGTATGTGCTCTGTGTATGTGCCCCACTAACCGACGACGACGACCCTCGCCCGCCCCACGCCACTCCCACACCCCGGGCCGTCTTCATCCCTTCCCCCCTCGCTTCCCGTCTTCCTTCTCCTCGCGGTGCTGTTCTAGTTTGTGTTTTTACTAGGCTCCAGAGGGATCCGGAGGCAGTGAGGAGAGAACTTCTGCTCTCCCTCCTCCCGCGTTCGCCTCTCGTTTTTCATCTTGCCGCCGCCGCCCCATCATCTGTCTCGTGTTCATCCTCCTCCCGTCTCCCTCTTCGTGCCTATTGACACCTCTTACAGAATAGTTCATCACTTTTGGGGAAGAAAACTGGACAAAGCGTAGAAGCCGAAGACGACGAAGAAGAAGAAGAAGAAGATGAGCCGCCGCGACAGCCCGTGCAGTGACGACGTCAACAAGGAGGACGAGTGCGTGCCGTCGTCTTCCGAGGATAGCCAAGGTAATGGAATTGTAACCGATCCGCGTCCATTCCGTCTGTCTCCAACCAATTCGAGGGCAACGTACCGCCCGGTAGGGGCCGCGCTCTTTTTGAGACAACCTCCCGACCCAGTCCAGCGTGAAATGTTATGATTCCCGCGACGGATTAGCGCTTAGCGGATTAGTCGAGCAAATGCACGAACACACATGTTAGGAGAGACACCGCTTCAGTGTCAATTTTTGGAACTTTCAATTGAGTCGCCCTTATCAGTGTAATCAAAAATTCGAGAATGCGATAGAAAGCGTGCGGGGAGGTTGCGAAAGTGCGCGCCGCATGTCGCAAAACGCGGGTACTGTAATAAAATTTCTACGCCAACTTGCAGACTCAAACGTATCCATGTTTTTCAGACGGCGTTTCTTCCCCAATGGAAAATGGCGACGAACCGGAATTCTCGCAGAAGCACTACGACATCGAGCCATGCTACTACAGCATGACCGGTAAATCAGATAGGAATTGTCGGGGAAAAGTGAGTTGTTTCGTCTTTCTTGTCTCGAGTTGTACTTTCTGCTATATTTATAATCGGACAGCGACATCTTTTGTCGTGCGTCTCTTCGACCTCGTCAGTGTCTCGGCACTCGAAAAACCAATTAATTGTTGTTCCACCAACGAGGGGCGACCGAGCGGGAGACGCAGAGAGTGCGGAGAAAGTGAGAGATAGGCGAAAAGGGGCCGCGTCGTCCATAATTCAAATGTTCTCAAGAGGAAGCAGGAGGAAGAGGAGGAGAACACCCAGGGCAGTTTTGGAACTTTTCGTTTTTTCCTCCCGCTCTCGGAATCGTTTCGATCGGCGGTTCGCCGGCTAAACCTCAAACATTGCACAGACATACACACATTGAGAGCAGCTCCAAAATCGCGAGAGGAGAAATCAAACAGAAAACTCGCAAAGATACGAGTGACCTTCCTCTTCTTCTTCTGCTTCTCTTTTTTTCGAATGGACTCCCTATCCTGACTCGATTACAGAATGCGCGCGCGCGCGACAACCAAAACACCCGCCGCCGCCTCAATTTTTGATCTGAAATTTGAGACAATTGCTTTTTTTTGGAAGGGGTGGGGGCTGTCAAGGAAAGCAAAGTCAACAAAAGTTTTCGGGGGCCCAACCGAGCCTCTCCCCAGGAGAGTACAAACAAAAAGCGACGATAGCATCGCATCGGCGTCGAGGAGACAGATATTATGCGACATAGACACACATACACTCGCAATGTTTTTTGCCGCATTATAGTGATGATTTGTTTGTTTGTTTTGAATGGAATCAGTCTGCCCGCTCTCGCTCCTCCCTAGGCAGTTGTCAGTGGGAGAATGACCTGGGAGAGAGGTGTCAAATGACAAACCGGGGCGAGACGCAGACGGCGAGGGAGGTCATTCGAACACTTGTTAGTGCAGTACATTCCGAGTGAACAAACGAGCGGAACCGGATTATGAAAACGAAACGAAGGCGTCCTTGAAGTAACTGAAACTTATTGCAGGTCTACCGGTTTCGAGAAGATGCCGATCTGAAAGCGTTCGAAGCTCACGACGGCACCATGTACAGGCTACGGGATTCGGTATTCGTGGAACTCTCGCAGAACGAGCCCTACGTGATTGCGGCGATATGCGGATTCAAATATGTGAGTGACATCTCGCGCTGCGGGCAGATGGCCTGATTAATGGGCTCCCCGCATCTCGTTCCAACTCTCTCCCTCGGATGTTTCGAGAGAACGAGTGTTTTGCATTCCGAATGTTTTGCACCGAGCAACGTTCCCTCCTTGAGAAGCATGACCGAGAATGTGTAGTTGACGACAAGTGATAAGAGAAATAAAAAGAGGGAAAGCATCGGCAAGACTAAATGAATGGAATGATAAGATAAGGGAAACTGAATGTTGCGAATTGCAATGATGTTTGAGAAGCGGCGAGGGGATCAGAGAATGAAGGGGATCGTAAGAAAATAAGGAAGTGATTTCCGGTGGACTTTTTCGAACCTAACGGCTTCTGGTTTAGCTAAGTAGGCGCTTTTGCCTGAACTTTGATAGATCAGAAGCATGAGGTTCGGAATGGGAACACCGGAACTGACTCATTTCTGAAGAACCCAGAGGGTGGAATCACTTCCAAGGATCTGAGAAAGTCCTAGTTTTGGAAGATTAATTTGTGTTGCGAAACCCCTCGAGGATCCGCTTGTGACATTTCTGATGTCATTCTATTTTGAACTTTGAACATTGCCACCCGAAACAGTTTAGTCACTCGAACCGCTTTGTGAATCACCTGAGGCTCCCCTTACCCCTCTCGGCCGGTCGTTTTCTATCTGTTGCTACTTGTTTTGTAGGTCTCGCCGACCTTTCCGCGTCCCAAATATTGACAGAGTGTTAGTGAGTTCTCCATCCCCTCCAACTGATAACCTGCAACGGAAGGGGGGTTGCCATTCTTTTGAACGTGTACTTTGTATCCTTCTCGCTCGTTTCGTTCTCGTCTCCAGTGAAACTATGTCATAATCGGATTGCGTGCGCCCGCGCGGAAGTCATCCGAAAGTGTTCTTCTCGAAGCGAAAAAGGTCGTTTCCGATATTTCGGTTTAATCCGGAGAACGCGCTCTTGTCTTTGCCGCTTGCTTCCTCCCAATTGATGATGACGAATAATAAGTTTAAACCCTTGGGCTCGGCGAGCAAGAGAGCGTAATGCTCTCCGTTGTTGACACAGCACGTTTGACGGCCAGCTGAGAGTATTGCCGTTTCGGGCATTCATAATACACGCTCTCAGTTTCGAAAAGAAGGTGGAAAGGACATCAGAGACACTTTGGGGTGCCAAAAAATGAAGTGAGAGAGAGTGGAAAGGAAACGGGTTTTTGGAGAGAATGGGAAGATGAAGGAGAAGACCACCGCCCGAGTGATGAAACGTCTTCTTTTGCAAAAGGGATCGGCAAACGAGATTACTGTAGTTGCTTCTTTTTTCAGACAAAACGCGAACACGTGGTAGTGAAACTTACGAGGTACTTTCGGGCAGACGACATTCCCGAGCTGTCGTTGAACCTGATGAAGCAGGAGCGAGCTGAGCTCGAAATCCAACCGCACCTGTGCCCGCAATCTCTGACCCGGGAACTCTTCAACTCGGAGATTCAAATCACACAACCGGTCTCATGTTTAAGGTCAGTTTATCTTTTCTCGGTGTGAAGAGCAGAAAAACTCTTTCCCCCTCGGGAGGAAGCAAAAGAAGAAGAAGCAGTCTGTTTGTTTGTTTTGAAATCGGATCCGCGAGTGGTCGAGAAGAATGATGATGACAGCGGAGTCTGTAATTAGAATACCCCCCTCCACCATTCGATGGGTGCCATGTGTGTGCCTAAGCTGTTCTCGAAACCCTCCTCCTCTTAACTTTCGACCTCTTCTTCTCGCCTTTCTGAAGCTGACGTGATGGACACGTCGCCACGTCATACTGTCACCTAGCTGCTAGTCTCTTGTCTGCTCTTTTCTCTCTTCTCGCTGTCCCAGGGGGAGAAAGAGAGTACCGAATTAATTGGTGCGATGGGGGACGCGCGTCGACGGGTCGGGGCGGGAAAATGGTTGAGAAGAGCGCAACCATCGTAGGGGGAGACATCAATTATTCCCACTTGTTTACCACCCTCTCTTGTGTGCGTTTCCGCATCATCTCCGTTCCAAAAGGACAATGACTCCTCCAGAATAACGCACGAGAAACTTTTTGACTTCTCGTCCAGACTTACAAGCTTCTCTTCCTTTTTTCGTTTCTTCTCTATAGTTGGCTGCCAGAAGCACCACCACAATTTAATAAAGGACACCCGCTGCTTGTGCCGACGCTGCTCTCGGAGAGGAAGCGCTCCAAGGCCACCCGGCGAGTAGAGAGAGAGAAAGTCCACAACAAACTTATCCCCCGCGCCTTCCCCCCGAGAGTCCCTCTTTTCCTCCTTTTGCAATTCGTTCGTGTTTCCGATCGCCCACAATCTCGGTCGTATAATCCTTTAATCCTTTGATACTTCCCTCTTGATTGCGCACCTCGTTGTGTTTCTTTTTTCCCGGAAAGGGACCGTCTCGCATTTCGCTCTCCACACTGTTATGGTGCCAGTCAGCGGGCGCATTTCCATCTTCAGCGGTGCTTCCGTCGGGCGGTCCGTCGCCGCTTTTCTTGGCCTTCCTCTTTTCCTCCTTCTGTCATATGACGCGGCAACAACCCGGAGAAGAAGAGTGTGTATTCTCTTTTCTTTCCCATCCTCTTCTCACTCACGTTTTTCTCGCGTTTTTTTCGAAAGCGGGTCGGCACGGGTGATCCCTTGGCAGGTTGCCAACAACACACTCTTCCGAGGCATCAATTTCGAGTCGTAAAGTCACTCTTTCTCTTCGTCTCGCTCTCTCGTTCTTTCATTTCCGACCCACTGGTCAGCAAACTAAACCACCTGTCTCCCCCCACTCGAAAGAGTAATCAGGAGGAGCGAGGAGTCGAGTAAGAAGGTGAAGAGGAAGAAGAAGATAAATGGTGTTATCACCTGCCAGAACGACCCACGGGATTTGAAGGACCCGCCAAAATATGCGAGGAGGAGCACTCCCCTTTCTTCTTCTTTTGCTCGCCATGTTGCACACACGCAAAGACTGCCGCCCGGGTTCATTCTTTTCTTCTCTTTTATCCGTCTTTGCTCCGCTCTACTGCATCGGTCAAGTATGACGTGGCTCCTTCCTTCTGAAGTTGTTTTCCGGACTAGGTCGGGACCTCTTCTGGTGCTGCTCGTTTTCCCCCAATTCTTCTTCACAGGGCCATCTGTCATTTTGAAGACGACTCTCCTTCCGTTTAGCTTCCGTTCTCTCTGTTTTCTCTCGTATTCCTACGAGTTCACCCTCTCTCTCTCCCTGTTTCCCTCTCTTTTTCTGCTTCGGCGGGCCAATTTCCGTGACCCGCACACAAAGAACGGGATGATGGCAATTAGATTCGGATACATGGTTTCCTCCAAAACAAGCAGTCTCGTGTTTCAGAGGGAAGTGCATTGTTGAGTACGTGAAGGAGATACGGTACGCCAGAACGGTCGCCGACTTCTCGCTCGACAACGACACATTCTTCTACTGCTTGCATTACAACCAGGACTCTACTAAACTGGCGTCCACTCACTACGCGATACGGGTCGGCAGCTCTTTCCAGGTCAGTGTCTCACTCAAAGAACCTCATCAATATCAGAGTTGTTTGCAGGCGAAGTTGCCACCAGTGGCAAAATGCTGTGTCGGCGACGAGAAGGACCGCGACGAGCTTCTTTACAGGCCAGGCTGCATCGAAGAGCAGATGGAGCGGGAGTACATCCAGCTGGCGAGAGCCTTCCGGGCGTACACGCTCAGCGGGAACCACATGCTGGACTCGCAAAAGAACGCGAGGGTGAGTCGTTTATCGGCAGCAATCTGGAATTCGCTGAACATTTCCAGTCTCAGGTCAGCGATCTGCTTATGGATGAAGCAATTATCCAGTTGCACCGAAGCGGGTACAAAGTTGACGACGCTCTCAGTGAGTTGAACGCAAATGACATAATTCTGACGACCGACGTCGACTACATGACGATCGACGACGCGCGGAAGTTTGCGAAAGGAATCAAGCAGCTCGGCAAGAACTTCTCGCGCATTCATCGCGAACTGTTGCCGCATCACAGTCGGGTAAGCACTCGGAAGGAGGCACATCCTGGAAAGAAAAGGGAAAGAAATCCCTCAATGGGGCGTGTAGAATGGCGAGACGCTTCATAGAAATTCAAAGCGAAGGTCCTCCTCCTCCTTCTCTTTTCCTCTTTTTGGTTTGAACTGGCCGGGCGAACAAGTGGGTAAACATGACACGTTTTTCCCCCGCTTCCCGATTTGTCTCCCTCCTCTCGCTCGGTCGTTTTTTTTTGTGCCCCCCGGAGAGAAAAGAGGCAGAGAAAGAGCAAATAGATTGAGAGCAGCAACCGCGAGACCCGGAGCAGTGTGTTCTCTTCTTGTTGGCTTTTTTAGGAGGAGCTCTCTGGGTACTCGTGTCCCCCTTGGGAAGCAAAAGACCGAAAGTAACACACTATCATCACCCTCTTCTTCTTCTTCTTCTTCCCCTTCATTTCCCCTCTTCTTTCGGACGGGCGCGGCCGAAAACCAATAACCGAACCCATTTCCCTTTGCCTGTGTCTCAAGATTTATGGCCATGAACTTTTTTTTTTCTTCTCTTCTTCTCCTCCGGTTGCGGGTAACGAGATGGAGAGAAAGCGAAAAGAAAGAGAATCTTTTCCTTCTTATCGTTCTCCGCACTCTCCGCTCTCTCGCGTCATCTCTCGTTATCAGTCGACAAATGCGCCGCGATTATTCGCATTAGTGTTGGCTAACTGCCACTTAATGGCGGAGGTGAACGAACTAATGTTTCTATCTGTTTGTTTGCAGGAGCAACTCGTGTCCTACTACTACCTCTGGAAAAAGACTCCGGAAGCCACGAAGCCAAAGCAAGCGGCGCGGAGAATAAACCCGACGAGTATCAAGCGGCCGACGAAGGAGAAGGTGAAGGTGTCCCGACCGACGTCCACCGAGTACCTCGACTTTGATTCGGCGAGCGAGAGTGACGTGGAGAACAACGGACCTTCCGGCCGAGCTTGTCATCATTGCTTTGGAACTGGTAAGTCTTTTCTGAGATCCGTTCTCCTTACTCATCAATTTGTCTTTAAGAGAGCAAAGACTGGCACCACGCGAACGGACTCTTGTTGTGCACAGAGTGTCGGTTGCACTTCAAAAAATACGGACAACTGCGACACGTGGCGAATCGTCCCGCTCAGGTTCCCGAGTGTCTCTTCAAACGCTCGAATTCGGAAGAAGAAGAGAGTGGTGTGCGGACAAGAGCCGGAAAGAAAGAGCAGAGAAGAAGGTAGGTACCTCCTTGGTTGTGTTTTACTGCTCTCCATTATCATAGTAATTGGGAGGTCTCTAAATATGCGGTTCCTCTGTGTTCTCTGCCCGTTCCTCTCGTCGTCTCTCTGATGCTCTTGCCCTCTGTCTGCTTCTCTGTGCTCTCGCCCCCTCTCATTTCGTCTGGTGTTTGCCTCGAAGCGTCAGTTGATAACAAGCGGGCAGGCAGGAGGCCGCGGTCGGTCGGCCGATCGCCCTCGGCCAAAAAGAGGAAAAGAAGTGATATCAAGATAATTAATCGATTATGATTCGCTGTCTGACGTATCCTCGTTCCCCGTTTTCTTTTGCCACCTTATCACACAAATTCCCCCCTCCCCAACATCCTCCATCTTCTTCGTTTCAACATTCGCGACCACTTTTTCGTTCTTCTTCTTCTTCGTCGTCTTTTTCTTTTTCTCGACGAATTGTGTGACACGGTAGATGAAAAGGGAGATACGGGGGAGAGAAAGAGAGAGAGATGGATGGGACAGATATGCTGCCCCGCGGTCTTTTCACTCCTATCAAATTTATTTTATCGCTCTAGTATGTATGTTTGGAGGGCCGGTTCTCCCTTCTTCCCGCCCTTTCCGCTGTGCCTTTCATAGGCGTTATTCGTCCCTTTATCTCGTCTAGAAGAACAGGTATTTACTCGCTCTTTTCAAGCGGAAGAGTCTCTCGTCGCGATGGAAACGGACGGTGCAGCTGATGTCTCTGTTTCTCTTTCGGCTCTCCGGCTCCCCCACATTCCTTGCGCGCTTTCGAAAGCTCTCGAAAAAAATCGGCAAAAAATGTCGCGCTCTTTCCGCTCCGCGCTAAGTGCTGGTTATGCGTGTCTCGGTAACGACGTCTTGTTGAATCTTTGGCCATCGTCACACCATGAAATTAGAGAAGCTTTACGACGAGCTGATGAGCTCCCCTTCGTACCATCTGCTCTCGACCGGCAGGTGCGCTTCGCCTCTCTTTCTCTCGGCTTCTCTCGGTGGCCCGAGTGGGAAAGTAAAGCGGATTAGAAAGGTGAAACGGGGGCTTAGCCACACACCACACGCTTGCGATTGCTAATTCGCAACCTGCAATTTATTTCCCATCGATGCGGCTGCTGCTGCCGCTGCTCTTTCGCTCTTGTGTCGGTTATTATCTTGCTCGTTGCGGTGGTGGTGTCCCGAGATTAAATTCTCTCCGACCCGTGTGAGCGTCGACGAGAAGAAAAGAGAAACAAAAGCAATTTAGTGGGGTGGGAGGCGGCACGAAAACTGATTAGGTTTTCGCTCCTTCTCGGTCACCAATATCCGGTATTGCCTTCTTCTTCTCCTCCTTCGTCTTCTCCTCTCTTTTCGCATCCGGATGTCGGAAATGAGATAGACTTGTGTGTGCTCCAGAAGTGGAGGGGCATCCTCACTCCCTCACTCTTTCTGCCTCCCTTGTTAGTTCGTGCCCCTTTCAAATTTCGGCTCTCTTCTGACCACCGTGGCCAATTTGTCCCCGCGTCCCTCGTTGTCGTTTTTGTTGTTTGTCTCCCCCCCCCGTCGTCTTCTTCATCCTCCCAGCAGCCCCACATCAGCCACCTTCTCGGACACTGACGAAGACTATAAATATGCGAATAGGAGGAGGCTCCTCATGTGATTAGAATATTTGTTAGTCATCATCGTCGTCGCAAGACACCGCATCGAATTCATCGCGAGCCATTCATCTCCCCCAGAGGCCCATTTTCGCTTCCAATTTTGTCATCAATCAGTGTGTCTGACAAACGGGCCAGCAAACCCGCGTCTCGCTTATTCTTTCGACAAGTCCTTCCTCTTCTTCTTCTTCTTTTCCACTCCTCGTTCTCCTCGCCCGCCACTTGACACTCTTTTTTTTTCGCGCGCGCGCACACTCGCGTCCTCTGCTGCTGCCCGCAGCTGGCAGCGTGCCAACATTTTTTGCCCTCGAACACGCTGCGCTGCGGCGCGCGCCTCCGTCGTTTCGACTTCAAAACGAAAGATAATGTCGCACCTCTCTCCGCTGTCGGGGCGGCAATCTTCTCCTTCCAGATGCTTATCTCGTCATTCAGACAGCGCAACATGTCACTTCGTTTCTTTTTCCGTCGTTTTCATCAAGGTTGAATACTTCGCGTGATAGCCATCGCCCGCTCACTGGCACCGCAACGCACTCTTTCTTTTTCGAGCCGTTTCTACTTAATTGGCAAGCAAGAGGCAACGTCTTCCGCTCTCCTCCTTCCCGCCCCTCTCTTTCTCTCTCTCTCTTTCGTTCGCTCGTCTCCTTTTCTTTTTCTATTCCTCAAGAGTGATGCACACTTGACAAAATTGCCTTCATTGCTCATCAACACAAGCAGAAGACGGCGACGAAGGGAGACGAGAAGAAGATGCAAAGAATGGGACAGCGTCCGCCCGCACAGCGCCAGAGAAGAGTACCACGCCCATATTTGTCGCGTTGGCCCCCGGTTGCGCGGGGAGAAAGAAACGGCCCGTCGTCTCCTTTTTTCTTCTTTTCGTTTCGGTCTGCTTCTTTGTGTGCGCTCTCTTCTCTTCCCCTCGTTCTCTGCTGCAGGTTCCTCTATAAGGTCCCTCGCGTCACCGGCGGCGGACGCCCGCTGTCCCTTTCTCTTCGCTTGTGACCAATACCTTTTTTCTGTCGCCGCCTCACTGAGTTTATGACACCCATTGTGGCTAGTTGTGTTACTGGCGGCCTGGGTGAGCCAAATGGTGCTCATTCATTCCGCCCTCGCGCGCAAAGACGACACGTCCTTCTATACTGACAGGATCAATTTATTTTCGTCGTCTGTCGGTCTTTGTGCACACGCAACACCTCTTTTTCCTTGCGTAACGACAGACGGCCCATTCAGTCATTCATTCACTCATCGCGATGAATGTACCGGAAAAATTGCGCAATGTGCGCCTGCCTGCCTACCGACGGGAAAGATGGATGAGAAAGGAAGAGGAGGCCCGGCCGCCCGGTCGGCACGAGGGCGAAACGAACAGGCGGCTGACCGGCGACTAGCGGGCGAGCGTGTGCGGGCGGTTATCGATCGGTCGGTACACGAGGAAGGGTACACACACTCTTTCTCTGTCACCCATCGACCGCCACACCACCCATTCGTCCTTTTTATTCGCGATTGTAACGTCGAACTCCCTCACCCGCCGTTGAACCGGTAGATTAGTTCCTTCGTGAAACGAAGCACCGAATGGAAATAGAGAAAAACTCGACTAATCCCGTTTGTCGCCCTCCCATCATCAGCTAATCCGTTTTTGAATTTGCATACTTTTCTCTGCCGCTCGCGTTGACTGACTTGTCGCGCTCGTAATCCGCTGGCTACCCCAAACCACTGCTGGCCTTTTCTGTCTTCGCATCGAGCGGCTCGCAATGCGATTCAAAACAGCAGCGGGGCAGATGTTTCGAATGACTTGCAACATGTCGATAACTCGAGACAAAGGCAGATGTTTGCCTTTTCAAGAGACCTTCCTTTCTCTTCGTTTTCGTTGTATTCTCCCAAAGGGCACCGATCGTCGCATGTTGTTTTTCTCTCAAACTTTTCGACGACGGGCGGAACACGAGTCACATGACGCCGCCCGGCCTCTTTTCTTCGCTGGCTGCTCTTTCTTTTTGATTGAATTCTTCTCTTCTTCCGCTTTTTCCGCGTACCAAAAAAAATTGCGACCGCCCTTCTCTTCTTCTTCTTCTTCTTCGTTTTCTTCTTCTTCTTCTTCTCTTGCGATGATGGGAAAAAGAAGAAAAAACAGGCGCCCCGTCGATCTGTCGAGCGGTGCGGACCGAATTTCATTCCGCTATCTTCTTCTTCTTCTCTTCTTTGCATCGTGTGTATTGATATCTTTTTCTCTTCGTAATTTTCGTCTTCTCATTTTCACCGGTGATATGCCCTCGATTTGTTTCTCGTCGTTATCATAACGAGATGACGGTTCTTATCAGTGTCATTATCACACGCCCTATCCGTTTCCATCAACGTCGTCCTTCATCTTCTTGATTCAGTCACTTCCACTTCCCCATCACAGTCATCCCCTGGTCGTCCACTGGCCCTATTTTAAACTGTTTATTTCTGCAGAACGCCCTCTTCGATGAGCGAGACACCGGATCGTCGATCACCAACGACTAACGGCGGCGCTCCGCATCTGACTGCTGAGGACACGCCGACGAAACGACTCAACGGTTCTGCGAAAAGAACGACAACGAAGCGTCCGCTTCATAACGGCGTCATGAACAACGTGGAAAAGGCGGGCAGCATGGAACCCGCTTCACCCTCGAGCCCACCTCCGAAACTAACCAATGGTCTTGCCAATGGGCATGCGCCGGGACCGTCAACTCCAAATGGGGAGACTGTTTCTAAGAAGATGAAGATTGAGGAGCTCGACGAGAGCAGTGATGACGAGCCGAAGATGACTATCGACGAAGGAGACGACGAGGAGCCGATGCCTGTGTTGAACGGATTCAAGAAGGAAGAGTCGGTTGAGGCACCGAAGGTCGAGATAAATGGAGTCGTCAAAGCGGAAAACGGAGACGAGCTCGAGCAGCCGACGACTTCTCAGGCTACCAACGGAGTCGAATGCACAACCGAATCGTCAGTCGCTTCACTGGCGGTGGAATTCGGAGCTGGTGGAGAGAACGAGAGCGAGATGAATTCGGAAAACGTCGAGGACGATGAGTCGGTCGAGCCGGACAATGGCGACGACACATTCGTACTCGGAACAACCGTTGAGTTCGACACGAAGAATGCCTCGTTCGTCCGTTCGATGGTCAGATCCTGCGGCCCGAGATGTGCCAGATCTGACTTGCACTTCAAGTTCAAGGACGGAAGCGCTTGGGATAAGAGCATAAAGGATAAGGTGGAGCGCAAAAAGGCTGCCGCTCAGAACCAGCGCAACCAGCAGGAAGCCGATGCAGCCCGTCTGACGAACCAGCAGACAATGATGAAGAAGGAACAACACACTGCTGCAGCACAGCAGGCCCAGCAGGCTCACCTTATGCAGCAGCAGTTACAAGCGGCGATGCTGATGGGACACTTGGGACAAATGACACCGGACATGCTCAGGCAAACCACGCCCCAAATGCTCGGAGTCGATCCGGCGGCCGCCGCGCTCCTCATGCAGATTATGGGCCCACAGCATCCGCACCATCCGAACGCCATGGCGATGCAACAACAACTAGCGATGCACATGGAACAACAGCAACAGGCTCATGTAAGTGCAATTGCCTCGCTGGCAGAAATCTCACCATATTTTCTTTTCGTTCCAGATACTCCGCATTCAACACGAAATTCAGCAGAAGGTTATGGCCGATCAACGCAATATGCAACAAGCTCGAGAGAACCGCGAGCGCATGCAGCATCAACAGGCGGCTTTGCAGCAGCAACAGCAGCAACAGGCCGCTGCTGCAGCTCACCAGCTTCACTCGCAGATGAACCCACAGTTGCTTCACCTGATGAACCAGATGGGCGTCCCCGGACAGAATCCAGCCGACATGGCACGTCTCATGGAGATGCACTCTGTTTTTGCACATGCGCAGCAACAAGCGCAGCAACAAGCGCAGCATGCCCAGCAGGCCCAGCAACAACATCGGGAGCAACAAGAGCGTGAGCGCCGGGAGAGAGAAGCTCGTGAACGGGAACAACGCGAGCGAGAGCAAGCAGCCCGGGAACAGGCCGCTCGTGAACAGGCAGCCCGTGAGCAAGCCGCTCGTGAGCAGGCAGCCCGAGAACAGGCCGCCGCCGCTCAGGCCGCTGCTGCAGCTGCCGCACAACAGCAGCAACAACAGCAACAACAACATCAGCAGCAGGTGAGAATAGTTAACAGCGATTTAACTAAACACTTCTAATCCGTATCATTTTCAGCAACTATCGCAAATCGACCAAATGCAGCAAATGCAACTGATACAGATGCTAATGACCAATCCGAACTTCTTGAACCAACTTGTCCATCAGCACCAGCAACAACAACCACAACAAGCACAGCAGCCACAACAGATGCAGCAGATGCCGAATCCTCTGCAGCTTCTTCAACAAGGAATGGCTGGTCAAACAGCTCCGAACGCTGCTGAGATGATGCGTAGACTGCAACAGCCGGACGTCTCCTCGATTCGTCCTCCCCACTAAAAACTTCAGTTCCTCCCTCTGCTTCCCTTCTCCCTTGCTCTGTCCCAACCCGGTTCTTCGCGCTGGCTTCCCCTCCAAATGTGTTTACTGTTTTTCACTTCTAGGGTATTCTCTCTGTTGTACTAACGCTTTCCCCCCACCTCCTTCCTCATCTTCCCATCATCATCATCACCATCTCCTATTACGTGCATTTCCCGACTTTATTGCCAACTCGTTTCCCTTCGTTGTTCTGTTATGTGCTCCCTCATTCAAATCTCTTCCATCACTCACTCTCAAACCTCGATCAGCTTTGGCACCGGTATATTTTGTTTTTCGACGACGACTTTCCCAATTGTAGACTAGCAACTGTTGTTCCTTCCGTTCCCCCCTTCCTTCCGCTGCTAAATATTGTTCGTTTTCTGAATAATTCGAATCTCTTCCGCCTCTCCTTTCAGCCAATTGCACTTTTTTCTTTACTGTAGAAAGACAACTTCATTCCACTCTCATTTTTAAAATGTTTTGTTTCTATCTTTCTCCCCTCTTTCGTTTTTGTGTCTCTGATGTTCAAACTGTGACAAGTACGTTCCGTTTTTCTCTCCCAACAACTGTCATGTTTACGCATTCGAATAACAAAAACAAAAATAAAAGTATTTATGCATACGCACAGTACAACTTTTTTCCATGCCACACTGTCTGTTTGAATAGCGGTTCTCGTCGTCTGCGACTCGTTTGTCTGCCAACTCGTTTGATCAACTGTCATCTCGGGAAACAGCGCACGAATCGGAGAGGGCGCAGAGGAATTCCCCTTTTTGATGGGCTAATGTCGAAATACTGCGTGCGAAACCTTACTCGCTTCGGCACGTCTTCAGTCTTCTGATTTCCGACGATGACCGCGTGGCACTTCACCGGTCCGCCGGGCAGGTACGTGAAGAAACAAGAGACACTTGATAGCTGCAGTAGCTGCCAGAGAGACAGAGAGACGCAGACACGTGACAGATATAAACAGCGTGCTGATCGGGGGGACGGGTCATTCGTCGCGCCAGAAGCAGCGCCGCGTGCGATTAGTATGTACGTCTTCAACTTCTATCCAACTACTCGCCACGCCATCGACTTCAAACGGTTCGTTGGGAGGGACTAGAAAACGCTTACAGCCACCAGCTCTTCCATTTTCGTTCGTTCGGAAGGTTAGGGAATGTATAGAATAGGTGGGATTTACCGAAAAACCGATTAGAATACCTGTCGTCTAGAAGTATCCTAGTCCCTTTCAAAGATTCGAACCGGATTATTGGAAGAATCCTGGTTGCCCGAGGGAACTTTGATTCCCTCGAGATGTCTGCTGAAGTATGTGCTCCGGGAGCACAGAACCTGCTCTCTCTCTAGCTTCGTAGCCTTCTTCTTCTTCTCAATGGTCCATCAATCATTCTGCGAAGGAGAAGACGCGGAAGAAAAAGAAGACCTTTGCGATCAAACAGCCACGTCTCCTTCGAAGACAAGTGCCCTCCTCCCCCCTTCTCATCGTCGAATTGGCGGCGATGACGTCGCGAGGCCATCGCTTATCAGAGAGTTCCAGTCTGTTTACTTTCTCCATGAAACCAAATAGCTGTACGTATTGTATATGAACCGACGGGAAGGAAATGTTTATTTCGGCTCGACCGGCCGGTAGTTTCGAAAGTAAACATTGTGAGAAGAGCACACACACACTCACACGATGTGACTTTTTGCCGCTTTTCTATTATCACAGTTCAAAGTGGCGCGGTGGGGGAGAGAGATCAAAACAGCATCAGAGATGATAAGTGACCGAATTAGAGGTCTCTCACGTGTCACAACTGGTTCTCGGTGTCACAAAGAGCGTCTTCTTGCAGCGACGTCGACGATCTCGGCTTCGTGTGTCCGTGGTCTCCGAAGGAAGAGAGCGGCTGCAAGAAGCAGTACGAGACGTGGTACGCCACCTATCTGCCGATCGTCGTGCGAAGAAGGTGTCGGTGGGAGAAGGAGAACCCGAGACGCAACGTGCATCTGTGTAGGCGGCAGAAGACGTGAGAGCTTCTGACCTCTGGCGCTTCTTTCAGTGCAACGCTTCGTCCGGAAGGGCATCCCGCACACGTTCCGCAAGGAGTTGTGGCTGAGAAGCTGTCCGTCGCGGAAGGACGGCGTCTGGCAGAGACACGACGTCCCTGATGACGTCATCAAACAGATCAAACTGGATCTTCCGAGGACGTTCCCCGATAATAAGTTTCTGAAGACTGAGAAGTGAGTCTTTGAACGTCGAAATCGTTTTTGTGACGATCAGTTTGCAGCACCCGCAAGACGTTGGGAAGAGCTCTGTTCGCCGTGGCGGA
This sequence comes from Caenorhabditis afra, assembly GCA_963570955.1. NCBI lineage: Eukaryota > Metazoa > Nematoda > Chromadorea > Rhabditida > Rhabditidae > Caenorhabditis > Caenorhabditis afra. The sequence continues at coordinate 6,056,561 of OY751533.1, read as the reverse complement.
GCACATTCCGAGTGTCGGCTACTGTCAGGGACTCAACTTTGTCGCCGGAGTCATTCTGCTCGTGGTGAACGACGAGACGCGGGCCATCGATCTCCTGGTACACCTCGTCTCGCAACGGCAAGAGTACTACGGCGAGAACATGATCGGTCTGCGGAGGGACATGCATGTGCTCCACGCGCTGCTCCGCGAGCACTGTCCCCGCGTGGCGGTGACTCTCGAGAAGCTCGACGTGGGACTCGACATGCTGGTCGGCAAGTGGTTCGTGTGCTGGTTCGTCGAGAGTCTGCCGATGGAAACCGTGCTCCGTCTCTGGGATTGTCTCATCTACGAGGGCGACGAGTGGCTATTCAAGGTGGCGGTCAGCCTCTTCCGCTCCAACATGATGGCCATCTCGTCGTGCGATTCGATTGATCAGCTCATGGTCGAGGTCCAGAACATCGGAACCAGCAAGGCGGCCCTCTACTGCCATCAACTCATTCTCGTACGTCTTCTGACGTCGTTCAGATTCCTCTCTTACGGAAATGGTTTCAGAAAAGCGCGGCTCTTCCGATCACCCGAAAGACTATCGAAACCCTGAGAAGCGATGCGGAGCGGGCGATTCCAAACTGACCGACATTTCAAACATTCGACAAAAGTTCTCCTGAACTGCCTCTGACTATCCTTTCCGTTGCTTCTTTCTGAATGAATGTCTATATACCAGAGTGTCGGCATCGTTCAAAAAGTATTCACTCGGCTCGAATACCGAGTACCGAGTACTTCTTATCATAGTTGCAAAGGAGGCCCAGCTTATCGGGCGTGCCGGGCCACGGTCCGGTCCGGCCCTGGCCCTGGCCCTGGCCCTGGCCCTGGCCCTGGCCCTGGCCCTGGCCCTGGCCCTGGCCCTGGCCCTGGCCCTGGCCCTGGCCCTGGCCCTGGCCCTGGCCCTGGCCCTGGCCCTGGCCCTGGCGTTGGCCCTGGCCTTGGCTCTGGCCCTGGCCTTGGCCCTGGCCCTGGCCCTGGCCCTGGCCCTGGCCCTGGCCCTGGCCCTGGCCCTGGCCCTGGCCCTGGCCCTGGCCCTGGCCCTGGCCCTGGCCCTGGCCCTGGCCCTGGCCCTGGCGTTGGCCCTGGCCCTGGCCCTGGCCTTGGCTCTGGCCCTGGCCCTGGCCCTGGCCCTGGCCCTGGCCCTGGCGTTTGCCCTGGCCTTGGCGTTGGCCCTGGCGTTGGCCCTGGCGTTGGCCCTGGCCCTGGCCCTGGCCTTGGCTCTGGCCCTGGCCTTGGCCCTGGCCCTGGCCCTGGCCCTGGCCCTGGCCTTGGCGCTGGCCTTGGCGCTGGCCCTGGCCTTGGCCCTGGCCTTGGCGCTGGCCCTGGCCTTGGCCCGGGGTAATCCAGCCCAGCCGTCCAGGGCCAGGGTCATGAACAAATCGATGAATTTCGTATTTGTGTCCCTGTTCGTCAAGTTTTTAGAGATCAGAAGCCACTGTTTGTCGCCGTTTTCGTGTTCACTTCCGTACCCGAGCACCGAGTCAACATGCCCTCGGGAGGTCAAATAATCAAACCACATACACGAGAATGCCACGTCATGCAGCCAGAAACCCTCTTCTCACCCCTTGCCCCACAGTTTCCACTTTGCTCCGAAACGCTCGGTGTCTTCAAGTTTCGAGTGCTCTTTCCCTCAGTCAACAGCCCCTTTTCCTCGCATCTTGACCTCTATTTACTCGTGCCATTGACGTGTCACTTACACGAGAGTACGGTCGTCGGCTGGCCTTTTCTGTCTCTTTTAAACACGGCTTCCGTCTTGCTCGGACATCAGTTTCTCTCTGCCAAAATGCGGAACTTCCTCTTGATTCTTTTGACCTTTTCGATTTTTCTCAACGGAATCCTATGCTATGATTGCTATAAATATTCGAAAAACGAGTTCGCCACCATCAAGTCGTGCCCTTACGGATGTCAGTACGAATACAAAACGAAAGGTTCGTTTTTTAATGCTTGCCAACCAGTCTCTGTGCCTTCTCTCTCTCTCGCATCCCGACACTCGCCGTTTCCTCTCGTCTCCCCTTACTCCCGTTCCCTCTCTCGTTTGGGCGGCCGTGTCATCTACGCACACGAGAGTGAGCGGTTTTCGTCGGTGAGATGGCCGAGTGGTCTAAGGCGCTGGTTTTAGGCACCAGTCCCTCCGGGGGCGTGGGTTCGAATCCCACTCTCATCAGTTTCTTTTGCTTTCTTTGCAGGAGGTCAAAACTTGAAAGAGTCTGGTGGATGTACTGACGAGAGATCGACTCCCGGTTGTCGGACGAAGAACTCCAAAACGGTTTGCGCATGTGCGGAGAATCATTGCAACGAGCAAGGATACAACATGGATCACTCGAGTGAAGAGCGGTGATGAAATGAGACACGAACAGAATAAAGTTCATACAGAGAAAGAAACTTCGTTTTAAAGAAAAGCAAAACACGTTAAAAGTCAATGGAGGCTGTCAACGGAAGTTACAATGAGAAAGAAATAGTTGGAAAAGCTTAGCGGGGTGTCGGACAATAAAAGTGGAGAGGAATACTAGAAACAAACAACGAATAGGGGAGAGCTTCTTCAAGAAAAGGCAAAAAGGAAAGGCAGGTGATGAGAAGAGAAGAAATAAAAGTTTTTTGAAATGCCGATGCCGCAAATTGTTGGAAAGGGAATAAGAAGTGGGGGATTTAGAAGCCAGAACTTGAAATGCAAGCGGGGACTCTGTTACTAGGATGACCTCTAGTTTCTAAGAAGGCACACAAAATAACAAAATAAAGAAGAGATTACAGCAGCACCTATAGTTCGAGACACACACACATTTTTTAACGCCATCGCTTCTGCCGTCTATTCGCCGCCCGTCTGCTCCGGTCCTCTTCGCGCGGTTCGCACGTTTTGAATGATATTTGAGCGAGGCTTCGTTGACGGAGCACTGAAAACGAGGATAGAGTAATCTCTGTTTGGAAAATTGAATTATTACTTGATGAGTATTCTTCAAGATCGTTCAGAAAACGGGCATCGGTGGTGGAGGACGAATAGTTCATTGCAGAGTTGAAGAACGACGACGGCGAATCGAATTCAGCGGTCTATAACTGGTGGGAATTGAGAAAAGAAAGTGAGCAGAGAAAGATGTTTTACTGAATGAAACACGTACCAGGGGCGACAACAGCCGATACTGCACATGGTGAGTGTGTGCCCGCATGTTCTTGAGCATGGCTCGCTGACTCTGAAACGTGGCATGTGTTGTCATAGCCGCGCAGATTGTTTCCGCAATGAAAGGCATCTGACACAGGATGAGAACAACCACCACCAAACGATCCCTTGCTCACAAACACTCATCAATCACATCAATCTGCACAGGCGGTGATAGGGGAACGAAGGAGAAGGCTGGAGAAAATGGAGGAGAACAAAGGTGTGGGAAGATAAAATGGAGAGAGTGGAGGGGGATGAAGAAGAGGCACAAATCACACACTGATTAGGGGAATGCGTGTAAAAGAGGAATAAAGATAGAGATGGTCAGGAAACTATGATCGGGAAGTTAGACAGTAATCGGGGAAAGGGAGGAGAACAGGGATTCACGAAGATAACAGATAACAGGGGGTGAGAGAGAACAATACAAAAAGAGGTGAGTGGGAACTGAAAATGTAAAAGATGAAAATAAAGAATGATGAAGGGGTTGTAGCTGAGGAACAGGTAAAATAGGTTGAGACAGTGAATGGTGAACACGCGTGAACGAAGAGAATGAAGAAGGTGCGGCGTATTCGGGTGCGTCCGGAGTGAAGAAGTTCAGTTACTTGGCCTTGTTCTTCCTGTTCCAATAACACACAGTGAGTGGGTGAGTGAGAAGAAGAAATGAGCTCAATGTGAGCCGACAGTGTGACGTGGCACTTTGCGAATACTGAGAAGACACGAGAAAGAAATCACCAGCACACCACCAGTACACCAATCTGCTACTCCACCCCCTAAGCTCCCCCCGCCGAAAGGAGGGAGGAAGTGAGAATTGAAAAACCAGGCAAACCTCTTGTTTTGGAGCTCCTTCGTCTTGCGGCAGTTAGTGTCTGATAGTTGCAGGCTCTTGTTCTTCTCCAAATTGATGAATTTCAGGGTGAGGTGAGGCAAAACAAGGGTGTATTTGTAGGTGTTCGAGGGTTTAGGGGAAAGTTGATTTGAGCGAGAGACCGTGTAAGTGGTGTTAGTGAGTCAGGCACACGTAGGAGTAAAGCAGAGAAACGATTCAAAAAGACCCGGATGGACTGGCAGCCAAGCATGCGGCATTCCCAGAAGAGCCTGAGGACACGCTACTCACCTCGCACGTCGCCCACTCAGTGATGTCGTAGACAACGTTGTCCGTGCACGTCAAGTATACCGACGTCAGTCCCAGGTGGCGCTTCTCCACCCAAATGTCATTCTGAAATCGAACTGTGCACTTTTGTCTATCAAAGTCCGTTTTCAAACCTGCTTGGCAGGGTGTTTGATGGTGCAACGTTTGCAGTATCTTGCTTGTGATGGGGCGATGTTGGTAGCAATGCGGAGGTGGCGCTTCGAGCAGTCACAGTTGATCGTGTTGCGGACCTCTTCGACACGCGCGGTCATCTCTTTCCATTGCTTGACCAACTTCGAGTGCTGAAAAATTCGATTAAACCTTTAAAAAGCTGAAGCTTCACGGTTCAGTACTGTTTCATTCTCTTTTGCGTTCTCGACAATGTAGTCGGCTCTAGATTCTTGGTTTCCGATGGCTTCGAACGCGATATTCACAAGGGCGTACACTTCTTCGGCAGTTTCGATTTGACACTGAAACAATTCGAATTATCCACGGCAGCTCCCTAATTTCTCACCTTATCTGGGGAGACAAGTGCGACAAGTCGCTTATAGTTTCTCTTGATATCGTCGTCCGAGCAGTCACTTTTCAGTCCGAATACAGAGTAAGCGTCGCAAATGGTCTCGCGAGACAAACGATCCGCGTACTCAGTCGGACTTGTCGGAATCGGAAGTTCCTTCTTACATCCCCAGTCCAGCTCCATCTCTTCGTCGTCGTCTTCTTCTTCAGGTTTGAATCCAAGCACGTTGATGATAGTGAACGAGCTAATGACGAAGGCACTCTGCTTACACCAGACCATCAGATGGTAGAAGCATCCTATGAGCACCATGAACACTTTGCGGACGCCGCGCCATGCTCCGATGTAGAGGCATTCGCACGAGCATAGAACGACGTCGTAAATTTTGACACACACGTCGACGATCAGTTCGAAAGTCCATTGAAACATGTGGACAATGTAGGACCAGGCGAGGAGAAGGAAGTCTCCGAAGCCAGTCAACAAGTTGTCGAACCATGTTGGCTCGGTCTTTCTTCCCTTTCTGCGTCGCTGATTCGCTTGCACGACGCGCTTCTTCTGCTCCTTCTTCATATTACTGTTTCCGTTGAGATGAGCGTGGTTCGAAGCAGAACGAGCACGGGTAGTCTCCTCGCCTTCAGTGTCTTCTAAATCTGAAAAAGAGGAACTATTTTACATAACGATGGATAAATTGTTACCGTCGGCCGGAGAGCTGGATCTCGAGTAGACCGCTTGTATCAGAGGCGGTCTTCCACTGACGTTCTTCTTCCCGGCGTTGACACGCTGGGCTGGAAGCGATTCGAGATTCTTGAGAACGTCGTAACGGGACGATGCGTCCACCGGATGAACTGGATCGTAGACCAGTGGAGCAGCAGGGACGCCGTTCTGACTCTTCTGATCTCTCTTGTTCTTGCGGTTGTTGATCTTCTGGAACTCGTTGTCCGCACGGCTTTTCCTTCCACTGCTCTCGATCTTCTTCGACTCGTCGGTGCCTTCTTTATTCGTCTCGCTCGTTTTCGTCTGCACTGCCTTCGTTTCACTCGTTTTCGACGTTTCAGTCGACACCGTCTCCTTTCTCTGCAATTCACTCTATCAAGTTGCGTCTCGTAAATAATAGAAAGAGCTTTGATTACATCTTTCCTGCCCGTATAGAGGAGAGCCAGAGAAACAGAGCAGGAAATTATACCTCTTGCTGAGCCACTATCTCTTCGTTTTGGGGAATCGCATGATTTGAGCCTGAGTTGTGCTCCACGCGAGCGGCGACGTCACGATAACTGAAAGGCATTTTGGAGACGACAGGCGCCGAATGCGGTTGTCCTTTGACGACGATTCGGGTGACTGCGCTCTCTCCGATCGTTTGACTGCTCATTTTCTTCGCCAATTCTTGCTTCTGCTTCTTTTCAGCTCCAATCGGCGTACCTTTTTTGGCTGGAGATGTTAAAGCGACAGCCGCTGCAATACAAATCATGTTCTCATTGTTTTAAGAATAAATGCGAACCTGCAGTTGTTTTCGAAAGATGATCCGCGTAACTTTTGGAGACGTTCTTTTTCTCCATCGCCACTTCAACGACTTCTTTCGGAGACAACGGCAGGTGCACCGGTTCTTTCTCCGGTTCCTCTCGTAGCGATTTCAGAGAAATCGACGATCCGGAAGAGACGGTCGGCTCCGGCGACGCCTGGCACATGTTCTTGTTCTTCCAATCCGAGAACAGCAGACTATTTGAACTCTAGAATAACAACTGAATGTAACTGAGACGATACTTTCAGGACATACGGTGTTGATTTCGGCGAGTCCGGTGTAATCGAACAGTGACGATGACGTGGTCATGGAATCGTAGCGAGGAATTGTCGAGCTGGCCACTCTCTGCTGAGAAGTGGGCGACGAAGACGATGCCGAAGCAGTAGCCGTGGGTCTCGGACCGTACGCTTCCAATCCTGGTGGTGGAGTTCCGAAGTAGTGGTTTTGAACCTGCTGAATACATGATGAGAGCGAATACAAAGGATATCGAACGACGCACCACATTATGAGTATGCGTGTGATGATGAAGATTGTGGTGGAAGTGATGAACCTGCGGAGAAGACGGAAGAGCACGGGCCGGGCTGGCAGGAGCCGTCGACGAGGAACTTCCATTCAATGCGCCGAAAACGCCCAGAATGTCAGCAGCCGTCGTCGTCTCTTTGTGTTCCGACCCCGGGAACCAGCTGGAGGTGGTGAGTGGACCCGGAGGGCTGACCAGCGTCATGTTGGCGTTCGAAGTAAGGCCCCACGACTCCAAAGGCGGCGAGTACGGCGGCGGCGGCTCCGGCCACGCATGCGACATGTCGGACCCGGCGATTGGACGCATCACAGGTCCGACATTGGCTAATTGTGGCAGAGCGACTGTGGATGCAGCCGATGATGTTTCTGTAGGACGTGAAATTGATAGAAAGTTGGCAACGAGGAGTGAATCACCGTTGCTTCTGTTTCTCGAAAACGGAGGCGCCGTAGAAGGCGAACCCGGATCATCTTCGAGAAGATTACCCAAAAAGTGTTTTTCTGGATCGTCTACACTTGACATTGCTTCATCGATTCATCTGAAAGACAAAAGAACGGGCGGGTGAGATCGATAATTCGAAGAGGAAGCGCAACGGAAAAGAACATGCCAGATGTTCGGAGGCCGGCGGAGACGAAAAAGATGATATCGTCGGGGGGCGGCGAGAAGACGGACGGGGGCCCGAAAACAGACGAAACACGTCACGTGAGTGAACCGAAAACGACTTCAGGAGAAAATGGAAGAAAAAGAGGTTGGATTAGACGGGCAAAGCGCTGCGAATTCTGTCCTCTTTTTCCGGGAGTAAGCGCTCAGATCAACTTTGAATTGAGGTTCTGGCCCAGGAAATGACGTCAGAAAACTGCAATATTTTTTGAAGGAAGGATCATTGAAGAAGGCTGTCGTTGTCTCTATCGATCAATTTTCGGACTGATAAGAGTTTAAAAAAGATCGCTGACGAAACATTGGCAAGAAGACACATTCGTGCCGATTGAATCAAATCGGAACCGAATGCGTTTCGAATGAAGAAGGAAACGCGCGAAATTTTCTGATTTGAAGGACATCGGTTTTGAACACGAGGTTCTCGCGCGGGCGCGCAACGGAGCGCGATTACGACGGGAGTGAGTTGGAAGCTTCTAGACTGTTCTTAACACGACACTATCAGCAGATGTTGAGCGGCTAAGATAATGGAGCCGTTGATAGAAAGCATATTTTGAAGTTCTGGAACAATTTGGAGACCTTATCGACCGGCTCGTCACGGGCGACTCGGAAGAGTTTCGTCCGGTTGGGAGGTACGGGAGCTGGCCCTCGGAGGGCACGCGGGCGCAAAGAGAAGAGCCCAGAGGCAGCGAGGAGGAAATAAACCGAGTGGGGGTGAAGAAGAAGAAGAAGAAGAAGAAGGAGCCGAAAGATCGTCGACACAGACGTAGAGCGACCCCGGGCCGAAATTCTCTGCGCTTCTACAGGTAAAGCACTATCTCGCTCGACGACGGCATACACACAGCCACACCACACACACGCACTGACACACACACACACACTGACTACTCTCTTCCTCTCTCTTCGCTCGGCACTCTCTCACAAACGCTCTGTGCCTCGTTTCTTCATTGTCTTTTGTATGTCCTCAGGGCCCAGCAGGCCATCGAAGCGCTCGTGTTCTTCTCATCTGCCTTCTTTTCCTCTCAAATTCCAAAAACGATGGAGAAGGAGAAACGAACTCCCGGAGGTGCCCTCTATTCCGCAAACCGCCTTTCTCAAAAGCAAAAAAAAAGGGGAAGAGAAGTTGGCTTCCGAGAAAAAAGGAACGCGAGTTTCGAGAGCAGGGCGACAAATACGATTGGCCGCTGCATCCTCTCTTCTTCTTGCGTGGGGCCTCGCCGGGTCGGGTTCGAGTTACTTTTCGGCGAAGAAAGCTGGGGCGAAGCCTGATGGTAAACACGCGTTTTTCGTCAAACACACTCGAAAGTTTCAGTGATTTGTGTGCACGCGGTGATTGGAGGTGGCGAAGAGAAAAACTGAGAAAGAACGAGAGGATTGATAATCAAAGAAAACTGAGGAGAACGGGGCGAATAGCGGGCAATAAATATGCGGTGCGACGGCTGTGGAATCGCTTCGAAACGAGGAACAAATCGTAAAGGACGAGAGACGTAAAAAGATGAATCATTTTCTCCCAGAACGACCACAAAAACCACGTTACAGCACCGGAAATTGCTCCCGGGGGAGTCAAGAAATCGCTGCAGATCTGCAGCAAGCTCTCCGACGTATAGGGTTTCATCGTCGCTCCCTCTTCAGCTCGTAAAGTGGGGCAGAGCCTTCGACAGCTGGGAGGAGACGGTCCGTGACGACGCTACTCAGATGAAATGACCTCCGCGATGAATGAGCCAGATGGCGCCGCGGCCTCCTCCTCCGCAAAATGTTCTGGCAGAAGGAGGAAAACAATTTTGGACGCACCTGCCATGCCGGCTGAGCGAATGAGTGGGAGAGAGGAGCCTCGTCTTTACAGCACAAAACTCTGATTTTTACTCTTTTTTTAAACAGAAATTTCAAGAAATTCAGAAAACAAAGAAACGAAAAGCAGGTGTAAAGACGGAGAAAAGTTGTTCGAAACATTTGCGAATTACAAAACAGCGCACTGTACACTTCGTCGCGAGACTCCGCGAATCAAACAAGGCATGTTCCTTTAAAACACAACAGTGTACAGTAAGACTACACTTCGAGGTCTCCCACACGGCGTTTTTTTCACGACCTGCAGTAGAAAAGCGCGGCCACCAATCAGCGCGCACGACTCCGCCCACCGCAACTAGCGCGCGCGATTCTGCAAACCTGCGGCGCGGTTTTCTAGTTTTGCGATTTAATTTTTACAAGCGTTTTTGAAGCTGTTTTTCGATAAAACCGATAGTAAATGTTGGTAATCGACTAAAAAAATGCGTATTATATTGACTTAATAATAAATCCTCCCAAAATCATGTGTTCCGTCTTGTGAAATCAGCTTGCCGTCACTCAAATCCCTACTCCTCCGAGGAAACTCAATATTTTTTTTCGCTCTTTTTTTTTAAAGACACGTATCGGTCTTCTTCAAAAAACTCTGTAGCCGGATTTTTGAATTTTGTGCTAAAAGTCGAGATAAATCCAAAAAACCCCTAATGGAAGAGTAAAATCAGTTCGGCCACGCGTTTTCAAATCGCTACTCCTCCGAGGAAACGCGACTTTTTTCGACGCTCTTTTTTTTAAAAGATGCGTATCGGTCTTCTTCAAAAAACTCTGTAGCCGGATTTTTAAATTTCGTTCTGTTTCTCGAGAAAAACCCGAAGGCGCACCAAAAAATAGCCATGGCCTAGCGAGCGCACGTCGCGGACTAGCTCTCACTCTTCCAATGGTCGTAAAATGAACGCCGTGTCCCAGTATTTTCGGGTCGAAACACATTGATCTCTTGACTTTTAGTGCCTACCCATCATTATAAATATTGCCCCGGCGCGGTAAGCTAAGAACGCAAAAACTCGGCGGGCGGCTTTCTCATTTTTACACACCTCGCTCAGCAGGCTCTTGGAATCGAGCAGATGGCTTTTACGACGGTGATGATTTATGCGTTGAAGATGAATGTACACGCAAACACAAAGAGAAGAAACAAGAAGCGAGAGGGCTCAATGATCAGTGCACGCCTCGGCTGACCCGCTGATCGACGGCTGACAGGGGTACGGTAATGAGATCTCGCCGCCTCGCTTCGCCGCGATCACTTCTCCCATTACACTGCGCTTCCAACACACGCACGCAAGCGGCGGGAAACACACGAAAAAAAAAACGGAAAGGAAGAAAGAAAGTGGAAGGCGCAATCAAAACAACTGGAAGCTGACGAGGAAACACAAAAAGTGGAAGGGCTCACGAGATTTGCGAGGCAGATAGCCGGAGAGCAGCAGTATACCTCCGATTGGAGGCGGGTACAAAAAGAGAGGAGGATGGGAGAATCGGTTCGAAAACAGCCCTCATTTCCATTGCAAATGGGTTGGAGTGAAATGGCATCGTAAGGACACACACACACAAAGAGCCCCGAATCGATGTGAATGGATGGATGGAGAGCGAGAGAACGACGACGTTCGCCCCGTTTAAACGAGGCGGGGGGACGATCCGGGGGGCGGCAGACAGACACGGCCTAATTGCGATGTTTGTGTTGGCGAGAGGGGGGCCGGATTGTCAGCGATAATTGGCAAGAATCGAGAATGGTTGGAGGGGGGCGAAGGAGACGGAAAGCGAGTAATCAAGGGTGGCAAACTCGGCGGTGGTCATGGAAACTTGGGAAAATGGAGGGAACCTAGTGGCTGCCAATGGCATTACGAGTTGTATGCGAGATCCCGAAAGCACTTGGTCACGCACCGAATCGGTGAGAGAGTACGGGGAAGAAGGAGACGCAGACGTCCTAAACCCATTCATAGCAGCATTTTCGAGAAAGGAGGCGGATCGGCTGGAACGTTGCCAGGCTCTTGTTCAGTGGAGCGTGTTTCCAATCCGATTCGCGGCTCTCGTTGACTTGTAATTGCACTTTTTCTGTTTGGCTTCACATGAATCTGTCATTTATTTGAACAAAAAGAGCACCAACGTGTCATTTTGGGGGCAGAAAGTACAATAGGGAATCAGTAGGAAACGAGCTCGAAATACCTGTAGAAGCGACTAAATGCTGGCAAGAAAACGGAGGAGTTTTCTCAGAAAAAAGATCACGAGGGAAAGCTGGAAATGGAGTGGGAAAGCAATGAAAAGGACACCGTGGGCGTGAGCAGAAGGAGGAGGAGACGTGCGAGCATTCAGAAGTCGGACGACGACTTCTTCTTCTTCTTTTTACTCTTGAACGGGTTCGACATCACCGAGAGGGTGCAGCTGGCGAGCGGCAGGAAGCACTTGGTGACGAGCAGAATGAGCACGAAGAGCAGCCCGACGGCGATCACCACGTGGATTCCTATCTTGAGCCACTCGGTGAGCCCGCCGCCGTGCGCGATGAAGTAGTCAAAGTTCATGATCCACGGAAACAGATCGCCGACGCCGGTCTTCAGTCCGTTGCACTCGGCTTGCGAGCACGGAGAGTGGCCTTTCGACCAGCTCTGCTCCTGTCGCGGAGTGCGCATCGCCTTCTCTTCGTACGGAATCCACTTGCAGATCTCGGACTTTGCCGGCTGTTCGTCCGGAAGAATGCACACCCACTGCGCCTGGTTGATCGTGGAAGGCAAGCTGATCCGACTGCCGTCGTCCTTGACTGTCGTCCCGACTGAAAACAGGATGAGTGTCCGAGGGAGAGTGAGAAGAGGCACTTACACTGCGCAGTGCACGCAAACGTGGCGATCAACTTCCGATCGTTGGTGAACATTTTGATGTGAACGGTTCCTTTCACTCCGTAGAAAGTGACGTTGAGCATTCTGTTGCCGTCATGGTCCAGAGTGATGCTTCCTGTGAAATTGGCGAGCACCGACTGGCTCTTCGTGAGATTCGGACGCGTGTCCGTCTTCAGAGACACCTGCGCGGCGGTGCCGTGCTCGTTCGTGATCGTCACTTCTCTCGCCGTCTCGTCCACTTTCACACTCCTCACGAAATTGTTCTCCGAGACTCTCTTCTCGTCTGCAATTCCAGACCCTTCAACTCTCTCTTCATTCCTTTGCTAACTCACTGTAAGTGTCGTTGTACTGCGTTCCCCTGAGCACAAAGTTCTTCGTTCCAGAAAACTGATCCATGTGAACCTGTCCCTTGCAGTTCTTAATGACGACTTTCTGCAAATGGACTGTTTCATATGACGTTCTGAATTCTGAACTCTCACATGAGCGTTGCGGAGAAGAAGTCCGCTCGTGGCCACCTGCCAGTCGTTTCCAACCCTCCGGTACCATCCCAACTTGTCCAGATCCGACTCTGTTATCTCGTTGATCTTCCCTTCTCGCAAATCGTTGTGGTTCTCTGAAACATCATCATTTGTCGTCTATTTCACTTTCTACTCGGATCCTGACCTTCCGGAAAGTAGTACATTCCTTCTCGGAGCTGTTGTTGCGGAGAAGAAGCGACGAGTTGCACGGAAATACGATGGTACTCGGTCAGTTCCAGCTGCTCCTTTCCCTTCAGCAAATTGATCTGGAAAGGCATTCCACGTCTTCTTTTCCCGACGTCTTCAACTCACTCGGTACTCGTCCGGCCCCAACACTTTCATCATTTTGCCGCTGTTGTTCGCGAAGATCGAGTGCGTGATTATCATGTCGTTGATCGGCTGCTGCAGTTTGACGGCTCTGAACATTCGCCCGTCGCGTGGCTTCATTTTGATATCACAGCACGCCTGAAACCGTCTGGAATGGCGACGTCTTCAGAATCTTGTCGATACCTTAGCCGGGATGCTTGTCACGGGACACTCGAGCGGCTCGACTGCCGGATGGTACTTCGTGTAGCAGGTGGGGAACTCCGAGTTCGTCGTGCAGTTTCTGTCGTCCGCGTACTTCTCCACCGTGCAGACGTCGTTGGTTCCGAAGCCGTAGCAGTGACACTTGCACGTCGTGTCGATGAGCGGAACGGAGAACGTGTAGGAGTCTCAAAAAGAAGACGTCAAGATCAGAAGAAGGGGAACACTCACTTTCAATGGGGTACCTCTGCTCGAGTCGTTCGTATTTGAGCACATGCACGACGTTCTGCAGTTTGATGCAGATCGTGTTGTCGAGTCCCCAGTTGAACTGCGTGCTGTGCACGTTGGACGTCTTCGAGGAGTTCGCCTCGCGCTCCTCCTCGAACTGCGACTGTGCATGAGCACTCTCTCCACAGTAGAGCTCGTCGAAATGGCTCGTCACGTAACGTCTCCGGCGGTGGTGTCTTCTGAGACGTCCTTCTGCCACCACGAGAAGGAGTGCGATCCAAAAGGGCCAGAGTCGCATCTGAAACTATGAAAAAGATGTGGAGAGAAGGGGGGAGCAAACGAATATCGAGAGGAACAATGAATCACAGTGAATGTTTTCAGAAGAGCGACACAAACATTTTGGAAATCGCACGGAAATAGAAATCAATCATAATTCTGCCTAAAAGCATTCGAACGGCCTTGAGCGCGGCTAATTAATCGTCCGAAATACCGTCCGTTTCACTATTATCACGCGTCGAAAAGCAACAGTGTTCGTGTGTTGAAATCGGGAATCATTAAAGGAATTAACGAAGCGAGAAAGACGGTCCACGGGTGGCAGGAAGGATTGCGAGTGTTCCCGGGCCCTGAAGAGGCCTTGCGCAAGGTCGCCCGAGTTTGCGAAGAGGGGCTCTCGATGTAAACACTTGTCTCACGTCTTCTACTTCGTCTTCACACCTTCCGCCCTCTGTACAGTCTGCGATGGTGTGGCGGTTGATAAAAAGATACGGTGTGCCATGCCGAGTAGTCGTCCAGTAATCCTGTTTCACGCCTCATCCCCGACTGACCTAGATCCGGCGGCGGTAAGAAAAAAGGAGAAGGAAAGACGTGTGGCTCGTTTCGAAGGAGCTCCCCCCTCACGGCGGGCGGATCGTGCCGTGCTCGAGAGAGATTGGTGTCATAATTACCGTATTCAAATAAGCGAGTATCGGGTGTCATGCGAAACGAGCAAGAGTGGCGAGAAATTCGACTGTGCGCTAGGAATCAGAGGCGGCGATGTCGCACGGAGAAGTGGGGAGAGGGGGACCCTTTCCCGAGAAGTGTTTGGCAGAACCCATCGACAATGGGAAAGCGGCGGCGGCGCGCGTCAAGTACTGGTAGTAGGTAAACGGTTCGATCGCAAGATGCATGCACAGACGCGCCACTGGAACTTCCTTCCAGCAGCAGCCCTTCTCTCCTCCCCATAATAATGGGTTTGTAACCCCTGACCACGCATTACTAACCAGTTCGTCGCCAGATTTGTTTGCCGAGTAAGAGTCAGAAAACGCAATCAGAAACCTTATGTAACTTGAGAAAGAATCACACTTTTCTACGACCGAAATGCAGGATATGAGATGGAAAGGGGGACCGAATACTCGAAAGAGTTTTTCGAAAAAGTGCTCGCCGCGGCGGAATATCATTATTTGTTAACATTTCGTTAACATTGACCGAAAGCCCGGAAATTTGCGGTCATTCACCGCCAGAAACACTCGAATCAAAGGAAAAACTGGGGAAGGGAAGATGGGGGCGGACTGTCCTCTTTGTAAACTAAAAAAAACAGCTGAGGAGGAGTTATCTGAAGATCCGATCAGAAAATAAAAGAGGAACGACGAGCGAAGGGTCGGCGGGAGGTGCCGCCTCGTACGGCCAATTGGAACCGACTGAAAAAAAGAAGAAGAAGAATCGCACGATTCGGATCTCTTCAAGAAAAAGGAGGAGAAGGAGTTCGGAAACACACACTTCGTATCGTCGTATTCCGGTCCGTATCATTACTATATGCATTCTTGAAGACAAAAGAGGAGGGCGTCTCGTACTGCACAATACACGCCCCCTCTCGCATGCCACAACGCCTTTCTCATTCAAATATTTCGATACAACCAACAAAAACCGAAACGAGCCACGAAAAAAAGCGAATCTAATGGAACCGCAAACACCCATTCTTCGTCGAGAAAACACTTGATTGACTCGCGAATGAACCGAGAGGGGGGCGGGTCTCCGATTATGAAAGAAGACGGGAGGAGGCGTACCTGACGGCCCTTTTCGGTGCTTTTTTCGAATGTGACAGATCGCAATCTTTGTATGACTAATAACCTCCCTCACGAAAGCGGAGAAATGAGGGAAATTGGGAGCGGGAGAGGCGAGAACGGGGAGCGATTCGGTGGTGGCCGAAGAGGCTTTCAGGCCGTTTCAGCCTAGGGCTTCGGACGGGCACCTCAGTGTCCCGTTACACGTCACGACACCAAGACCACCGTCCATTGCCAGCTAGGCAGATAGAATGAACAGATCGGTAATCGCTTCGGACGGGAGGAAGCCTGGAAAAGGGGCGGAGCGACGACGGTATTCATCGTACCAATTTACCTCGGGCAACGCGGACAGCATGACTAATCTCCGAATGAAAGGACGGCGCCCAGGTGCTGCTCGCTTTCAATAACTTTTTCTCGTTTCTTGGAATAAAAAGAAGTGGTACCACCGTACCAGGAGGTGCAATGCTTTCGAAACCGAGAAGAAGAAGTGAGAGGGACCTCCTCTGGCCGGAAATTAAGGGTCCTCCTCGCTACCACAATAAACATAGCGGGCCCTTAAATTTAGTGTTTTGCATATAAATTGGCAGAGTTTCTCGGATTTCGGGCCTCTTCCTAATTGACCCCCCTCCTCGCGAAGTTTACATCCGGGGGGCACGGGCAGACTTTACAACGGGACGAGTCATAAAACACCTGCAGGAAACAGACAAACTCACCGAGGGACGCGACATGAATGGTACCGGAAGATGCGGGAGGAAGAAGCGCCTCGTCACGCCCGTTCAACTCATGACCTTTGTGATCTGAAAGGGAAGCGAGAGAGCGTGCGGGACGGCGAGGCGCAGAGAGGCCGATTCATTAAGTGATCGGCATGCTCAACGTCGGAAATGAGTAATGAATGGGGGAGCCCGTGCACGGGAGCCGCCTGTTTTGAAGTGCGCCGACTCGCCGGCTCCCGCACAGAGTATGATTCATCCAGAAGCGGTCGAAACGGTAGACGTTTACCCAAACGGGGACCGAACAGGGAGAAGACTGTTTCCGAAACTTTCTACCTAAATCCGCGCATCGCATCATCCCTTCCGTTCCGCACTTCATTCAAAACCGCGACAGTTCATTGAATTATAATCCCGAAAGCCTTCCGTCGGACACACGCAACACTGCCCTCTAATGACCGTAATCAGAGCATGCGTAGTTGTCACGCACTGTCAGCTAACGGATCCGACATGCTTATTATTACGAATCGACTGGCTGTCAGTGTGTTCGTCATCAAACCAGAACCCGGTCGTAATCGTACGAAAAACCGAATCGAGGACCGGCCAAACAAACCATTTTCCCCCCCACCGCGGCTCGCCTTTCCCTTTTCGAATAAACGAGAGAAAAAAGGCGATCGGATGGGTTTTGATTGAGTGATTTTGGGCGGTGATGAACTAATTCGGATTGGGCCGACAAACAGAAAATCGTTCGTCTCTCGCGTCGCTCCATTAATATTGCCGTCCGTTAAAAGCGAACAAAAGGGGGCAGAAAAGGGGAGAGAGAGAGAGAGTAATTGTTCGTAATTTCCAGTGAAACTTCTTCTTCTCCTTCTCCCGAATAAATGGCCGCTCGAGATCCGAACTCCCTTTCAATTCGGCCACCCAAAAATGATTGGTTACTTTCGATTTATTATGAACTGAGACGGTCGCGAACAGAATGGCCTTGGAGGGGATCCGTAAAAAACGAGGAGAGGCTACCCGGAGAGAGAGAGTTATCAATCTTGTTTCGTCTCGTCGACGGTGATCTGCGTGAGTTGCAGGTCCGGCTGCGGGATACGGTAGCCCTTGTTGTCGTTCCACAGCTGCAGCGGCGTGTACATCGTCTGCTGCGTCTTCTCGGCCGCGATGAGACGAAGACGTGCGAACAGCGGATTGTTCACTTCCGGAATGCCTGCACATAGATCAAAGAGTTCGCTTTTCTTTTCGTTCCCTCTTACCCGACACTCCCAGTCTCGTTTCGTCCAGTCCTTCTGGGCGAAGAAAGCGCGCGCGTTGTGCTCCGCCAGCTGGGAAGCGTGCTCCTGAATCATCATTTTCCCTTTTCTTCACTTTTGGAAAAACATTGGAAAGGAAGGGAGGATAGTGAAAAGGCCGGTTGCAGGGGAAAAGCGATATTGAAAGAGAGTTACTTTTGCGACGGCGTCGAACTTCTGGATCTCTACATTTTTGTACGTCTCCACGTACTGCCTCTGGACGAGAGTGTACTTGTCACACATTCGATTGCACGAAATCGCTGTAAGAGGGGCTCTTCTGAAAGAGAAAGGCGACGTCGAAGGATACCGAGAAAGACGGCAACTCCGGAGATGATGAGGAGACCCCACGCGTAGATTTGCGACTCCGCTTCCAGAAATGAAGCGTCGGTGGGGTCGGGAATGCAGATGCACGGAGGGCAGTACTGGAGAAGAACGTCTTCAGGTGAGAAGAGAAACTGAACTCACTTTCCCATTGTCGCTGATTTGATTGAACGAACGGGACGACGTGTAGGTGGTGAGGACAGTGGAGTTCTTGCAGAGAAGCGCTTCCGCGAAAAGACAAAACTCGTGCGATCTGTAGCATCTGTAGTAGCCGCCGTCGAGGAAGACGACGAAAAGCCACGCTATGGGGGCGATGCAGGACTGGAGGAACACCTCGATCCACGAGACACACGTCGTCTTCCAGCTGTGACGAGTATCCCGGACTCTGGAATAGGGGGAAAGTTGATCGAGAGTGTGATGGGGTCAGACCGGAAGAAGAATCCGTGAGCAAGTTTCCACGTGGTTGAATTGACGGTGATTCCGATGAGAAGAAGGGCGGCAGTGGGTCCGAACATGAAGACGAGAGAGTGATACACATTGAGAGGGTAAGCGCACGGACAAGAGAAAGTGAGACGGCGGACGAGCTGGAAGGAGGGGCTGCAGGAGAAGGAAGGGAAGAAACTCACTGATTGGCCTCCGATCGTTGTGGCGATGAGGATTCCATTGAGGAGAGTGCTGCCGTGATTGGTGAACACATTCTGAAAGACGGTGACCACCGAGTTGATACTCGTGGTCATTCCGATTCAGTTCGTCTATTGTGAACGGCGCGCGAATGAAACACAGTTTTATGATTCATGCGATTGAATATCAATGGATGGAGGGCGCGAGAGAAAGAAGGAGAAGAGATGGAATGACGTGGCAGAGAGTCTCTTGCGAAACAAATGTAGTTTACACTTCTGATGGGAGATCGCGAAGAGAGAGAGAGAGAGAGAGAGGAGGAGGAGGCCAGAGATGAAGTCGCAGGAGGACCCTCTCGAGCAGAGAAAGAGAGAGCGAGAGAACGGCCGTGTTGCCATTGGAGACGTGCAAAGATTCAGAAGATGTAAACATTCATTCATTCAAAGATGCAAAGTTTAGAAGAGTACGAGTCTCGCGGCGACGAACGTGATGGCTGACGAGAAGAGAGCCAGTGCCGACGACGCCTTCCTCTCGGGCTCTGAACGAGAAGTGTGCAACCGAAGCGGGAACCACTCACTCTTCTTCTCGCCGTTCAGCTCGACCTGTCCCATCCACCACTTGTTCTTTCCGTGGTACTTGAGCTGCTCGTGGATCCAGTTGCCCTTGGCCATCAGAATGTTCACATTGGTGGCGTTGAAGTGCTTCGTGATTGGAGGCACGCGGTGGCTGGAACAACAATCTTCATCTCTACCTTCTGACACAACTACAATCCCACCGCAGTCTGCAGTACAAGTTTTCGTCGGCGTTGCTGTGCTCCAGAATCTCGAGGTTCAGCTTGAAAGAGTCGATCTTCGGCTTCTCGTGGATCTGCGAGATCGTTCCGATCTGGTGGTTCAGGTACTTGGTGTTGTTGGCGAGTCCGGCGAGCTTCTTCATGTCGGTCTCTTCATCTTCACGCACGCAGAACACGACAAAGTCGTTCTCCATCATCTGGTCATCCGAGTAGCCCATGGCGATCCACGACTTGTCCAACGTCTTCTTGATGAAGATCTCGATCTCGGTGTGCGTTCCGTTCGACTGAAAGGGAGCTGGGAAAGGGAAACGAAGCGGGCCAACTGACCACGGAGCTGTAGGCGATGGAGCATTGCTCTCCGAGACAACCTTTCGGGAGTCCGAGACATTGTTTGTGGTCGTCGAGACAGTTCTGAATGCGCGGAGACGCAGACACGACGCTCACGACGGAGAGAAGAATAGCGAGTTTCAGAAGCATCTCGGAATGATTTCATCCGACGTCAAGAACCCTTTTATACCGCATTCCCCCATTGAAAGAAACGCCTCCCGCCCACCGGGAAAACAGACAATAACGAGCACAAAAGCGTTTTTATCTTTATTAAAAAGCGAAGAAAAGGAGATCCGCAGCATACTTTCTTCATTGCATCAGATGCTGCACATTGCAGATGAAGCCGTAGACGACGAAGAACATTCCGATGACGATGCAGACGACGTCGACGAAGAGGTCGAGAAGGAATCCGGGACGGCACTCGAACTGGGGAAGGAAGATGAGAAGGTGGAAGAAGGAGGGGAACACCAGCGCCAGCAGCATTCCGGCGGTCACTCCCACCAACGGAACCATGTCGGAGAGACGGGGAATGGCGGCGGAGAGGACGTCTGGAAAGGGGGAACAGATGACGTCAGAAGGCGTCCGGTGACTCACAGACGACGAGCACGATGGCGTATCGGAAGGCGAAGTGGACGATTCTCTTCGTTGTCGTGGAGACTCCGCACGACTTCTTCAGCTTCTTCTTGATCATCGGCCACACCATCGCGACGATCGGAAAGATTTGGATCAAGAATCCCGAGTAGACGACGAACAAAAGGACCGCTTTCACAAAGATTCCGAGACTGAAATTCCGTCGTTTTCTCTTCCCCCGTCTTTTCAATTCTCACTGGTCGTTTGGCAAATTGAGTGTAATCGAGTCCTGCACATCGTTACCGTAGGCGAGAAATCCGAAGAATCCGGCGAATGAGTAGATGACGACAACCATTCCGACGCCCACACTCAGCACCCCACACGGCCCTGAAATAGAATGATACGACTTCAAACGACGAATGTGCGGCCCCCCTCCAACGTCTTCGAAAAGGGGGCGGAGCTTAGACGCACAGCGAGGACGGAAAGCGAGAGGCCTTCCATTTCTCGCTCGAAACCCGCGAGAGCTCGCCTACAAAGCGCTTCTTTCGCTCCCTTCTCTTCGATTCTATCTTTCTCGCGATGTGCGTCTCGAACAAGAACACGTCTCCGATTGCTGAAGTCGTCCAAGAAGTGGACGAGGTGCGGGCCGCCGAGGAACTAGAACAGGACCGTCGGACCGTGGAACGTCTTCTTCGTACCCTCGAGCAGGTGGGTCTCACGAATCTCGAGCTCAAGAACTCCGTTCAAATGATCACCGATTCGATCCGCCAGCAACAGGAGCTGCTCGACCATCTCATTCAACTGCACTCGGGAGGAGACGTCAACAACAACAACAACAACGAGGAAGGTAAGAGAGAGAGAGAGAGAGACGGAGAGGAACTTTGAATTATGACTTCTTACAGCTCCGTGGCAACAAGACGACGTGCAAGAGGGAGACGTTGAGGAGCCCGAGCAACCAGAGCAAGGAGACGATGACTCCAAGGAAGGAGCGCCCACTCACTGATAACTCGTTTCGACGACCTTTCCGCTTCTCTTTTCCCTCCGTCGCTTCGCTTCCAGATCTAATTTATTCACCGCCCGTCGCTATCTTTAATTTCCGATCTCCCGACCTTCTGTCGCTCCTGTTTCTAATAAAATAAATCCACGCTTCTCCGGATTTTAGTCGCCTCGGAAATCGGCTCCATCCATCACAAGGCTGCATTTTTGGGAAGAAGCCGCCGCGCAGAGAGGGGTGACACAGCCTAATGCGAGAAACGAAAAGAGCGGCCAGTTTCACCCATTTCGCGCTGCCGAATGGTCTTTCGAATGAGGTGGCTCATTCTGAATCGCACGTCATCCACAATGAGAGACGAGTGAGATGAGAGCCGTCGGGCGAACAAATACGATTCCAAGTACAAATGGGCATTTCGTCCTCCGCTATACACTTCCACTCTCACTCTTCTCACTTTTCTCCTTTTTTCGCGCCTTTCAAATCAAAACTCATTTCCTCGTAGCGTCTTATACACATCGTTGAGAAGGCGAAGACAAAAAAGGCGAAGCGGATGGGGAAGAAGAAATTGGAATTGAAGGGGGGAGCCGAGTAATAAGGGGTTGGAAGACGGATGGGATGTGGCACTGCGAGGCTGTCGGTCCGGAAAGCGACAAGTCTCTCTCTCTCTGTGTCCCGTGATTCATTCCACTTCGCACAGCTCCGTTTCGGGGCTCCTCTATAATTTGTGTTCTTTCCGAAAGAAACACCTGACCGTTCCCACAGTCGTCTCTCGCTTCTCTAAACCTCTTTCGCGTCGTCTCTCTCTCGCTCTTCTCTTCCATCAATATCTACGTTTCCAGATGGGTCATCCGGAAGAGAAAACTCCTGCCGCGCAACGACTTTCCGAGAGTATCCAGCAGGATCAGCCGCGAGTCCACGTCACCCATCGCGACATCGACCGCCTTCTCGGAGCCATCGATCGTCGCAACGAGCACCATCGTCAGCAGATGGAGGTGATCGAGAATCTTTTCCGCAACATCCGGAACCTCCGTTGGGACCGACCCCATTGATTCATTTCCATTTCTTCTCCCATGTTCTCATCCGATGACCTTATACCCGATGCCAATAAATCTCGCTTACCCGTCATGTCTTCCGGTCGTTTCATGCGATTCTCGAGCGGAAGCACCATCGCCTGTCCTTCCAACGCGTACAGAATCGCGCCGGCGGCGCTCACGACTCCGCCCAGATCGGTCACTGGCGGCAAGTCGGCGAGCTTCTTGTGCTCGGTCGTCATCAGTTGCTGGAATGACGGTGGTCGTCAAGAATGCGCTTCATTCTTGTGCCGAGACTCACAAACATGATAACAGCCAGTGCGATCAACATGAGAAAGTTTCCACCGAGCGATACGAGAGAGAGCGCGCGCATCGAAGAGAGCGAGACGAGTAGGATGAAGGCGGGCAGGACGAGCGGGAACAGTGCGGCACGGCTCGGCGGCGAATCCAGTGCGAACTCGAGTAGCTGGAAATGAGGAGGACGTTGGAAGGAAGTGAAAGAAGAAGCGGAAACCTCGTGCAAGTGGTACACGACGAAGATGTAGAAGCAGCAGCAGATGCCGAACTGCAACACGCACAACGCAGTGTTCACTATCGCTCTGGAGACGGGCGCGAGCTTTCGGATCGGAGAGAAGCTGGCTTGCGTCGCCTTGTAGGCCATGTTTCCGTAGTCCAACGGGGCTGATTGGTTTCTGAAAAGATGCGAGATCAGGAAGAAGGCGAAGAATCGAGAACTCACATCTTGGACAGGTATCCAGCACATCGGACGAGCTTGATCATGCAGAGTGCGGACAGGAATCCGAGGACGAGAATGATGACGAGGCCGGCCTGCAGAGGGAAATTAGTGGGAAAAGAGCACGGGAAACAGAGTTCTCACGATGTATCCGGACTGTTTGAAGGCGAGCGGCACGGAGAAGCATCCCGCTCCGAGCATTCCTTTCATCAGATTGATCAGCGCGAACTTTGAACTGAAACGGAACAATTAGTGACAGTCCGCCATCAGCTTCACCCAATTCCAGAATTTCAGATCTCTCGGAAGATTCACCTAACGGCCTCCTTGTAGTGTTCCAGATCAATACTACTCTCGGAAGGCGGAAATAAAACAGTCATGTTTCTAGTTTAAAGACGACCGAATCGGGGGGCCAGATGTTGTGTCGAGAAGACGAGATTGACGAGTGTGTCAAACGCGCTTCACGGTTTCTTCGAGAAACTGCGTGGGACTGCGTAGATTTCAGCAATATTTATACTTCAGAATCACGACGACGACGCGTGAGAACCAGAATCTCGAGACGAAGTGCAGACGAATGAATCAAATGATAAATCACGGACGGGTGTCCTTTTGGAGAGTATTATTACCCGATCTTGTCCTCTCCGATCTGGGCGTCGTCACTTTTCAGTTGCAGGAATATCGACTTCAGTTGCATTTTCACATGCGAAAACGGGGGGAAAAGGGGTGGGAAAACAGTTTCGGACTTTCAAAAATCTGCGTTTCTCTCCATCTCTCGCGGATACCGAGATCCGGTTCTTCTGGCTTCTCCAGAAGACGTGACTGGCGTGAGAGAGAGTGAAGAGACGCAGAGAGACCAGACGAGACGATGTTTCAGACTCACGAGATTTTCTCCTTCTTCTCTACGTAGGTCAGCTTCCTTCTCGGCGGTCCGAGGGCCGCCTCCTCCTCCTCCGCCTCGGTCCATTTCGAGACCAACTGGTACTCGGATTCCACGTTGTGCATTCCCAAGTCGTGCAGATCCAGCATTCTCTGAAAGAAAAAAGAACACGTCTTCTGAATCAGAAGTGGTCTCTCACGTCGGGATTGGCCATCTGAAGGAACCCTTCGGAGATACGACGGACTCCGTGTTGGAGTCCATGAGAAATCGAGTGACGACGATGTTCCATGGTCTGAAACTCGGACTGAACACTGAGAAGAAAGATGGGTCTGTCTGTCGACTGCGAAGAGGTGGAGTTTTCGAGGACCGCCGGCACTTGATTCGATTAGGCGCGACAGACACGGAAAACACCTCCAGCCGATCGGAGAAGTGATCGGGAAGATCTTTGAGGATCGACGGACGTCGTCAATCAGTGTGGAATGGTAGGTGGGGGTATCCCAGGATGGTCAGCTGCCGCGAGTTGTGAAAAACAAGGCGATTAGCAGAAGGAAAACAAACTGATAAAACCGTTCTCTGTCTTCTCCTTCCCTCCGTTCTGAGCGGAGAAGGGTGTGTTCAATGGTTTCCGCGAGTCGAATCGTTCAATCAGCCAACTAATGAGACCCATTAGCCGAAAGTCAACTGATTGCGCAAAGAACGACGTGGCAGTAAAGATGAAGACTAGAAATGAAGTGGTGTGGAATGGCATGACGTGGCACGGGGGTAGAAATGAAGAATGTTGTGAGAGTCTTGCGTGGCAACGTCGTCGTAAATATCCGCGTGCTCTCTTGCTGTCTCCATACACGTCATAAGGAAAAAGTACACCGGGAAGTTGTGTGTTCCCAACAAAAACGAACAAAAAAGTGCAGTGATTTGAAATCGAATTATCGGCAGCCAAAAATGGGAGAAAGGACTGTTCGACACGGGAACTTGTTTGCCTCTTCACAACGTTCTTCGACCCAATCGAAACAAAAACACAAAGTGTTGGCCAATAATTTGACAGATGTGCGAACCTGAAAACATCAAGAGGGTCTGAAAAGGTGTGACGGAGTGAGGTGTTACAAGGCGACCCCTTCTTCCTAACGCATTCTTTATTGCAATAAGTTATGTATCACAGTTGCCACGGAAATTTCAATGTGAAATATGAAGAGTGACCTAGAAAGTGGTTATCGTGTGACGTCTTCTCAGAGCTCCTTCCTGTTCAGCTTCGCCAGAAGAGGAATGTCGACGTCGACGGATCCGACGAAGCCGTTGTCCTGGATCGCCTCGAGCTTCTTGACATAGTCGGCCGGCAGCTTGTGCTCTTTCGCTCCTGGATTCAAAAGAGAGATCGAAGTGAAGACGTCAGACAGGACACGTACCCTCAACGATGACGAGTTTGTAGTGGGGCGACGGAGACATCGGATCGGCGTCCAAATCGGAGTACTGGTACGTGCGGCAGTTGACGACGCCTTCCGGAGTCTCGACGGGAACTGAAACATGTCCCTGATTGGTCTTCTCCTTCAGAAGACGTGCTCACCCATCAGTCTATGGTAGCCCTTCTCCTGCTCGTCGAGCGAATCCGAGTATTCGTTCGGCATCTTCCACACGCAGCCCCACACCTGCAGACTCCCCTCCGTTCTCAATAGAGCGCACTTCCTCCCTCACCTCCTTGCCCGAAGACTCTACAACCGTCGCGAGAGCGCCTTGCCATCTCTGCGAGTAGTTGGCGAACTCAAGACGGAAGTTGTCGAGTCTCCCGTTGCACGCGTACTCGGCACCTTTTTGCTGAACGTGTCGATTTTTGATTGAGGGGAGCGGGGGAAGTCGGAATGAAAACTCACTTTGTACCGGATACGGTCGGCGAGCAAGTTGCTTCCGTACGCAAAGTACCAGAAAAACGTCATGGCAGGTTGCATGGAAGTGGCGGCGAAACGAGAGACTGAAACGGCGCGACGTGGAAAACGGAGGAGACCGACCGAGGAGTACGACACTCCGCTCGCACAGAGTGCCTCTTTTAGCGGGAATGAGGAGAGCAAAATGGGGTGAGAAAACCAAGAGACCAAACGAGTAGAATCGATTTCTGATGAAAATGAGGAAACGGGCGAAGCGGTCTCTCTTTCTCTCTTCGCCCACACTATCTCAACAAGTGATCTTTGAAAGTCGTGGCGGGAAGAAAAAACGAGCGCTTATTTGTTCTTTGATGCACTCGGAAAAAGCGGAAGAAGGACTTTATTTACATGAAATCGTTCTGCAATCTGACTACGGCTATGCGATGAAATTAAGATCCGAACTGATCGGTCTGCTCGTCGATTTCTTCAAACTGATAGGATCCGCGTCCGTCCATGTAGAGCGAGTATTCGTGGTACTTCCAGAGACTCTTGCGATGCGACACAGTGAAAAGAGTGATGTTCATCTCGCGACACAGACGGTACATGGCTCCTGGAAGAGTTGGAAGTGAGGATACGGGAAGATGGAGAACGTTACCTTCCACGTCCACACTGACTGCCGACGTGCACTCGTCCAGAATGGCGAACTGTGGTTTGTGGTAGAAGAGACGGGCCATCTGCAAACATCGGAACCTTCCACTTCGCTCCTTCCCTCAACTCACCGCAATTCTCTGCTTCTCGCCTCCGGAGAGCACGTCCATCCAGTCTTGCACTGCAGACCAGCCGCCCTCTCTCTCCAGAATGTGCGTCAGTTGAACGTGCTCCAACATTGTCTCCAAATCTTTGTCTGTCAGTCCTCTCTGCTTCATATCGAGTGCAGTATCCGGGTAGATCACCTGGTCTCTCAGGGTTCCCAGTGTCATGTAGGGCCTCTGCGGAACGTAGAACAGTTTTCCCTTCGCTGGTTTCGTCAATGTGCCTCCGAAAACAGGCCAGAGCTCTCCGAGTGTGCGGAAGAGTGAGCTCTTTCCGCATCCATTTGGTCCGCACACGAGCACGTTTCTTCCGGATGGCACCTCAAAGCTGAGACTCTCGATGAGCACGTCTCCGTTCGGAGTGACCAGTGGCACGTCTTCGAACTTGATGATGTTGTCCTGGGCGACAAGTTTTCCAGCGCCCGCCTTTAGAGTCAGCCTCTGTGTCGCATCGTCGCCCTCTTCTGCCACCTGCGCCTTCTCGAACCTTCCCGCCTTCATGTCGTCCAACACCTTCATCAAAGTGTCCACTCTCGTCGTGAAGCCGCTTAGTCGCGTCATGTCTCTTCCAGCCAACGCAAGCCTTCCCAGCGCTTCCGACAGTTTCAGCATCATTCTGCCGTTGTTATAGAGCTCTTGCATCAGCTCGTTTCTGTCCATTTCGTTGAACTTTTCGTTGTTTGCATCGAAGAACGTCTTGGCGCACGCGAGCCATCCAACGATGTTCGTGATGTATTTTCCGACGATGTTGTCCACAAATCCGAGTGTGAATCTGAAATTGTTATGCAGATGTTTTGCGGAGAGAAACGGGTACCTGAACATGATGGTCTTTCTCAAATGGTACACGAGGTTGTTGAAAGAGCCCATGAGGGCCTGCTCTTCGGGCTTGTTTCCCTGGTAGAAGGCGATCTCCTCGCTGTTCATGATGAGTCTCGAGTTCACGTATCGGTACTCTCCCTCGAGCACTTGCTCCTGCACAGTCAGCTTCGCA
Source organism: Caenorhabditis afra (assembly GCA_963570955.1). Classification (NCBI taxonomy): domain Eukaryota; kingdom Metazoa; phylum Nematoda; class Chromadorea; order Rhabditida; family Rhabditidae; genus Caenorhabditis; species Caenorhabditis afra. The sequence goes on along the minus strand of OY751533.1, from coordinate 6,029,187 downwards.
ATCTGAAAACCAGCTTCGTGTCTCCAGTTGCTGCCTTCTCGAACTCACCGGTTTCCTCAGTTTGGTGAGCACTACCATCGAGGCCATGAGATATCCGAAAAGAAGGCCTGGTCCGCCCCATCCGAGAGCTCTTCCTAGCTTGAAGACGTACAAGAAGACGTCGAGAATCGGCTTCGAAAGGTTCGAGTACAGCTCGACGACGCCATCGCAGAACTTCTCGACGTCCTGTGTGAGAAGCTGGTCCGGATTCTGGATTCTGTTGTCGAGGTTCGAGATCTGGTAGTAGGTGAACCCTCTGAAACATCGGAATTCGTTCTCAGGTACGCCTTCTTTCTGAATACCCCAGGTACTTGGCGTACAAGTGTTTCGTCAGATTCTCGCGGAATCGTAGTTTCAGCTCGGACAATGAGAACTGAAATAGAAGTTTAAAATTGCAGGCACACACACACAAACACAGATAACTCGCGCCGGAAGCGTAACGGACACGTTCTCGGGTCCGCGCGACTATGCTTACATAATGCTCGCATATTCCATCCGCGTGCTAGCGGACGCGCCCGCGCGGGTCCAATACGGGAGTGTCCGCGCGGATCCGCGTCGACGCGGATGCCATTTAGTGTGGGCGCGGGTGCAATACGGGAGCCGTTCGCGGAAGCATAACGGGTCCGTTATGCTTCGCTCGCGATTCTTCTGTGAATTCCCTTTTTTGCGGAGGTTATACTTTTAATTCCGCCTTCAAAAACGGAAACGGATAGATAAGAAACCCACTTTAAGGAGGGCGTTGATAAGTGAAATGGCGGGCAAATTGAGGAAATACTTGAACACCGACATGGCGAACATGATGGGACTCCGATCGATAATCGATCTGGAAATGGGCGGGGTCGGTCTGAAATCTGAATGGGAGAGGATCTCACGCTTCGACGCTCGTCGCATTCGTGATCATGTAGACGTCGGCGATGGTTCGGGCGAGGAGAACGAATCCGATGACGATCATGTAGAAGACTTCAGTGCTGAACGGACCGGGTATCAGGATCCGCAGCAGTTTCTTCAGCTTCGAGAAGAACTCCGAATTCAGAGAGGCCTTTGACTTCTTGGAAGTCACGACGCCGACAGTCTCGGAGAGGGAGACGCCTTTCCCGGCATTTCTGAAAATGGACAGGTTTCAGAGATTCGGCTTCTGACAGTACTTGAAACTGGTGGCGTAGATCTTGGCGATCGTGATGCATCCGAATATTCCGACGAACGCCGGAGACCATTGTTTGTAGGTGAGCGTGGAATTCAGAAGCTGCAGCTTCGAGAGCACTGCCATTTCTGGAAGAGAAATGGCTGAAATTGCGAGAGAGGGGAAAAGAAATAGAAGACGTTTTCAGAGCGTTGAAGCGATAAATCAAGAGGCGAGTGTGATGATTGAATACTTCGATGCGCGCATTGAGCACCGATAACCGCCGACTGATAACCACTACCGCCTTATGCAAAGAGGCTTATTCCGTGAACAAGAGGGGAGAATTCCGTTTCGATAACGGGCGGCACACAGATTGTCTGCCCCGGACGCGCCGGATTCGATCGCATCATCTGTCGTTTACGTTATTTATTTCTTTCTTACTATTCGGACAAAGTGAAATGAGGTAATATAATAATGAATATGGTTAAGATCCGAACTGGTCGGAATGCTCGTCGATCTGCTCGAATCGGTAGGATCCGCGTCCGTCCATGTAGAGCGAGTATTCGTGGTACTTCCAGAGACTCTTGCGATGCGACACAGTGAAAAGAGTGATGTTCATCTCGCGACACAGACGGTACATGGCTCCTGGAAGAGTTGGAAGTGAGGATACGGGAAGATGGAGAACACTACCTTCCACGTCCACACTGACTGCAGACGTGCACTCGTCCAGAATGGCGAACTGTGGTTTGTGGTAGAAGAGACGGGCCATCTGCAAACATCGGAACCTTCCCTCCTCTCCTTCCCTCAACTCACCGCGATTCTCTGCTTCTCGCCTCCGGAGAGCACGTCCATCCAGTCTTGCACTGCAGACCAGCCGCCCTCTCTCTCCAGAATGTGCGTCAGTTGAACGTTCGCGAGCATCTCCTCCAGATCGGTATCACTGATTCCTTTCCTGATCATGTCGAGTGGTCTGTCCGGATAGATGATCTGATCCCTTAGGGTTCCGAGTGTCATGTAAGGCCTCTGTGGCACGTAGAACAGTTTTCCCTTCGCTGGTTTTGTCAGAGTTCCTCCGAAGAGAGGCCAGAGCTCGCCGAGCACACGGAACAGTGAGCTTTTACCGCACCCGTTCGGTCCGCACACGAGCACGTTCCTTCCGGACGGAACTTCGAAATCGAGACTGTCGATGAGCACGTCTCCGTTCGGAGTGACCAGTGGAACACTCTCGAATCGGATGACGTTGTCCTGTACCCGAAGGTTTCCGGAGCCAGCGGCCATATCGGTGCGGAGCAAGGAACTGGACGAGTCGTCCTTCTCGCCGACCATCGTTCTCTTGTAGTTCCCGTTGTTCACGTCGTCCAACACATTCAGAAGAGTGTCCACTCTGCTCGTGAAGCCACTCAGTCGCGTCATGTCTCTTCCAGCCAACGCGAGTCTTCCCAGCGCCTCTGCCATCTTGTACATCATGCGTCCCGAGTTGTAGTACTCTTGCATCAGCTCGTTCCGCGACATTCCGATGAACGGCTGGTGTTGTTTGTTGAAGAACGAGCTGCCGACTGCGTACCATCCGACCACTGTCGCCAGGTATTTCGCCACGATGTTGTCGACGAATCCGATCGAGAATCGGAACAGAATGATCTTCCGGAGGTGCTGGACGAGACTGGCGAACGTGCTCATGATGGTCTCCTTCTCGCTCTGATTGCCCTGATAGAAGGCGATCTCCTCGCTGTTCATGATGAGTCTCGAGTTCACGTATCGGTACTCTCCTTCCAAAGCCTGCTCCTCGACAGTCAGTCGTCCGATCTGAAATGTCTTCTTTCAGATGATATCACAGGAGAAGTCACTCACCGGTCGTCGCATGTATGTCAGTCCGACGCCAGTGAACAACAGGTAGGAGAAGAGAATGGAAGGCGAGGAGAAGCCGAGAGACGTTCCGAGCCGGAACAGGTACAAGAAGACGTCGAGGATCGGCTGAAAACCCGATGGTTGCACTCGGACACGTCGGAAACGAACGGAACCTTCGAGAGATTCGAGTACAACTCGACTATTCCGTCACAGAAGCGGTCAACGTCCTGCGTCAGAAGCTGATCGGCATTCTGGATTCTCGTGTCCAAATTGGACATTTTGTAGAAAGTGAAACCTCTGAAACGAGCGTTCTTTTCCATTTCAGAAGTTTTCCAACTCACTTCAGATACTGCGAATACAAATGGGTCGACAGTCGCTCTCTGAACCTCAACTTCAGCTCGGCGATTCCAAACTTCAGAATAGCGTTCGTCACGGAAATGGCGGGCAGGTTGAGGACGTACTTGAAAGCTTCGAGAGCGAAAAGAAGCGGATTCCGATCGATAATCGACCTGGAGCAAGGGGGGGTTGGATTGTTGGAGATTCTGGCAAGACTCGAAACGACTCACGCCTCAATTTTAGTGGAAGTGATGATCATGTAGACGTCGGCGTAGGTGCGAAGAAGCAGCGAGACGGCGATGAGAACGAGATAAAACGTCTCTTTGGAGAAGAAACTCGGGATGAGAATCTTCAGAATTCTCGCCAGTTTGCCAAGAAACACGCCGTCAACGTGCGCCTTCTGTCCTTTCGGCCCATCTTTTTTCGTCTTCGCGACCAAATGCTTCGTGGCTCTGAGAAACAGGGGGGACTAGAAACCTCTCATCGCCGTCGCGTTTATCGATTGGCGGTCAGTGATGGGCGGATCCTCACCTGATATCCTGTTTGTACAACTTGACCAACGCGAAGACGGCGAGCATGCCGAACATTCCGGGAGCATACTGTCTCGCCGGGATGGCCTGTCCCAGCAGCTGAAGCTTCGAGAGAACCGCCATCGCGAGGCGAGGTGCGCGGGCGAGTGTGTTCTGTTCATCATCGACACGATTTCTTATCACTTTCCGCAAAGGTCAGATAACGAGAGAGTACGCGAATCGGCGAGACGCAGAGAGAAACAGATCGGTGGGCGCTATAGTGTAGCCGGCGGGAAGCGGGCAGTTCGAGATATTTTTTCGGTGGCAAGATCCCCTCAGAGTGTAGCTAGATGGTACTAAGTGTAGCCAATTTACTCAGAACGGACTAGAAGATCAGGGGTATTTCTAGTCCCTCCCATCTCAAAAAGAGAAGTATTTCTGAAAAAGAATGAGACGAGTCTTTCACTACAGAGTTGCCTCCTTCTTTCTCTCCTTTTTTTATCATCTTGTTTTTATTACTTTCTCGCCCCTTATCATCTTCCCTGCCGGTCCATAACTCTGAATTCAATTGGAAAACTTTCATTTGGAAATGTGTCGAAACAAGACCCATAACGAGAGAAAACGTTAAAGAAAGTGAAAACGGGGCGAAAATGATGAAGCGGAATGTCTTGATGGTACGCAGGGAAGAATTAGAAGGAAGGCGGTTTGAGAATCACAAGAACGGGGCGATAAGAATGGGAGGAAGAGGTTAGTCGGAAACGATGAAGAAGGAGAGTAAGAAGATAATTAGTCCATATAAAACTGTTCACATTGCAGTTCCTAGAAGATTTTAACGACGATTTCGGAGCGTCCACCAACCATCGTGATGCCCCATCTGAAGTTCGCATATTGTGAATTAGCAGGGCACCCGTATCTTACCTCCACCATCCAACGGCCTGCTCCGGAGTCTGTCTGCGGGAAGCGATCATCTGTCTCAGCTGACGGAGAGTCTCCGTATCCTGATGCACTCCGTGCGCGTAGTGAGTCGCCACAGACAACTCAAGGTTCTCTTGCGTTTCGGGGTTCGGAGCAACTTCGTCCTTCTGGAAATACAAAACAATTGAGATGAAATGGTACAAACGGACTCACGTGCTCGAGAAGCATCCAGAAGCGTCGAACTTCCGGCGCTTCATGTCCGTAGGTCATAAAGACGAAATATGTCTGTCGGCGGCCGAACTCCTCGATGTCAATGTCGGTGAAAGACCAGGAAAGCAGGTCGTATCCGTTGAGAGGGGTAACGTGAAGCGACATTTTGTCGTATCCTCCGCGAACCTCGAACGTCAAATTCAGATTCTTTCCCATTGGCTGACGGGAGACGAGCTTCAAATCGATCGGGAAAGGAGGCTCTGCAGGCGATGGAACTGGAACCCAGAGGGAATCGGCCGGCGGGAACAGCTCGTGGATGGCGGTGTAGTAGGGCATTCGGCAGTACTCGTCGACGACTCCCGTGCAGTTCGGAGCAGAGCTTCCTTGCAGGAACGAATGCGACGGAAGATCCACAGCTCCTCGATAATCCAGAGAATGCACAAACAGTGAGTTATCTCTCTGCACTATGTTTCCATCGAAATCGTAAATGGATCGGTTGGCGTGAAGCGCGATGATGCGACGAAGACGCGGATTGTCATGCGAGTATTCGTACGGATTTCCCACTTTGGTGGTGAGGAGCACCAGAATGAAGATGACGAAGATGGCGAAGAGCACTCGGATAATGTAGTTCATGCGACGCGAGATGTAGAAGAGATTGTTGACGAACAGAATGAAGCTCGAAGCGATCACCAGTCCGATTGGTCCCATAATGAGTTCGGGATTGATGGCGTTTCCAAGTCTTCCCATCACTGGAACGAAAAAGTCGACACACTGACTGATGGCGTAGGCGGCGAAGACGAAAGTCGGGACGAAGCAGAAGAGCTGGACGAAGAACAGCACACGTGGGGTGACACGCTTCACGAGTCCGACGAATCCGAGCAAGTAGATGATGACGTCCTTGAATATCGGCAAAACGAGGTTGTTGAGAACGTAGAACGCAGACGACAGATTGAAGTAAGTCATCAGGAAGAGGACGGCGGCGAACGAGAGGAGGATCGTGTCGTACTGTACCATCTCGACGTTACGGATCCTATTGTGGTCTGCGTAGTACGAATGAACGATGGCTCCGGCGATGAGCATCGGGAGCACATACAGCGGTCCGACGATCTCAGGCATCTTGTACCAGCACATGACGAGGTCAGCTTGAACAACGAATCCGATGATGACGAGCATCGTCAAAAGCATCGCCCCACCAGCGGTGAGGTGGTGCTTGTAGGCAGTGCACAGATCGGAGAAGGTGTAAATTCCTTTGTGCACTCGGAAGTAGACGAGGGCGAACGTTGCAAAGCAAGCCATGTAGTTGATAATACGTCCAAGAGCAACGTGGTAGTAAACGGTGAACAGACCGACGACATCGTAGAACACCCATCGATTCTCTTCGTCGAAAGTGGCCGGCTTTTCGAGATAGGGAGACGCGAGAATAGCTCTGACGACGGCCAAAACGTTCTCACCGGCTCGTTGGATGGCTCCTGCCTCGATTCGCCATTCCTCGTCGAATTCCGTGTGGTAGAACCATCCGTTTTTAGTGTAAGCAATGTCGAGTCCAGAAATGCGTCCATAATCACGGAAAATTCGGAAATCGGTATCCGATGGGATGATTCCGGACTGGAAGATCTCCTGAGCAAGAACCGAGCAGAACGGGTGCGGAGCATTCTCGAGGTACGTCTGGAGGAGCCAAGAGTTACCAGGCCCTGCCTGGAAAAGAATCTCGCGACCGCCGGAACCGGTGCCTTCCAAATTGATGAATGCGCGAATATCGTGTCGCCATGGGTGCTGGTTGATGAATCCGTGCGCCGCTTGCAGGAAGTTCTCCTCGGCTCCGTTGAACAGGAACACGACGTCGTTCTCAAGTTCCGTCTTGGAATGAGCCAGCACTTCGAGAACATCCATAAGAATCGTGCATGCGACCGCATCGTCCGTGGCTCCGGGAGTGTCGGGCATCGTATCGAAGTGGCAGTTAAGGAGAAGACTCTTGCCCGACGGTCCCTTCTTCGGCCCGATTCGAACAACGATGTTTGTGATTTTGTGGTAGCACAGAGTGAAAGAGCTGAGGAACTTGAGATCGAAACATCCGGACGGGTGCTGGACATCCGATTCGAGTCGGTTCACTGCAATATCTTTGACGACGGCATGTGTCTTATGAATGCGCTCTTGGATCATTCCGAACGCCTTTTCCTGAACAAAAATAATAAAATAGACTAGATTTCAGAGAAAGAAACCTCCAAATTGACGGATCCACTGGGTCTCGGACCGAGAGCCGTGAGCTGCTTGAGAAGGACACGGGCTCTTTGTTCGCTGAAGTCATCGAATGAAGAGCCGTCTTTGACAGGCGGCATCTTTCTGTGCAGTGCGACGACGCCCGCGTAGACGACGGCGACGGTCACGACGAAGTAGATCCAGTGTCGGAATCCGATCGTCTCTTCCCTGACTCTCCTCGCTTTTGTTTCTTCACCGAACGACGCATTCGTAGAACTGATGTCGCCGTCTTGCCGATCCACATTCTGTCGTCTGCGGATCATTACCTGGAAATCGATGGAAATAGGAATTGGGAAAACGTTTGCAGAGAAACTGATTGGAAAACTGATAAATAACGAGGAAATATCGAAACGAAGAGAGGCGCAGATGCAGGGAGAAAATGAGTCAGACACGAAACGGGCTACAAACTGCACAGTTGTAGCCACCAAATATTGGTTTTCCAGGGAAAGATCAAGGCAAGATATTCGTGTACTCTAGACACACCACTCTCTAGAACAATCGAACAAAAGAGGCGGGTAATTGTGAGAACTTTATATGTTGTTAAACAAAACATTATTAAAAGGTTAAAATATATGGGTTCGGATAAGAAAAAGGGAATTTAAATCATTTTGGTATACGGAAGTGTGCGTTTGCGAACGAGTTGAGGAGCCACCCGAATTCTTTGAGAGAAGATGCTCATGTTAATAGCGGCGGTCGCGTCTGAAAAAAGGAAATTGGAATTGGAAAGAGAAGAGAGATGGCCTTCAGGTGAGACACGACGCAAACGGATGTATTTCATAAACGAGGTCAGTCGCTTCCGTACCTGTCACGAGAGTCGCGCGAGTCTCTGTCATAACGGCGGTCCCGGTCGTCGCGTCGGTAAGAACGATCGCGATCGCGAGAACGGCTTCTATTTCGGTTGTCACGGCGGTCGCGGTACTCGCGGTCCCTGTCACGATCGGACCTGAACTCTCCTCGGTCCCCACGATCTCCACGTCGGTTGTAGGACTCTCTTCGTCCGTATCCGCTGTTCATACGCTGCGGTGGCAGCTTCTCGTCTCGCTCTTTGCGTCGTTCCTCGATGGTCTCCTTCATTTTCAGGTACGTCTCTCTAGTTTCGACCATTCCGATATGCATTTTTCCGTTGTAATGATCAGCGATTCGAGATTCATGATCCATAATGTTCAGCTGAGCTCCACAGTCTTCGCATACACGCAGTTTTGCCGAATTCGATCCGGGACCGGCGGCCTTGATCTCGGTTTGTGTATTCTGAAACCTTTTTTAAATATCAATACCTGTGAGATGACGAACTACCTCAATTTCATGTATCTTTTCCCGCATTTCTTCAACGTGCTTGTGCAGTTTCATCGACTCTTCTATCTTTCCCTCGTTTCCGAGCTTCTCTATTTCATCGACGTTCTTCGCGATCTTCTCTTCGATTTCCGCCACTTGCTTCGCTTTCGAGTCGGCCGCCTGCGATGTTTGCGTCTTCACGTCGTCCTCCAGCTTCTCGCGAACCTTGGCGATTTCAATGTCAACCAAGTGAACGGCATTCTCGATAATTTCGAAAGCCTGAAAACCTCGTAATAGGATTTCATAGACACTTTGAAAATCTCACATCCACGTCATAAAAATGATCTCGCTCCTTCTGAGCTCTCTCGTAATCTGCCTTGTGAGCTGGCTCGTGCACTTTCCGACAAGATACAACGTTCTGAAAAAATGAAATGGGAAAAGAACGAAGGGGGGATGTTAGAGCAGACGGTGCACAGAATCGAAATATATGTAGACATTCACAACTTGTTTCTCGGTGTATTTTCCAGAAGGAAAGAGAGACTCACGACTTTGTATCACTTCAGAGACCACGCTTCCCGTTGCTTCTCTTCTTCGAGAGCCGTCAGAGAGAAAAGACAATCGAAATTTGCAGATCATCAATTAGTCATAAACGAACGGATGTGACAGTCAAAACTCACAAAAGAACCCTGGTTTCGCCGATGTACTGTTTAGGTAGCGCTCAAGCAGCACTTGCGGGGGACACCTAACATTTCAGTTTTTGGATTCTAGAGAGATCATGGCAGCTCCGCAGGGGAGAATACTCACCTGGAGACGACTGTCAGGCACCATGTCGTGGGGACAAATTCCTAGCAGGAAAGCGCGGCACACACTATGATGGTCGAACGGAATCGATGGCTTTTCTGAAAAAACAGCAACTTGTTACGCAAAAGAATTAGAAGAACAAACCCTTATTGTCGACGTGCTGGCTGCCCATCAGCTGAGCGATCATATCGCGCATTTGGTCTGTCATCCTGAAAACAAATGCCGTTGGCACTTACGAAATTTCTTGAAAAAGACGAAAAGAAAAAAGAATAAACGAAGGTATTCAACAGTGCTACGACTGGATAAAAGTTGCGAATAATAGAAAACAACCTAGCAATTCTTTACTCTGAGTTTCAGCTGCAAAAACGAGCCGGTTACTTATAAATTACAAACACGTAAATACAAAATTGGTTCTAGTTTTTGCCTTTCTTGGCTTGATTTTCAAGAAGTCTCTTTCGAAGGAGTCGTCCGTACTGGGTTCCCAGCCACGCGAGAATCAATACTCCGATCAGCAGTTCCACCACTCTGGAAGCATAAAATTGATGTCGAGTCTTTTACTTTTAAGCTCACTTGAAAGTGGTCATTCCCTGATACAGATCGATTTGAACTCCCTGTTGCAACCCGATACCGAGTTCTGCCTCGGCTTTTCGAATGTCCGCCCAAAACTGTTGAGCATTCTGTGGGTATTCAATAATGACCGACTGCTCATGGACGGGCTTCCCGTCGATAACCGCTCCCGGATGAAGCACTGCGATAGCGCGGGAGTTCGCAGGAACGAACACGATTCGCTTGACTTCTCCGTGATTCAAGTATCTCTCGATGAACGTCTTCAGCGGGATTCCCGGTCTGAAATTGTTTGATAATCTAACTATACATTTCTCTACACCAAACCTCGTGAAGTCTTCGTTTGTCAACCCGTCGGCCAAATTTCTGTCGCCAGTGAACATTTGCGACAGGAGGAAAAAGGAGGAAACGAATGAGAGTCCGGCAACAGCGAGCACGTACATTCTTAGTTTTCGAACTGAAAGTCAACATCAAATCAGTTTTAATTTCAGGTGCTTGGTCATTGAATTTTTCAAAAATAGAAAATCAAACTCACTGACTGCGGGATCAATTTTCTTGGGTCCCTCCTGCTCTCCCTGCTGTTCGTTCGTTTTTTCCTCATTTTTTTGTTCCTCGTGTCCCTCTTTTCCGTGCTTTTCATCCGGATATCTGGCTCGAATCGAGCGAATTTCTATAAAAAGGCAATAAGATTAGTTCCGTCTTCTGTTGAAATCAATGTCACCTGTCACGTGCAGTGCTCTCGTCTGCAGAGAAAACACCGGTTTACTCTGGATCACCGAGTTGAAATGGCTCGTTGAAGCGATGATCGAGCATCGATTTCCGAAGCATCTGGCGAATCGTTGGGCGGAAAAGACGAGTTGAGGACGCATGTTCGCTTCCCAAATTTGCAAGGGGGCGGGGCTTACACGACAGAACGCAACTGCCGCACGCGTTTCCGCAAGCCCCCCGCAGAGAGTAGCCCGCTCCGGCTAGCTAGCGGGAGAGTCGCTGCTTCCAATTATGAATGTCAAAAGGCACAAATTAGGAAAGATAGTAATGAGTGTATTGAGGATGAAAGAAAAAATCAAGAATCAAAGCATGAGAGTGACTAATTATCCCCTTCTGCGGTTTCTAGAAAACTGCTGCTGCTGCTGAAACAACAACGCAAGTATACCCTGTAATTGGATTCCGGCGAATGCATCACAGAAAATCGTCGAGTTTTCCACCTGTCCCGCTTCTTTTCAAGCGTTTTCTCGGGGTTTTCACTCGTTTCCGATGAACCTGCAGTATTCGCCGGTCTTCGAGTGTCCCCCCGAAACGGCGGTTCATTGCCGCTGGATCTTCTACTTCACGCACTTCGAGATCGTGGCGATGCTTCTGGAGGTGCCCTCGTTTCTTCTTGTCATCTACGTCACCTTCAAAAGCCCCTTCCACTACAATCTCACGTTCATCGGACTCTTCATGCTCGTCGGCTACTACATCTACCTCGTCGGTCGCTTCATCACTTGTCTCTACGAAATCGGGGCACTCACGTTCACGGGTATACTTGTTCCCATCAGAAGACGTCACGCATTCTTTTCCAGCAGATCAGAATAACCAAGAAGAGGAGTATCCGATTCTGCTGATGGTCAGCTCAGTACTCCAGTTCTTTTATATGGGATGCGCGTGTGGAATGTGAGTTTTTGTGCTCTTTTGAAGATCAAATGAGCGGGCTTCTTGCAAGGTTTCAATTCGAATTTCAAAGACTCTTTTGATCTTTTGAAATTGGGGGAACTACTCTAGTGTTCAGAAGTATGGCAGTGGCTTTCGAGCGCTTCTTCGCCACCTACTACGTGGACACGTACGAGAAGCGGAAACGGAAGTGGATATCGTTGCTCGTGTGCTCCGAGTTCGTCGTCGGGTGCTCTTTGGCGGCTCTCATCATGCTCTTCGGTCCTTTTCCTTCCAGTCTTCAATCACTGCTCACCTCGTTTTCAGACTTCCTTCCGATCTCCATCATCGCTTTCTTCGGCGTTTTTATCAGCTGCACATCATTCATCGTACGACTTCAGGACGCGTGATTTTCGAATTTCTCACTCCGTTTTTGCAGTTCTACCTTGTTCTATTCATGCTGAATCAGCGGCGGCTTCAGAAGATTCACGAGGAGAGAGTCAACGACAAGTACACGCTGAGTGTCCGCTTTCAGTTGGCCGAGAATCTGAAAGTGATGACGGTGAGCTGTTCCAGAAGATGTCCCACAGAGTGTCTCTCTCTCTTCAGCTGCTCCGCAACGTCGTCATTTTCTCCGGAATCAACAATCTCGTGATGGGCGTCATTCTGACGCTGTACATGTCGAAACGGTTCCAGTCTTCGTATCCCGTGCTCACTTTGTACCTCCATTTCGCTTTCAATCTGTGCACTATTCTGTCAGTTTCCATTCGGAATTTCAGTCCGAAATCGAAATATTTCAGCTATTCGTTTCTGATGCTCGTGATAATGGTGTTCAGTGTGAAGCAGTACCGAGTCTACTTCTTCTCTCTCCGTTTCGTTCGTGAGTCCAACTGCCTCGACGTCTTCTGAATTCGGATTCTTCAGGATGCATCATGTTTCCGATCGTCGGCCGATGCTTCACCAACGAATTCAAGTCGAACGTCGTCGCCGTCGAGAAGCTGACGGTGTCGGCCGAGACGGACTGCTACTTTTCGAATCTCTCGACTCAGTGGGACAACAAGTTCGACAAGAGGATCTCGCATTGAAATGAACCTTTTCATTCACAAATACAAAATGTTCTCGTTGACAGTTGTTTGGCCTTTAGAAGAAGATAAAGAAACGACCAGAAGGCGGGGAGATACAGACAGAAAACAGGGAATTTCAGAGCGACGAGTCCTGCGTCGATCCGCCGCTCGATTCGAGAGTGCTCAGCTCGACACGCGGGAACTTCATCTGGAAAGAGGAAGGAAGTGCGCTCCATTGAGAACGTTCGTGCCTACCCTCGCTAGTCCGCGTTCCTTGAGTCTCCGTTGGTACTGTTCTCTGCTCGTTTGAAGGACCGAATGACATCTTTCGGGGACGCGCACAGTCAGAGAGCCTCGCATTGTTTCGACGTCGAGGTATTCTGAGGGAAGAAGACGTCATGGGAGGTCGAGAAGACTCAGAATACTCACGAGAGTCGGAACCTCTTCTGTCCTGTCGTGGTCGTGGAGAGAGGTCCGGAGGCAGCACGAGATTCGGCATCAGACTCGGGATCTCGATTCCGACGTGTCTCGTATCCGGCTGGTCAAAGTCGAACTGAGTCGGTTTGTCCGGGATCAGAGAGGAGCTGTGGAAGAGAGGAGACCGACAGACCTGAAATAGAATGAAATTCGGAATCCCTTGACAGTCTAGAGTACCTGAATGGGCGGTTTGGCAGCAATATTCGCACTGTGCATGTACTGGACCATATGGTGTGGGACGTTTCTGAGTGCCGTCTCTGCGATCCTCGACTTGTTGATCCACGGCGCCTCGGCTCCGTTAAGAAGAGATTTCAGATGAATGAACTGGACGACGTCACGCCTTCCATCCTTCCGCTTCGAGCACACCTTCTGCAGCGGACTGAAGTCGTAGTCGCCCATTCCGATGATCAGAATGGAGAGCGGTGCGTCGGAGGCGGCATTCAGAGCCAGCTGGATCTCCTTCAAATCGGTCACTTCTCCGCGGGTGAAAAGAGCGAGCACGTGGTAATGGAGGCCGCGGAAGCCGGATCGGTGGGACATTCGGGTCACATAGTTGATGACCGGCGACAGTTTCGACTCTTTCAACGGAGTCACCATCGTCTGCGTCTTCCGATAGGCTTCCATGACGCCGTCGAGACCGCGGCAAATCGGATCCATCGAAAAGTTCAGGAAGAACTCGTTCGAGTCATGGAACGTCGGCGGGATCTTCGCTCCGATTCCGAAGGCGGCGAACAGTCGATTTCTGAAGGGAAGTGACAATTTTAGTAGTGAAAGAGGGAAGGAAACGAACGGAGTGTAGTCTCTGATAATGGATCCGATGGCTCTGATGGCCATGTGCAGTTCGCCGTCGAATCTTCGTTGATCCAGCTCGTGAACTGGTTCGGGACTCGAGAAATCCACTCCGATTTCGAAATGGAGCTGCGTTCTGGAAGGAGAAGCTGAATGCGTGCCCCGAGTGCTTCCTCTCACTCACCCACTGACGATGTAGTCCAGGAACGAGTAGAAGGAGACGTCGGTGAACTTGACGAGCTCCATCTTTCCGCTGTTCTCGTAGCTCTTCTTCTGCGCCTTCTTCACGTCGTTTATCACAGTGTACACGTTGTCGGATCCCGGTCCGTACTTCATCTTCGCGTACGTCGTCAGGAACTTGCCGATGTACCCCTCCTTCCCGTCCACGTCCTTGTACATCACCCAGATCTCGAGAAGGCGGTTCCGGTTGTCGGCGGCGTCCTGCGTGTCCAGTCGAAACTCCGCCCACTGCGGATGCGAATGGTTCTTGAGCGCCTCGCTTTCGTACAGAAACACCAGAGAATCGTCGTCTTTTCCTTCTTCCAGACGAAAAACCTGAACATTTCTCTAATTTTCAGTCCGTTTTCAGGAAACTTACTCTGAAGAAAACGGCAGTTTCATCCCAAAGAAAGTCTTTTCTATCCAACGACTTTCCGTGGAACTGCACCACAATCGGCTGCTCTTTCTCTGGCATCTCAGCCGAAATGATGATTCCTCCGAGGTATTCTTCGGTCACTCTCTGAGTTCCAGCCAACGCCGACGCAATCGTGCCCGTCTTCTGAAGCTGTCGTCGCAGTTGGAGCCCGAAGGAGCCGATGAGCTCGTCGACTTTGAAGATGGACGTGGCGAGGATGTCGCTGCTCGAGCTGGACGGCTTGTCACGCTCGTGACAACGGGAGAAGACCGCCTTGATGAGTTGCGTCTTCTCGAAGATGTACTGGTAGGAGAACTTGTCTGTGAACACGATGTTCCGCGAGAATCGGACCGGCGCACTGGTGCCCACTTTGCTCCATTTCTCCTCGCACTCTGTCTCGTTCTCGAACAACTCGCACACTATTTGGTTGGCAGTTTCAGTGGTGGCAAAGTCGCTGAAAGCGGAACATTGGAAGAACGAAAGGATGGGGAACTACTGACTGGATGGTGATGGAAATCTCGATGGTGTTCGACATGTTGAGGGCGTGTCTCGGAGTGATGCAGCTGGGCGCCACACTGATTCGTGGCGAGACCCGAACGCCGGCGATCGACTGCGACCTTCTGGAAAGAGATGAGGATTGGATGGGGTCGTCGGAGGGGAAGAAGGCGTCCCCCGGGGGAGTGATTCGTTTCTCGCCTCTCTTCTCTTCTATCAGATGAGAGAGAAGAAGGAGAAGAAGCGAGAAAACATCGGACGATGACGTGGCAGAGATGCTCACTCACGTAAAAAGAGCACATACACACAACATGTGACTACTTTAGTCCTCGAGCACATTGAATAGTCTGCCTCGCCTAAAAAGGGGAGGCAGCCCCCGAAGAATACAATGAGATTTGACGGAAAGAAGAAGAAGAAGAAGGAAGCATGTGACTGGAGAGGAAGGGGAGAGTGACCTTTCACTCAATATCTCACCTACTCCACGAACTACCAGTGGAATGAAGAGAAACGGAGCGAGCAGCGGAGCTAGAGAGCTGTCCGAGAGGTGTCCGTTTTCACGATAAACGAGAGATGGCAGCCGGGCGAAAAGAAGTTCAAAAGAACATTACAAATAATGATTGTTGTTATCGGCTTTTGAAAACGAGCCCTCAAATTATATGCTTATTGCCTCGGCTTCTGGTCGCCTGACATCCCAAACAATGTCATTTCGAATGGGGTTTCTGGTTCCGTTGGATGGGATTTTGGGAAGCAGAAGAAGAAGGGGGGACGGTGTCAAGAGTCAGACTGAAAGAGGGACCGTTGGTGGCTCAGAAGGGGGAGACTCGAGAGGTTCGTCAGTGTCCATACACGTGCGTGAAAGTGTAATTGAAATGGCAACAAAACGAGCGACCGAGTGAGAGCCAGTGCGCTTCTCCTCTGCCTCTCCCTCTTCTTCTTCTTCTTCTGTTGCACCCAACAGCTTCTTCCTTCTCCTCTTCTTCTTCTTCTTGTGCTCGTCAAAAATAGATACAAAAGAGAGAGAGAAAGAGAGAAAAAGGGAAATGAGCGCCTCTTCACACCCAATTAACCTCCCCCGATTCGGGAATGAGTGAAGAGAGATATGAAAGGGGAGGAAGAGCAGCGGGAAAACAATAACAAAACACACAGATTGTTGGGTGAAGAAGGAGGAGAAGAAGGGACGATAACAAGAAGAAGACGCCGTTTCACAGAAGAGAGGCAAGAAATTCAAGGCTTCTCCCCCTCCCTCCCTCTCTCCCCGCCTTTTCCCTTTCTTGTCGTCCCATTTCCGACGCCTGTCGAAGATTGAATTTCGCAGAAGACATGAGCAAAACTAAAAGGAAAAAGCAAAATGAGAAAGAAGAAGAAGCAGAGGAAAAAGAAAACGGAGTCTGAAAAGGCGTTGACGAGCTGGCTCGGCAGGTGGATCGCTTGTTTTCGCCCTCTCTCTCTGCCGCCGAAGCAGCGGTGATTAGCTAATTGAGAGGATGGCTGTTTTCGACGCTCGAGAGTGCCTGTTTCCCACCCGGAAACTCGTGCAACTCGCACCGAGTCCGCACCGCGGAGAGCACCGATGCATACCCGATAATCCACTGCACTTTTGAACTCGGCAGAACTTTTGAATAGAGAGAGAGAGCAAAACGCGCTACAGGAAACTGATTTGCATGCGAATAACTCTGCTGCAGCGGGGCTCACGTGAGCTCTCGGAGCAAGACTACAGTAACCTCCGCACTTACCCGTTTCCCACAGTCAACGGCTTCAGCTGCAGTCGCGGCACCATCATCATCTTCTTCTCTTTGCGAGCCAGTGCTGCTTCGAAACCAGATACTCTCGAAATTGAGTATCAGCGGTGGCGACGACGGGAATGCATAAAAGTTGGAGTAGCGGCCACTGGCATGTAAGTTTGTCTCGGGGGCCCGAGTGTGAGTGTGTGAGTGTGCAATTCAGGCGATTAGCAATTCAGTCGAGAGTTCCGGAGGAGTGCAATCGCCGACGCTCTGTCCGGCACTGACGACGTCGCGAGAGTCGAGTGGAATACACTTCAGAAGGCGTCGCGGGGGAGAGGGAGAGAGTTCAGAAGACGTCCAGGAAAGGGCAATCAGAGAGTGGTCCCAGACTCGTTCAGTGACCACACCTCTCCGATTATTGTTTATTCTGGAGACCCGGCGAGCAGAAGGACGGGGGGAGCGCGCGCGCGAGAAGAAACACTGAGGCGGAATAATTGGGCACCGTTGGAGTTATGGGTTTTTCGACGAGAGAGACAGAAAGAGAGGGAGGCTTTTCGGAAGGAAGAAGAAAAGGACAATGGAAGGAAGCGAGAGGTCTCGCGATACGGAACTCCACGACTGTTTCACGTCTTCACATCTCCTGATGACGTCTGCGGAGCCGGAACTTGACAGTTTCCTCCTCTTCTTTTCCAGTGCTCCCGGTTAGTCACGCCACTTGAGGCGAGTCACGCGATGTGCCACGTCACAAGTGTCCGGCTCCCCCATGTGACCCCTCTAGTTGGCCACAACAAGAAATGCGTCACGACCACTTCCTATCGATGGAGCACATCTTCTTCCTCTAGTGCCACGTCACCCTCGCAGACTACTAGCCATCTCATAAATCTCGATGAATTTGAATTCGAATTTGCATCTCGAACCGAAAATGGAAGCAGTCATCCATCAAATTGGAAGGCGTCCAAAAGATACGAAACGAGGAGAGATAGAGATGTGTGTGTTCAGAAGAAGCAGAAGAAGACGTACCTTTGGGTGAACGGACGGCTGAAAAAGTCATGGAGCGCTTTGGTGGAACGACGTCGATTGATGCGAGTGGGAGGCAAGGCGACGGCACTGTTCGTCATTCTGAAAAGATGGAAAAGTTGATTCTGAAGGCGTGGAAGAAGGAGACGTGAGGGGAAAGAGCAAGAAAGAGCAATTATCAAGGGGAAGGGCGACGAAATCTTCCGTGGGAATACGAAACGAGAGAATCAGAATGTTTCCAGAAGACGTGACCGTCGGTGAGGCAAAAAACAATAAAACATCTGGATTTGGGCAGGGATTAGTCGATGTCGCATCGGAAAAAGAACGCGAGGATTACGAGCCTCTTCTTTTCCAAAGGGCATTCCGGAACGACGTCTGGAAGTAGAAGACGTGACACGGGACAGCTGCACACGACGGGCCGGACGTCACGATGTTAATTTTGGGAAGGCGCGTCAGAAGAAGCAGAAGAAGGCGTAGAAGGAGGAAGGGGGGAGCAATGCGATTTGGACACGATGGATTCGTCTCGATTCACAAGAGCCGCTTCCGAAATTCGATTGTCATCTCCCCGTTGAAGCGTCATTGATAGTTGCTTTTTTGGGAATCCTCTCTCTCGGCATTCTGTGGGATCTTTGAGTCCTTCTTGGTCAACTCAAAGGAGCTCGGCCCCGTCTTGAATTATTCAGCTCCGTCACTTGTGTGTGTGTGGCACTTTGCATGACGATAGAATTGAGAAAAGAAAACAATCACGAGCAGCAGCAGCAGCAGCGGGAGGGACTAGGAAACTCAAGTCCGTGACATTCGGTCAGTGGCTGAGTCAGCTCGTAAAACGAGAGGAGCAGCAGATGCTGGGGGGCTCTGCCCAGATGTTGCAGGAAGCGAACAGGCAAATCGGGGCCGAATCAGTGTGCAAGAACAAAAAAGAACCGTCTTGTAGAAAGAGGTTGGCTTGACAAGTGCGAGGACAAACAGAGCACAGGCCACACGAGCAGCACGGATAATGGAAGGCGAGTTTAATTAGAAGTTCTGTGTGGCCGCAGCGAGAGAAGCTTGCCGCCTTATATCGCCCCTCCTTATTATTGTTATTGTGTTAAAATGGGCAGCCTTCCTTCTGCTCGGCGGCGGCGTGACGAGAATGACGGGAGGCTGTTGCCGTGGGGCACAAGAAATGAGAAAGGCGCGAAAGAAAAGGGTTCGCAGCGACTGATTCTGAAGAAAACACGTGCGGCAACAGAAGGACCGGAGGGCGGAGTCGTCGTGCGATGACAATGGAATGTTTTATTACGTGGAAATAAGTGCTCGCGGAGCAACTGAGAGTCCGACGAAGGCCGAGCCGAGGCGGTGTGCTCAAAACAAGAGTTTTTGTCAAAGCGTCCTACCCACCGGCCCGCGAGAAGTAGCCAGTGGCTCAGAGTGCGTCTTCAGATCACAGTGTAAATCAGATGACTGCGTCTCTCCGTATCACACACTCTCTCACCCTCGGCTCGGTTGCTATTGAGTTTCAACTGGACACAAGTTCGCGAAGAGGCGAGTTGTAATTCGCGATGAATATGATGGAGAGCTTCTTCTTCTTCTGGTGGGCTCGCGGAGCCGCGAGGGGGGAGGAGCCAACAATAACAGAAGGAGGAGGCGACGTGAAGAGTTTGCGAATACTTGGATTCTTCTCCGCCGTCTGGCGTCGTCTAATTGGACGTCGGGGAGCAAGAATACGACGGAGAAGGCAGGGAAGAAGAAGAGAAGAAGCGAGTTGCGAACATACAAAAGGAGCAGTGTTTGGCGACCTGTCACTTTTTGAAAGGGGGCTGGATGTTGACGTCACGAAGGACGGTTCGAGGACACAAATCATCACGTGGCAGACATCCACACAAAACAAAAGGACGACCGGAGCAATGAATTCGAAATTGGCACTTCAGGCACTGCAGTGTTGACATTAGGTTTCGTCAAAGGTAAGTGGTCCTTCTGGCGGGAGGGACTAGAATACTCCTCTTCCAGAAGAGACCCTCAGAAGTCGTTCGTATAGTGAAAGTAGTACTCAACCCTCAATCAATAGTTCTCCCGTTTTTGGATTTGCAAAGAAGACGTCAGCGCACAGTTCGAGAAGGGAGGTCCGCCTACTTTTTTCCCTTCAGAGACTCCCTCGTGCTCCCGAAATAAACGAGTCGGGTCCCCGAAATAGGCTCGTTTGGCGTCATCAGATATCTGATCATCCGGAAACCGAGTAAATGTTCGCAAAACGAGCAGCCATAAAATTGGGCGGGGGGCGACTCGCGATCATTCATTTTGTCATGAAAAAGAAGCGACGACGAATTATTTACGGGCGGGGACCACACACGTATACACAAACAGACGGAGCCCCCGGAATACGTAATTAGCGGTAGCCGAGAATGGTTATCGGATTACACGGGACGGGACGGAGAAGAAGACGAGGAGACGACGACGGGGGCGGGGTCAGAAGGCGTCCGGTTTCGCAGAACGAAGAGCAGTGTGTTCCGTTCGTTTCCAGTCCGGAGACGGGCGGAAGGCGCTCACCTGCTGACAAACGGCCAGTTTCCGTTTGAAAGCGAAGGTGCTGGAGCACTTTCGAGTGAGCCTATAATTGGGGGCTCTCGGCAGACAGCAGACTCGTTTCGAAACGGAAATGATGACGATGATGATGATGATGATGAATACGTGGTGACGATGGAAGTGAGAGGCGTCTGGAAGGATCTCGACGTCCCGACGCCTCGTTTCATCTTTCATTGCCCCGGGGTTATGATGCCCAGGGACATGTGTTTGACGGGAAGAAGTGAAACTGGTGGGCTCCGCATCGCAACACATTCGTTTGTTTTCCCTCTGATCACTGGATTATGAATGCCCTCCGGGAGTAGCGAGATGTTTGTGATAAACTTCTGAACGTGCGTTTTCTGCGAACCGGCTCGTTTCCGAGAGATTCTCCGCTTCTCTCAGAGGACGACGCCGTCTGACAGGTTGGCCTCCTCGAAAGTTCTCGTCCGAAACTACGAAAGCCCTCCTCCTTCCGATGATCGGAGAAGAAGTTGATGAATGAGCTGTGTCCACAAGTACCATCAAAGTTGCACGAATCGCGGCGGGACGGACGGACGCTGGGCCCTCCGCTTTCAGGTTGTAACATCAGTCGCTTCCCGCGGCGCTGCGGCTGCTTTTTGCGTCTCCCTCCGCCTCTATCAGCTCGTCCAATTGATTGTTGTCTTCTTCTTCTTCTGCTTCTGCTTCTTTTCGCTCATTCCGAGAGAGCACACTGATCGCGGAGGGCGCAGACACGAACGACAGGCGCCCGGAGGAGCCGGGCAGGCTCTCGGCGGGTATCACACAACGAGGTGCCTTCATCCGCCTCTCCGTGTTATACGTGTCTTGTCTCTTTCGCCCCCACATCCCTTATCACTTCTCGCCCGTAGGATTCATCCCTTCCACACCGAGTTTATTGATTGATCGTCTCGTTGTTGTGTTGTTCTGGAAGTAGAGTGCACTTGCTGAAACGCCTCTATTCGATACAATCGAGTCCCTCTCGACATGTGTGAATGTGCTTCCAGTTGTAAAAGCTCTCCCCATCTATACGAGCTGTTCGATTTCACTTCAATCGCCACATTCCCTCCTCCCTCTTTTCCTCCTCTTCATTCTCTTCATCCGTTCTGAATGTTCCATTTGGCATGACGTGGCACTACAGTATACAGTCTGTTCCGTCGAAACACTGCCTCAAGTGTCTTGTCCTGCTTGTTCGCCCGTTCAAAAACCACCACCTCTGGGCTCTCTTTTCCATTTCTCACATAGACCGTCCGTGCCGTCCAACTTCCCTTTCCACCTCCAAAACATTTCAATTGTTGTGATAATTACCCCCGCGGCCGCCGCCGTTTCTAAATAACACTTTGTGCTCCCAGCTCATCAGAAGCTCAAAAATCAACAGCTGTCTGTCGGATTTTCGCAAATTCCGCATCCATCTTCTCTATGATCTCTCTCTCTCTTTCCGTCGCCTCAACCTTCTCATTTACATTTTCACAAAGGTTGGCCTAGGATTCGCCATTCCAGAAACTAGGCCATCCTCTGCATTCTCGAGAAACAGTTGAAAAGTGTTGATGAGGGGTTGAAATTGCCTGAGAGATAGGGAGTAACGGGGCCCCCGAGAGGACATGTGTTCGACAAAAAGTGATAGGCGCAACGTCGGATCGGGGTCAACACCGAGTCCTTCTTGCTTCTTCTTGCTTCCTTTCCTCCGTTTTTCTCTTCTTTTACCCCTTCCGTTTGCTTCTTCTTCCAACGGATAACAAGCCACTTGGCGGGGTTGGCAGAGCAAAACTAGATCAAACAAACTAGCACGGAAGTGAGACGGGACAGGAAGAGGAGTGTGGTAGCAATTCTGGAACTAGAAGACGTGACCAAGGGGAGGAGGAACGTCTTCTGTGGAGTGAACCTGCTTCTGGACTGTCAACCCGCGTCCGCCCACTCTTTCCTCGTGTCGCAATCACTAATCATCACAAACACTCGTTAATTATTTGCTCTCTCGGCTCGATTCTCTCATCGATCTCTCCAATTCGCCAGCTATTTCCCCGCTTCTTTTGTGAGGATGGCGGCAAAAAGTATGTACTAGTAAGTGTAATCGAAAGAAAGACACATCGGTTCGATCGCCCCCCTCTCGCACTCTATTCCGAACTAATGAACGACTACGAACTGAGAGACCTCCCCGGGTCTTCCGACTCGACGTCCTTCTATCAGAAAAAGCCGTACTTCTTCTATTCTGAATCCGCGACGGAGACGTCAGATGGCGTGTCCTCTGAGTCGGCTCCGTCGTCGACGTCTTCGAGTCACTCGAAGACTCCATCACCAACACCCCCAGAGAACCACTTGAGTGGCGGCGGTGGTTTTGTGGCAAAAGATTTACTTTCCTCTCCCGTCGCCCCCATTCGCACCTGTCACAGCAGAGATAACGGAACGAGCAGTCATCGATCGGCTGATGATCCGTGGCTGACGGCCCTCCTCCGATCCTCCGGCCTCCAGCTCTTCCGATCCGTCATTCCGGATCCGTTGGAATTGGTGGCTGCTGCGGTCGGCCAGTCGACCGCACAGGCGCTTCTAGTGGCACAGGTAACTGCATCGTTCCATCATATCCCTTTTCCGCTGCGGGGACTCTCTGCGTCTTTTGTGTTTCGCCCACTTGAACATGTGTACAGTCCTAGAGGCTTCATCTACAATCCGTCCTCCAAAAGACATGATAACCTCTTGTTGCACTCACTCTGCGACCTATCGATTTTCCTCCGTTTTTCCCCTAGATTCCAGAAAACTAACCAGTTGTCCGTGTCTTTGTCCTCGTCCAACTTCCAGCTCTCTTTCAGATCGGTTGGATGGTTTGTGTGTGTTGTCGTTGTTGTCTGTGCAAATGTGTGGCCGGTGGAAAGTCGGCTCGCGGAGCCGCCCCGAAAGTACGGCTCCGCGAGCCCACGATCGCCGACGACGACGGGCGTGACAATCAGCCGTACGAAGTGCCCGGCTCGATCCACATCCCGAAGCCGGTGTACGGGAAGAAGCTGTCAAAGTCGCGCTCGTCGTCCGCTCCACATGTGGCCGTCCCGTCGCTCGTCTCGTCCAGCGCCAACTACAAGCGCATGTCGATGTGGGAGACGTCGTTGAATGTGCAGAACGACGTCGAACCGTTGCACACGCCGCCTCTCGTTGTGAAGCCGAAACTTGATTACATCGACAAGGAGGGCAATAATCCGAACTGTTGTAGAGAAGGAGGAACGCGCAAACCTGGCTTCCGACCGCTGAGAGGATCAGGATCACCGTCACCACCGTGAGTTGTTAGGAGATTCAGAAGACGCACACGAAATGCCTGTTTCCAGTGATACCTCGACATCGACGCGAGTCGTTGTGACGTCATCAGCATCAGAAGTCAAGAAGAACACCAAGGATCACAAGAAGCAGCTGAAGAAGGAGAGCAAGAAGAAGATGGACAAGAAGCAGCCGTCGAGTGGAGGAGGCTTCTTCACGAGATGGTTCGGAGGATCGGCCAGCAACAACAGCCAGCAGAACCTGGCAGAAGAAGTGATCGATGCGCGAAGCGAACGAAAAACCGCGAAACAACGCGAACAGGAGTTATTGCAGCGATCTGAAAGAAGACCCGGGGTGAGAGGAACACGGATGGAATGGGAACAGAACGAGCGATTTCAGGGAAGAACACACTCCCATGAGGAGTACCGTCGACATCAGCAACCAAATCTCATGGTGAACACTAACCTCGATGAAGACGACTATGCAACAATTGACAGAGTCCGCAGAACGGGAAACCGCGAGAGTGAGTCATTTCAATCGGGTCGGATCGATCCATCTCTGTTTCAGTGTCCATGCCGGCATCGCCACGCAACGTGCACTTTGTGGACGAGACTTCCGGTCCGTTGAGCCGCACCATGAACGAGTCCGCTTTCGGTGATCGAGCTCATCTGCAGTACCGTCCGCGGGCCCAGAAGGGGCCCACTACGCGAGGAGCGCCGACGTCTTCAGTGACGAAACTCGACGAGGCGACACTCGACTTGCTCCGTCTGTCCACGGAGCCGAGTCCAGTGCCGAGTCGGCGAGCAGGAGCGTTGGCCCTTCCGAAGTCGGCGTCTCTAAGTTCAATGCAGAGACACCCGATCAAGACGATTGACGGAGGTCAACTGAGAGCCGGAAACGTCTACACTTGGGATCAGAACAGTGTGGACACTGCGACGGACGACGAGAGAGCGAGACTCGATGTGGCCAGAGGGGACCGATCGAGCAGGCTGTCCCCGCAAGCGGAGAGACGCAACGAGAGACGTAATAGGGAAACTGTAGAACACGGAAACATAAGTGGCGAGTTTCAGAGATCAAAATACAGCAGAGAAGCGCTTCGAATGGACCAGCTAACCGTCGTGAGACCGAAGTCGAGTACGAAGAAAAACGACAAGGACCTCCTGTGGTAGCCAATTGATTCTGGAGCATTGAGCGCTTCATTCGGAAACCCTTCAGGTTCGCACAACTGTGGAGGGAAAGCTCAAGATGGAGAAGATCGTCGGAGCCGACCTGATCACGGTGGACAGCTGCATTTCCAGCGCGTGGACAGTCAGAGACACTGTCACCAATTATAAGGTATGAAGAAGTAGGATAGGACAGATGGTCCACTCGGTTTTTCAGATCAAATCTACGATCGGAAAGAAGAGTCTGATCTTGGAAGAGATGAAAGACGGTCAATCCAAGTACAAGGTAAAAGAAATCGGGCGCCTCCGCGAAGAGAAGACGTTCGTCTTTCAGATCACTCTTATTGAGAACGGAGAGACTAAAATGGAGAGAGAAGCGAATCTCGATGTGCCAGACTTTGTCAACAAAAAGGACTATCTGGCTGAAGTGAGCAAGAAGCTGCTCAGCGAGCTCCGCGAAGACTCCGAGTCGGTCTCTGCGCTCACTCACATTGAAGTGGAGGTCATCGAGGACGTCACCAACATTCTGAAGACGTACGTCATCGGAGAACGAGCGGACGATGTCCTCGCAGAGGAACAACTTCGTCTGCATTACGAACAGACTGCGGACAAGACGCCGCCTGAGATCGCCTACGAAAAGGTAGAGAAGATCTACGTGGATGAGCTGCAGAAAGACAAGATCAAGGTGGAGGTGGAGGATCCGGAGAAGGCCGACATCCATCTGATCAAGGACGGACGTCACTTCGAAGGAGAGGGCGCTCTGAAGAGAGTGCGCCGGTTCGAGACGGAGGAGAGCGTCGAGGCGCCGACTGTGATCCGAATGGAGCCACGATGTGCTCACGCCTTCGCCGATTGTGACGTGGCGAAGAAGGAGGACACCTCCAACTACACCGTCAAAATCGCCGTTCCTCTCGTACACACGATCACTTTCCTGCTCAAAAAGTCGAAGATGATGAGACAACAGAAGGCGGCCGGATACGAGATGGAGCAGGAAGGACAACGTTTCGAGGATGAGACGACGTTGAGAAGAATGCAGAGATACGAGACGGAGGAAGAAGAGGAGAGACACGTGGCCGTCGTGCAGAATGTGGAAGAGGTCAAAGTGGCGACGATGAAGACACAGAGAGAAGTGGAGGCGGAAGGAGGACAGTACGAGATGTCCCAGGAAGGAATCCATCTGCGCGGAGAGATCGCCTTCAAGAAACGAGGAAAGCATCTCGACTCGGAGTCTTCTGAAGAGAGATTCTTGGAGAGAGAGGCCGAGGGAGGACAGTACGCTATGCAGATGGAAGGAGAACGTCTTCTCGGAGAGAAGAAGTTTCGTAGCAAGGGACGTCATTACGAGTCCGAGTCCGAGGAGTCGATGGCTTCGTGGAACGGAGGATCTCCGACACTTGTGGATCTGGTGAAGAAGGAGTCTTCCTCGATCTTCGAGGCCACTTTCGAGACCGCCAACAATCATTCTCCGATTGTGGCGGAGATCAGAAGACCGAAGTTGAAGAAGGAGAACACGACGATCGGATGCACGTTTGCCAACCAGAAGACCACTTCAGCGGCCGCTGAGCTCACTTCGAAGCATGTGAACATCGAGAAGGGAACTGCAAAGTTCCGCGAGCTCGGTGAAGAGCAAGCGATGATGCTGTGCGGATTCGAGAATCAGAAGAGCTCGAAGGAAGAAGTCGTCGGTGTTTGTCGTCAGAAGAACGAGACGAAGGTCGCGTTCGCAGCAGGATCCGCCGAAACTGAGAACACAACGTTCTCCACCACCATCTTCCACGACGCCGACTCGTTCGCCGTCGAAGGATCCTCGAAGAGCGCCAACTCGACTGCCACGTACGGTCGCTTCAAAGAAATGTCCGAGGAGAACGCGTCGAACATGGTGTACCTGCAGAAGAGCGAGAGCTCGAGCACCAACTTGAGTGAAACGGAGGCCAAGATGAAGGTGAGTTGATGATGCTTCGCACGTTCGGAGGACGGATGGTTTCTTTCAGCACGTGCATCGTCAGACTTCGGAAGCTCGCTTCGCCGAGTTCAAGCAGGTGGCCGAGAGCTGCGCCGTCATGATCAAGAACACCGGCGTGGAGCGCGGATCGACGCATTCGACGCTCGCCGAGGTGGCCACAGGTTAGTTTATTTACAGTTCATCTCCCTCCGTCCCCCTCATTTTCTTGAGACTCCCCCCGCACATTACATTGTCGTTCCCTGCGTGAATTTGAGTCTTTTGCCCCACCCCGTTTTGCCCACACACACACGCACACACCTACACCATCATCTCCATGCACCGAGCACGCGCACTGAACAAGCCATGACCTTTTTAGATACGTAAACTCTTTTTTCTTGTAAACATTCGTAAAGCGTCGCGCGACCAGTGAAATCTAGAGAAGTAGGTCCCTGCAGCCGCGTGTGTCCCACCTGTCTCCCACTGATTCTTGTCCTCTCAAGATCTGCGAATCCGTCGCAAGGATGCGAGAGGCGAGATCACCGTGTTCGTGCTCTTCAAGAGAGTCTTCGGCAACTATGTGCACGCCTCGATGCGACTCGTCTCGTCTGGCCTCCGCGAGCTTCGTGAGCTTCGTCGCGAGCAGAGAATCAGCAGTGCGGCACTGCGTCAGGAGCACAAGGAGGAGCACTACTCGAAGAGCTCGTACGAGCACACCAGCGAGCAATACTCGCGCCAGGAGCAGTTCTACCACCAAGGTAAGTGGGCACCCGGTGCCTCCCGCTCGTTGCATCTCCTTCTTCTTGTCCGTGTCGGATTTTAATGCATTTTGAACTGTGAGCAGTGTTGGAGCCGCGAGAGACTGACTGACAATGAGCACAAACTGCTAGGGCTCCAGGCACTCGGGAATTTCGGTCTTCTTACAGAATCCACTAGCAGCGTCAGATCCAGTTCGATATACATTGAGCTGGGCGACGAGATGGAGATAATTTGTGAACACGATACTAAACACGCGATTCTAGCTTACTAAGAGTGTCTCTCTCGTGTCCGCTCTTCCGTGTACAAAGTAGTGAATGAGTAGAGTAGGGGCTCACAGTGTCGAAAGTCGAACGTTGGTCTCCCTCTTTTTGTCTCTGTAAGTCCCTCTAACGCTAACCGTCTCGTGCCTGGATGCCTTTAGTTTCACCCTGTAGTTGTGTGAGGAATGGATAGGTTGTCGTCTTAAACAGACTAAAAAGTTTCGCGATCCTTTATTCACTCATTTTTGGATTCTCTTTCTGAAAGACGAGCAAATAAAAACGTGTTCGTTGTGAATAAAGTTGACCCAAATTCCAGAGAGAGATGAGCACGGCTTTAGAGAGCCGGACCAGCAGGTTTCTAACCAGTTGAGCAGTATCGAAAGGCAGCTTTTGAATCTAGAAGAAGAGATCGTTGTCGGGGCTGAAGGTGATGTCGTCGAAGTGAAAGTGACGATTCGGAAGCGCGAGCAGCACGCCAATCAGCTGATTGTGGTGCTCGAGGAGCCTTGGGAGGCCGTCG
The DNA here is from genome assembly GCA_963570955.1 of Caenorhabditis afra. Lineage (NCBI taxonomy): Eukaryota > Metazoa > Nematoda > Chromadorea > Rhabditida > Rhabditidae > Caenorhabditis > Caenorhabditis afra. Next base: position 6,001,075 of record OY751533.1, on the reverse strand, counting down.
TCGGCGAGAGAACGGTGGCGGTGAAGAGGAAAGCGTCGGAGGTGGGCACGACTCTCGAGAGCCGCGTCCGCAAGCTGGAGCAGAGTTCCTCGTACTCGATCATCAAGAAGGCCTCCTCCAAAGAGTCAGTCGTTCTCTCCGGAAGGCCGCCGCTCGAGAGACAGGCCAGTTTGGAGGGCAGATTCCGGATGGAGGAGAGCTGGTCGGCCGTCGAGTGCAGGAGACGATCCGCTTCCATCGACAGGGCGGCGCTCCATCTGCGAGCATCGCAAGAGGAGGTCTGCACCGGATTCTGGAGCACTTCGAAGGGCGAGAGCACCAGAAGAACCATGCTCCAGAAGGCGAAAAGCATGGAGAGCATGAGCCTCAAGACCCGGTCTGTCACCTTGGAGACCACGGAGACGTCGTCGAATCTGCAACGTGGATCGATGGGAATGGGAGCTTCTAAGGAAATCGCTTCGCAAAGACGAGAAATCGTCGCAGCTGCATTCGGAATTTCCACGAATTCTCTGGAACGTCTTCTGAACTTTGTCGAAGAAATCGATTGGCAGAACATTGTGATGCTGGATTCGCAGAAGGAACGTCTTTCTGTGAACTTGCAAGCTTTGACGAGCACACCTGTGCTTCTGAACATTCCGAGTGTATTGGGAAGGATCGCGGCTCCGGCGGAGCAAGAAGAGAGCTTCGATCTGATCATGCGAGATCGTTGCGAGTCGAGAGTATCCGCCCAGTTGAGAGCATCTGCCGATGAGGCGACAAGCCGCGAAGTGGCTCTCGGAGCAATGAGCCAGCTGGAGCAAGCCGCGTTCATGAGCCTTCTGATCACTGCTGTCTCCAAGTGTGATTTGAGAACCATCGCTCCGAGTAACGTCGCTGCACACACGGAGATCTTCTATGACGTGGCAGAAGAGAAGATGAGCACGAGCGGAGTTATGCGAAAGGAATCGCGAAGAGAGTACGGATCGAAGAGCTTCACGTCTTCAAGAGAAGAGGTGGTGCAAGGATTCTGGAGAGGAGAACGGGAGGAAGAACGTGTTGTGAAGACGTTGAAGGATCGGATGGAGGCGTTCAAACAGACGCTCACCACCAGAAGTGCCACCGTCGTTTCGGAAACTGCCACTCTCGGAATGAAAAAGACCGATCAGAAGGCGGAAACTTCGAGTGCTCAGCGCGTGAGCCCCAAAGAGGTTGTGCAGGAAGCATTCGGAATCTCGGACAGCAAAATGGAGCAGTTCTTCGAGGTGCTCGAGAAGATGGATTGGAGCAAGATTGAGATGAGTGAGAAAGAGCATTCAGCCATTTCTGCAAACGTCAGAGCTCTGGCTCCGGCGCAGCAGGACTGTGCAGGAGTGCTCGGGAAGCTTCGTGCTCCGAAGCAGCAAGACGAAACGACTGACGTGAAAGTGACGGAGATTCAGAAGGCGTCGACAGTTCTCAACGTCCGCGCCGCTCTCCAATCCGCGATTTCCAACAACGCCACTTTCACTAAGACTGTTTCGAATTCTGAAAAGACGGCGTTCACGAACCTCATCAGCGTCATGGTTTCCCACAACCTTTCGACGATCGGCACGTCATCAGAATCGACGACACTTTCGATCGGATACCAAGACATTCCGGAGTCGTTGACTTCTGCGAAGACGTGGAAGTCGACGAGTCGAGAGACACTCAGTCAGCAGATCCGAGAGCCGGTCGAGCAGATCGTCGAGTCCTTCTGGAGCACTGCGAGTGACGAGGAGAAGACGTCCGTTCTGATGAACGAGAAGATCGAGGCAATCTACGGATCTCTGAGTACGCTGGCTGCGAGCATTGCCAACGAGCAAGTGAGCAAAGAGCTCGTGAAAGAAGCGGAGAGCTCCGGAAAAGTGACGATCCAGACTGTGAGCCAACGAGAAATCGCCTCTTCTGCATTCGGAGTCTCAGCGAGCAACCTTGACACCTTCTTCGAGATTCTCGAAAAGATGGACTGGAGTCACGTGAGCCTTCCGGCTGCCGAGCATTCAATCATCTCAAGCAACATTCGTGCTCTGGCTCCGCCCTCTTTTGACTGTTCCAACATCCTCGGAAAGCTGAGAGCACCGGAAACACAAGAACTGACTGCCGATTTGAAGATTTCTCTGGCTCAAAGAGCCCAATGTGTCATGGAAGTGAAGGCGTCAATGGAGAGCGTTGTAACGTCTTCAGAAGAGCTCTCCCGAATCGGACAAGATGAGAAGGCGTTGTATTCGAACCTCATCGGAATCATGGCCACTCAAGATTTGAGCACGATGGGAACGTCTTCTGAATCCAGAATCGTCGATGTGACCTATTCCGAAGCTATGGAGCAACTCGAGGCGAGCAAGAGTCTCGTGGCCAAGAACTTGACCGTTCTGAAGTCCGAGATCCGTGAAAGTAGTGAAGAAGTCGTTCAAGGCTTCTGGAACACCGCTTCCGAGCAGGAGAAGATCGGAGCGATCGTGAGCGAGAAGCTGAAGACGATCCATCACTCACTGCACACGCACGCCATCAAGACAGTCAGCGAGAGTCTCAGCGGACAACTTCAGAAGGAGCAACAGAGAGCCAGCAGCCATCACTTCGTAAAGCTATCGCCGAGAGAAGTCGTGCAGGCCGCATTCGGAATCTCTTCCGAATCCGTCGATCAACTTCTTTCCCTTCTGGAAAATGTCGACTGGAGCCAAATTGAGCTCGTCGAGCCGGTGCATTCCAACATATCGGCTAATCTTAGAGCTCTTGCCACGTCATCTTCTCAATCGTCTGGAGTCCTCGGAAAATTGACGCCTCCGAAAACTGAAGACGAATCGGCAACGCGAGAGATTCGAGATGTGAACGTCGCCAAATGCATTCTCAACGTGATCTCGTCTTTCGATTCCGTCGTCACCACCGAATCGTCAATCTCCAGAATCGCAGAAGAAGAAAGGGCCGTCTATTCAAACATCATCGGACTGATGGCGTCGAACAGCCTCGCCACGTCGTCAGAATCTTCCACGTCTTCATTCGGTTTCAATAATGTGTTCGAACTGTCCGAAGCGCGGCGAGTGATTCAAGAAGCAAACCGACAGACTCTGACGCAGAAGGTTCGGGAATCATCGGAAGAGTTGATTCAAGGAATCTGGAACACTGCCAGCGACCGGGAGAGAGCATCAGTGGTGGTGAAGGAGAAACTGGAAGCTGCGCATCAGAAGCTGAAGACGTTGGCAATTCAGATGGCCACCGAATCGGTGAACAGAGAACTCGCCGGAAGTTCGGAGAACCTCGGTTTCCTAAAGACAGTCGACGTTCCACTGAAAGAAGTCATCACGGCAGCATTCGGAATCAGTAGTGAGACCGTTCAGAAGATGTTGGAAGTTCTGGCAAAGGTCGAATGGAGCTCCATTTCATTGCCGACAAGGGAGCACGACGCCGTCTCTCAGAACGTCAGGGCTCTCGCTGAGCCGACTTTCGAGTGTGATAGCATTCTCGGGAAACTGAATCCGCCGGAGCCACAGGCCGAATCCGTGGACCGGAAAGTGATCGAGACTCGGTCCGCCGCAGTCGTCGCCAGCTTGAAGTCTGCCGTGGAATCGACCATCTCGAAGGATTCGATGTTCTCGAAGCTTCCGGCCGAGGAGAAAGCCATCATTACAAACATGTCCGGGCTTCTCATTTCCAACGATTTGACTTCGATGAGCAGCAGTTCTGCAGAGTTCGGATTCAAGGTGCAATCCAACCAAGACAACGTTGCCAGCGTCCTGCTGAGCACTCCGAGCTCCGAGAGACTCGTGCAACAGCTCCGTGAGCCAATTGAAGCGCACGTTCAAGGATTTTGGAGCACGGCGAGCAACGTCGAGAAGCAAGAAATGTGGATGAAGGAGAAGATCGATTCGATTCAGGCGAGTCTTCACACTTACTCGGCAACAGTCGTCAGTGAAACGGTCCACCGAGAGTTCATGGCGACTGCTCAGAGTCTGGCGGCTCTCCGATCGATCCGATTGACTCCACGAGAAGTGCTTCGTGCCGCCTTCGGTGTCTCCGAACAAGAAATCAATCAGATGTTCCGTGCTCTCGAAGAAGTCAACTGGAGTCAGATTGAAGTTCCGTCCACTCAACGAGAAACACTGGCAACTAACTTGCGCATCATCAACGCCGACGTCCCGAGTGTCTTCGGAAGTCTGGTGCGTCGTCCAGAAGAGCAGGAAGGAGCAACTACCGTACTCCCACAACAACAGAGTATCCAGTTCCTACTGAATCTGCAAAGAAGTCTCGAAGAGTCCGTGAGTGTCTCTTCGACTCTCAGACGATCTGAGGAAGAAGGCGACGCTCGAATGTCAAACATCATTTCTCTGATTTCCACCGAGAATCTCGGAGAGCTCATCTCGCAAGCCGTTCAGCTGGCGAGCCCGAATCTTTCCGACGAGTCGTCCACAACTATCGAGATCCCGCGGAACGTCGTTCTCGACAGAGTTCTACCGGAAACTTCCGAAGAATCAGTTCAATCTTTCTGGAAGACGTCCCAAGTTTCCGACGCCACGTCGTCTACATTCTCAGATAAATTGTCGACGTTGAAGTCGGAATTTGTCGTTTCTGCCGCGAAACAAGTGAGCACTTCGCTCAGTTTGGATTACCGAAGAAGGATTTTCAACCAGAACTCGGAATTGATCTTCGGCGAACTGACGAGGGACGTCGTCTGTGCCGCCTTCTCGATTTCCAGCCAAACTCTGGAGAATGTCTTTTCGCGACTCGAGGAGGTCGACTGGAGTCAAATCGAACTGACTTCCAGACAGAAATCCATCATCAGAGCCAACATTTCATCGTTGGCGTTCTCGAAGTTGGACACTCTTCTCGGAAAACTTGTGTCGAAGCCGGAACAATCCGAGAAAGCGGACCTCGTTATGTCGGACCAACGTCGTCTGGAGATCCAGAACACCTTCAAGATCCAACAGGTTCTTCTGGAGACGTTACTTCAAAATACGACAAGTGAAGAGGAGAAGACGATGTTCTCGAATCTCGTGGCACTTCTGACTTCCGTTGATCTGAAGGCTGCCATTGAAGTGGCCGCATTCGAAAGAGCTCCAGATTCTCTCAGCGCCGATGCTTCGATCATCCCCGTCATCAGGATTCAGGAGCACGTTCGTCAACCGGAAGAGCAAGTTGTGCAAGGATTCTGGAGCAACGATAGTCCACAACAGGAAACTGTGGAACTCGTGAAACGGAAGATCGAGGTCATCAGAAGTATGTTGACTTGTTTCGCAGCTGTCGAGAGCCGAAAGGAAGTGCAACGTCATCTGGAGAAGGCGGAACAAAACGAAGATACTGGAGTTTCCCGCGCTGTTTCTGATGTTCTGAAGAGTGCATTCGCTGTGAGCAACCAGGCATACTTCAAGATTCTGAAGGTATTGGGCGACATGAAGAGCATCGAAATTCCTGAAGTTGTGAAAGAGACTCTTTCGAAGAATCTGAAAATTCTCGATTTGCCACCTGTGGAAGCGCTGCTTCGATCGCCAGGCCAAGAAGGATCTGCCGACAGGACTCTCCAGGAACGTCAGCTTGCCCATTTCCTTTTCGATTTCCGATCTGCAATGGATTCTGAAACTGGAGTCTCTTCGGAAATCTCGCGATCTTCTGAAGAAGAAGAACAAGTCGCCGTCCGCAATCTGGTCGCTATTCTCGCCTCCACGGACCTCTCCACAGTTGTTCCTGAAGGCGGAAACATCCCGATACTTGATCAACTTGAGAGTATCTTCCGAATCGAACGATCTGAGGCCTCCAATTCTGCTGAAGCTGTCCGCGACGATGTAAACATTCTGAGACACTACCTCCAAGCCTTTGCAATCCAGAAGACGACTTCAGAAGTGAGTCGAGTCGTCGAACTCATCAGAAGTTCTCAAAGTTTCCATCTGGTCCACACGACGATGTTGGAGGAGATGAAGACGATTCAGATCCGAATGGAAGTGCTCAAGAAGGTTCTGATGAACCAGGCGTCGGCCGAAGAGCTTTTGCAAGAAGCCTTCCAGAGCAGTGAGCAGCAGATGGAGACGTTCCAGAGGATCGTCGAGAACGTGCATTGGGAAGAGACTCGATTGACGGAAGAGATCGTGCGGAACCTGAGAACCAACCTGCAAGCAATCCCACGCTTCGAGGGAGCCCTCGGAAGTCTGACGGCTCCTCCCGAGCAGCGAGAATCTGCAGATCGTTCTGTTCAGTTGGGAAGAAAGGCAGAGGCAGTGATGAGTTTGATGGCTGCGGCTGACAACGCCATCTCCACGACGTCTTCACTTTCCATGATGCAATCCGAGGAACGCCTTCTTCACAAGACTATTCTGAAGACGATGGCAGTTTGCGACCTGACATCTCCAGCTTCTTCCTCTGAAACTGAAGTGATGAGTCAAGGATTCTACCGAAAAGTGGAGGAGTGCAGGACGGAGCAGAGTCTATCCGACAAATTGAGAAGCGAGATCGGAATGAAGACTATGGAGACTTCCGAAGAAGCTGTTCACGGAGTCTGGTCGAGCAGGCGAGAGAAGGAGTCGTCGGAAAGAATTCTGAAGATCAGCGAGCTCGAGAGAACCACGCTGGCCACTGTGGCGAGTGCAGAAGAAGGCAGATCCGTCTACACCGAAATTGCTGCCTACGGATCGAAAGAGCAAATCGAGAGGCTGGTGGCCATGGAGCTTCGCGACATCGTCGAAAACAGTTTTGGAATCTCCGAGCAGAGTTTGGAGAAACTCTTCGAGCTGATCCCCAAAATGGACTGGGGCAACTTGACGATGCCGGTGGCACAGAAGGAGCTGGTGGTGAAGAATCTCACGATGCTCCTCCCTGCCGAAGCGAGAGTCATGGAGAGCGTCGGAACGATCCAGGCGCCTCCAGAAGAGGAGGCGTTCGCAGAGTTGGATCTGAAGCAGGCGAGAGAGGCGAAGGTGATGATGGACATCCAGGAGTGCGTGTTCAGCACGTGCACTGGCTACTCGGAGATGAACCGACCGCACGAATCGGAGGTCACCAGCTACTCGGCTCTTCTCGGCACCATGTCCATCTGTGATCTCGTCACGATGGCTGCTTCGAACATTCAAATCGACAGCAAGTACGACTATTACCGAAGGCCCGCTCCGAAAGATACAGAGACTGTTGTCACTGGGGTCAATGCGGACACTATCAGTTTCGCACTTCGGGAAGCTGGAGAAGTGACGTCTTCTGGAATCTGGAGCACCGTTTCTACTTCTGAAGCGGCGAAGACTACGATCTCCGAGAAGATGACGACTGTTTCCAGTGCGCAGATGGTCACCAAGGCCAGCAGTGAAGAAGTCGTCCGTCAGGAGCAGGAACTCAGGAAAGAGTCAGATCAGAAGACGGAGCTGAAGATTGCCGAATCTCGAAACGAAGCTCTCCAGCAGAAGTACTCAATCGATCGATCCGAGTCGTGTGCTCAACTTCAAGGTGTCCCATCTTCAAAAGAAACCGAGATGAACTACGCTTCTTCTCGAAACGAGACACTCAGTCATACAATCCGATCGCAAAGTCAGAAAGATCTGCAGTTCGGAGGAAGCTTCGGAGAGCTCGAGGCACCGAGACCAGCAGAAGAGGATGCGGAGACGACGATTCGACAGAGCAGAACTTACCGATCATCGAGCCAAGTACGGGCTCCTTCCGAAGAATCGATTCAGAAGACGGAAGCGCTGAGAAGATCCGATTCTGGCGAGTTTGTTGTCAAGAAGACGTTCGTCGAGAGAAGAAGGGAGAGCGTCTCGTTGAGTCGCATGGCTTCTGTGGAGAGAGAGACGAGTTTGGACGCTCGCATGGCCAAACCAGAACGGTCCGAGTCTGTGGAACGACTTCAGAAGACCAAGACGAAGGAGGCGACAGCTTCGAGAGTTTCCGAATTGCAAGATCAAAGTGTGACGGGAAGTTGGGTCACTTCGAAGCCGCCGATCGGAACGAAGGTGTCGATTCCGACGAAGCGGGTAGAGAACGAGGTCACTTCAGCCACGATGACGGTAGCTAGAGAGTCTAGTGTTGAGTGTGCAGTGGGACTAGAGAAAGAGAGAGCTCAGAGAGGTGATGCTGCAGGAACACTGGTTCGCGCCAAGAGCATCGAGGAAGTGGAACGCGAGTTCGGAGTGGAGGTCGCTACGACAAGCAAGATTCTCGAGAAGAGGGAGCAGATCGAGTCGTGGATCAAGAGCATGCCGCAGAGCACGGAGGCCGAGGAAAGTGCGGAGTTCGGAAGCGACGAAGTGAGGATCGGAGGAGTCATGGGAACCTTGAACCCGCCGAGAGAGCAGGAAGAAGAAATGGAGAGGCTCGTCGAGATGAAGAGAACTGCCACTGAAGTTAGGAATCTGAAGGCGGCAGCAAAGGAATCCGTCGATGAGGTCGATGAGTTCAGTAGAACCGAGGCCGATCAAGAAATTCACACCATTCGAAACGAGAAGGTTAAGGAGACCGGAAGTTTCAATGCAACCGCTACGAAGGAAACCACTGCTACCGCCAAGCTCGAGTATTCGAAGGTTCCTTCTGAAGACGTCATCGAACTGAGTCTGACGGAATCGAGACGACAGTCCAACGCCGGACAGTTCGCTGAATCGAAGGAGGAAGAGTTCGTCGGCCTGTGGAAGACTGGATCCAAGGGAGAAATCGCGTCGAAGATCCTCGCTCACAAGCCACCGATCGATACCGCATCGCTAAAGGCAAAAGCGGCAAAGGAGGCGAACGCCGAAATGTCCGGAAGTCTTCAGAAATCGCCGTCGGCTGAAACGTTTGGAGTCGTATCTCATAAGATCAAGGATGAAGCTGAGAGCAAGTTCGGCATCGCGCAAGGAGCCGCCGAGGCTACGTTGAAATCTTCGGAAGCTTCAGGCGACGCCATTCACAGTGTCAGCATTTCGAATACTGGAAGTGTGGCTGGCAGTGCTACTCAGTACTCGAACAAGGAAGCGGGAGTCGGCTTCGGAGCTGCCAACTTGGTGCCGCCGGCCCCTGAGCACGCGGAAGCAGAGATCACTCAACAGTTTGTGCAAGTCTCGCAGATGACGTTGAGCAAGAAGGCGGCCGGAGATGCGGATGCTAGAGTCGAGTCGAAGATCCTTGCTGTTGGAGATTCCGAAGGTGACGCCTCCCTCTTGAGAAGCGTCGCTCCGGCTGAAGCTGTTACGAAAGCGATGCAAGCGTCGAAAGACTCAATGGTCACCGTCGAGTCGAGGCAGGCACGAGACAGCGCTTCTGATGCGCAGAGTGATCTGAAATTGAAGACGTCGAATTCGGAAAGTCAAAAGTTGAGACTAGCTGAGACTAGGGAAGAGGAAAGTGGTCTGCTGGTTCGGTCTAGTCACGAGTTTGAGGAGACGCAGAAGACGTTGAGACACCGTAGCGTTTCCCGAGAGTCGATGAGTCGGACCGTAGTCGCTCCGAGCACCCAGGAAGTGAATGTGAACGTCGATAGGAAGACGGAAGAATCGGCCGCCGAGGGCTCGTTGAGCATAGGAATTGTGAGAGTGGAGTCGAGAAGTGAAGTGATGAAGCATACCGAACGGACGAGTGAGCTGGCGAGACAGCAGTTGAACGAAGAGGTTGCAGGCGTCCGATCGGTCAGCGAGACGAGGACCGAAGAGTTCCGCGCCAGAGAGCAGGGAGACGTCGAAGTGAGGACCGGAGCTGCGATGGGAAGGATCGAGGCGCCGAGGCCGCAACGCGAGGAGACCGAAGTGACGCAGAAGCTGAAGAGGACTCTGAGTGTGGAGAGAAGCACGAGGGCCAGCGAGACTACGGACGCCCAGCTGAGTGCTCAGATTCAGAAGAGAGAAGACTCGCTCGCATCGGAGTTCTCCGCCAGAGATTCACTTCTTGTGAAGTCGTCCAGTGTCAGCCACATCGCCACAGAGCAAATGTCGGAGCATCTTGTTTTGAGAAGCAAAAGCGAGCACCACATCAGCGAGAAGATCCAGGAACGTCTTCGAGAGGAGCAGTCGTTCAGCTCGCAAGAGTTCATCACGGAGAACCAGGGGATGCACACCCACTGGGATGTCATCGACAACAATGGAGAGGCTCTCATCTGCTGGAAGTCGGCAGAAGTCGAGAAGAAGACGTTGGATGCGAAGACGTCGGAAGAGACCGCTGCTGGAACGACGCTGGACTTGACAGTTCGAAGACCAGGCGGCAAGGATGAAGAAAACGTCGCGGAGCAAGTAGTCGTCGGTGTCAGCAGTGCTCTGAGCATTTCAGAGACAAGAGCCGACATGGAGGTGACGAGACAGGACGCCTTCTCGGATGACGCCACCTATGTCGCATCTGATATTCTCGAAGAGCACAGTCTCTCGACTGTCCACGAATTCGGAGAATCGGAAGCATCCACCACGTTCGGAGTGGGAAAACTTGTCACGAAGAAGCCGCAGAAGGAAGAAGTCGACTTTAGCTTCTCGGAAACTCGAAAGATCCAGCAAAAGTCGGATATGGCTGCCGTCTCCGAACTGTCGATGGACGTCGACAGCGAGATCCTGAGACTGCCGGAATGCGATCAGAGCGCGAAACTCATTGCTCAGAAGGTGCAAGAGAAGGACGTTAAGGATCTGAAGGCTTCAGTTGAGACTTCTGCCGCTCAGGAAGCTGTTCTGGAGAAGAGAGACGTGCGGGAGCAGTCTGCCGACGTCAAACAGATCGAGAAAAGGAACATCCAGGATGCGAAAAGACTCTCGGAGCCACGAAACGAGAATGCTCTCTCTCAGTACACTTCCGACGTCGTCGACCTCGAAGAGAAGACGGTCGTTCCGCTGACCCGACAAGACTCGATGAGCGCCATGTTGAAAGCGTCGGAGACGAATCGAACGGATCGGGAGATCAGTATCGACAGAGGAGAGGCGAATCGGATGGCAAGCAAGAACATGATGCAGAGAGCGATGTCCCGCGCTTCCGAAGAACGGCGCTTCCAGATTCAGATGACCAAGTCGGAGAAGATGTTGAAGCGAGAGGACAGCTGTGACGAGTCGGAGTTCATAACATCGATGTCGCTCCGAGACGAGATCACGTCGCAAACGTTCCGCGAGTTCGGAGATGCGAGCGTTGAAGTGTGCACTCTGTTCGGGAAGATCGTGCAGAAGAAGTTCGAAGTGGAAGAGATCGAAGAGATCCTCCCGATGGTTCGCAGATGGGCGGAAGTTCTCAGCATGAAGGCGTCGACGAGTGTGGAAGTGCAGGCGGAGAACCGGATCACAAGACCAGAAGCCGAGGCGGGAAGTCAGAAGAAGCTGAAGACGGCCAACTCGGAGAGGCATCTGATCGATGTGAGTGCGACACACGAAGAAGTCATGTCAGCCACTACTTCTCTCGAATCCAAGAACACCCGAGACGATGTGGCAAGCATCAGAATCCGCGACAAGTCGAGAGAACGAGTCGAGAAGAAGTACCAAGAGAATCAGTGGAATCTGCTGTCGACGAGTGCCGAGTGGGAGACTCTACTCAACGATTTGGAGGAATCGGTGACGATCGCACAGAGCGTCCAGGACTCGATGAGCTTCTCAGCAAAGGCGGCCGCCAGTGTGAATCTGACCAGCGACTCGAGCATCAAGAAAACCGAGGCTACCATTGGAATTCAAAAGTCCATTTCGCAGTCGAACGTCGATAAAACTGTCGGAAAGTTTAGCAGCGCCAATGTCGAAAACGAGCTGCTTGTGACGAAACTGGGAATGGATCTGGAAGAGATCGAGAAGCTGGTCGACGAGATCAACAGAGAGCAAGCAGTCGGCGGAAGGATCCGAGAGTTCGGAAGATCAGAGACCGGAGGAGGCATCTATCTCGTCAGGAGAGCACTTCCAAAGGTCAAGGAGACGTCCACTCACACTGTCACACTAGCCACCAGCTTCCGGCAGATCTTCTCGACGATGAGTGCTGGCGACGAGATCAGCGAGGCGAACGTGGAACTCACCATCCCGAGCAATTCGGTCGGAGCCGAGATCAAGAGCACTGTGGCACGAAGCGACTCGATGACGTTCTCAACGTCGCACGCTTCTGAATTCACGGCAACAACGGTGGCTGACTACGCGAGAGACATCGCTGTCTCTGCGTCGACAGCTGCCCGGAAGAAGGCGATTCCAGTGGAGCGATCCAGTCACAAACTGAAGGAAGTGGGTGCGGATGGAGTGGAGATCCTCTCGCTTTGGGAAGGCGTCGAGACTGATCTGGATGCGAGCACGCAACTCGTCGATCTTCTGAGAGTCAAGTCGTCGTTCCAGACGATTGAGTCGACCGAAGAAGTGGAGAGAATCAACCAGTATCTCGAAATGCCGGAAGAGAAAGGACTAGTGATTCATCTGATAAGTGTGCAGAATAACGAACGCTGCGAGCGAAACTTCTCCGTTTCGAGCTGCTCTTTGGATACTGCTCTCACTAGGAAACTTGAGATTCCGTCCACCTACTCCGTGAGCAAAGTGTTGACAGAGAAACGTGTGCTCCGTGAGACTTGGCGAGTGACTGAGAGTGGCGACGTGCGCTTCAACGCCGTCATCAATTTGCATAGATACAGTCTTTCGAAACCGACGCTGGCACAGGAGACGGTGCTTCGAGACGTGGTCCGGATTGCAGCTCGTCCATTGTTTATCTCAGCAGGAGACGTCGAGAGCGACGTCGTCTGGACGACGAACCAGCTTCAACGGGAGCCAGTCAACGAGGAAACGAGTCGAACGATAATCGGAGCGAGAAGAGGAGAAGGCGTCAAGAGGAAGCTGGAGGAGTGCGGAGACGAGAAGGTCAAACTGAAGGTGGATCTGATCGGAGGAAGCCAGTCGACGGAAGGATGCGAGAGAGCATGGAAGATCGCGCGACTCGGAGACAGAGTCAAGTTCGAGACGGAAGAGTTCGAGTACGACGAGTGTCTCTTCTACGGACAGATCAACTGCAAACAGACGCACTTCGAGGACAAGGACGCCGTCATCTGCATCGCCCGACTTGCTGTCCTCGATCTCTCCACTCGCGCTTCCAAGGAGGAAACACAGGACGTGCACGAGGCATGGTCGATTCCAGACAAGGCTGAAACGGCGTCAAAGCTGATCATCATCGCGAACAGCGGAAGCCCGAGCTACATGAGAATGAAGGAGTCGTCCGAAGAGATCGTCGGAGTTGGAATCGCATACAACGTTCCGGAAGAGAGCCTAGTTTCCGCCGTGAAATTGAACGAGAAGGCGTCCGGAGGAGCGTACGAACTGAGCACAAAGGCTGCCGGCGACGAGTACAAGATGCTCTCCTCGTCTCTTTCGAGAACTCAGGAAGTGGAGAAGGTGAAGGGCAAGGTGGTGCAGAAGGTTGTCGCGAAGAGCGAGATCCGAGTGCTCGAGACGACGACGGAAGTGATCAATGCGAACTTTAACTACGAGATTCCGGAGCAGAACTTCAAGATCGGAACAGTGAAGACGTGCGCCAACAACGTGGCTCCGTTCACGATGAGACTTCACGAGTGTCTCGAGTTCTTCGTCAAAATGTTCTACAACATGAACAAAAAAGACGACTTCGAATCCATCGTCAACACCGTCATCATTCCAAACGGAATTGAGCCGAAGACGTTGAGTTGCTCTGCTGCCGAGTTCATCGAGTCCACCAGAAACCCGGAGTTCAGCAGATCGGCCGAGTTCAGTGAGTTCAACAAGACCGTCGTCGACTTCAACCGTATCGAAGGAGCCAGTCTGAGCACTTTCGAGCCGACAACGGAGAAGATGGCTCTCGGAACAATGCTGAGTCGTCAGGAGGAAGCTGCTCGCGCCGAGCACGTCGTGAAGGACAAGAACCGAGGAGCCAGTCTGAAGTTCAAGTTCATGGAGTCGCGGGAGGAGAAGCAAACTGTGTACAACGCCTTCGACGTGGAAGCGGAGAAGGAGAAAATCGAGCGAACGATCGACCTGGTGCGTGTCGGAGGCCACTTCAAACTGTCCACCGACGCCGCCGAGGACCACGAAATCACTGTGCACCGCGACATTTCCAAGCCGCTCATCACCCATCACGACACTTTGCACTGCTTCACGCTTTCGAATTCTGCACCTCACCAATCGTTGAGCACGTCTGGAGCACGTCAAGAGCTCCAGACCGTGACGGCACAACTGTCGAAGGCCGCCGAATGGCTGACCGCCGAGTTGCTCGTCGTCTCCAAGAACACCGAACAGCCGGTGACGTGGCGAGTGTTGGAGTGTGAAGAGTGTGTGGAAAACGTGCACCCGATCTATCGTAGACCCGACGAGATTTTCGATTTAGATGAGGTGTGGCACATCGCGAGAAACGGAGGCAGCTTCGAACGACGATGCCGAGCGAGCGGAGACGAGAAAGCGGTGCTCGAGGAGGAGGTCAAGAGCCGCGGCGTCAAGGACGATCTCATCGAGAAGAAGTTCATTGTGGGCAACAAGGGAGAGCCGGTCGGCTTGATCACCATCGGAACTTCCGCCGTCGTCTCTTCCGTCTCGCAGGAAATGAGTCGGTTGGGAGAGAAGGAGACTGTCAAGAAGATCCTTCAGCACTCGAACAGAGGCATCAACGTGGAGAAGGCGATGATCGAGGCCACCGAGTACAGGGAGACGGTCAGCGAGCAATTCCGCAAGAGCGACCAGTTCGACAAGGCCGATCTTACCGTCAAGGATCGTCGAGTGGGCGGAGCCTATGAGCTTTCCACAAATGCTGCTCAGCAGAGCTCTTCTAGCATTTCGGAGGCACTTTTGTGTCCGAGACCGAGCGAGCTCTCCACTGAAAAGACATTCATCACTGCACAGACGATCATCCCAACTACACTGAACTGCAAAGCCGCCGAGTCCGTCGGACACACTGTCACGGAGCACTGGAACAGACCGAACGATCAGTTTGCCATTTCGAAGATCATCAAGGACTGCAATAAGGAGAACGAGCAGTTCACCTTCAGAGAGGCGGGAGAAGAGTACCACACGACGAACTGCTTCTACTCTCGCGAGCAAGAGGACAAGATCATCGCGAAGACAATGAATGAGGCGAGACAGGTGTCCGGAGAGGTGCTCGCGACGAAGCACGCCACCGATCGGGCGACGGACGCCGCGCAGCACTTGCAGAAGGAGCGCCTCGCGGAGGCCGGTGCGGAGAAACTGTTCGTCATCGGAAACTCAGCGATGCCAGTCTCGTGGACGACGAGGGCTTCTTCCGAAGAACAACACAACCTTCTTGTCGATTTGAAACGACCCGCCCCTTACGAAGCAGTTGAGATTCTGAAACAGGGAGCCAATCTCGGCATTCCCACCTATTTCCACGCCAGAGAAACAACTTCGAAGACCGAGAACGTGGCGACTCAGCTGATCAGAAAGGAAGAGAAACTCGAATGCGGCTCCGTGCACAAGACTCCGTTGCTCGCCGAGCCGGTTTCGTTCGATTCGAACGCCTCCAAGTCGCACTCGATCTCTCTGGACAAGAACCTCGTCGCGCCGGGAGACTCCGATCTGGATGCTGTCGTCGTGATCGTCGATCGGAACACGGAGCAGCCGCAGTTCTTCCGATGCTCGTGCACGAAGGAAGCGTCCACCTCGGCAGCCGCCTCTCTTTCTGCGGGCTCCAAGTCGGAGACGTGTAGAAGTGTGCGTGTAGCCGCCAACCGCGGTCAGCCGGCCAGTTTAGTGTTGCGTGAAAGCAGTTCGGTGCAGGAGACGAACAATGTGCACTACCAGCGTGAGGAGCACCATGAGCACGTTTCAGAGACGAGGTCCTACCCGCGATACGGCGGAAAGTTCGAGTTGGACACGAAGGCGAGCACAGCAGAAGAGGTTCGACTGGAGAAAGACCTCGAGAAGACGTCGGAGAGGGACTTGAGCGTCGAGAAGAAGACGATCATTCGGAACGAGGAGGCTCCGGTCGAGATCTTCGTGTCAGCTACGGAAGAATCGGCTGCAGGCGTCACGACGAGCTTGTCGAGAGCCAATCCGTACGAATCTGCGAACGTCAAACTGAATGCTCCCAACAAAGGAGAGCCGGTTTACTCAAAACTGAAAGAAACCACTGATCTCACGGAAACGAATAACGTGCAGTTGCGAAGGGAAGAAGAACATCAGGAGCAGGAGAAGATCATCAAGATCGCCGCTTTCGGAGGATCTTCCCTTCTTCGTGCCGGATTCGCCGACGAGAAGTTCGCTGATGCTGACACTAAACTGACCAAGGAACCACAATTCGAGGCCATCCAGACTGTGCGGACGATCGGAAACGAAGAAAAGAGCAATCTTTCGATCGGAGCCAGTCAGGAGACGTCGGTTGATCTGAATGAGACAGTGACGTGCAAGAAGAGCACTGCCGAGGAGACTTCCGTGACGAAGGTGGCAAAGAACATCGAACCGCACGTCATCTTCCGAAGCACAGAGGCTTCTGATATGGCCGTCGGAATTCATTACACTCTTCGAAGCAGTGAGAAGGTTGACGAGACGGAGGAGATCAAGAGAATCGCCAGAAACGGTGGATCCTCGACGTTCTCGTGCTTCGCTTCTGGAGAGGAGTCTCCGGACAGCGTCAGTGCGTACTTGACGAGAGAGGCCGAGGAAGGCAGTGCCGAGAAGCTGTTCGCGACTCCGATGCTCGACTCCCTCAAGTTCAACTCGACCGCCGCCGAGGAATTCGCTGCCTGGAACACGACGAGTTTCAGAAGGAAAGATCACGAAGCAGAGGAGGAGAAGGTGTTCAAGACTTCTGAATCCGGAGAGAAGACGACGTTCTCATCGAAGGCTTCTGAAGAGGCGTCAGTGACGTTGGACGCTGACCTGCACTTCGGAGTCGGTTTCAAGGAGCATCGGCAGATCACGAAGGAAGAGGCGAACAAGATCGAAGGAACCGGCATGCACTCGGGTGCTTCCGAAGAGACCATCTTCAACCTCGGATACGACTACTGCAAGCAGCCGACCGAGTTCACGACGGTGTGTGTCACCGAGGACAAGCTGCTCATTCAAGGTGCGTACGGGTTCCGCGCCGCCAAAGAAGAGTCGATCACTTTGGACGCGGATCTGCACTTCGGCGTCAGCTACAATGACTTACGGGCGATGGGAATGCATGTCTCTAACAACGAGATCGAAGGCACCGGAATGCGCTCGACGGCTTCTGAAGAGACCGTGTTTAACCTCGCATACGACTACTGCAAGCAACCCACCGAGTTCCGCACCGTCTTCGTCTCCGAAGATCATCAGTTCGTGTTCGGCGCGTTCGGATTCCGAGCCGTCGGCGAGGAGCACATTGAGACACAAGTGCTGGAGCTCGAGGCACGCATGGTGGAGGTCATGGTGGAGGGCAGTGTGCACAACCTTGCTCGTAGGCATGCAGATGAACCGTTTGTATTGTATACAGAGGTCGCCGAGGAGACCATTATCCGCGTCGACGAGCGCATCGAGAAGAAGACGACGGTGGTCGAAAGCGAGCAGGCTTCGGAAGTCAAGATGCGAGAGAAGGGCGAGGAGCGCAGAAAGGAAGAGAAAAGGTGGGAAAATACCAATGAGGGAGAGGTTACAGATGCCAGTTTCAGAGTCAGCTTCGCCGCCGAGGTCCAAGAAAAGACCATGGAGGCGATCGACAAGAGCCTCGGACTGGACACTTCCATGGAGGTACTCTACTCGTCGGAGGCCCGATTGAACTCTTTTCATTGCAGGTCGAGCCGGCGTTCCAGAAGCCGTCCATCATCAAGAAGCCAATGAAGAAGGAGCGAGAACGTCGTGGAAGAGACCTCCGTCAGAACGCCGCCCCCGCCTTGTGAGATCTCCATCTTTCTCCCTCTCGAGAACTCTTTTGTTTCCTTCCAGCAAACCCGTCCGTCGCAACTCTCTGCTGCAAGCGCTCGCCATCGGAAGTCCGCACAACATCCCGCACTTCAAGACCCTCGACGACATCGTCAAGGCCATCAAACACGTGAGTTCTTCTGAAAGCTTACTACTCTCACCACTAAGAGAATAATCGAGTGAGCGTGCAGTTGTAGACTACATTATTACATAGAGATCTTACCCGAAAACACACTCATTCAGACCTACATCGGCGATTTTTCGACGGCAAGTTTAAGCTACTCACTACTAGAACTTCCCGCCCTTTCCCTGTGCATTCTCTCTTTCTGTAGGCCTATCCTGCCGGGTAGCTGCCCCTTTGCATGCCTTTTCCTGCACTTTCAGAAACTTTCTCTATTCTTTGAAGGGGATCCGCTCTTCAGCACTAACCCCTTGTTGTTGCAGGCCGGTCTGGAGTATTCCAACTTGATTTTCGGAATCGACTACACCAAATCCAACTTCTACCAAGGAGAACGAACATTCGACAAGAGACCCCTTCACACAATCGACGCGGCCGAGCTGAATCCGTACCAGCAGGTCATTCAGATCGTCGGAAAGACGCTTTCCTCGTTCGACGCCGACGGACAGATCCCCGCCTACGGATTCGGAGACGAAGAGTTCACCGACCAGGGCATCTTCAACATTGCCGAGCGCTACGATCTGGACAAGGATTGCAACGGATTCGAAGGTGGGCTGCAGTGGAAATGGAAAGTTTCAGGAGACAACGATTGATTTCAGAAGTGCTGAGAGTTTACAACGAAGTGACTCCTACCATCGAAATGAGCGGACCAACGAACTTTGTGCCTCTGATTGGTGGGTTTCTGCGAGAAGGGATCCGAAAAACGACAGAGAGTTCAGATCGAGCGATCGAAATCTGCAAGGAGAAGCACTCCTACCACATTCTGGTCATCGTTGCTGACGGACAGGTCACCAACGAGAAGATCAATCAGAAGGCAATCGCAGCCGCCTCCCACTACCCACTGAGTATCATCATGTGAGTCTTTGCCCACGAGCAAGGGGGAAAGTAACGGTTTGCAGGGTCGGCGTGGGAGACGGACCGTGGAACATGATGGGTCGGTTCGACGACAACATTCCGAAGCGACTCTTCGACAACTTCCACTTTGTTGACTTCCACAAGGTGAGTGAGCGACGTCTTCTGACCGAAGACGTCGTCCGTTTGCAGGTGATGTTCAATGCTCCGAACGCGGACGCCTCGTTCGCCCTGAACGCTCTGATGGAGATCCCCGATCAGTACAAGGCGATCAAGGAGCTCGGACTGCTCAAGCACAGCCGTCGTGGATGAACTGCCCCCCCTGCTACCTGTTACCTAGATTCGTTTTGCTTGTGATGCTCTCTGCCGTCCTGTATATTGTTTATCCCCACAAAAAAACTTTTCAGTGAGACTTTCAGATTTTCCCGAAACGAGAAACTTATTCTTTTCAATTGACTGTTGACCCCCCAATTCTTTCGCAAATCCTTTTCTTCTTTTATTCGGCAATCCATCAAAAGCACAAGCATTTTAAAGTATATATATATAATTATTATGAGAATAAACATTTGTCGAACCTCGATATCGCGGGCGGGTTAATTGCGGGGGACTGCATGCAAGAGTTCAATGAGCACAAGAAAAGGGCTCGTGGGCGGAGCGTCGACGACAGATGGTCGGTGCTCAATGAGCAGAGTGCTGGAGCACCTTCCTTCGCAGCTCCTCGGTCTCGCCGCCTTCCAGTGTGTCCTGGAATCGGGGGGATTCGGAGGAACGGAGAAGACGTGGCCACTTACGATGGTCTCGCCGTTCTTGGTGAACACGAACGTCGGCATCAGCTTCACGTCGAATTTGTTGACGATGTCTTCCTGGAAACGAACTCGTTTCATCTTCAGAATCACCGCCACAAACTGACCGCTTCGTCGACGTCGATCTTGCAGAAGAGCATCCCTTTGTTCTCCGTGGCGAGCTCCTTGTAGAGAGGGGCGATGGCCTTGCACGGTCCGCACCACGTGGCGAAGAAGTCGAGAATGATGACCTTCTCGGGATGCTGACGGATGAGTTGCTCGAATTCCGACTGGAAATAGTAAGATGAAATGGTGGGAGGACGGAAGGGGAACGGGCTCACAAGGTCGGTAAGCTCGATGATGGGTTCCTTCGAAAGCGACATCTTCTGCTTCTTGTTCTGAAAGGAACCGTCTGATATTTAAAGAAAAAAGAGACGAGAAGAGGCAGCAGAAGAGCCGGCGTGGGTAGGCGTTGGACGAGGCTGTGGAGGGGAAGAAGAAGCGGAGACTTTCTGACGCAGGCACGCCCACATAATTCGGGGGTTCTCGAACGGAGGAGGAGGCCGCGCGATTCAGCGGAAACGCCGACAAACAGAAGAGAAGAGGAGGTGGGCAGGAGGAGAAGAGCGCTTCTAATCACTGTTGTCGCCTCGGCGGAGCAACCGGAAACCCGAAGAGCAAGAGTACAACGATGCGTAACCGTCCGAATCGGTTCTCCGTTTCTTCCAATTCAGATGAAACGAACCACATCGAACACTTCCGGAAATGGTCTTCTCTGAGGCAGTATCCTGGGAATCAGAAGACGTCCCGCTCTTCAAAAACAGGAGATGTTCTTATGATCTTCACGACGACCTCGTAATCCTGCTGCGGCGTTCCCGTGTCACAAACAATCTTCTCGAATGTTTTCCCGCCAGAACGACTCTCGAAATGTGACATAGTGCAGGTCCGTCTTCCTTTTTTCCCCTTGTTGTCCGGGTAATCCGATTTGTATGAATGCATTCCTGCGATTCAAAATTCGAGATGACCAAGGTCGGCCGAGGAGCGATAAAAGGAGGGGTGGCCGGGGAAACGAGACACCTCTCGCATGATGCTGACTCGTCGCCTCCTCGTTCCGATCCTCGTGTTGGCCGTCTCTCACGCGGCTCTTCTCACGTCTTCTTCCCCTCGCAAAACGGAGAACACAACCGTCACGACTGCCGCCTCGGTGACGATTCCGAAGGTTCCGATTCCAGTAAGGCCCAAAGGATCCACAACAGCAGGTAACATTCAAACAGAATGGTATTAAAGGATCACACGGGATTTCAGGGAGCAATTCGAAGAAACTGGCGATCCGCAGGTTCAAACTCCTTGTTTCCGACTTCTTCACGGATGCTCAACTTTCCAAAGTGCACCATTATTTCATCTACTATTCACATTGTTCATTTTCAGAGTATCGATGTGGCAGCAGTTGGAATGCACAAAGGGAAATCATTGGAGAAGGTCCTGGACGGTAATTAGCAGAAGTGAAAGATGTCACACCAATCTGTCCCCTTTGCAGATGTCTATTCCCGTCTCCGACGCATGCTTTCAACCCAGCAAATCAGCGTTCTGACGAAGGCCCAGAAAGGACTTCTGTCTGATTTGGACGAAAAATCCGCGAAGCTTCTGAAGGTGCGCGTCCGCCGCATGATCGTCTACTCTTTCGATCCGGCCGCCGAGCAGATTCACAAATACGCGACAAAACCTTCGATGGCGTTCGCGTTGATTGCGGAGACTCTGAAGGAAAGATTCGTGGGATCAGTCAAAGACCTCATCAAGGACGTGCTGACAGCACAGGAGTACGACGCCTTCCGGAAGCACTACAACCCGCACATCTTCAAATTGGACGACTTCAAGACAGAGATAACGGAATCGCCGAAAACGAATGTTACGATGGGATGATAACTCGTTCGTTCGCTTGGGAGTACTAATAAAGCACTCAACTGATTCTTCTTTCGATCCTCCAAAACTCGGCGAAAAAGCGAGCAGTCGGTGGGAGTGACGTTGAACAGCCTCCTCGTGACTGCCACACCACAGTTTTCTGTGTGTTCTCTGGTAGTTTTCAAGTTCTCTCTTCCTTCTTTTCTCTTTCTTCGGTGTACTTTGCTCGTATCGATACACCTGATCTGTCGGCGGATCGAGTGCACCGTCCGCATTTTGTCGGGAAAGTGTTTGCACTTCGCCTGGCGCCAAGCTTCAATTTTTTTCGAGATTTTCAGATTTTTTCTCCGTTTTTATTATACTTGAGCTTCGTCGAACCCGCTGAATCATTGTTTCAACTTTCTGTTTTCTCGTCCTCAATATTCTTAACATATCGTAAAAACGTTCTAGTTCCGGCAAGCCAACTGCTTCGTCCTTCTCTTCTGTTGTATAGTTGCGAGCATGACAAAGGAAGAGTCCAATGCAGCGCAAAAAAAAGAAGAAGACGGCCAAAACGGAGAGAGAGAGATGTAGGGAGAGGACATAAAAGAGACGGCGCCCCCACGAGGCCGCCCGTCAGTTTCTCTTTCTCTCCGTCGCCGCGCGTCCTTTCGTTCTCTGCTCCCCCACGTGCCTGTCGATTGAGCGTTTTCTGATCGCGTCGATTCGACCGCTCCTCCTCCCCGTCGCTCCACAAACTCTCCGCCACTCGGGCCACGTTGTTTTGCAGCAGTCGGTCGACATTTCTCTCGACTTCCCCTATCTTTTCAACTGGCACGTACACTTCCCAGTGAACTCTCTCTCGTTCTTGTTTTTCACTTTTCCAACAAGCGATTTGTGTTGATTCGCGTTAATTTGTTCTCCCCGTTTAATGAGGTCAAACAACTGCTTCCTATCGAAAGTTTTCAGTCCTTCTTACAATAGTTTCTGAATTTGAAGCGGGCCTATAGTCTTCTCGGCAGCAAAGAACGAAATCGCGGCAAAACACTCGAGAAACAAAACGTGCTTATCGACAACTGTTTGTTTTACGTTTATCTCATTTCGCTCGAAGCACCGGCTTTTTCTGTTCAATGATACCCTCGAATTCAGACTGAAATCGTTTGTTTCGGTCATTAAACTGGCTAAAGCGCGATCAGGTTCAAATGTGGTTGCTGAATAAAAACTTTGGCCCTGGTCGATTCGTTGGTGCGCCACAAAGGCCGCCTGTCGCATTCGCTATTCTGATGCCTTCGGCGGCGCGTCGGACATCATTCTTTGAAGAAATACCGAAAACAAGCATTCTCTCCTTTCATATCGAAATTAGCATTTGAATTGGCTGAAGTCTCGGAGGTTTTCCTCTCTGGCTCGCAAAAGAAGAGACCGACGAGCAGTTTCGAATCTAATTTTCTGGAGTGCTCCCCAAAGCTTCATCTCTAAATTGTCACGGGAAAAGTGCTAGAACCCGTCGGGATCACAGTTCAAATGAACTCATCACTCGGCCTGAGCGCCATGTGCTCGCGAAGCTCCGCCCATTTCGCCGATCGACCAGCCCGCAGTTTCTGCTATTTACTTCGTTTCGTTTCACTCTTCATCTTTCTTTTGAGAAGAAGGAGAAGAAGAAAGAACACTCGTTTGATAAGAGAACCGATCATGCCACTCTGCCTCCCCACTCTCCATATTATTCACTTCTTGTTCAACCTTTGCCATTTGCAGGATGCTCTCCCGACTCACTTCCCGCTCTTTCGGAACCTCCGCCGTTTGCTCGCGGACGACCTCCATCTTCGGGGACAAGCGCGAGGTCGCCTTCCCGGTGGCTGGAAAATCGCCGAAGGTCGTCTCTCTGGCTGAAGCGGTTCGCGACATCAAGAGCGGAGATAACGTCTTCGTGCACGGAATCGCCGCCACTCCGACGCCGCTTCTCCAGAGCCTCTCGGAGCACGCCGTCGCTAACAACCTGAGCGGCGTCAAGTTGCACCACTTGCACTTGGAAGGAGCCACGCCCTGGACCGCCCCAGACGTCAAGAAGCGCGTCCGATCGAACTCTCTCTTCACTGGTCACAATCTGAGAGCCGCTGTCAACGATGGAACCGCCGATTTCAACTCGTGCTTCCTGTACGAAGTGCCACTTCTCTTCCGCAAGGGAGCTATCAAGCTCAATGCTTCGCTGATCCATGTCTCGCCGCCAGATGCCAACGGATACTGCTCTCTGGGAACTTCGGTTGATACCGCCCGTGCCGCCGTCACCAACTCGCCGCTGATTATTGCGATGGTCAACAAGAACATGCCTCGCACCTTCGGAGACGGAATAATCCATGTTTCGCACATTGACTACCTCGTCAACGAGGCCGACGGATTCGAACTTCATCAGCGTCACATCGGAGCTCAAAACGATCAGGAAAAGAAGATCGGACAGATCATTGCCGAAAACCTTGTCGACAACGGAGCCACTCTTCAGATGGGTACTGACATCTCCGATCCATCGATCGTAATCACAAACTTATCTTTTCAGGAATCGGAGCCGTGCCCGACGCTGCGCTTTCCGCTCTCGGAAACCACAAGGACCTCGGAATCCACACGGAGATGTTCTCGGACGGAGTGCTCGATTTGATCGAGAAGAATGCTATCACCAACGCCAAGAAGGCCATCCATCCCGGAAAGCTGGTCGTCTCGTTCGTCTACGGATCTACGAAGCTCTACAAATATCTCAACGACAACCCGCTCATCGAGTTCGGAGACGTCAACTGGGTCAACGACCCTGCCGTCGTTCGCAAGAACCCCAAGGTCACTGCTATCAACTCGGCCGTCGAGATCGATCTGACCGGACAGGTCGTGTCGGACTCCGTCGGAAAGCGCTTCTTGTCCGGATTCGGAGGACAAGTCGACTTCATCCGCGGAGCCGGAATCGGAGACGACGGTCTCGGCAAGCCGATCATTGCGCTGCCGTCGATCTCGAAGAAGGGTCAGAGCAAGATCGTGCCGACGATCAACGAGGGAGCCGGAGTCGTCACGACTCGAGCCCATGTTCACTACGTCGTCACCGAATACGGAATCGCCCAACTTTGGGGCAAGAACATGCGCCAGCGCGCCTACGAACTCATCAAGATCGCTCATCCGAGCCAGCGCGAATCTCTCGAGAAGGCCGCCTTCGACCGTCTGAAGGTGATGCCGTCGGCCGACTAAATTATGCAATTGCTTTTTTCTCTTCCGGGTTTCGATTGTATCCTTACCTTTCTTATTCTCATAGTAGGATGTGATTCTCTATCCTGTTTCTTTCTTCTCTTTTGCATGTACAGTTGTAAAAGCAATAATATAAAATTGATCAATTGGATATTTTTCTTTTTTAAAAGCTTGTGAAATATAAATAAACAAAATA
The DNA here is from genome assembly GCA_963570955.1 of Caenorhabditis afra. NCBI lineage: Eukaryota > Metazoa > Nematoda > Chromadorea > Rhabditida > Rhabditidae > Caenorhabditis > Caenorhabditis afra. The sequence goes on along the minus strand of OY751533.1, from coordinate 5,976,271 downwards.
TGTAAGTGTAATCAGAATCGGGCCGGGTCGAACTTGAGATTGAATCCACCGGGTTTCACTTGTTCCGGCCGAACTTCGAACTGTTTGAGCAGCTTCGCTGTCTCCGGGTCCACGTGCGCCATTCGATTCTCGGCCTGCTTCTGTTTGGCGGCTTGGGGAGGCGCTTTGTGCTGCTCGCTTTTCGCTGGGAACGTTGAGAACTCTTCGGGAGGGACTGGCAGCGGGTCTTCTCTGAAAATGGAAACATTAAGTTAAATCGGATGGAAGCGGCCACTTACTTGAACCATTCGTGCCCCAGTGCTTCTATCGCCGTCAATCTGCTTTTCGGATCAAGTGTGAGAAGGCCATTGAGAAGTTTGAATCCGGTGTCGTTTAGAAGACGTCCGGAGAGGAACCTCTTCCGAAGCTGGTTGTAGGGGTACTTTTCGAAATTAACAATCTTCCATCCTTCCAACTGTGTCACTCCGGGCCAAATGGTTTCTGTCGGCGTTCCCAGCTCCATGAAGATCTTTTTGATCTGCTCGCACTCGCCACGACCCGGGAACAACGGCTTCATGAGAATCAACTCGGCCATGATGCATCCGACGGACCACATGTCCACTGGAGTTGAGTAGAGTTTCGTGCCGAGTAGAAGTTCGGGCGATCGATACCAGAGAGTGACTACGACAGAAGTGAACTTCCGGAGCGGATCTCCGTACTCTCGCGCCAGTCCGAAGTCAGCGATCTTCAGAACGCCCTTGTGGGACATCAGCAAATTCGAAGTCTTCAGATCTCGATGCAGAATCCACAGTTTGTGCATGTGATTGATGCCAGAGAGCAACTGCACCATCAACCTCTTCTGCTCTCCCGACGAAAAACGCTTGTTGAGGCGAGTCATCGTGTCCAGAAGACTCTTCATGTCGTGCTCGACAAACTCCATGGCCATGTAGATCTTGTCCATGTTGCTTCCGACCAGAATCTCCTTCACGTTGACGATATTCGGATGATTGCCGGCCTTCAGAAGCATATTGATCTCACGAAGGGCAGTAATCGGGAAGCCCTCTTTTTCTTTCTCCATTTTCAGACGCTTCAGAGCAACAATCTCGTCGGTTCGTTTTTCCTTTCCTCGGTAAACAACTCCGAAAGTTCCCTCGTCGATCCGATTCACGCACTCATACTCGTCAATGCTTCGGCATCCCATCAAACCGGGGTAGAAGACGGGCAGAAGAGCGATGAGACCTTTCTGGCGTTCGGATTCTCGCTTTTTCATCGCCTCTTTGTGCAGTCGCATCTCTGTTTCTGTCATCGCTTCCCATTCGGAGTCTTCTGGAGTTTTCGAGTATTTGTCGTCGCCGTCGTCGCTCTCCTCGTTCTCAGAATTCATAGACTCTTCCAGAATTTCCACGTCATCGTCGTCTTCAATGATCTGTGGACTTTCTTCTCTCTCCTTCTCCTCCTTTTCTGGATCACTTTCCGGATCACTCTCAAACTTTGAATACTTTTTCGGACCTGCGGGCGAGTCGAGGGTGAAATGAGTGACTTCCGTCTTTTCTTCTAGTATTTCGACCGGCGACATCTCGATATCCTCCACCACGACGACTTCCTCGTTTTTCTTTTTGTAGTTCCCTTGACCGAAAACACTATCAAAGAGTTTTTCTGTTTCCGCTCCTTCGTGGTCTCTCGACTTCTTTATCGGAGACTTGTTCCTCCGTTCCTCTTCCGCAGACGACGATCGAGATCGCTTGTGTCGTTCCCGGTGCCGCTCTTCCTTTTTCGTGTGTCCGTGTCTATCTGAAGATCGGTCTCTTCCTGTCCGATGCTCGCTGTCGTGCTTCCGATGACGGTGCTCGTGTCCTTTCCCGTCTCTTCCCGATCTTTCGTGTCGACCTAAATCGAAACTTTCGATTCTCTGTTCAGACTAGTACTCTCTTTACCTCTGAATTCTCTTTCTTTCGGCCGACTCGCCTCATGTCCGGCCTTCCGATCGTCTCGTCGGTCCCTTTTGCGTTCTTGGTCCCGATACCGATCTTCTTTTGCTTTTTGCTGTAAACCCACGTTTCTGTGACTTGAAAACTTGAAAAAAACACTTACAGCATCTTTTGGCTGAATCGAGAAGCGTTGTTCCGTCGTGTCGTCGTCGCTTTCGCTGATTTTGTGCCTTGGCATCCGGCTCAAGATGCTCTCGCGCATTTTCGATTCTAAACCTTGAACGCTCCGATTGTTTTTTTTTCTGAGCAACTCACCTTTTATCGACTGTACCGATTTCGTTTCTTCCGAACTAGACGCTCGATGACCTGAAAGCAATAAGAATGAGACTCGACTTGAATAATGTCCTAAGCGACTCACTTCTTTTGAGACTTTCATCTGATAGCTCTCCTTCGTCATGAGAACTTCCTCGATTGTCGCTCATTGTTGGATCACTCTTAGATTCAAAACTGTAGCAAATACCGAACTTTTCTCACAATTTCGAAAATATTTTCAAAAAACGTTTTCATGAAGATACGGTATGCAGTACGCAAACACCGTGCTCGCTAGGCACACTAGTTTACGCGCAACTAGCTAAAGTTGTTTTTAAATCAGCAATATTTATTTATTTAATTATAACACTTTATTCCTCTAATCCTCACGAAACAATATCAATTTCTTCAAATTTCAGACCATGGCGCTTCCCGGAGAGCGATTCCACGTCCTCGCTCAGCTGGAGCATCTCCAGTCGAAATACACAGGAACCGGACACGCCGATATGAATAAACATGAATGGATCGTAAACCAGGTGGACCCAGAAATTTTCGATCATCATTAACTGTCCGTTATTGTCCTTTCAGCATCGCGACACTCGTGCTTTCAACTTGTCGAATCCGGGACTTAACACGTACATTGCGGTGGTGGAAAACGAAAGCCGCGCACGGACCAGATTCAACCAAATAAACAGGATGATTCAACCGTGCGGGCCACCACCAGAGAAAAACCCGCTCGACGATGCCTGACCTTTCGTACTAATCAATATGTGAAATACGTTCTTATTTATGAATTTGATCTCTAAACACCTATTTATCTCTTGTGTTCGAATGTTTTCGCCATCTGAAACTTTCAGTACATTCCATTCATCTAGTCCATTCGTTTTCGATACATCAGAAACGAGTCTGTTCAGGTCCGAGGTTAATGCTAAGTGCATTTTCACTGAAACCGTTTGGAATTGCCAGAATGTAAGTAGGAACGGGATATTTCACAAGAACAAAAAAAAAACTTAGGGCTTCAACGTTCAAGAATCGTTTGGGCAACGAGAAAAGTCCCTATCTCCTTCAGCATGCGAACAATCCGATCGACTGGTATCCATGGGGTTCGGAGGCCTTTGAGAAGGCCAAAAAAGAGAGCAAACCCATTTTTTTGTCGGGTTAGCAGTTATCCGAATGGTAGAAAAACACCAGAATAAAGATTTCAGTAGGTTATTCGACCTGCCACTGGTGCCACGTCATGGAAAAGGAGTCATTCGAAAACGAAGAAATTGCGGAAATTCTGAACAACGACTTCGTCGCGATCAAAGTGGATCGCGAGGAGCGGCCGGACGTCGACAAGTTGTACATGTCGTTCGTCGTGGCGGTCACCGGACGAGGCGGATGGCCGATGTCCGTGTTCCTGACTCCCGACCTGCACCCGATCACGGGAGGCTCCTACTTCCCGCCGGTGGATTCGGGCGGCATGCTCGGATTCTCGACGATTCTCAAAATGATTGGTACCGAGGTAAGAAGACAGTCAACAATGATTTGATTGGAAATTGCATTATAGTGGCACAAAGAAAGCGAAAATCTTTCTAAACGAGGAGATGAGATCTTCAAAATCCTTCAACCAGATCTAGTTCCTGCTGACGTTCATCATTCGGATAAGGTCTTCAAATCGATATTCTCCCACAAACAATCGACGTTCGATGAGAATTGGGGAGGCTTTGGAGGAGCTCCAAAGTTTCCGAAAACTTCCGATTACGACTTCCTAGTCGCCTTCGCCGCAGCTGATCCGAAGTCAGAAAAAGGGAAAGAGGCGATTATGATGCTTCAAAAGACATTGGAATCGATTGCCGACGGAGGTATTCATGACCACGTCGGTACCGGATTCCACCGATATTCGGTGGACCATGAGTGGCACGTGCCTCATTTCGAGAAGATGCTCTACGACCAGGCCCAACTTCTGGCCACTTATTCGGATTTCCATCGTCTGACAGGCAGGGAGAACGAAAAGATCGGAGAAGTGATCGAGGACATCTTCGAGTATCTTCAGAAGATCAGCCATCCAGAAGGAGGATTCTATGCGGCCGAAGACGCAGACTCTGCGCCGATTGAAAATGCCTCGCAAAAAGAGGAAGGAGCGTTTTGTGTGTGGGAAGCAGCTGATGTACATAAGGCCTTATCAGATAAGAAGATTGGATCCGCCAACCTTTCCGACGTCTTCTGCGATTACTTCAACGTGACAGATCAAGGAAATGTGCCAAGTATGATGGATCCGCACAAAGTACTGAAGAATAAGAATGTGCTCCGCAAGTTGTTGACCGACGAGGAGTGCTGTGCGAACCATGGGATTTCGAAGGAAGAACTGAAGAAAGGAATGGAAGAAGCGAAGAAGATCTTGTGGGCGGAGAGATCGAAACGACCGAGTCCGCACTTGGATTCGAAAATGGTCACGTCGTGGCAGGGATTGGCGATCAGTGGATTAGTGAAGGCGTTCCAGGCAAAGAACGAAAAGAAGTACCTGGAAAGAGCGGAGAAGTGCGCGAGATTCGTGGAGAAGTATCTGGAAGAGAACGGAGAACTCAAAAGAACCGTCTACTTAGGAGAGAACGGGAACGTCGAACAGTCGCCGCAGCCGATGAAGGCGTTCTCGGACGACTACGCATTCTTGATTCAAGGAATACTCGACCTCTACGCTGTTACTGGAAACGAACAGTATCTGAAAAAGGCAGTCGAACTGCAGAAGACGTGCGACGAAAAGTTCTGGAGTGGCAGCGGATACTTTATCAGTGAGAAAGACGACAAGTCGGTCGCAGTTCGGATGATCGAGGATCAAGATGGAGCGGAGCCCACTGCAACGTCGATTGCGGCCGGAAACTTGCTCCGTCTGTACGACATTCTGGAGCAGGACGAGTATCGCGAGAAGGCCAACCAGTGCTTCCGCGGCGCTGCTGACCGACTCAACAAGTACTTTCTACCTTCTATCGTTATCATTCCATTTTCTCGTTTTCAGAGTCCCCCTCGCACTTCCCAAAATGGCCGTGGCTCACCATCGCTGGCAAGTAGGCTCCACGACTTTTGTGCTCGTAGGAGAGCCCGACTCTGAGCTGCTCTCGTCAGCTCGTCGCCTGCTCAACGAGAAGTTTGTCTCCAACGTCTCCGTCGTTCACATCCGCGCGGAAGACGACGCGGCGGCGCGCGGACCTTCTCATCGAGAGATGGCGCAAGGCAGCCAACCGGCGGTCTATGTCTGCAAAGGATTCGTTTGTGACCGTCCGATCAAAAAACTGGCGGAGCTCGAGAAAAAGTTCAAGACACTGTAAAAATGTAAAAAGAATCTCATCTGGAATCCAGATCCTTGATCATATTGCATCGCCTCCTTCCAATAAACTCTTCACCGAACATCAGTGCCATTTGCGACCACCACGTGTCGTCCCGACTGATAAATTAACAGATTGTACTACTTCGCCATGTAATTGGCCGGTCTCCTTATCACTCTCTGACGACACGGCACAAGGTTTTACAAGCTAATTTATTGGTGCTCTCCGGTCGCAGCACTGAATATCGATTTGGTTTTTCGACGCTCCTCCTTCTCGTGCTCCCGATACTTACTTGAGAACCAAGAAAAACTTGGGAGGGACTAGAAAACCACCAGAGTTCTTCCATTGGCCCCTTTCTCCCGATTGAGAGTCTCTTCTGATCCGATTGTGATGAATCAGTCGGGAAAACGAAACAATCAGTTTCGTGACTATTCGTCATTGTCAGCTGAAACTATAATTGAGCGGGTTTCCGGACACGTGGATTCCCGTGGGGACTAGAAAGAGAGCCTAGTCCCTTCGGACGAGTTCGTCGTCCTCACCGACGGACTGATCTTTCTGTACTTGTTCTGCCTCTCTGCCAACTCCTTCGTTTCGTCGCATCCGCGTACACGTTTCGACTCTCCGCCCGCTTATCTTTATGGCCTTTTTCCCCGTTTAGCGACTATCATGAGGACGTGGCTTCCCTGCTCCCTCCTGCTTTTTTTGGAAAACGCTCTTCTTGCCGGCCAGCTATTTCCGTATTTTATCGCCTTCCACTCGAATTGTTTCTTTTCTTTGAACCGCTGCGAGAGAGAGAGGTGTGATTTCGACGGTTATCGGCCCCTCTTTTCACACCTATTTCGGGACAGTCTGAAATCGTCTGAAAGTCTGGAAGAGGACTGGAAATGGCTGAAACTGGAGGGAAAGCTGAAAACCAAACAGGGCTGAAAGTGTCTGAAAGTTGCGGTCATAGCTGAGATGCCAATCCTATTACTCTCGCTGTTTCTTTTGCCTCCCCGTCCCTCTTGCGTTTATCAATCGTGTTATCGGGGCGAGCGAGCAGGAGAGGAGACTCGTTTCCACATCAAGAGCACACCCCCTTCTCGCCTCTCTTACCATTTCCGGTTACTTTCCCCTCTTGTTATTGCAGTTTTTAAATCAAGCATGGTTCGGAAGCCGTGGCTCCTCTCGCTCGCACTTCTTGCCGTCTTCGTCACGGTCACCGCGGCGGCCGAATGCGACGAGAAAGAGGAAGACTATCCGGAGAGGTACCCGATCGCCTACTTCCACTGGGAAGAGGTCAAGATCCCGATGACCATCTGTCTCTGGCTCATCGGAGCGTCCATCGCAAAGATCAGTGAGTCCGCACTCGCCGTTCCGGATGCTCCGATCTCTTTTCAGTCTTCAACCTCATCCCCCACCTCAACGATCTCTTCCCCGACTCTGCCCTCCTCATCATGATCGGTCTGATCATCGGAATCATCTTCAAGCTCATCGGAGTCAACAAGAACGCCTTCTTCCTCGAGTCCGAGGTGTTCATGCTCTACCTTCTGCCTCCGTTGGTCTTCGACGCCGGATACTTCATGCCGGCGCGGCAGTTCTTCGACAACTTCGGATCCATTCTGTGCTTCGCCATGATCGGAACCACTTTCAACATCGTGGCCATCGGTAAGACCGTTCCCTCCGATCCTCTTCCGATGCTCGCCTTTCAGCCCTCTCCCTCTGGGCCATCGGACTCACCGGGCTCTTTTCCGTCGAGACGCCTCTCATGCACATGCTTCTGTTCGGATCCGTCGCCGCCGACGTCGACCCAGTGGCCGTCATCGTCATTTTCGAGGAGCTTCAGGTGAGAAGACTCGTCGTCGTTAAACTTTTTTATAGTCTTCCCGATAACGGAACAAGAACGAAACCAAAGTTTGCAGGTCAACGAGGTGCTCTTCATTGCCGTGTTCGGCGAGTCGCTTCTGAACGACGGAGTCGCCGTCGTGCTCTACCGCATGTTCCTGACGTTCTCCGAGATCGGAACTGAGAATCTCATCGGTGCGGACTACATCAACGGAGGCGTCTCGTTCCTCGTCGTCGCGTTCGGAGGCATCGGAATCGGCCTTCTGTTCGCGTTCATCACGAGTCTGCTGACGAAGTACGCGCGCGGCGACGAGATCAAAGTGCTCAACTCGGTGTTCATCCTGATCCTTCCCTACACGTGCTACCTCTGCGGAGAGCTCTTCGGACTCTCCAGCATCATGGCGTTCGTAGCTCGTTCTCTCCGATCCTTCTGATCCTTCTTCTCTTCCAGAATCGTGTTCTGCGGAGCCGCAATGCGTCAGTACTGTCACGAGAACGTGGACGAGCGGACGCGTCAGTCGACGGAATCGTTCATCAAAGTGCTCTCGCTGGCCTCCGAGACGGTGATCTTCGTGTTCCTCGGACTGTCGACCGTCTCGTCGAACCACCACTGGGACACCTCGTTCATCGTCCTCACCGTCGTCTTCTGCCTCATCTACCGTACCCTTGGAGTCGTCGTCATGTGCTATTTCCTCAACAAGTACCGTCTCAACAAGTACACGAAGGTCGACCAGTTCATCATGGCCTACGGAGGTCTTCGAGGAGCCATCGCCTACGGACTCGTCGTCGCCATTCCCGACTTTATTCCGGCGAAGAACATGTTCGTCACGAGCTGCATCATCGTCATTTACTTCACCGTTTTCCTTCAAGTAAGTGTCGGCTTCTGAATTCCAGACAAATAGTGTTCCAGGGAATCACTCTGAAACCGATCGCCGAGTTTCTGCAAGTCGAGAAGAAGAACACGCATTCGAAGAACATGATCGAGCACATCTACACTCAGGTGAGTCTTCCCGACGTCTTTTTCTTCTTCTGAATCACTGATTTACAGCTCATCGACAAGACAATGGCTGGAATGGAGGACATCGCCGGTTTCAAGGGACACCACTGGATCCGTGACACGTGGCAGAGTTTCAACAACAACTATCTTCGACCGATCCTTGTGAACAAGAATGCGATGAAGGAGATGGATCAGACCAAGTTGGTCAGCAAATACAAGGTGAGGGTGAGACGGCGAGGATCCGCACGGAGTCGGAGTCATTGCAGCATCTGGTGGACGAGGACGCGCGAAAGATCGCACGCGGAGACCTGAGCAGCAACCTCGTGTTCACGAAAGCGCTCATCGAGCACACGAGAAGCCGAACGAACACCGTCGTGTGAGTCTTACCGTGCCTCGTGCTTCCTCCCACTATTGCTCCTTTCTTCTATAGAGACGGAGTCACTCCGACCGGCAACTTCAACCTGAACAAGCACATGAAAGAGCACCACGGAATCACAGTCTACGATGACCACGAAGACACTCCGTCGACCCCTGCGCCGTTGTTCCAGGAAACCACCGAAATCGAATACTCGATGAGTTATCAGGATAACGATGGGTACGAGTCAGACGATACATCTGACATTATTCACTCGAAAGTATAGGTTTTCACGCATCTATCCTTTTCTCACTCATTTTCTTTTCGTTGACTGGTCTCAAGTAGGTAGACTATGTTTGCTTTTTAATGTACATTCGTCGAATGAATCTTTCAGTTTTGTTTGTTCCACATTCTTAACTTCAGATTACAGTAACCTAAAATCGTTGCGAGACTCATGTACAGAGGCGAGCTTGCGCCTTTAGGCAAACTGTCCATTTTTTCTCTTTTTTCTTCAATTTCGTTTAAAATATTTTTCAACAATATTTAAGAGATCATGTCGTGTCCCCGTGAGTTTTCACACATTACTCTCACAGAAACTCCGTTTAAAGTAAGTTCACTGCTTCATTTACCCACTACGTAAAAGTAATCCTCTTCAGAAAAGAATGGACAGCGAAGCGAAAAAAAGCGAGCTGGACATTGAAAAAGATGCTAACATCGCTTTCAAGTGTGCCGATCGATTCAATTACAACACGAACCTCCACCGAAAAGTCACCAATGTCGTGAATTTCGTAAAATTTTGAAATTTGCAGGTCACTCTGAGCGATCGGTTCGAGTTGACCGCTCTCGGCTACGAAATGAAAGCCAAACCTGTTTCAGTGGCTAATGAAAAAACGGAAACATCCGGAAACATCAACTATATCTATAGGTGCCTAGAGTTTCACAACAATATATGTGAAACTTTTTACAGGAAAGAGAAGAGGCAGGAAGCTTTCGCCGGATCTCCACTTCCAGCGGGAATGAGCCCTCAAAACCCGGTATGAATCGTTTTCTTTTTAACGTAAAAGAAACTGTTTCGTTCACAGCTGCCAGCTGTGCGTGGATTCCTCTCTCCTCCAATCAACAACAATCAACAGTTCAACTTCGGTTCTGGCTACAGCAGCCGCAAGACTACCCCACTGAAAGCGCCGCGAGAAGGCATTCGCCCACCACCGACATCTGTTTTCGACGACATCCCTGCCACAATTGCTTGAATTTTTCTATCTGCATTTAAGCTTCTTTGAATTTTTTATGTTTTGAAAAAAAATTGTTTTTATGTTCACTTCTGTTCCGTAGTTCTCATAGCCAGATTCGGTGCCTTCGTGGAAGCGTCCAATTCCGTTTCTTGTGTATTCGAAACGCGTAGTGTCTGAAAATTAGTTTTCAGTCGGGAGCCATTCGAGTCTAACAAACCATGTCTGCATCGGTTTGAAGATGTTCGGCTGTAACCAAAGCGTCATCCCGGCGAGATGTAGCACCGGACGGCTCGTTTTGGGCCTCTTCCTGGGGTCCCAGCGGCATTCTCTGACTGATCGTCTGCTCATATTGAGTCGTTCGGACGGCATCCAACTCCACATCGTCGGGTCCGAAGTTCGTGCTCTCCACCTTTATCGGCATGAACATCGGATCCTTCTTCTCCTTCTTCTCCGACTTGTCCCGCTTCTTTTTCTTCTTCGGCTTCTCCATAGTCTCCATCGGCACTAACGGCGCCTTTTTCAGCTGACGCGCCGCCTCCAGATCCTTCCTCTTCTTCTCCCCTTTCCGCGCTCTCTGCAACAGAGCGTTTTCGCTTTTCTTGCGCGTTATATCTTTCGCGAGGGCCTCTTTCCGGTAGGCTCGTATATCTTTCAAAGTCTGTTTCCAGTTCTCCTTCTTAATCGCCAAGTTGCGCCTCTGCAGCTCTTCCACCATCTCAGCCATCCTCTTCAAGTCCATCACCGCCTCGTTCTCTTTTACCATTCCGCACTCCTTCAACCGCTTCCATATCATCGTCAGGTATTCTTCTTCGTTCGAATGAGCCTCCTTCATCACATTCTTCATTATCTCGTTCAGTTTCGCGAAGTACTCCGACTCCATCGCTTCCTGCTCCTGAGCATCCATCTTTTGCACGCTCACCGCCCATTCCCTGTCGAGGCCTAATGATTCCGCCTGGTTTATCGTGTTGTACCAGCCGTTCTGATCCTCCTCGGCGATCCTTCTCCTCTCAATTTCCCTCATCTTCTTCTCTCTCAACCGATGTTTCTTTTTCAGCGCCGCCTGTTTCGCCTGCTTCTCCGGCAGCCAGCTGTGTCCCGAAAAGTCACTGTCCGATTCCAGTCGCTCCACTCGACTCCTCAGCACCGCTTTCAATTTGTCCTTCCACCCAGGTCCGCGTCGATTCTCCCGGTAGTTGTGTTGTTCCGCCCGTAGATTGTCGCCGACCACATCCCGACCATCGAGTCGCTTCTTCATTCTCTCCTTCCTTTCCAGCGTCATGACGTCCATCTCTTCTTCCGATGACTCCTCGTCGAGATAGGCCGTCGGATCGGATCGCAGTCGGCCGTCCAGCTCCGTCCACACCCTCCATTTCGTCACATTCATGCTTTCCGCGTAGTTTCCGAACACATTGCACATCATGTAGCAGACGGTGAAGCCCAGCGAGTAGCAGATCACGATGTGAGACAGCCGGTCGATGTCTCCGTACCTGTCCTCGAACGCGTCGAAAATTTCGGCGTTCTCTGAAAAACCGAGATTCGGGAAAAACGAAGAGAAAGCGGGAACAGACCGGAAGGACAATCCGTCAGGAGCGATCTTCCCTTGAACGCCTCGACGAACGGACGCATTCTTTCCAGTTCCCAGCACATTTTCGGCGCCCTCGAAAACCGAATCTCCCCTCTCACGGCGACCAATCCGAGAGCCAACTGTGTCAGAAACGGATTGCTCTCGAATGTCAGGTTGCCGTCGATAATTCGAACGTGTTGCAACAGTTGGCACTGGTGCACTTTCAGATTCCGAATGAGCACGTTCCCACTGATCCTTCGGACGTTTCGGAGAATATGAGTGAGTCGGGCGACGTCATCTACCGAGCCATCCACAATCAGGTCGCCGTGGATTCGAGGACATTGATCGATGTGATGTGCGAACTCTGCGTGCCGTCCGATGCCTCTTTTGAAGTGAGCGTTGCAGTCTGAAATGGGGAACTGATTGACCTAGAAACCCCTCGCTCTCTCACTTTGTTCTTGCTTGATCACAGTCACGTCGTTCAGATCTCTCTTCTTCTCCTGCAACTCTTCCACATACACTTCGTCTCTTCCTCTCCTTTCTCACCATCCACTTCGATTCTGCGTATTCTGGAAGCGCCCCCTGGTTCCCGCCCATCCACACGACCTCCTTGCAGTTCGTCGTCTTCTTCAGTTTCGGAAACTCGACTTCTTCCAGGGCGTCGTTGTGTCCGTCGATCCGAACTGCCGATGCTGTCCTCCGTCCCGTCGTGTTCTTTCTGCATTCGATCTCTTCCAACTCGGCCAAGAAACTCAAGTCTCTGATTTTCGCAGTGTCATGAATCCAGACTTGGCCGTCTCGGATCTTCCGGATCTTTTTGTACCGCTGAAGTTCCTTTCGTGAAGTGGATCCAGTTATTTCGAGAATCCCTCGATACACAGTACAACGTTTCCAGAAGAATTCAGAAGACGTCCATGCACCGCATTCGCAATCTCTCGACGTGGCGACCGAACCGCTGCCGAGAACGTGCTTCAGAGTGCGAAAGGAGCGCCGATTCCGGCAGTCGACGCCGCTGTTGTTCCGGAAGTAGAAGGCGGGCATGTGTCGAGCAGGCCCCTTCCGGTTAACTTTCTCGAGAAACGGGAACGGAAAAAACGCCGCGATGCTTCCCGTCACACTCACTTCCGGATTCTTTGGAACTTCGTCGGGATCTCCGATCTCTTTCACATCCGAATATCCCATCTCGTGAAACCACGTCTCCAAGTTCCGCAGATGATGTTCCGAAGTGAAGTCGCGTATTCTGGAGTACAAAACGACGTCGCCGTCGTGAAATTTCACGTCTTCTCTGTTCTTCACGTATTCAAACGGCTGTCTGCCATTCAGAATGAGCACTCGTCTCCGATCGACACAGTTGTCGATTATCCTCAGAGCGACGATGCCGAATCTCTCGAACAGCTCGATTTTCTGCGTCAGATTCAGACATTCTCGACCCGCAGAGTCGATGACAAACGGGGCGGATCGTTGGAAGTTTTCAACGTCGAATCGGAGAAGATCCAGACGTTTGAAGAGGAAAACGGCGGAAGGATCCGTGCGTTCGAATCGAACACATCCTTTCTTGTATTCTGGAAACAAACACGATTCAAAAGTGCCTTCTGGAGGCGAACTGACTGTAATCGGACACTCCGACTTCTCTGATCCGATCGAGTTGGAGGGGATCCACGAGTTCCGACTTCAGTCTCTCGACGTTCCCCTCGAATCCCTTGACTTTCAGATAAACGACACGACTGCTCGAGTTGAAGTGCAAGTCATTTCGCTCGTACAGACTGAAGTTGGACACCTTCGTCCCATCGAAGTTCCAGTACCTCCAGTCGCAATCGTGCTCGAGATGGACGAGAAGAGAGCCGTATCTGTCGACGAGCGGAGTGTATTTCGAGTAGCTGTCGCAATCGATCACGACATCCTTGATTCTGATCACTGAACTCTTCAAGTCGACGGGCATCGGGATCTCTCCGAACGGGAACCAGCCGTCGACATTGTTCATCAGAACTAGTCGCGGTGGCGGCGGAAAGCCTCGCAGATCAACTGTATCTGGAAACCGCGAGTTTTCTGGTCCCTTCATGCATCAAATCCTCACCGGTAAAATCGAAAAGGGTTTTTCGAAACTCCAATCTGAGACCGCGAACCATCCGACGGTGCAGAAGATCGCTCACTTTCTCGTTCGTGTCGAAGTTCTTCAGGAACAGTCTTCCGTACGTTTTCCCACTGAAATCGAGCTTTGGAACTCAGGTCTCGAGTGGAAAGGAGAACCTGAGCTCGACGAACTTCCGCACGGATTCCGGTTTGTTCCGATCCACGTAGAACCAGCGACCGTCGACGCCCTTCGGTTTCCAGCGAAGCGGCTTCGTTCCGATCGGAGAAACTCTCTCGTTCTTGTTAACAAAGTCTTTCAGCTCTTTGAACAAATCTGGAAACATGTCGGCCTCCGAAGGCTCGTTTCAGTGGAAAACCTACCAGTTTTGGATTCGGATCCACTGCAAGAGATTATGGAAATCGCCAAGAATATTACCCATTTCATATCGATCACTTTCAAACATACTGACTGTTTTGTCTTCCTATAGCCAACTGTTGACAACACTTCTGGGATCACGTGGAACAAAAACGGTTTATTCGCGTTTCGATTTGAAAGAAAGTGGAACGAAAAGATCCGTAGAATGGGCGGGGCTTAGCAGATTATGCGAATTGAAATCCAGTGGTTGTGATTATGCTGATATATTATACTTGGCTCTAATGCGAATGGATTGAACAAGTGTTGCGAAAATCTCGAAAATGGTGATGAGGTGGTAGTGGATCACAACACATCACAGATACCCGTCGAGAAAGTAGAACAAGAGTAGTTTACAGAAAAGAGGGTAAGGCACGAGAGAAATATAAAGGCGTGGAACAAGGAGAGTAACCGGACCTGCGGAGTATTAGACAAAGGCACTCAGCCGGAAAGCTGGAACAAGGATCACAGATGGGGAAGGGGCTCAGGAATGAGAAAATGAAAAGGCAAGTGAGGATATTGTGAGGAATGATGAGAAGGCAGCGGGCAAGCGACTTCAGACGTCGCAGAGGAATCGGGCATATTCGGGCAAGGGGACCGACCCAAAATCAGAACCGACACTCTGCGTTTCTGAGTTGGGGTCGTGCCGGCAAAACTCGTAGCACTAACCTACACTAACTAGTTCAATAATTCTCAATTCATGGGGGGAGGAGTGAAGTTCAGTAGCGACTGGACGATCGGGTCGGTCGTGGTGGCGGTCAGCTCGACGGGCTCCTGCTTGACGAGAGTCACGGATTCGTTGAGACTGAGCACGTCCGGCTTCTTCTCGGGAGTCTCCTCCGGTTGCCATCCGCGTTCTTTAGCCTTGACGTAGTCTGGGAAGCATTCTTGAAGCTGCAGATTCCACTCTTGACGCATCTCGTCCGTACTGAAAGACATCGGAATGGAAGGATGAAGGATCACGGGGGGAGAAGTAGATCAGAAGGAGGGGAAGAAGGAATGTAACACTCCATGCATAGCAACGAGAACACTTCACGCTAGGTTGACTACATCCGGAATGGGAAACTTACGTAATGTCGTGTGCGTCGTCGGCACGGTGACGGCATTGTCGCGCGTGCGATATGACGTTCGATTTGATTCCGGTGAAGTCGCAATCCCAGCACTGCAAAGATAACACCACTACAAACTGCACACACGCCAAACACGCAGGGGATAGGAGGAACGAAGCACGGGAAAGGGGGAAAAGAGACACTTCACAAGCATGCAAAAAAGACGGACGAAACGAACCTTGTACGGTTTGCAATCAGAGTGGATCATGATGACGTGGCGGAGCAGGTTCCAGCGGGATCCCGTCGAGTTGAGAGTCGTCGGCTTGCCACACAAAGCGCACTTGTAAGTCGCCTTGCAGTGCACGCGGCCGCAATTCTTTCCTCGCGAAGATCGGCTCTCCTCCAGTTCGTCCACTGGGAGCCAACGGTGCTTCTTGGATGTGCCACCCTCTCCGGCAGCTTTTCGCTTTGATCCGGCCGTAGGTGTAGTATTCGGTGTTCCAAAGATGTTCTCCGAGTCGATGAGGCCGAATGCAGATCCGAACGCCGGATTGAGCAGGTGTATCATCGAAGCACGAACCTGCTCGTCGCTGGTTCCGAGACCAAAGTCTGGAGTGTCGACCTCAGTCTTCAAATCCTCGGAGCTGGCCTTAGAGATCGTCTCGCTGTGTTGATTGTCATCGTAGTCCGGAGTGAGCCGCTCGATCCCAAAGGAAGGATTGAGCTGAGTCTGCAGAAGGATCCGGTGAATCTCCGCCTGCTGCCGCTCGTGCTCCTTCTTCTGCTGCATCTTCTGCTGCTGCTCCTCGATGATCTTGTGGAGTTGCGAGAAAGAGTTGTTCACAGCCATCTGGTTTTGGATGTTCAAAAGTGGGTACTGCATCTGTTGCTGCCGCTGCGGAGTGTCCACTGGAGTGGGAGAGGTCTTTTTCGAAGATAGAGCCTGAGCTATTGAGTCGATCGATGCTCTCGGCTTGTTCTGATGAGAAGGGACAGGTGTGCTCATCGAAGTGGGTGTTGAGATGGCTGTCCGTGGAGGCGTGTGCTGGGCACCCGTCGAGACTGTAGTAGATGGGGACTCGGGACTGGAGGAGCCGTCTTTGAAGTTTCCTGTTTTGAATGACGGATGGTCCATCAGATCGGTCACCACTGCAAATTTGTCGAACCCATGTGTGACCTGGAAGAAGGAATGGTTGAGAATGGCAGGAAGAGGAGGGGATCGCTCACCAGGTATTCGACAAGGGTCATTGTTGACGGCGTGCTGCTCACCTCGACAACCACGAACTTTGACAGCATCTGAAGTGAATGGAATTAGAAGAGAAACAGGGAATGGAGAAGAAGGAAGAGAAAAAAGAGAAATAGAGATATTCAAGAGTTATGATAACTCATTGTGATAGGAACAGGAATGGGGGAAGGGGGGATGCAAAATTAAAATTTATTATTATTACATGGAGGGGATAAAACTGAATAAACGAGAATATGAAGGTGTAGAAATCATTGCACAAGGCAGTGGATGAGTGAAATATGGAGAGACTCTCGGAACGGATAAACAGAAGTGAAAGAGGAGGCGTGGCGGAGCAGACTGTTCCACCATCACGTCTTCGTCGGGCGAGAACTGATGTTTCTCTTCTGGCACAGGTGCCGGTCCTCATCCGCTGCAAAGGCTACACGGGGGATCTACGAGGCTGCTCGAGGGTGGGCTCACTTGCTCAACTCGTCTTCATCGTAACCCAGTATTCCACTGGGGTGTTGGGCGGGGTCTTCCTTGTGGTGCTTCCATTTCCGGTAAGTCACACCGAAGCATCTCTCCAGCAGCGCACTCCATTCAAGCTCCAGCTCCGGGGATCTGCGAAGGCGTTTGTGGAGATACGTTATTCTCTTAAAAATGCACTTACTTCAAGTCTATGATTCTCGCATTCGCATCGTGTTTGTGCTGCGAATCGATGTGCTTCCGGACGTACGGCTTTATGTGCGAGTACCCGCAAATCGAGCACTGGTTTGGTTTTGTCGACGGATGCATGATCCAGACATGACGCATAAGGTTCCACGTGCGCTGCGGAGAGTACATAACTTCGTGGTGGCACAGCTTGCACGTCGCCTTCATCGAGTCCTCCGCTTTCCGGTTCGGCGTCTTCCGACGGAGCACCTCACTGTTCGGCGAACCGTTACAGCTGAACATCTCGAGCGTCGACATCCCGGCTCCTCCATGAGCCACCGAGTTGACTGTCGCGTCGAACTGGTCCGAAGAGCTCGGAGTCGACTCCTTGTACTGTTCGTCGCTTTTAATGTAGATGAATGAGCTCTGGAAATGAAATCATGAAGCGTTGAAATAGTGAAAGTACACTAACGTTGTAGGCGGAAGTTGAGGGATGTTGCTGGAGAAGGTGCTGGTTCTGTCCGGAAGGCATCTGGATGTTCAACGTCTGTGGGCCCGGATTGCTTATCATCTTCACGAGCCGCTGTCGCTCCTCGTCGTTGAGTTGCAATAGCATCCCATCTTCCGGTTGTGGATCGTCTTGCACAACCACATCCTGGTCATCTCGTAGGTAGGGGTGGTCCTCGAGTCGGTTGAGGATCGATATGCGATCGAAGTTCTTCTTGACCTGAAGAGAGAAAAATTGGAATGAAGTAATGAGCTGTGAAAGGGGCCGACTGCGCAGAGGAAAGAGAGGATCACCGATCGCATGAGACTGCGCGGCCGCGAGTGAATGTGCGCGAGCGCGCGAGGAGGCGGAGCGCCGAGGGGCGGGGCGTGGGTGCTGCTTCAGAGCTGAAGGCGATCAAGGTGAACGGATGCGGAACGAGAGTGCGCAGACGCTAGAAGCCAGATAGAGCGGCGACAGATTAGAAAAATAGTTCATAAAGTCATGAGATGTTGATTGGAAAGGAGTTTAACATAAGTGATCAATTCTTAGAAAAACCTGTGACACCTACTCCAAAATTTATAATGAGAGAAAGAAAGAGAAGTAAAATCGGGATTCACGATGAATATGGAATGAGGACGGAGCAAGGAGCACACTGAGGAAAACAATGGAAGAGGAGCAATATGGCCGAGATTAGTACAGGTATCCCATGAGTCATCAAACGAGAGAGACGTGCGGATCGAGAGGGACTCAAGGCCATCATACACAATAGGAATAAACGAAGGAGAAGGGCAGCAGTCGTAAGATTCCCGCAGAGAGAGATCGACAACTCAGCGAGCTCGCCGGAGATTCCAATCTCCGTCGAGACGAGAAGAGGCCATCCATCCACCGTACACCTCCGTCTACCGAGTGGGCCGAGCGAAGGAACACTCGAGCGAACTTGCGGCAACGAGGGGCGTGGCGTCCCGACCGAAGACTCGATCTACAGTAGGAGAGGCGGATCGGGAGAGGGCTCAGGAAAAGCAAGGAACTGGTTGGAAGGGCTTCGTAAACGACTTTGATTGATTCGAGACGCGGAGGGAGCTCGTCAAGGTCTTCGGGAGTGGCGGAGTGTGTGTCGTAAACTGCGCACATATCAATTATCAGGGACTGCCCGACGCCGCCGCTCCGGTGACCCAGAAACGAACGACACGATGACGACGACGACGTCGGAGGCGATTGACAGATCGGAATAGATTCGAGAGAAAGACGGGAAGAGAGGATCGCAATTTGCATTTTGTGAACTTGCTTGTATAGTTCAAACGAGGAGACGAGTTAGTTTGTCGTCTAACTAAGATGGACTAGTCGACTCATCGAAGAAGACAGACACAAACGATCAATTCGTTCGCGGCGTCTCTTCGGTTTTTTTCGGAATGTGTCGAAGAACTTGAGATAGACATCTCTAAAGGAAATGAGAGAGAGAGACGAAAACTTTGTTTCGTAGGACAGGAGGAGGAAGAGGCAAGACGTGGTTATCACTCGATAAATTACCCAATCAAGGTTCTCTGCGCACTACTCGCCGAGCACTCTCTTTCTACCGTACTCCGTCGTCCCGTCTCCCGGGGAGGGCGCCTCAACTGCTGTTTACATCGCAGCACGCGAAGGACGGCAGAGATCGTGCAGAAGTTGGAGACGTCGGAGCGAGGAATGAGAAACGTCTTCTTCGTCTTCCGACGGAGACTGTCTTCCTTCCCTCCTACTTCTCCGCGTCGCCCATCTACAGAAAACTCGTTTTCGGCTCTTCTTCTATACGTCCGCGTTGTCGTAGGAAAGATGGGGGCACACCACACCACACCGAAATAGTGTGCCGAGACGGTGGCGTCGCGAGAGAAACCACGGGGCAAGGGGGCGGTTCCTTGTCTTCGTCAGGAGCCTGTCACCCCTCACACAACGAGTTTTAGAGGGAAGAGAGACGATTCGCTCGTCGACCGAGCGGACATCGTCGTGACGAAGGCAAAGAGTACAGATTCCTTTCAACTAGAAGGAAAGGGACCGACTCAATCTGCCGGAGAGCCAAGAACAGTCGCTCTTATTGATCTCTCGGTTAGGCAACGATCCGAGTCAAGGACGTCTTCCTCGGCCACATGAGATGGTATCAATTATTGCTCCGCAGAGGAAAAGACGAGATAACAACGCACGCAGGTCAACTTTAATGACCAGGTCTAGATTGAGTAAATTGATCCGAGATCTTCCCGGATGTGCACCGAATGTGCTCACAAGAGCCCTCATCTTGTCGGTGCCCAAGGTCGCCTTCGAGAGGAGGAATAGAACCAAATGTACAGTAGGAAATGATGAGTGGGTGGCAGGAAGGGGAGGAGGAAGAAGGCGTCGTCGATGAAAGGAAGACGAGCCAAGGCACTTGTGATGGTGTCGGCGACGAGTGCCAACCGGTTCTTGCTTCACTTGCTTCGTGTGATAAGCAAAAAGCAAATGGCGTCGTCGTAGCTGCTGCTGTCGGCTGCGACGACGCCGACGGCCCGCCGAAATTGTTATGGCAAGCAATTTGGACTGCGCCAGCTTCTTGCATCGTTCAGAGCGGCGCTCACAGAAGAAGTCAGCGCGCATTCAAATTGGAGACGTCTTCTTTCCCTTCTTCGGCGTCGTCGACGAACTGTGAGCGGTAGAGTGTAATAAGGACAGAGCGAGCGGTGCGGTGCGGGGCCCCCTCGCCGTGCGAGAGACAGAAGAGTGGCAACGAAGCCGGTTTGCGGATGAGAGTGCTTCTGCTTCTGTGTGCGCCGAATTGAATGGAAGAAGAAGAAGGAGAAGGAGAAGACGATCATCTGATGCGCCTGCGCGCGCACCAAGTTGCAACGACGACGGATGTGTGAAGCGAACAAAAACACGGAATTGGAGATGAGAACCGGGTCTCTCGATTCGGGGAAGGGATGGTATGCGGGGGCAAAAGGGGGGTTGCTCAAGAGGTTGCACAACGTAAGACTGACGGAGCTAGATTATTATCGACGGTCGAGGGTTGCGTTTTACGAGGAAGATCAATCTATGTGGCTCTCGCACGTCACCTCGTCTCCCACCTAATCCATTAGAGCCCTGAGGCCACCCCCTTATTAGCCTCGCACTGCACCTTCTGTAGACTCCCGCAACATGTATGTATGTATGTAGGTCGTTGTGGTATCCACTGTAGCTCAGTCATTCACATCCGAACTCTTTGCTCATCCTTCTTCTTTTATCCGATCGGCCCTCTCCATCTTCTTATTCGCCTCCGAATCGTCCTTGAATCGGAAGGCCGCTCATGCGCAACAACAACAACTCAGCCACCTCGAGGAACGACAACAAAACTGCGCACACACCCATTTTCGGCTCAGCTGACCTTCACACTTCAAATGATTATTCATTGTACCCCCATCGGAATCCGAAGGACAGTCGGCTGGACGGAAGGGCTCGCGGGCGCACCTGGCGACAGAAGTGAATTCGAGGGATCCGTGAGGCAGGTTTTCTCACCCGATTGTAATCGGTGGGATGAGCCTAACAAGGCAGCGAAGAGAGACTGAGAGCGACGGAGAGAAAGTGCAAAGAAACGATCGGAGAAGACACGGACGGCTCAAGGACGCTGTTGAGTAATTGACGATCGCTTGAGGCGACGCTTTGCTCAGAAGAGAGACTTCTTCCGATGCATCCTGCCGCCCACTCTCGCGGATTACCGTAATTGCCACATTGTAAAATGAGCACTTGGGCCGTGCGCGCCGCGCATGGTAATTGAAGAGGTGGAGGTGTGCCGAGGTCACTCGAGCACTGTATAGTATCAAAACAACCCGACTAAAGGCCCATCTACCACCCTTCCGAACTAAAATTGATGGGTAGAGGAGTATGTGTCGGCACGTCGGCGTCAATGCGCGAGTGAGCGAATCGAAGGGGACCGACGACTACAATTGGGAGGCCGGTGACATAGAAGGGCAGAGAGAGAAAGACACGCGACAGGCGGATGTATTATGATGACAAATTGGTGGAGTCTACCGTCGCACACAGAGGCAGGGACTGACAGATGGATGTCGAGGGGATTCCGAAACGGACGGCTCCCCCTCAACCCATCCAAACCGGATATCGGCTCTTTTGGCGAATTCCATCGGAGGAAAGGTCATTCGGAGAGCTAAAATTTGAAAATGGATAGGTTGAAGAGGAAAAGAAGATTCTGAGGGATCCGATCGGAAGATCCTTATCAACATACATTAACGTAACTTCGCAATAAATCACAGTCAGCCTGTTGACGACCTCATCCCACTGTCAACACTACTTTTCCGGATTCGGCTCTTCGGTGCACCTCTAACTCCGCTACACTTCGCTGAATCTGGTCACAGTAATTGGTCCGGCGACCAGAAGAACCGGCCTTGCACATCACCACTTTCCACCCGTAATTCCATCGGAATGCGTGCGCATCGCGTTTCTGTGCAGTCGGGTTGTTATTACGAGCGACATGCCAGGACAGAGGGAGAGAAAGAGACCCGTCTTCTTCTTCTTCGCCTTCCTTTCGTCTCCTACTTCTTCTGCTACCGCGCACACAGTACCAATCAGCGAGACGCAGGCGGGAGCCAGTCTCCCGGGGAATCGTTTGAGAAGCGATGAGGAGGAAGGAGATGTGTAGAGAAGAAGGCGAGGATGTATGTGTGCGCGCCCGGTCGCAGCGCGCCCTACGACGAATACCAACGAGACGGCGAAGAAGTGGTGGAGGAAGACAAAACTGGCTCATCTTCTTTTATTTTGCGGGACGTTGCGCGCGCACGGGCGCCCGTCGTCTCTCTGGACGAAATAGTGCGGCGGAGCGCGAGAGAAGACGTAATTGAAGAGATACGGTGCAGACGACGTCGTCCGAAGCAGCAGCCGCAGCACAACGAGTTTCGGAATTCGAGAGATGAAGAGAGACAGGAACGTGCGTCGCCGGCCTAGACAGTTTCGGTCTCCCGCGCGCAGGGGGCCGCCGGTCATGAGTTTTATCGCCCCGCGACGACGACCAAGTCGCGCATTTCGACGACGTTGCTCCCATTTCCAACTTAGGAGACAATCCGACCGACCGGATTACGCCTTTACGTCGATCCTTCGAAGCGAGGGACCGAGCGAGCTTCTCAACAGCCACAAGGACACGAGCGATTCCGCTCGCATGTTCAGACGTCCTTGGCCCGAGCCGGAATTCAAAACTTAAGTTTGGAAGGCGAGACATGGCAAGGAGAAGGAGCGACGACCTCGGTTGTTGTAATTTCTTCGAAAACATATCCGTCGGTGGACTTCTTTCATGTGCTTTGTTTTCGAATTGCTCCCCTCTTCTCCTTCTTTGTTTCTCTTCCATCACTCAAACGGCGAGAATTAGAGTGAGACAGAAGGGGGAGCGAAAGGGAAACAGTAGGGAGAATCGAAACACGAGCGGGGATTGGCACTCGATACGACAGGCTCATCTCGCTTGATTCGAGGGGATTTGTGCACATGGAAATGGAAAAGAGACCGAAACAACGAGAGATTGGCGAGTAGGCGACGGGACTCTTCGACGAAGTTCGGTGACTCATCAGCTAGAACAAGTTGTCTTCTTGTTTTGTTTCATGATTCACAGTTCAGAAGGCACTCGTTCCGGAAGCTTCTCGCGATCTACGGTACTTCCGGCTGTTGAATCGGCTGCGTAACCGTCGAGTGATTCGGTTCGCTTACTGTTTGATGCACGCTGTTTAACGATGCCTCTCCCACTCGTTTCTCTCTCGCCTGCCTCTCTCCCTTTTCTCTGACATTGGCTCTGACAATAAAACCGCCGCCGAGTGATGGCCTCGCTCCTTTCGCGTGATGTGGCCGGCCCGAGGCGAGATGGGTTGTAACTCAGAAAACCAGTTTGACTGGTGCCCTTCTCTCGCTCGGCGCGCTCGCTCTTCTCTTCGACGTTTTCGACGCCGCCACCGTCGATTTGTCGCGATGATTCTATTGTGTGCAATAATAGCCCGACGACGCGGGACGCGTTGAATCATGCTGGTAGAACGAATCCGATTTGCGCGCACAGGTTGTAGAACTGTCTGAATTGGCTCCAATTGGACCGGAGCGCGCACGGCGACCTCAACTTCTTCTTCTTCACCTTCTTCTCGTTCGCCTCCCATTTCGCTTTCCGCCGATGCGCACGTCCGGAGACATCTATGAGAATCTAGGTCATCGCGAGCAGAAAGTGCGGGTGTCCGTCCATCCTTTGGCGGGGCGGCGGCGGCCTCGACTGCGCGGAGATATGCATTCGACAACGCCGAAATGGAAGGCGAAGAAGGGAAAGTCACCTCGGAGCGGTCGAGCGAGGATCGAAATAATATGCGCGCAAGGAGATCGGCGAGGAGAAGAAGACGACTAATGCGCACTGTGAGAGACCGTTCCCATAACGCCGTCAACTCAGGTTTTGGAAGTGAGACGACTTGAGAAAGGGACTGGCTGCTGGGACCTACAGAACTCTCTTAGTGGCATGTACAGTTCGAGCTCTTCGTCTTTCAAGATTGGGCTCATTTCCATTTCTATAGAATGTCGGAATGAAGTCAATTGTCTTAAAATTAAAAGATTAAAAAAGCTGGAAAGATCTCACAGAAAACTGGAACGCTTTGTAGCTTCATTATTAGAAGGGAACAGTCCGAATGGGAGCGCAAATTCAAAACTTTCCCCTTCGCTCGGACATAATGCTCAATTTGACCTTATTTCGGATCGGGACACTCTCTGCTTGTGGACGGAATCGCAATGAATTGGAGTCAAGGAGGAGGGGAAGAGGGAAAAGAAGTCGAGGAGTTTCAATGGATTAGTGCGGGGATGAGTGGGAACGAAGACGGTGGAAGAAGAGGGGAACGACTGTATGCAAGAAAGGGACGAGCTCGAAGGAAGAGAGACGATGTGCTTCTCCTCCTTTTCTTCCTGTGCTCCGACTGTTTGCTCTCGCTCACACACATTTTGAGGCATTGTGCCTCAACGATTTTATGATATCGGGGCCGCTCTTCTCTCGGGGCTTCGGGAAGAAGAGGAAGAGAAATGGTGATTTCACAGCACAGTTGACGTTGTTGTTCAGTACAGTTTGTCAGGTGTGTGCATTGTGCATACAGGCGCGCTCCGAAAGAGAAAGGGATGGGAGAGAAGGCGAAACGAGGAGGCATGTACACTCTCGTTCTCCGGGAACGACGACTTCTATTGTGAGCTCTTTCTGTCGTACAGGGCTAGAACAGCACAATAGACGGCACAGACCAAATCAAATCAATTCCTCCTCCACTTCCGCTTTTTCTCTCGCGCTCGCTCATTTCTAGCCTGACGCGTTGGAGACGACGAAAACGGATATCGAAGAAAAGAAGCACGATTGTTGTCTCAGAATGCTACGGTAGCATGCCACTCGAGGTGCAGAAGAGAGAACAAATTTGGGAGAAAAGCAAAGAGAGAACTGAAGGTCGTATGAATGCTCTCGTGGTCGTTGGTGGCGAAGAAGTAAAAAACAAAAGTTACCGCGATTCGGAGAGGGACGAGGGAGAGAACGGTAGCGGTGGAGGCTCCGTGCTGGCAGCGGCACCGACTCTCCGCTCGAAGAGTACTATTTCACTGCGAGAACGGTCATAAAAGAACGGCTCGCGTCGACGCAAACTGCAAACCGTGCGTGAGCGCCGCGGAAAAGAAACGACCGGTGGCTTCTGCTGCGGGCGAGAGAGAGAGGCGAGCTGCCTGCACATTTATGCGAGTTTTGATGTGCGATGATCGATTTGCACGAAGAGAAACAGCCAACCGCCGACCGAAATCGAATACGAAATGAGCCGTCGTGTGAAACAACGGGAAGAGCAGAGAAAGAGTGAGGGAGGACGGGAAAGGGGGGAGGGAGCCACGATTCGACTGACTCACTCCGAGACACGACCAAGGACGAATGGACTCGAATCGAAATTAGAAAGAGGCGTGACTGCAGCAAATTAGAAACGAGCCGCTTTACAAAGCATAACCTTGAGCCTCGAGATGAAACAAAGCATTCGAGACGCGCTGAGCTAGACGGCCTTCAAGATCTTTTTCGAGATAAGGACTTGTCTAGACGAGTGATTGCGGGGAGAAGGGCGAGGGCTTAATTGATACTCAAAACTTGCAGAGGACGTCCATTACATGGCGCTCCCAAGGACTCTCGATTAAACGGCACTGGGTTACGGTATCGGAGGAGTATTCCGTTTTGTGCTTTTTGATGGTGCAATCAAGGGAAATACGATTTTTGAGGGGAAAAAGTGAGAATAGACTTACGCAGTAACTGAGCAAATCGATAGTTGACGCGTCGTCGTTGAGCTCGATGACAACAAATTTCGGCATTCCGCCCGTGTTTTGATCGTCGAACTCGTACGGGTACGACACCTGAATGGAGTGAAAAGTTGGCAAGAAAGTCCCGAATCGGGAAGAAGACGTCAAATATGGATAATGTAGTGAAAACGACTGTTCAGAGAAAGTGTAGACAGAAGTGGTTCCCTAGTGGTAAATCATTCATTTTCAGCTTGAAAAGTAGTTCAAAGTGTGTGGACTAGTACAGGGTTGTTAAATTCCGGGCCGGCCCGTGACAACCCTGGACTAGTATAATCAGAAGTTGGTGACATTCTTTCCGTATTGATGATCCGGAAAGCACTGGGACATCGTTTTGAGCCATTCGCTGCGTATTTCTGGAGTTCTGAAAGAGACGGGGTTGGGTTTTCTATAGGAATTCGATGTCCGAACTTACGTGATGTCGATCGGATCGGCTTCCTGGTGGTGTTGGTAGATGCAGTGGTTCCGGACACGAACCTTACGTCCGGTTTGGTACGGACAGTGGGGACACTTGAACGGCTTGTAGGCAGAGTGTTTCATGATGACGTGCTCGTAGAAATTCCACTTCGAGCCTCCCGCGTTCAGCCGCAATGTCGTTCCGCAAAGTCTGCAGGCGTCCTCGACAATCTCTCCTTTCGCCAATCGTTGCTTTTTCGGAGAGGGGGCCTTCTCGAACAGAGCGAGACCGTTCTTGATGGCTTCTGAGGAGAGTTGGGCTTCGAACTCAGCCGTGTGCTCGTCCATTTCCTCCTCCTCTCCTTCGTCTTCCACGTCATAGTCGATCGGCTCCACCTTCACTTCCACATGTTCCACTCTAAAACTTCTAGAAGTTCCACAAACTTCTCCTCGGTCACTCCCACCTCTTCTGAATATCTTTGACGAACTCCATCTCTTCGGTCGGAAGACGAGATCTATAGGAGACGTCCTCTTGGAAATAGGCAGCACCTTCTGGTTCCATCGCCGCCTTCTCAGTGTAATCTTCTGCCACTAGCTCTTGCATCGGCCTTTCAACGGCTCTCGGAACCGAATCGATCTTGGAAAGTCGTCTGATGCTCTCTGAAATCCCATCTTCCTTCTTTTCTTCTAGTCTTAGCTGATTTTCCGAGCTTCTACTTGTCCAGTTAAAAACGGAATGTGCAATCGCGCCCCACCGCACTCAGCTGCAGTACTACGACTCGCCTCCACTATCTCGCAGCCTAGGCAGCTGCGTCGTCAGTGTGGCTGGTGGAGAGTGCCCTGTGAGTTTCCCCCGTTGCGGCCAGTTTCAGACGGAACTCGTCCGGATCGGAGCCGCATTCGTGTGCTCCGCCCCGATTCTTACCTGGTGCTGGTGCCGGTCTTGCCGCATCCAAACTTGCAACGTGCTGGAAGCGTGAGAAGCCATTATCGATCTGAAATTACCGCTAGATTCCGGGGTTTCGACTCGAAAAAGAGCCCTTCCCATGTTCGTTCATCGAAACCTGTTCCCGTTGGGTCGACTCACCAAGTGAATAGTTTCAGCTCACGCCGCTCACAGGAAGCCGCTCAAAAAGACACACGCAGCGCACACGCTCGCGCACCGCTCTTCGCCCCGCCGCTCCCCTCAGTGTCTCGTCGCTCACTATTTCTCTGCCCGCACTCATCGACGGCGTCTCGCCTTGGCGCTCAGTCTTTCGGTGTTTGTGAGCGTGACTGCGGCGGCAGCGCCCCCATCGTCCCATCCTTCTCATCTTCCAAGCAGACGAAGAGAAGAAGAAGAAGACGACGACAAAAAGTGGAAGAAAGAAGAAGAAGAAGACTTGTCCCTAGTAATCGACACGAACTATTCACCGGTCAAACTGAAGAGACGCAGAAGGGAAAGAAACGAAGAACACTGCAATCAGTGAATCCGCATCTCTTTTCTTCAGAAGAACATCTCCTTCTCCGTCCTTTCACTCGCCCTTTCGCGTTCCCTTTCACTCACCAGTACGCTTAGAAGTTTCTTGAGCTCTTGCGGTGAAGTGACGTCGACGATAAGATGCGACAGATACTGAGGGTTCGGGCTCTGATATGACGGCGATTGATAATACTGATCCATCGGAATGGCCGCTGGACGCCTCCGATTCTGGACGCTCGAAGTCGCAAGGGAAGGTGGCTTTGGTCGCGTCTTCTCCGCATTGTCTGCCGAGGTGGAAGGATCCGTGAGAAGCTTACAAAGAAGAGGAGCTCGAGACGGCGCTGCGGCGATATTCGGAGACGATAAAGCAGCGGTGTCTGATTCGCGACTAGAGCCAGAAGCCAAAGGAGACTCGACGGCCGCCGAACTTTCACGAAGCGGTTGAAAGGCGGGAGTTGTCGAATTTAGAAGTTGAGTCCTAAAAGGAACAATTCTTGCTAGAGAGTGCGAGAGATCGGATGTTGCTTACAGCAGCGACTCGTGCTTCGTTTCCGCGAACATCATACAAGAGTCTCCAAGTGCGACTTGCTCGGTCCGTCCTTTCTCTTCTTCCTCGACGTCCAAGCAGACTCTGGCGAGTTGCTCGTCGTACTCACCGAGCTGCGTCCGTCTTCCGATCACCTCCAACTTCTCGTCAGTGCTCATAATTGCGGCATTGTTGACGACTCTGAAAAAAAAAGAGCTCGTTTCTCTCGAATATGGAGAACCCCAACCTCAGTTCCTCTTTGATTCTCGCGAGGAGAACTTTTTTCCGATTATGAAAATGGGACTTGACTCTTTCCATCTCTGCGGGTATCTCGAATTTTTCCGACACCTGAAAAATAGAGAATGCCTCCAAAACCGGATTGAAACAGCCTACAATCTCGGCAATTTTCGCCCAGTGCTCATTTCTAGCCACATTTTCGGTCGTCAGGCGTCGATACGAGTTCTTGATCAAATCGTCCCTTCTTTCCAGAACCAGTGTCACGATGAAATTGCTCACCTGAACATTACGAGTCCACTTGGGATAATGCAAACGCGCTCTGTCGGATTAATGGGGTGCGTGCGCGCGAACAGAGGACGTTTTTGACGTTCGAAAAGAGTGGTACTCACATCTCGGTTGATCTTCAAGTTCTTCGGGCCATTACTGGAGAGCATCGCTGAGCTCAAAATCTGAAAAAAGTACAGAGCAACTTAGTCGTATGGAGAGAATATGAATGGAAATGAGTGTCTAAACACAACTGGCGAGGAGGTGTGCATGATAATAAATCAAAAAGCCATTTGGGAAAAGAGGAAAGCAAAACTTTTGCAGATGAAAGGAAACCACTCAAAGCAAAAGCGGCGAGAGAATGTGAAGGATATGAGGTTTGGAGCAATAAGAGAGAGAGAGACTGCTCCAGGAAAGGTATACCATAAGGGGCGCGGTGAGGGGTGACCTTTATTAAGGGCCAACAGCCGTCTGCGTCTCTCGATCCTATTGTTAGGAGCTCACGTCATCTGCTCCGGGGAGGAGGGTCTGGGAAAGCAAATGGCGGTCGGTCAGGGAAGTTCAATGTAAACTCGCAGCTGTTAGCGACCGGTCGGCTTTTTCGAGCAAAAGAGCCCCCGAAAACGACAGATAGAGGGTGGCAGAGAACCTGGTGGTTTCATCGAATCAGTGGAATTTGGATGGGTGGGAAGGGACAGCCAAGGCCGGTCGTCGTCGGCCAGCCGCCTCGTCTCAAGGACGTTCTCCGAGGCTGTCACTTCAGAACCCTTCTCGAGGTCACCACACTGTACGGAGAGCCTACTCTTCAACAGTTTATTCTCAAGTCAATGTGTTAGATTTCGAGTTTCCATGGTACAACAACTGGGTGAGAAGATGGGAGGAGAGTTGACAGGTGACAATAAAATTTGAAGAGGGGATAAAAGCATAGAGATCGACATAGCCGGTGAGAATGCAACAGACGTCATCGTGGCTACTCTTCCATGTTGTTCAGCTGCTCGATGAGCTGCGAAAGGTTTTCGATGTACTTGTCTTGGTTGACATCCTCCACGTTGTACAGGGTCATCTTCTGTCGCACCTCCTCCTGTAATACAAAATGATATCCGATCATTCAAAATAATTCGTTTACATTGTACGTCTCCATTTTGCAGCGAAGTCTCCACATCTTGGGCACGAACTGAAGACGTTCAAAAGTGGCGTTGAACTCGTCCGGATCTTCGTCTTTCAACTGCCCGATCTCTTGCGCCGACTTTCCAACAACCTTCATCGCACTGTCTCCGAAAGCTGTCACGTACACTTGTCCGGTCTCGTCGGACAGCTCGAACTGCATCATGTAAAGCCATTTGAATGTGCTCGTCGTCTTCAGGCACTTCTCGCATCGGTACTCTCCTTCCATTTCGACAACCTTCTTCTGGCAGCCTTCCGAGGCGCATCCCTTGTAAAGAACGTTGTTCGGGTTGATTCTGGTCACCATAGCCTTCACAGAAGCGTATTCTCCTCTTTCGGAGTCTCTTCCGAAGCACATCTCTTGAATTCCAGCGATGGTTCTTGGTGGGTCGCCTGAGCCCGATCCTGCACCCAGACTTATCATTTTGACGTCGGCAGTCGGCTTCACAGTCGTGTACCAGTCGTACAAATGGGCGACATCAGGAATTTCGGGCACAACAACGGTGCGCGTTCCGGCTCCAGTGCTCAGAGAGTAACCTCCGTTGAACTCCTTCGGAATGACTCCTTTGAATGCGACCACTTTATGCAGATAGTCTTCCTTCTTAACGCGTCTCGCTTCGTCGTTCCAGATCGTGAGTCGGACTTGAGTGTTCGATTCATCTATCAGATCCATCTCCCGCTTGACCAACGTTTTTCCAGCTTTCGAAGTGAACTCTGTTGCCTCATCGTCCATCCGTTCGACAACGACGAGCACATCAATCATATTTCCGCATTGAGAAGAGATGTCCCCCAGATGAACTCTCTTTAGGTTCAGCTTCGGAGCGGCGAGAAGTTCGGCTCCCGGCTCAATCTGGAAATTATATATCGAAAAACGATTTCATCACTTTTCTCTTACCACAGATTCGTTGCGGAGATTAATCTCGTAATCGTGTCCGGTGTTGTTGAATCTCTTGTTGGCCTGACGAACTGTGAATCCACTGATATAATAGGACCCGTTCTCAATAATGTTCGGATAAACCGATTCAGCGGTTTCGTTGAAAGCGGCACAACGGATAGTGTCTCCGTTGGCGTCGGTCACTTCAAAATTGAAGACTCTTGTGTTCTTGGCAGGAAAAGTGCGCATTTCTTCTTTTCGAGTCACCATTCCAAAGATCTTCACGTTACTCGAGTACGGGTTGACCATGGTGATTGGAACCACATGAACCTCGGACTTGGAAGGCACCTTTCGTGCCGGAGGAGGGACAGCACGGGCACGAGCAGGCTCTGGAGCAGCACCGCGATGGATGGGAGCAGATTCCGCGCTTTCGCATTCTCTCTTTGGAACCTTGGCCGCCGGTGGATTTACCATGTTCTCCTGGTACTCGTGGGCCCAATTCTCGGCTTCCTGCCAAACGTCTTCGATGATAACCTGCGGTTTGTATCCGCGGTGATCATCGGGGTTTCCAGGGTGGGACGATGCCTTCACTCCCGGTGTCGTCAGAATTTGATGATAGCGCGAGAGCAATTTGTATCCCGTGACCACCACGACGGGCTTCGCACCAGCGGCCGAATAGGCCGTCATGTTCGTAATGGCGATAATCGCGCCCTCAACAAGATGTTCCGCATCCTGTTGTACTTGCTCTTCGAGCTCCGCTGATAGCAGCACGTCTGGAACGATGGTTATCAATCGAAAACCGGTTGCAACGCACTGTATTGGAAGATTCCGTCGTGAATTCGAAGTCTGTAGATGAACCGTTGTTCATCTTGCCCTCCAACGTCTCCTTTTCCTTTCTGAAATTTTTTTTGGTGATTGCGAAACATTGAGAAGAACTCACTATTATTTGCACAACGCCATCATGTCCGGGAAATCCGAAGCTTTCGATGAATTCCTGAGAAAGAAATAATGGAGAAAGTCGGATTTCTATGAATGAGTTACCTGAATAAATCCAGTACTGAGACGGATCTTTCCATCAGAGTGGTATTTGTTGAAGTCTTCGTGGCTGATTTGAATTTCCGACATTCTCCGCGAAATCGAATCCAATGAAGTAGGAAATTATGAAACAAAACGACGCGAATCAAAAGAAACCGGCACAATTCAAATATGCGCGCCGATGGCAGTTGCGCGCCAAAAATGTGTCGTGCGATGTGTTGTTTGCGGGAAAATTTGAGAGAGAAAAGAGACGATGACGTCACCCACTGGCATCAAACTGCGAACTGAAAAAAAGAAGAAAAAGAAAATTCAAGGATAATAATTTTGCGGAAAAAAAGAAAGGCAGAGGAGAGAGCAAAATTGATGGGCAGGAATGGGTTGAAATACGAAAAAGACTTATATCAAAAACTGAAACAACTTTAACATTCAAAGGAGAACGGAATCGTTGCGAGACCTCGAAACTTTTTTTCAGGTTGCACCTTGAAGCTACAAAAGTGCGCTCAACAGTGACCTATTTCTGTGGCGCTGCTTTGGAAACCCGCGAGATATCTCACGATTCCTATCATTTTACTGGCCATTCTTTTGCGAACGAGGACCGTTTCAATCATTTTCTCTGATTTCTCCCATTTCGTTTTCTCTTCAAAAACTGCTTGCATTTCAGATGCGCAGTGTCTTTCTGTCATCCGTTTTTGTCCTTCTCATCTCATTCGCTCATGGAGCCATCAAACCGGCGAATGGCGAAAAGGACACCGTAGCATCCAAAGATCAAAGTCAGTGAAGTACTCTCACATAATGATCTGAGCATAAATTTGCAGTGCTCGACACAGATACGATCTTTCGTGCGATCGGCGTTCCTTCGTGCATGAGAAAATGTATCGACCCGTTCATCGACTCGACGACGTCGCTGTGGAACATGAAGAACGTCGTCAACCAGGCCCGGAGCGTGTGCAACCTCCACAAACAGGCGATCGCGTGTTTGAAGAAGGATCAGTTCTGCGACCACAACAAGATCTTCCTGAAGGCGAGCAGCAGTGTCGAGTACATGTGTACCACGAAACATGTTCTCTTCGAGCGAATGGAAAAGTGCCTCAACCCCATTGTAGATGACGTCATGTCCAGTGAGTTCTCCTGCCTACCTTATGAAACCATGTCAATAAACTTCAGCCTGCGATAGCGAGTGCTATGCCCGTTCGAACCTCACTGCCTTCGCAAATGACAGTAACGTTAAGTTCGCGGCCACCGTCGGAGGAAACGCTTTCATCGTGGCTGACCATCTCGGAGACCTGTGCTCGTCCCTGCAGTGCACTCTCCCGTGTGTCACCAGAAGACTCAACAATAAATGCGCTCTGAGTGGATGGCTCAGTCTCGACATGCTCATGCAGCCTTTCGACGCCGTTTCCGTGATGGTCGATCAACTCTCGCCTGCTCTGAAGGATCTGATCACTAAGAAGATCGACAAGAAATGCCGTTTCGCCGTCAACATCAACCGTTTGAACCGCATTCGCAATGGCGATTTCGCTGCTTTTGACATGGACAATCTGTAGTCCAAAACGCCTAACCCAATTGATATATCTGTATATACTTCCTCATCATTGCCCAACCCTCATTTTATGTAGCATAAATAGTGAAAGATCCACTCTGTTCGCTCGCTCTACTGGGATGGATGGATGGAAGCCATTGTGAAATTTCGAAATGGCCTAAAAACTCGGGAAAAGCCGGCCGCGTCCTGGAAAAACATCTTTCATTGATTGACTCATCGATCAGTCAGCTGCTTCACTCCTGCGATGAGTCATAATTAATCGATTCGCTGCCCTCACCACTTTTTCGCCGTCTCGCACGCGACTAGTTGGTGCAGAGAGCGCGGCAATCGGGGAGACGCAGGCGGTCACAGAGAATTGTTAACCTACAGGCGAAGGGGAATTCCATCCGATTTGTGTGTTTCCTCCTGTGTAAATACATCGTTCCTTCTCGCGTTTTCTAGCTTTTTGACAACCAAACAGAAAGGTTTGATGCAATTCCCGTTCGTTTCCCTCCCATGAAGATCCGAACTTGCAGAGTTTTGTGTGTGCGAAGTGGGAGGCATATGGAAGCGGATGAATACTTTTCGACATACGATGCGCTCCAAGATGTGAGTCTTATCTCGGCGTTTCTTATTCACGGGCGCTTATCATTGAATATCACGGGCGCTTATCATTGAGTGACGAAACGAGAGAAAATGAGAAAGAAAACTAGAAATTTCGCACTAAAATGTATTCGGCCGCAGTGAGACGACTGAAGTTCAAGGTTAGGTGACAATCAAGTCGGAGATGTTCCGAAGCGCGAAAAGGCAGATTTTGAAATTCGGTTCCAAATTTGCAGCAACAGAAGAAGGAGCACGCTGTCCGGAGGCAGCTGCCGATCAAGACGAACGAGAACTGTGGGATAATGAAGATAGTGTGGTCACAGTTCGACTTCATGACGGGTCCCGAGCTGAAGTTCGTGTGGGAAGTCACTCCGTCGACGTCGATTTCACCAGTCAACCTTTCCGGAGAAGATGGGTCGATTGCAGACGCTGAGAGTCTGATGGACTCTTCCGGAAGCAACCAGTCAGTGTCTTTCGAGGAAATCGACGATCCTCTCAAAGTAAAATTGAACTTCCTTTTCAATTCAAATATTTGGGTTTTTAGACGGAACTGACGATTTTGGAAGGATTGGATGACAATTTGGTCGACTCGTTCGCTGATTTCGGAATGATGAACGCCGGCGATTACAAGTATAAAACACTCAAGTATTTAGACGAATACATGACAGAGAGTGCCACCACAAGCACTAAAACACTAACGATGGAAGATTCGCGGATCACAGAAAGTCCGGCGAGCAGTGGCAAATCGCTGCGAGACGAAGGCCTCGATCACTATTGCGGAGGGAAGTTTCTCGGCGACGACAGCTCGTGCGTGGTAGCATCCCCGTCTCCGAACGAGTCAGGGCATCTCGGGAAACTACTTGCTAGTCGGTATCCAAACGAAGAAGATCGGGAAGTGGCTGAATATTTGCGAGAAAAGATCGCAACGAATACAGAAGATGCGCCGACTGACTGTGTGGCTCATCTCACGGAGCACTACGAACTAGACCGGTTGTCACCGATTGTGCACGCCGATGACGAGTTGCGACGGTCCTGTGTCGATTCGGGAGTCGGAGTGTCCACTCACAGCGACCTTTCGGCTCTTTGTCAGAGTCCGCCGAGTGGGAACTCCTCCAGAAGATACGAAGACGCATTCGGAATGATGACGTCGACGCCGAATCCGATGCACTACCGGGAGAGACGGGCGTCAACGGGGACGCCGCCTCCCAGGGACATCTTCGATCTGTTTGACGACCAGATCGACTTCGGAGAGACGTACGTGTCGGACGAGGCATTCGTGGCGAAGTGTGTGCTCGCGGAGCTCATTTGCAAGTAAGTTTCAGAAGTTCACTGTCTGCTAACTGAAACATTTTCTGCAGCACTCCCCACTCGAGATGCCCTCTGCAACATAAAATGATCGTCTCGCCGTCACGTCATCTTCTCGTCGCCGCTTTTATCTTCTCGGCTCAAACCCGCACTGGTTCCACAGTTACTTATGCGATCTCGTTTCTCATGTCCAATCTGAAGCAAGAGTGGTACATGGATCGGCACTCGTGGTTCGAGAAGATGGTCGGCGATTCGGTACCGAAAATGAAGGCGTCGCTGTTTTCGGAAGATTCTGACGACGTTCTCGTTCGCGTCACTTCTGAACTTTCGCGTCTTCTGTCGCTGCTCTCCGCACTGGAAAGGTTCCCGCTAGTGCATTTGGATAGGCCTCTGATGGTATGAGATGGTTTAAAATGAAGCAGTTTAATAACAGATATTGCAGATCAAAAACACTCTGTTCACTGAAAAAGGGGCCGCGTTGACCGAGAACCGGCTGCTAGCTCGGACGATTTCCGGATGCTTGCAGAGCCAGGGACACACTGTCATTATCGGATCCGACCACATGCTCGTCGCCAAACTCCTCTATACACTCGCGTTTTTCGTGCCAGAACCTACTCAGTGGTGCTGTCTCCGGCCATATCGGCACAAATACAACCCCTACTTAAAGCTGCAGGCCGTCCGAAGAGTAATCA
Source organism: Caenorhabditis afra (assembly GCA_963570955.1). NCBI lineage: Eukaryota > Metazoa > Nematoda > Chromadorea > Rhabditida > Rhabditidae > Caenorhabditis > Caenorhabditis afra. The sequence goes on along the minus strand of OY751533.1, from coordinate 5,940,512 downwards.
TTCCTCCCTCGAAAACTTCAAATAATGTTTTGTTTTCCAGGCAGAGCTCCCTTCCGTCGTGGTGACCGGAACGTCCAGTCCGTGGCCTCTTTGTATCGTTGACCTAGACCGATCCGCCGTCTGCATGTCGGCTCCGTATCAGAAGCATCGCGTTCTTCGGGCACGCAATGACTCGCGAGGCGTCCGTCTGATCTTGGAGCATGCCGGAGTGATGATGTCTAAGAATACGAAGATCCCGCAGCTGTAAGATCTCGTGAACCGCCTCTCCAAGCCTTCCTTCCTTCCTTCCAGAGAGCTCTCCCCTTGCCGAACACTCGACTGTGTGAACACCTTCCTGAAACAGATGGACGTGCTGCCGATGGAAGAGTCTGTACGAGCCGGCTTTTGCTCCCAACTCATGTTCTACTTCGACAACCTCGCCGCCGCCTTCATAGCTTTTGTCCGAGACGCGAGTCGTCCGGGACTCGATGAGAAGGAGTGTGGCACTCGTTCGAAAGGCTTCAACCTCGCCGAGTGCCGCAAAAGTCTCGACCTATCGAACGACGCGATCTTCAATGCGGTGCTCGCGAGAGCCGAAATGCTCCAGCCGGACATTTCAGAGTTCATTTACATGTAGTCGTTTTCCTAGTCCATTTCTTTTAATGATTACGAGATACTCTTTGCCTTCAGTTTCTGATGAACTTTCTCCTCTTCCAATTCACTTTTCCTTCATTTTTGCCTTCTTTTCCTTCAATTGTGATTACTTTTCCTTCAGTTCCATTATTTACGTATTCCCATTCTAAATACACTTTCTTCTTTATTCGTGTGACACACTCTGATGCAATGAGCCTTGTCCTTCGTCTTCCTCCGTTTCGTTCCGCTTCCGCATCTCTTCCGCGTCTCCCCTTTGCTCTTTCTTCTCGTTCCCAAGGACATCTTCTCCCCTTTCTCTCTTTCAAATCGTCGCTTGTCGAACAGGTTGTACTAGTACTTTTGGCCGGATAAAGCGAAACACCAAATGGATTACGTCTACAGTAAGCCGCTTGCCACGGAGTCGCTTTCGTATTCTTTTCGAACGGAAGGAGAGAAAAGAAGCACGGAAGCATTCCCACAACTGCAAAAAGGCATCTGCATGTGTACTCCTCTTTTTCTGGGTCATACCGGATTCGACGGAAGGCAAACAAAACAAAACGGAAGAATGGGGGAGGGGGCGGGGTTACTGTAGTTTCCAGCAGTCTCCGATTCCAGACGGCCTTCGGATCCGTGCTCTCTCGGCCTTCAGATCCACTTTCTCCCCTACTTTCTTCTCTCGACACTTTCCGACCGAACCGGTTCGGAATGAAGCGAAGTTGGCAGCAGCAGCAGCAGCAATATATGCATACACACAGCGACCGCAGTGTAGACGTCCCGCCCATTTCCGAGTATAAAACCGCGGATTTGGCTGCCATCGCCATTATAAACTCATCAATTGCGTCGTAGTCGTCCCGTTTCATTTCGAAAATGAAGTCACCGATCCTTCTTTCCGTCCTCTCCATCGCTTCGTTCTGGAGTCAGGCACATGCGGTGAGTTAGTCGGTGAGGAGCTACTTTCTGATTCCACGGGATGTTTCCGTCCTTCCGATCTTCCCTTTCTACATCCGTTTCCAGTGCGTCGCCTCCGGCACCTGCGGGCTCGGTCCGTGCATGAGCCCCCTTCCGGCCCTTCCGTCGCCGTGTGCCTCTTCCGGATGCGGCCCCGGCTTCTCCTGCGGCACCTACGGCTGCTACCGGACCAAGGCCCGTGTGCACGCCGCCGGCACGCACCAGGGACCGATTCTGTTCGGAGCCGACCGCTTCTCGCAGTTCCGACGCCAGCAACAGCCGCCGCAGCAGCCGTCGGTGAGTGACATCCGGTTCGCCGGCCGACGACGTGCCTATCAAACCGTATAATCCGATGATGCACGGACACGGCTAATAGGAGACCAACACGCCATTCTCTCCTTTTCGAAACCAGTTCCCGTTTTCGTTGCAGGACCCGAACGCGCTGTTCATGCAGTGTTGCGAGCAACGAGGCCTTCCGGACGCCTGTCTTCAGAAGTGCACCTTCAACACCTACACCAAAGAATCGGTGAGCACGCCTTCTCTGCCCGTCTGAAACTGCGCTTTCAGTTGACTCGAATGTACTTCCGACAAGACGCGTGTCCTCTGGCGGCGTCCGCCGAGATCCAGTTCTGCGCCGCTCAGGGACGGGACCACCGGTCGTGCTGCATCCGAAACGGAGTGACCACGACGCTCGCCGGCGACAAGTGTCTTACCTTCTGCGACCAGCGACCCGGAAACGTCACTCTCCTCGACTACTCCTACGTCTCCTGCTACGACCGCTTCGAGAACATGAAGTCGTGCTTCTGGCACGACGCCGCCGAGAGATCCAGGAAGCACTAGAGCACGTCTTCTGAACTACTTCTGTGTCTGTACTATACATATTTATTGACGTATGTAACCGCATTTGAAAGATAAAATTTCGCGCGTGAAAGTGGTCATTTCGATACTCGTCTGGAACTGAGAATGTCGGTTTGGTGCCCGATTTGCTACGAATCGAAACCGCCGGAGGAGGCGGTTCAACTGATTCCGTGCCTGCACACCTTCTGCAAGAATTGCACGAAGGAGACGGCCAAACAGTCGGGAATTTGTCCCGTGGCCCACTGTTATTCCAGTCTTGCCGTTCCGGAAGTCGTGACGAGCACGTGTGAAGTGAGAGAGAGAACGGGAAAAGAGGAGACGCAGAGAAACTCGTTTCAGGGAGAATTGTGCTACCAAAAGTTGAATCCGGGAGCCGATATCCTGCGCACTTCTTGCCAACACGACGTTTGTCTTCACTGCTACGACATGGCGACGAGAAAGTGAGCGACAGGATCCAGGGGGGGAGCATCGGTTCGAACTTGCAGAGGAAACATGACGTGTCCGGCGTCGGGCTGCGAGGCGATGATGGTCGACGAGGAGGAGCTGATCTGCGAAGGTCCCTGCAAACAGACGCTCCACCACGACAAGACCATCGTGATTCCGTGCTGCGGCGCCAAAATGTGCGACGAGTGCGGGCCGAAATGGACTTCCGGACGCGATTTCTGCGAGGCCGGGAAGTGCATCGTCAAAGACTTGGGATCGAGAAAGAAAAGAGCTCTCGATGTGGTGGGGGATCAGAGCTCGCCGAGCATCCGATTCATTCTCCTGTTCAGGTGCGTCAGCCGTGCCAAGGAAAGCCCAATTGCGAGGGAGAGGTGCTTCGGAACTTTCCGTCGGATCTGGAATGCGAGCACGAGGTGTGTCTCTCGTGCATCTCGACGATGCTCGACGAGTGCGAGGCGAACGCGAAAGCGCCGGTGTGTCCGTTGAAGACGTGCGGGCTGCCGTATCGGTGCGAGAGTGTGCTCGCTCTCTTGGCTCAGTACCCCGAGCGGAAGACGTACTTCTCGCAGTTCATCCTCGAAGCGAGCTTCTCGATGCAGACGTTGCGAGACGACGCCGTCATGGTGAAGACGTGACACTCTGTAACGGTCTGAAACGGTCTGAAATTGCAGAATGTGCTGCACGGAGACCTCGCCACGATGCTCGGCCACAAATTCTCGCTCAAAGTTCGTCCCTCCTTCTCCGCGTTCCGCCCTGCTGTTCCGAAGCTCCGCTTCCCTGAAAAGAGCCCAATGATGCCCGTTTTAGGTCGGTCAATGCGAGGAAGAGGACAGCGAAATGCCGATCGAATTCGTACGAGAAGGGAATTTGGGTGACCTGATCCGAGAGATTCGTGGAGTTTTGAAGATCCTGCCCACTGACAAGGTGTCAATTTGTGTCATTTGTTTCTCTGACACCAGCACTTCAGATCTACGGTTACTATCGCGTCGAGGGTGAGAAGAAGACGAAGCTGGAAGTGAGCCAGAGGACGATCGGAGCCACGTGTGAGGCCCTCGGAATTAGCGAGAACACCGTCATTCTCGTGAACACAAAGGGCATTGTTGTCAAGAAGAACAAGTGAATCGATCGTCGAAGATCCTCTACATCATCACCTTTTAACTTTATTTCTTCGAATTACACATATCCGTTTTTTTCGTACATCACACAGAATAAATTAGTGGAAAATAAATTACTCTATTTACAGTTAACTGACGAAAATTTGCGCGATTTCATCGTGCTCGTAAATTCTTTTAGTGAATGTGTCGGTGATCCGGATGCCTGAGATGGTCTGGATTCCGACGGCGACGGGGAAGACGTCGAGGCTGAAGTCGACGTGTTGTGAGGGTGGAAGCTGTCCGAGCGAGACTCCAGAAGGCGAACAGAAGACGAACTGGCGGCTCGGAGGTTGCTCCAGACGCAGTTGGAGGTCCAACGCTCTTTCTCTGGAAGGTACGCCTTGATTTTGATTGGGAAGGAGGCAATTACGAGCAGTTGTACAGTCTGCAAGCGACTTGGAACGGCTTCTGAACACTGACGCACGCAGGAGTTCTCTCGACGGAAAGACGGACGTCTCCATATCCAGGGGCCTGAATCTCAACGTCGCATTTGTGAGAAGCTCTTTTCGCTCACAATTCTCTGCAGCGCACTCGTCTGCAACCGTCCTTTTTCGCCCATACTTGTTCTCCAGGACATGTCCAGCTTTCCGATCGTCGTCAGATCCTTATACCCGAGTGTGTTGTGCACGTCTGCTGGCGACAGACAGAACAAGAACTGTCTGATGTCTTTTGGCTTCAGCAGCGCGCCAAGCTCCTCGAACTCGTCCTTATGCGGGATGCTGCTCACTTTATAGTGCGGACTCGGCTCCAACTCCACCCTCTCCATGAACATCGGTGAGTTTGACGTGTTCTCGATTTGTGCTTCTAGATACACATCCTGATTCTGAATATTGAAATATCAGTTTCCCCTCAAGAAGACTGATGTTCTCACCGCATTATCCTAAAAGAACACGACATAAATGCACCGCAATCGACCGGACGAGACATGCAATTCAACTTCAGAGTTTCAGAGTTTCACTTGTGTTTCTCACCTCGGCTCCGTAGAATTTCGTTTTAACATCGATGGGTTTTGTGACGGGAAACTTGAAGAACTTTCGGAAATACATGTTTTCGCCGGACACCGTCTTGTAGTTCACCGAGCATATCAGACTGAAAACGTTCCCATGACAACGTGAGATTTCGGCGAACAGCCGGGGAGGATTTAGCACGGCGATAATGCGGAAATCGATAAAAAGCAATATTAAGCGGGGGGGGGGGGGGGCCGGAAAAAGTGAAAGCAAGGGAATCTGAAGAGCAGGACGGTGGGTCCGTTGTTATTGTTTTTTCAAATGGAGCACTAACTGACATGTGCTGTCCGATTTCTTTCACTTCGTGGCTGATCACTTGTCCGTCGCACTTCGACGATTCGATGGTGACGTCCTGAACGGAGCACGGAAGAGGCACTCTTTGAGTGGATGTTTGCAGTTCGCACTGGAATCAAAACTTTCTTTCCAGCTTCCTCACAGGACGGAACCTACTTTCAAAGTCGCATTCACTACACTCGACTCGCTTTCATTGACCACATTCACATAGAAAGTGAACGTCTCGCCGAGATAGATGTTTCTGAAGCGATCTCTGTTTCTCCTGTTGCTCCTTCCGATCTACTCACTCGAACATCTGTGGAGCAACTAATAGCTCTCCGATAGGCAAATCGTGTCTTGTTTCTTTCGACCCTTCCGCCACTTTCGAAGCGAGGAGCTGGCCGAAACCAGTCGGATCCACTGGATCATTCGAGTATCCGTCGAGTTGGGCGAACTTCGGACGAGCTAGTCTCATCACTGAACGCACGTTTACTTAAATATTTTTCGATTTTATTGCTTTTACCGCGGAGAGCGAGAAGTTGCGTCGCTGACGGATTGGGTTGGTTTTCCGCCATTCTTCTGTACCCTAAAACTGTTCTATCAGGTTTCTTTTTGAACACTGTGTAGTACCGACCGGACTGGCTGACCTCGATGTATCAAATTACAAAACTTCGGAGCTTATGGAATATTTATTGTGGGTTTAACAGAATGGAAGTTGTCAGGAGAACTACCCAAAGTTAACGGGAAATGAAACACCGAATAAAAGGTATTACTTTTGGCTACACGGCACCCCATTAGAGCTATGGTCTTCGTTGGAACGTAGAAGGCTTGTTGTTATACTTAGCTAAAATTTATTAGCCATTTGAGGATCAAGGGAATAAATTTGTATACAAGACAAGACTATAACAAACACTAATGGGATGTTGCAGTAGACAGGTGACAGAGCAAGTAAATTTTTTAAAAGAGATTCATTGAAAATCGATCAACAGTAACAAGAAAAATGGGGGAAGGCTAATGCGGATATTATCCGTACCATTCATCTCACAATACTCGAAGGTTGATCGATGAAAGGGTTGTGGCTTACTGCTCTTCTTTGTTCTCGTTCTTGGAAGCGGCGTCGAAGTCACCAACAAGCTCTGTAACGAATTTTATAGTACTGTCACCATTTCGTTTTCTACCTGGCACATCCTCGTCTTCTCCCTTTCCGTCAGGTCCGAGCTTGGTGACGTTGTTGGCAAGTTTCTTGAGGTGGGTGAGGGACTCTGGGCCGAGCTGGTTGAGGATTCCTGGGAGCATCTCCGTTATTTCTGAACAAAATGATTGTTTGAGAGTTGTACATAGATGCAAACTAACGCTTAAGATCAGCAGTTCCAGTCACAGAGAAAGTGTTGGCCGGAACAGAAGTCTGAACCTTCGGGTTGTTGAAGTGGATCACAGTTCCATCATCCTTGATCATGTTGACCTGAAAACCCAATTTTCTAAACAAATACTAAAAATTATCAATCACCTCTTCAATTCCTGGAATGTTGGTGACCGAGAGCTTCTTCAAGTTGCTTTGAAGCTTCTTGTCATCAGCAGCAGCGGTCTTGTGGATCACCTTCTTCTTTCTGCGTGGAGTTCCCTGTGAAGAACTTGTTTAGCAATGATCGAACCAGTTTCTAATAATACCTTTCCTCCGATTCTGACATGCTCTTGTTGAGCCTGAAGCTTCTTGATTCTCTCCGCAATAGCTTTACTATCCATTTTCGGAAGGTGATTACCTGAAGAAAACGTGATATAAGAAAGTGGGAGAGATACGCGTAATCCAGTTCCAAGCGGAGATAAGGCATTCCCGAGAACATAAATTATTACGCAAGAGAAAGATGAAGAGGAACGGTCCTAAGGTAAACGCATTTCTGATTAAATTTGTTAATCCTAAATTCCTCGAACTTCGGGCATCAATTTGAGTCTTTTTTAATTATTGCTTTGTCAAAGTTTAACTTGGTGTGAAAATTGCGAAAGCCAAACAAAAAACGGACAAGTTCGACAAAAAAAAGCAAAGAAACGGTTGAAAAATTTTCACGAGACCCCGAACATTCCGTGCGTAGGTGCCCCTCGCCTTCAAAATTCTTGCTATAGGGGGAAGGGGCACCTACGAAATGTCTTGGCACGCTGCCAGCAAGGCCGCCCCGCAGACTCGTTTCTCCGCGTCTCGTTGTTTCCCGCACTGTATCGCTTCTCTTTTTCTCAGCTACTCTTTTTAACGTTTGTGACGCCTCACTGTTTCACAAAACCCCCGTCGTCTGCATCAAAAATCTGAGTCACGAGAGGGGGTGAGGCAGCTTTATATTGTGAAATTCCGGTTCAGAACCTGTCTTTCCGCGTTCCTCGGCTCTTTTTCCCGCATTTGTTCAACTCGGTGATCGCCGAGTTGAAGTTTTCGGAAATTAGCTTCTGATCTGCGCGATCAATATATTTACTTTTCTACCTTAACAACTTGTTTTTTTCTTGTGTTGGGCTAATCGATAAACCTTGCTGTCTTTACTTCAAGTTGTTTGTCGACGTCTCCATAGCAATTCCAATTTATTTCTTAGTGATTAATATCAAGTCGCTGGGTTCCACTTCTCATGCTTCCTGTTTTCGATCACCTTTCTCTTTTCATCACCGACTTCGCTATCAAGATGCGATGACGTAGGAAAAACTTTCTGTTTGGTCGTCGCAATGACTCATCCGCCACTTCTCGTTTTTGACGCCGCTTGAAGTACACATTTCTTTTCTCACCAATATCATTTTGCAGAAGATGAGCTTGTTCGGCAAGATTTTCGGTGGAAGAAAGCAAGAAGCCCCGAGCAATCCTCAAGATGCCATCCAGAAGTTGCGCGAGACCGAGGAGATGTTGCAGAAAAAGCAGGATTTCCTTGAAAAGAAGGTCGATGATGTAAGTTCCGAATGCAACTGAACTGAAACACGAACAGCAATTTCAGGAAACGAAAAACGCGGTCAGATACGGAACCAAGAACAAAAGACAAGCTCTTCAGGCTTTGAACAGGAAGCGTCAGTTCCAGAAGCAATTGACCCATATTGACGGAGTGTTGCAAACAATCGAATTTCAGGTAAATAATGTTAAGGAATTCCAATAAGTTATCAAATTCTACAGAGAGAAGCTCTTGAAAATGCTTCCACTAACGCTGAAGTGCTCAACGTGATGGGTCAAGCCAGCAAAGCCCTCAAGACCGCTCATAACAATATGGACATAGACCAAGTTCACGATCTCATGGAAGATATCGCAGAGCAACAAGAGGTGGCCAACGAGATAGCCGAGGCGATTTCGAATCCTGTCGGATTCCAATCTGGTGTGGACGATGACGATTTGATGGCCGAGCTGGAAGCTCTGGAGCAGGTTCGTCGCTTGAATTCATATTCTAAAAATGCTCATTTAAATCCGTTTCAGGAGGAGCTCGACAAACAGCTTTTGGATGCAAACCCGGCTCCGATGGTGCTTCCGGACGCCCCGTCTGTCGCGTTGCCTTCGCTACCATCGAAACCGGCTCGCGTTGCTGCTGCCGATAAGGATTTGGAGGACCTCGAAAGCTGGGCAAACGCCTAACTGAAAACCACCGCTGACGACGATTTCTCATTCCTGGCCCCGTTTTCTGAATTATATCTTCCGTATTTACATTCTAATCGCCCCCACTTTTCGCAGCTGTAACCGCAAGTAAACATGCTCGAGTTTTTGGTTTCTGAGTATTTATTAGTCATTTCATTTGTAACAGGCACCTGGTTGCCCCGATCTATTCCCACCATTGTAACATACCGATGGGAAGTAATCTGGTCTTCTTTCTTCCTCAAATCTAGCCACTTTGCTCTCCTCTCCCCTAAAACGCCCAAAATTTTGTGTATGTATTATAGCCTCCTCCACTTCTTATAAAAATGATTTATTATGCAACAAACAAACTGAGTTACCGGTTATGTGGGAAAAAGGAACCAGTGAAAACCTAATCAGGCTACATCTCGTCGTGAAGATTCTTGCGGGCAGAAATGAGGCTGGAACGAGCAAGGAGCCAATCTCTCTCGAGAAGCTCCTCCAATGTAAGCATTCCATCTTCATTAGAATCCGCGAGCATCATGATCTGAATGATCTTCGTTGAGTCTTTTGGATCGTCACAAGGCGCTCACGTCGTTCACTTCCTTCGAGGCAAGACGGAAGTTCTGCGGGTCAACGTACTCGTAAAGCTCGCGGAACGTCGCGATTCCGTCCAGGTTGATATCGATCTCTTCGTCGAACTCGAGTTGTCTGCAACTGAACCTCACGACTTTCTTTCTTCGGTTCTCACCTTCTTTTCTTCTCTGCTCCCTCCATTTTCGCGTATTCTGGGTTCGATTCGTCGATAGATCCGGGTATTCCGTCGACGAATTCTTCCCGAGTGACTTTGTTGTCTCCGTCGGTGTCTGAAACGAACGGTGGTTACGGAAGAGAGCCGAGAAGACGTGCCGTAAAGAGCGATAAGATCGTTGACGATGTCGACGAGGCCCTGTGCAGAATACTCAGGGTGCAAGAAGACGTGCCACTCTTGACGATCGAGCCTTCCGTCTCGCGTGATGTCCGACCGGTTGAACATTCTTCTCTCGTCGTCCACTCGATGCGGATCTGCAAGTCGTATCAACATCCGCATAGTGCACAATGGAGTTGAAAACCTTCCGTCTGAAGTTCTAGCACTTGCAAATTGTCGCTTCCCGGATTTTCCCCGTTCATCGCTTCGAAGTGAGGCCCGAACTCCTCCCAGCTGATCTGAAAGCCCTTCTTTTATCGCTATTACTTCCAAGGCACTCACTGAGCCGTCTTTATCCGTGTCAATGATATCGAAGAAAGCGTGCGCATCGTTCTTGCTGCGATTCAGGTGCTCCTCCATGTTGGCCTGGATGCGCAGTTTCAGCTCGTGAGGCGTAAGGAACCCGTCTCCATTTTTGTCGGTTCTGCAGTTTCAGCATTGAGTTTCGTCTGGAATTCTTTATAAAACGAACGATTCGAACATTTCCTCGATGTGCAGAGTCAGCTGGCTCGTGTCCAAAGTGTCCAGATTGTGCGAGAAGAGCATTTCCTGTCGGAATTTATCGTTGAGCTCTCCGTCCCTCTCAATCGGCATCTGTTCGACGTGATCCTTCGGCACGACCGGTTCCGATCGATTCAGAGGCACTGCGATGACGTAGCAGATGAACACGGCGGCAAGAATCGGCTTTAACATGACTGAAAATGCGGGCTAAAACTGATCAAATGAAGCCAATAACTCAAAATAAAGGGGTCAGTTACTTAGAAACCACGGTAATAGTTCGAAGAGCGGAAGGAATGGATGTGTTTATGTATAATACATGAAAGGAATGCTTTGATCGATGATAAGTAGGAAATAAAGTACAAGAAATATCACAAGAAATACGAGAGTCAGTCTGAGGTCTTTCCCTCTTTTTTGAACATTTTAGAGTAGGTCGTGTCCTGCTCGCTCTTCTTCTCGACACGCTTTTCAGACACAATCTTCATCTCCCGGGCGACGATGCCGGCCGCTGCGGGATGGTGGCGGAGCAGCTGCTGAAGGTCCTCCTCGGCCTGGAATCGATTAGTGCATGAGCAGAAAAACGGAAGAGGAGAGAGACAGCTGGCGAGTGCAACTGACCTCGTCCAACTTCCACGCGACAATCCTCGCTTTTGCACGTCGGAACAATGCTTTCTCGTTTGTCTCGTCTCTGCAAATCGGAAGCAATGTGGAAGGAAAGCCAAGGAAGGAGTAAGCGAACCGCTTCAAAACCTCGGTGGACGTCTCTTCGGCCTCGTGGACGTCTCCGATGTTCAGGTAGCACTGCGACATGTTCGAGTAGAGAGCAATGTTCTTCTTGTCAAGCTCTTCCCACTCTGGATCCCCCGGTTTCTCCCGAAGGATTAGAGTGTCCAGACGAGTCAAAGCATCTCGGTACACATCGATTGCCCCTTTGAATTCTTTTTTGACGTACAAATCGTTCCCTTTCTGACGCAAAACCTCCACCGAATTCAATTTATCTTCTTCATTGAGCTGCCATGATTCGTGCTCGTACTGATCCGGCTCGAATACTTTCAGAAGATGGAATATGAAACGGAGCGGCCGCGCGTTGCCGAGCAGCTCGTCGAGTTCTTTGTATCCCGTTCTGAAATCATTAGTGATTTTTGGGAGAAGCCTGTTGTTCTACTAACGAACCCTTGTGCAAAACTGGCCACGCACGAGTGATTCGAGTGTTTCTTGTGCTTATGGTTCTTGTCTTCGTCATGCGCGATGTCTCGCAGCTTCTTTGAAATGTAGGGATACTGCAGAAGGTCGTAGGGCTCGAAGTCGAACTGGCAGACTTCGTCGACGAGCATCGACTTGATGGCCTTCTCGAAGACGGGAAGCTGGAACTTCTTGCCGAAGATCAGTTCGAGCGGCTTTCCGTAGCCGGCGGGCCACGGCTTCCGAGTGTCATCTATGCACTTGTAGGCGTCTAACTCCACCGGCAGCGGCTCCCCCTTTTTCGGTTTCTCGAGCGGATATAGCGTCCGATAGTGGAAGATTGCCTTCGTGCCGTCCGAATATTCCGGAAGACTCCCCTTCCCGGCACTCAGCGTCTTTTTAATTATCTTGCAAGTACTGTCCGACGCCATCTGAATTTTCCAGATGATTCGAGGGCAAATGAAAGTGGAAAGTAGTGAAGATATGAAAGGCTGTTCAACCATTTGCCTATTGAATCGAAAAAGAAATTGTCAAGAAAGCAATAGATTCATTATCGTTCAAACTCTTATTATGCACCTTATTATTATTATTATTCACATGAAACTCGCGAGATTGTCAATGCCAAGTGATTCAAATTACAGAAGAAATTGACGAAGAAGTAGCACACGAAGAAGATCAAATTTTCTATTGGTATACATTGAAAGTCAGAAGACGTGGAAAACTGAAGATGAAATGAGCATCGAAGAGAGTGATTGCGTGTGTTTAAGAGACGTGGAGCGAGGCAAAACGGGAAGAGAAGGCGTTACGAAAGGAAGGGGGGAGGGCAGAAGCCAGCGACGGACGGGCGGCTGCTTACTTGAGATTATCCGGCCACTCGGGAATGTAGTATCTGCAAGAGGCGAGATGAATTAGAGAAAACAGGAATGTGGGAGGGACCAGGGAACTTCACACACCTTCTGATGGATCCTTCGAGAAGTCGATCCATCCAGTTCGGGAATCCATCGAGCACGTTCTCTACGTTGACTCCTCTCTGCGAGGAACTTCTGTGCAACTTCTTCTTCTCGCCCATCGATGCAAACTCGTCGCTTCTGTACGATGCCTCGTCGTCGCTGCTCGCGTCTTCATCTGTGTCGATAAAGTTCCGACGGCTCAGTTCGACGTGTTTTGGGTGGTAGATCGAGAAGTAGAGCTTCCAGCCGCACAGCGTGAGCACTGTTCCGATGGTATGACGGTGGTTGATCAGCTTCAGACGTTTGTACATCGACTGCGACACATCCGGCTCGGGAGTGGGCTGACCGTCGGTGGGGAGCGTGTGCTCGAGAAGCTTCCGGAACCAGTCGAGATTTTTCGGGACCACCAGGTATCCGAACGAGAACGTCTTGTTGTTGCGAAGAGGATGGACATACTGGCAGAACTTGTTGAGCAGGTCGTCCTTGCTCTCCGGATCTACGAGAAGGATCATAGACCGGCATCCAGGCTTCAGAAGGCGGATCATTCCGAAGTAGGTCTCGGCGCGAAGTTCGTGGATCATCGACTTCATCGCAACCGCCCACTTGCCCTTTCCGCTCTTTGAATCGTCTTTCTTCTTCGTGTTCGGGTCGTCCGGATGCCATTCGGAAGCCGTCGTCGGATCTCCGGTCAGATCTGCCACGTCGTTCGCCTTCGGTTTACGCTTCTTCAAGTCGGAAGGCTTGTCGCTGAAGTAACTGAAGAGCCAGCCGATGAACATAATGCACAAAAGAGTTCCGACTGCCGACAGGAACATGTAGGTCTCCTCGTTCGACATGTGGAACCAGAACACCTCGCCGATACGCCAGATTGCTCGACTGCACCGAGTGAAGATCGAGAGACCGTACTCGTCGGCGATGGTGTTCACGGAGCACGTTTCGTCGAGCCGTCTCCTCTGCTCCACCACGTTCATGATAATATCGTCAGTCTCCTTTCTTCCGGTCCATGCTCCCTCTAGCCACGTAAATTTGGCCTTCACATACTCCATCCGCCAGAAGATCAAAAGGTCGCGCCCTTCGTTCTTCAGTTCTCCTCTCCGCTTCTCGGCGAACGGGCGCATCCATTCCTTCTGTTTATCGACGTAAACATACGAGAAGTGTACCTTCTTCGCCTTCCACATTTCCGCAGTATCCTTGACGTATCGACGGAACGCATCAACGTGCTCAGCTTCAGACGAGTGCGAAGTGACCGGAAGAACGACACAAAGATGACGTGGAGAGCGCGACGACACTGGACAAATCTCGTCGAGCATTGACTGCGAAGAGATTCTCGGCAGAGTCAGCATCTTGTTCTTCTCGATGAACTCGTCGAGCATCTCTTTCGTCAACTTCTTCGCTTCACTAATCGATAATCTAGCGACGGCGTCCTCGTGTTCCATGTCTCCATAAATTAGAATGTTCTCGCACTGCTGACATTTTATATCCACTGATTCTCTCAGAGATCGCACTTCTTCCGAGTCGTCGCTCAGAGACACGTAAGCGAATCTCGCGAACGGAGAGTGGTTCATCGCGGCCACCAGGTACCTTGTTCGCGGATTCGCGGCGGCTCCGAGGACTACGACGGAGATACGGTTTGTGGTTTTCCATGATTCAACGAATCGACTCAATCCGATTCCCGAAGAGATTCGTGTGATGAAGTACGGAGGGATCACTTTCCGCGCGAACTGAAGGATCGTTCTGTCGGTGAAGCTCGAGTCGATTCTCATCGGAATGACGCGTCCTTCCACAATAGCAACGAGTGCTGGCAGAGCCGAGACGCGCAATTTTTCGAGAAGATTTCCCTCTCTAAACGCGTTCACCGTTCCGACTCCGTATCCCAACGGCTCTAGATCCTCGATGGCTCGTTTCCAGTGCGGTTGCAACCGGTAGCACATTTGGCAGTAATTCGAGTAAACGTACACGATGAACGGCTTCGTGTTCGACAATTCGAGCACTTTGAATTGGTACTGCTGGTGTGACATTCGATGTTTGTAATCGAAGACGTTCTCGTCGAAGCCTCCGAAGCCTCCGAATCCACCGAACCCGCCGTACTGAAAAATCTGCGTTGAAAAGGAGAAAAACGGGTGTTTCGCTTACGAAGGATCGGGCCCTCTCGGCGTTTTCCTCGAACCGTCGAACATCGTCGAATGTTCCGAACTTATCGTATCGCTCTTTTTTTACAGGATCAGAGAGCACTTCGTAGGCTTCTGCGATTTCCATGAAACGATCCGACGAACCATTGTCTGTGCTTCTGTCTGGATGCCTGGAAAGACACAGAAATAACGACTTTCAGGCATATTTCAGTTTTTTTTTTAAATTACCATTTCTTCGCCAGGGTCTTATAAGCACTTTTGATTTCTTTTATTGACGCTCTTTTGCTGATTCCAAGTACTTTGTAGGGGTCCTCTTTCTGTGCTTCTACCAGAAGAACGGCGGCGAGAAGGGGCAGAATCCAAAAGATCCGCATGGTTAAACCCTGCAAAGCTGCACAGTTCGGCAGGGCGCTAAATAAAAAACAAGCGAAAAGTAGGAACGCAAACAGGCCGGGAGGGTCTTTTCTTTCGAGCGAAAGCAGTAATAAAGAGCTGGAGCGGCTTCTTCCCCGCTCTCTTCCCGTCTGCGTCTCTCGTCTCTCAGGCGACTTTCGAGTGCCGCGCCCGGCTCTCCAGCATATCGATCCACGCGCAGCTAGACATTAGAATGGAGCACGTTTTGCCAGTGAGAAATGGAACGAGAAGAGGCAAGTCAAGAAGGATTTATTGGAGAGACAAGAGACATGTCTATTATACACGAATCGGTCACATAAAACAAAGGAAGGGGGGACAACTGAGAAACGAATGAATCGGAGTGAGCAATAGACCCGCTATTATTGTCTGTCACGTTAACTAGAAGGAGGAGAAGAGAACCCAGGAAAAGGAAGTGAGTAAGGAGGCTATGAAATGACATGCGAGATATATGCATAGAAGGGAATTTATACATCGTTGAGGAAACGGTCGCCGAAAGTGCACCGGCCGATTTCGAGCAGAAGTTTTGGAGACGACTGGATGTGATGTATGTCGATCTGCACGAAGTAGGCGGTCGCTTTGTTGAACGCGTTGCTCATGTTTTGGCTGGATTTCTGTTGAGCCAGCTCTTTGAGTGTTGAAATGCGTGAGTTGAGAACCGGCGAGTTCGCATCGCAACGAGGCCGTTTTCCTTCTCCAATCGTCTGCTGAGTCAGGTAGAGTTCCAGGATTTGGAGAACGATTCGCATTCTGAAGTAAGGTGCTTAGCTGTGCAGGTACGTATATTACACTTACTTTTGCGAATGTGCCGTTTTCTTGCTGCTGATTAGGTTGGTGAGGAAGCTGGAGTCATCCTTGCCAGCCTTCCCAAGGTATCGGATGATCGGAGGGAGGAGGTCATCCGTCGGAGCGAAATGGGAAGGAAGCGTCGGAGCTCGGAAGGCCATCCACTGTATGAGACGCGCCAGCAGGGATACGAATCCGGGCTCGGAATTGACGTGCTTCGGGCGAATGCTTGTGATGTAGTAGTGCAGTTCGAAGAACTTGTTGTCGTCGGCGCCACCGTAGTCCATGAACAGCTTCAGTGTGAGCGGAAGCATCTGAACTTTGTTCTCCGAAGAGGGCACTGTCATCAGATAGCTTTTTATGGAGTTCAGAGTTCCACTCGGAAACTGGATCCAGTGAAGAAGCTCCGCCCACGTGCTGTCAGTTCTGAGGAAGTAGGCGGCGATGGTCTTTTCGATGACTTTCAACGCAGTCGTCAGTTGATCCGCATTCAGCGAATCGATGATCGTGTTAACGGAGGTGAGGACGAGCGGAGAAGATAAATTCGCAGAAAGATATTCAGTCCAGAGAGAAACAAGTGATTCTAGAGAAACAGGTGGATTAGTGGGGGAAAAGAAGAGGAAAGACTGACCTCCCAATTTCGGGTCGCTGATGCTCTTCCATAAAACGGTCAACTCTCGTGTCACGACACGAAACTCGCGCAGATTGGCTGAAAATGATAGAATGAGTCACTGAACGAAATGGGAGATAACTTACAATGATTTAGAGCCAATGCATTTACATCCGAGATGAGGGAGTTGTAAGCAGCTGGAGTCTGTGAAGCTTCCGCCTTCAGAAGAAGAGAGCATTCGGTCTGTATCCAGAGGGTCTGCTTCTGCAGCGAAGAAGCGGAGAACGGTTCTCGTGCCACGAAGCAACAGATCTTTCTCCATATCACTTGTATCACTGATATCATTTCAGCGGGATTTGAAAGAGAGTCCGATGGAAGACTCTTCGCGACGGCCTGGGCGATTCCGAACGCGTCTTCCGGAGAGATTCGATTCCAGTCCGACCGAAGAGAAAGAGATTTCACAAGTTCCAGCAGAGAAGCTCGAACTTTGTTGTAGTTCCGAGGACGGGCGGCGAGTCGAACGAGCACTCCGAACAGGGAAGCCAGGTAGCTGGGCCGACTGTCTTCGTGCATCGTCTGCAGAATGCTGCTCCACGGAATGCGAGCCACTATCTGAGAGACGAAGGAAGCGCAATCCGGCGAGCGAGTGTCGAGACACGTCTCCATCGCAGTGATCGCGAGTTTCGATGGCCACAGTGCTTGCCAGTTGAGCCTCACCAGCTGTCTCTCCATAACGTCGTAGTAGTGTTGGGTTCCGTGTGTTAAAATGGACAGCTTCTCGTAGTAGTACTGCCACACGAGGCTCTGGATGTTCTGCATTCCGGGTGGGATGCTCGAGTTGAAATGCAGTGCAGACAGGAATTCGATGAACCGATCCAGAACAAGCAGCGCCTGTGTCTCATGTGACGGCGAAAATGGAGGGTGAGTCGGCGAGTACGGCGCGATGAGGGGAGAGAAAACGGCGGCGACACGAGCAAAGTACTCGTAGCACTCTCTCTGAAGCACCGTCACCGGTTGGTTCGGCTCATAGCTGTCTCTGATCGGCACAAAGAGGAAGAGCTGTGCGAGACGAGTGACTGGATCCATGTAACGCGACCAGATTCCATAGAAGTTCGGAAGTTTCGTTCTTGCCTCATCCATTCGTTTGGCAAGAACACGAGCGCATTCGTCCGCTTTGGCGGCTCCCAGATCTAGCGGGCCCTTTTTCTTCAGGTATTCCTTCGCGTCCAACTTGTCTACGATGGCGTCCAAAAGGGACGACGGCGTCGAATTCGTGTTGCATCCTTCCAACGCCAGGTCAAGTCCACTGACAATATTATCAGGAAAGTGGTGGAAGACGAAGAAGATGACATGCTGCAACCAGACAATTAATTTCCCTTTCGTCTTTTCTAATTCTCCTGACCTGCAGACACAAGGCATGGAGCGGAGAAGATGGGTCAGGCTGGCTGGCGAGATTAGCGAATGCAATCGGAAGAAGGGCGGCGAATTGATGGGGCGGGAGACCAGCGGCAGCTTGTTGCATGCCCAGTCGACCTGAAAATGTCTGCGTCTCTTCGTCTCATAAGCTGTCTGCTTTGCTCGTCAAATAGGGTGCTTCGTCTGCGGTTGTCCCATTTCACGGCCCAATGCACATTTTCTTTCCACGCGCTCGTTTTATTCTTTCGGGCGCGATTCGTCATGGCTCCGGGGACAGGAGATGTGGAAATCGATGAGACGTTCAAAATGTTCCGGATGTTGATGAAAGGAGAACTCATTCACTATTTGGAGTCTATGCCAGGTACTCATCGCCGCATAGAGGCTGGGAAACCGCCGGTGTTTTCAGGGACAAAGGAGCTCTTCATCGACAAATGTCTTCTGAGACCACTCGACATATTTTTCAGTGGGGCGGACATGAAAGAGCACGGAGTCAAGAAGATAATGCATTTCGATCTGCAGAAGTCGCCCCAATCGTGGAGTATAGACATCGACCATCGAGTCTTCTTTCTTCGACCCAACGTTGACAACGCACGCAAGATTGTAGAGTATGTGGAAGAATCCGACGGGCACAAGACTTTCTGTGTAATTTGGTGCAACCGGAAGCTTGAGGAATGCGACCTCATATTCGAGTCCGCCGGAGTCATCGGATCCTTAACTCAGCTCAGCCTCAGCGTGTATCTTTTGCCGCTCGAAGGAGATCTCTTCTCGCTGCAACACGTGGAAGCTGCACAACCGGATCTTTGCTCAACCGCCACCATGCTGTTTCTACTTCAGAAGATCTACGGAGTGATTCCGGCGATCTACGGATTGGGCGCTGAGTCGAAAAACCTATGGAACTTGGTTCACAGACTGAAGAATGAGGACCTCGTGGCACATCCCGACCAGCAGATTAGCCATTTGTTCATTTTCGATCGTCAGATTGACCCAGTTCCAGTTTTGCTTACCGGCGCCTCTTACGAAGGACTCCTTCATGAGTTCTTCACTATAGATTGCGGAAAACTCGCATTTCCTATCGATATGCGAAAGCAAACTTCATCGGGACCTCTGGATTTCGACTGGCTCGAGATCGATCCGGAAGAGGAAAAATTGGAACAGCTGAAGAATCGAGGAGACACTATCAAGCTGTCCAACTGCGAAGACATCTTCGCTTCGATTCGCAACAAACATGTCACTGCGGCTCTCGAATTTCTGCATGCGAAAGCGAAATCGATTCAGAGAAGCATCGAGAAGTCAGCGATGATAGATGACGTGGCAGACTATCGGAACTTTGTGGAAAAGGATCTACGAGCACTGAAATCGGATCACAAGCACTGCGAGTTGCATATCAACGCGTGTGAGATGATGATGAACAAAGTGAAGATGGAGGACTATCGAACGATGTTCAAACTGGAGCACGAGATGCTTCTGGGCACTGTTACTCTCGAGGACTACTTCGATTTTGTGTTCGAGCGAGTTCCGATGCGCTCTTGTCGAGATGTCGTTCTTTCGATGATGTCTCTGGCCTCACTCAAACTGGATGGAATTCCGGATGACACGTACGACGAGTTCGTGGAGATGTATCTACAGAAGTACGGCTACGAGCACATGTTCGAGATTCAAAATCTTCGAAATTCACGCGTTGTCTACGCCCGGAGGCACACCGTTCAGGATAAAACTCTTTCTGAGCGAGGCAGAACTTGGGAGACGTTAGCAAGAAAGTTCCGAATTGTGAAAGGGAACGAGCCGATGGACATGTCGAATCCATCCGATATGAGCTACGTTTTCGGAGCGCGAATTGCGCCGCTTTTGTGCAAGATTGTGGAGGACACGATAGACCACGGGTGGAATCGGGCCGAGTTTGAAAAGATAATGGGTCAGTTGTAGAGAGAGAGAGAGAACATGGACGAGAAGTTAGAATTGCAGGAAAAGATAAGGTTCTTATCGAGGAGAACACATACATCTCTGCTGATCGCAGACCGGACAATCGGACGAGAAAGGCGATCATGGTGTTCATCACAGGAGGAGTGACATATTGGGAAGTGGCAGCCCTCAGGTACCCAGTACACCCGAAAAGAGAAGAAAACAGTTTCTACTTTCAGACTACTCGCGATCCAAAAGAACTTCCGGATTCTTATCTGCGCTACTCACATCATCAACAAAAGAGACTATCTAGAAGTACGGGCACAGGACGCTTCTTCTGTTTTCGGTTAGATAACGGGTATTGTAAATATGAATAAATTATTGCATTGACTCACCCAGCAGCTGCAAAGCCATCTTGCTTCTTTCGGGCATCCTGACGGCGTCTGAGAGCTTCCGGTACGCGGTGCACAAGTCTTCTGAGTTGAGCACTTCTGGAGTGAAGGACTGAAATGAGAGGACACTAATGCCATGCGTCTGATTGAAATTTAAATTGAAAGAACCTCAACAAGCGGTTCTGAAAGCACGAATCCCTCTAATGCCAGCTGCATCACGTCCATTTGCTCTTCGGGTCGGCCGCGCACGAATTCCTGACCGAGAGAGCGAATCGAGTTGGTGAAGGCGTCGGAAGCGACAGAGAAGAGCAGCTCGTTTTCCCCGACAGAAGAGGTGACCATGTAGAAGAAGGATCTTCCTGTCAGCTGCACATTATTCCTCGGGTTCGGCGGAAGTGACCCGGCCATCGACGCGATCGTCCTCGCCAGATGCTCGACGCTGGCCGTTGCAACAGCCGCCTTGTCCATCAGAGAGGCGTTCAATTCGTTCCAGAATTCGATACGCTTGTTCCGATTCATGCTCATCTGTGCGTCGGTTTCTCCGTTCAACACGTTCGTCTGTACACTCATCGTGCACGCCTTCGGTTTCGAGCAATACGAGCAGCGAATCTCGACGGGTACCGTCTGTTGGGTGGCCTGATAGAGCGAAGTGATCAGTTTGCAGTAGGCCTCGTCGTCGACTGCCATCTTGTCTCCGCATTGTGCGAACTGCCTAAACAACGGAAGGAATTCACTGATGAGCAGTGATAAGTAGAATAACTTACGCTGATAACGTCTTTATCGTTTTTATAAACGGCTCTGCCATTCGCATCACCACGTGCTGTTGGAAAAGAACGGAAGGATCGACGAGGGGAGCCTGCGGTAGTCCCGAATGCACTGGCAGCACTGGGAACGGCTTCGCAGAAGATCTGCTTCCACGTGGTGATCCGATTTCTGGTGGAGGTGGAGAGTGTCGAGTCTTCGGGGACAACTGACAGGTCACAGAGTAGAGCTTCTGCTCGGCGAGCTCCTCCGAAGTAATCAGCGGAATGTTTACAAAATCATGCCATATGTTTTTGTCTCCGGAAAGAATCAGCTGCAGGAGGTAGTCGAGGTCGAACACGGAGAAGTCGAAGCCAGTTCGAGTGACTTCGTGCTTCGTGAACAGCCACCCGATGACCGCCTTCGAAAGTCCCTTCGTCTCGACTGGCGTCTCCTCGATCGCTTTCCGACACTCTGCCATCAGACCTTTCATTTGCTCATCGTCGATCAAGCGACGTGCGAAACACAGATTAAGAGCATTTGCCTTCCGAAGTCTATACGCGGATCCGGAGAGTTGCTGTAGAAGAATAGGAAAGAGAAGGCTGTCTTTGCATAAAGAAACCAGCTTGGCCCATCGGAACACTGCGATTCGTTCGACTGGAATCGACATCGAACACTTCTGTCCGGATTTCTTCACTGCGTGATCGAGAGTGTACTTGTCTTTCTTGGAAAGAGTCTCGAAAAAGTGTCCGTAGAAGGTGTTGAATGACTTTTGTTCCACTCGTAGCATCAGGTACGACGCAAACGGAGAGATGGCAAGCATTGAGTCCGGGATCAACGGGGAGACGATGTTCTCGGAGGAGAAAACCGAGAAGAACCCTTTTGACTGGTTCTTCTCAGCTGCCATCTGAGCCTGATAAGCTTGCCAGATGATTCCAGTGATATCGTAGAGCTTCGGACAGTCATTGACGAATGCGATCCTGGTAATGGTTCCGACGATCTGATAGGTGACAGCGTCCTCGTTCCATCCGGTTCTCGCTGAGCACAATAGGGTGATCCAAGCACGCAGGAAGTCTCTCGGGGGTAGTTTTGCTGCATAGTACGAGATTCCGGAGCAAATGAGACGAACGATCGGAGTGGGTGAGGAGGAGGGACCGCTCAACCACTGAATCGCATACGGTAGCTGATCGATGTGCAGGAGACGTTCGAAAGTAGCCATGAAGTTCTTGTCGGCTGCCATCAAGCTCACTTTATCATAATGTTGTGCGATGAGCCGAGAGAGCAAGACAACGCAGGCAACGGAGCTTCCGGAGGAGACCAGATCCGAGAGAAGAGGGACCCCTTTCTCCAGATATAGCACGGGGTCTTCTTCATAGTTCTGCACTATCCTCACGTAGTGCGCTGTCAAGTCGTTCTGCACAGTGGTCGCCGGGATCTTCGGAAGCTTGAGTTTGACGAGAAGATCCCAGCAGAACTGCTGGAAGAGTGACTCAGCATCTCCGACTTTCGAGGCGAGCTTCGAAATCTGCTTGATCGATTTGGATATCATGTTGTTGGATCGGGAACAGTGCACAGAGTGCGCCTTCACTACAGTATCCGCTGCAATCGCATGAACATCCACGTCGATCCACAGATTTTGTCCATCGGCCGACAGGCCCCAATGAAGACTGGACAGGACTCGGCGAGCAAGTCGGTTCGCACCGTGCTCTGGCGGATTGTTGATGAGCCACTTGCCGATAATGCTGATCATCGGCTCGGTGAGCCGGCACTCGAAAAGTCGAGACGAGGAGAGCACATTGATGGCGTATGAGTCCATGTGTTGCAAATTACGGTCGACGACGGTCAGAAGTTGGTGAAGAGTGTCCGGCCGTCTCGTGAGAATCTGCCCGATAGCCTCTCCTCCGCACTTGTAAAGAGATGCTCGGGTCGCTTCGTCACAGAAACATACATCGACGAGCTCTTTCAGAAGCTGACCGACGTCTGAATTCGAGAAAGATCCTATCGAAGCGAGCGAATTCACGAGGAACTCCGAGTCTTGTTCTCCGAGGCTCTCTATCCTCTTTTTGATCAGTCGACTCTGAATTCGCGCTTGAACTTCGCAGATCGGAGTCTCGTAAAGGTCGTGAATGGACATTTTCTGGCTGGAACGGAGTGCGTACTCGCATCTGTTCCGACTCTCTTCCGAGATGACGCCGTACGGAAGAGCCACGACGAACTGGAAGAGGCCGACGCTGTCACGATGGATCAGGTAGTTGAGGGCGAGAAGAACGATGCGATCCACTTCTTTCTGCAAATGCACCTCGTCTCCTGGACGGACTTGATCCTTGATTAGGCGCCAATTCGAACAGAACTCCCGAACGCTGTGTCTGAAAATAAAAAAGTCCATTTCGACGGGAAGAATGAAATCTTACTTGAGACTGATTCCGATCTGTTTGCAGAACATTTTGTACCCAGGTCTTGAGTAGCTAGTCAATCCGTTGTCAAGGATTTTCATGAGAAGAAGCTGGAATGCGACCATGGCAGTGAACTGGGACGACTTGTCGGAATACGAAGTGAAGGCAAGATAGGCGATCGAGTAGAGCTCGGAGATCGGGAGCTGATCCAAGAATGCGGTCAAATCCAGCTCGTTGATTGTGACGAACGAGAATTCGTTCGCCTCGCCGTCATCGTCGTCGGCTAGAATCTCCCAAGCGGACTCCTCTTTCTCGGATTGTCCGACGTGACGAAGGAATGACTCACGAGCCTTGATCGGATTCAAAAGATGAGTGAGCAGGGCGACACAATAGTCGAGCTTCAGACGTGGAGGGGACTGCGATTGGATGAACGTCTGTACGAAAGGAGCCGCCCACTGGTCGATAGGGGAGGGGAGACGGAGCAGGTGGCACAGGAAGAAGATGCCGTCGTCGCACGACTGCCGCATGTTCAGAACACAGAAGAGCTCTTTGATCCAGCCAACGATCGTGTCAATGAAGCGCTTCGAAAGTCTCGGGTATCTTAGGTGATAGAACAGATCCGAAAGGGCGTTTCGAAGAGCTGTTCTTCCCGGAGTCATCGGTCCATTCGCCATCAGATTCGGCGGTGAACTCGTAGTGAGTCCGTTCTCAGCCATAAAATTGTTATTAATAATGATGATTTGCCATTGAATTTGAAGAGCCAAAGATCGGAAGGAAGTCTCTTCGCAAAGAGTGTGATCCAAAAGATTGGAACGGTTCGTTGAAAGAAGTCGCTTCATCTGGTCCAAAACGGCCTTCTGAAGCACGTAGGAGAAGTAGGTGGCTTTGCCGGTTCCTTCGTTGTTGTCTCCGCACTTTCCCTTCCCTTCCACTGACATCGTCTGCTGCGTCCAGCACTCACGCAGACACTTCTGCAGCTCTTCCGTGTTCTCCTTCCCTTTCACTTCGCTGACTGTCATCAAATCGCACACTTCCTTCAACCTCTTGAGCAGAGGAAACAGGGATCCCGGTTGAGTTGGCACCTCTTCTGCCTTTACGAACTGGTCAACGAACAGATCGGCGTGCTCGTACAGCGGGTTGTGGTAGAAGTTGACGAGGTTCTCCTCGGTCATCAGTCCGTGCTCGTTCCGTTCGTAAGTGCAGATCGATGGATACATCGGTGGAGCTTCTCCTTCTCGTATCCTTTCCTGTGGAGCTACAGGAGCCGACAATCGCGTCTTTTCCTGAGGAAAAACAGTATGTGAAGAGGAAAATTGCAAAATAACTTACTGGGATAGCTGTTGCAGAGTGAGAATGTTGCAGTCCATTTATGGCCGGATAGACTTGCGGATGTTGCATTGCTGCGGTGTAGGAGGGAAGCTCGGAGAGCTCGGGTACCGCCGGATAGGGGGTCGCGGCTGCGACACTCCGTTTAGGAGCCACAACGGGACTCTGCTCTTTCGTTGATTCTGCCACCATACTCGCACTCCTCGGGAAGATCATCTTTCGGGCAGGTATCGGAGGTGCTTCTTGTTCTTGGGAGCCTCTCTGATTAGGAAATAGGGCAAGAGGAATCGGATAAGGTACTCACAGGCGGTGGTGGTGCTGGCCGAACAGGGCTGTTCCGTGCATCCTTGACGGCCTCGGGAGCTGGGTTTTCCTTTTCTTCGTTCTCAGGATCTTCCGCATCACTCAGAACTCTAAAATCCTCCCTCTCTAATTAATTTCAAACATTTTCTCACTGTTCTTCAGGCTCCGGCGACACCGATCGCTCCCTTCTTTGCTCGAGAATATGACTTGGAACCTAGAAATCATTGAGTCGTTTCCCGTGAGAAGTGTGCTTTTCTCACCGCAGGCAGCAGTCTCCCATTGACAAGCACTGGCCGGTCCAGACCTCTCGGTTCTGTTTCGCCGCTCGCCGGCCGTTCCCGATGCTTCGGCTTCTTCGGGCGGACCAATTCCGCCATTTGTCTGTCTGAATACGATCGATTTTCAGCTATTCAACATGTTTGGTGCGGAACGGAATGCATACGAATGTGAAATGATTTTTTGAGCAAACTGTCTCTCAACAATTGTCAACATGCACGATTTTCGTTTGCTTTTCGCTGGCCAGTGCTTTTTTGGGGAAACAAAGAGTCTATTTTGCACCAGAATGTGGGTCTGTGACTCATGATGTGGGAGAAAAGCGATCCGTTCAGACAAGACAAACAGAAACCTGACTGGAAAGCACGTGAAACAGATGACGACAAATTACGCATTTTCCCGTCGTCGTGTTTGCACACAAGGGGGATCTACTCGGGAGGCTCGCGGGAGGGACGGACCAGGAGGGATGTGCAAATACGGGAAAGGTTTGGTCTTTATTCGGAGCGAGAATGCTGGAAATAGAGGTGAGAAATGCTGGGGGAGAGACGACACGAAGGCGCCTGACGAGAATCAATTGTTCGAATGATAAGAAATGCTGAGCAAGCAACCGGAATCATCACTGTGATGAACTCGACGGGAGAGAATAAGAATGAGAAGGAAAGAAACATCAATTTTCTTTTTATCGATTCCTAGAAAATCGCTCAAGAGATTGTCCCCGATTCGAGAGGCTTTTTGCAATTGTGGGAATGGAAACCGACGGCTGAACCGCTGAGAAAGAATACGAAAAGGAAACAAGACATAAGCACTTTCGCAACCGGGACTCATGGATGGAAGTTTCGAAAATTCATCATTAAAGAATGGAAAACATGAGAAACTGCAGTCGAGATGCTTTATTTGCACAGAAACAAGTGTCAACATGTGTCGATTCTCGCCAGTTTGTTGCGGACACCAGCTGGAACCGAGCTGATCGGTGGTGCCGGCTCCACGCGGAATGTCGAAACGGAATGTCGGAAGGGCTTTCTTATGCTCTCTGCACTCTTCTGAAAGTGGTCTGAAAACTCGTCCTCTGGTGATTTCTAGTCCCTACCGCTACTCCCGATCCCTTGATCGTCAGTTCCGAATCAGGGAACCGGTGTGTTTTAGGAGTGTGAATAAGTTTGTTTGAAACGCCAAACGGGCATCGTGAGAGAGTGTGGGAGGAGCGGAGACGCAGACATTCGTTGACAGGTAATTAATAGTATTCTCAGAGTGTGAATTTCTACGAATCCAATTGGAGTTTATCGTTGATTCGTCCTTGCGCAATTGAAACGTTTCCTCGCTTATCTGCCACATCTTCCGGACCGGCGAGATTAATAGCTTTTCTGCGAATCGCTGAAGGAAAGAAACCCTGAACGGGCGCGCGCGCGCGAGAGAAATGGCAGTATCAATTCAAAAGACGATCAATGAGCACGCGAGAGAGTGTGCCGGACGAGGAGACGCAGAGAACAAGGTACGGTACCAGTGAACTGGTTTCGAGGAAAGAAGGAGCGGCCCCCGCGGATACGGTACCGTCTGATGATCGTTGCTCCCCTATCCGAGACGACGAGAAGCAAGACATTCCTCCTCATGTGTGATATCATCTGCCGACGGAAAGAAGACGCAAAAAAAGGGGCAGAAGTGTGTCGACGACGACAAAGTTTATTCAGGCAATGATTAATCGCCGGAGACGTTCGCGCACTTTTTCGAAAAGAAGCGGCGTCGCTTTGGGGATGTTGCGATACGTTCGGGTCGGGCGCCTTTGAGAAAAAGCGGGGAGAAGGAAGTAGATCGGAAGACGTGCGGGTTACGGTAGGAGAGAGCAGTTCCCAGACACTTTGTCACCTGATTCCATTACCGTAGCCCCCGAAACAGTCTCATTTCGGCACATTATCACCTCTGCGATGCGATCTCATGATATTTTGGAAGTGGAAGAGAAGAAGAAGACGTAATCACTTCTTCTTCTTCTTCTTTTTCGTCGTCGTTCAGTTAATCATGACAAATGTGAACCGATTCACTCGTAATTGGCTCCCCCTCCCCTCCTTCCCGGATGACAGAATGAAACCCTTCTCGTCGTCGCCCCGATGGGGGGAGGTGTAATATTCAATCAGAAGACGTCGTCTTCATTCCACGACGACGAAGAACGTCTTCTCGTCTCGCCCGATCGCCCACTATTTCAGCCATTGAATCACATTACTCGCCACATTTCGGAGAGGTGAGCGGTTTGGGGGTTCGCTATCTTCTGAATGTTGCCGTCCTCTACTACCGTACTCCCTCTCGCACGTCTTCTTATTGCAGTTTCAGAAAGAAGAGGTACTGTAACCCGTCGGGATTCGCGGGTAGGAGGGACTAGAAAGCGCGCCGCGTGCTCCGTATCACTTGTTGACTGCAACAAATCGGTCTCTTCAAACGGATCGATCAGCCTACACACTTCCGCCATTATCAGTGTCTGTGCAGTACGTGCGTAGAATGCGAATAAGCAGGCGTCTGCGGGTGTGTGATGCTCGTGCACAAACACTTTCCGTCGGCAATTCTTTAAGAAGAAGAAGAAGAAGAAGAAGAAGAAGAAGATAAAAAGTCCTTGGGACCTGCTCTCGATGCACTTGTGCGTCACGCGCAAAGTTTCAGTTCAACAAATTAATCGCCAGCCTGACTGATAGTGGTGACGTGCACTTCGAGCACCGCCGAGCCATCGCTGCTGCTGCTCACTCCAGGAGCACTTCTCGAATGAGGTGTCCCTGTTTACGATGAGCGATCGTTAAAGAGTTGCATCCTCTGCGGTGCTCGCTCGCCCACTGATAACCTCCTTCCTGCGCCCCGCATTCCGGGCATCGCGCTCGGATGACGTGGCGCCTTCTGAAGACGTCTCCTTCAAGGCTATGACTTATCCGCGTTCGCGTGGGCACCCGGGCGGGCGCCCAATATTTGTCACTCACCTGACTAATTGTTTGGTTAGACCTACAACATCCCGCCGACGGCGGGCGGGAGAGGGACATGGGCGCCCAACCTATTGATAGATACACTCGCCTACAATCCGAGGTAATTGTAGGGATTAGAACACGTTTCACTGATTGTATTCCGAGGAAAAGGGCCCCCCTTCCATTCCATTGTTGAACGGGACGCCAGATTCCGTTTTTCGGCGTCGTCGTCGTCGTCTTCTGGCCTGTTGCAAAGTCACCGTGTACATTCGAATGTAAATAAATGTAAACGTGTGAAATGAGGTAGAATTGTGTGTGAGAGAGAGCGAAAACTCTTCTGAATTGATAAAAACGCGAAATGCGCGGCGGAGACGTCGGAAAGAAGACGTCGAAATGGAAAGTTTCGAGAGAGAGAGAGACACCGTTCGTGCCATTTCCCCCCTTTCTGTTTGTTTAGTATAAGCTACCGTAACCCTTGTCTTCGCCCCTTTCTAAAAGACACGTCTTCCGCTTTCCAACGTCTTCTTCTTCTTCTTCTTCTTCTTCCCTCTCACACATCCAATTTTCTGCTAGAACACGCCGGAAACTTTGCGAATTCCATTGTCAAGTTTTTGCTAATTAGGTCATCGTCGGATTAGTCGTCGTCGTCGTCATTCGAAGGGGTTCGAAGTGGGGGTTCCCTCGTCACAGTGCGAGCCGTCATGATTCGTTTCCGACTCGATTCCGTCATCTTCTCGGTTTCAGCTCAACTTGACATCACGCTCTTCTCCTACGTAAACGATTCGAGACGAGAGAGTGTGTGGAGCGCGGAGAGGCGCGAGAAGCAGACGCTGATAAGCCATCCTGAAAGTGACCGTTTTGGAAAAGCGCGCATCTCTCTCTCTCTTCCATCGCATCGTGCACCATCGAAAGCGCGTCGCGTCTAACTAAACCGATGATAACAAGTGATAAGGGGGAGGAGAAGCGAGGCAGGCGCAGCGAGCCATTTGAAAGAGTTGCATTTGTACACATTCTGAAGACGAGCCGACGTCTTCTCGCCACCACGTCTTCTTCCTCTCGCCTCCGTATCCCTATCCGTTTTCATGATTCACTCTCTTTTTACTGTTTTTGGGTGCGGTCGCGCGTGATTTTTGCACTTTCTCTCTCTCCAATGAACATTGCGGGTTTTGTCTCTTTCTTAGTCAACTTCTTGTTTTCTTTCGAAATCGGCCGCTATTTTCGAATTCGCGAGCGTTTCTGCAAATGACTCTTCTTCTTCCGAACATGGCGCCTTTTATCAGTTATGACTTATAATCTGATTCCCTATTACACACGAGTTTGCAATTTGTTGAGAAGAAGAGAGAGAAAGAGCTGTCACAGTGACGACAAACAGGCTCTTCGCATTCGGCGACGTCGTGGCGCGGATTCAGATGGCGTCTTCTGCGTGTGGTTACTGTAGATGGCTGTAACAATTGACCTGTGATCACCGAAAACTCCTCATTGTTTTGTGTTGTAATCATGAATGGCATAATCAGCGGCGGCGGAGCGGCACCTCGAAACTTTCTCATTCTTCGAATACCCGCTGGATTCTTGTTTTTTGTCGTCGTCCAAAAATTCGCAGGTGGACGAGAGAGAGAGAAAAAGAGAAAAAGAGAGAGAAGAAGCGGCGTCTCCTAATTGATTATATGATATGATTGAACATGACTTCTCCGCCACTTTTTTCGTTTCCTTCTCTCTCTCTCCTTCTCATTCGGAGAAACAGAGGTGGTCTTTCTCTCTCTCTCTCGTTGTTTCCATTTTGAACCGTCTTTTTCTTGCCACTAATTCATTGGCAGCGGCGAGGAAAGCGAAATCTCTCAGGTAATCAGTTGACTGATTCGAAGTGATTTTGGCAGCAGACCGAAAACCAGCACCCTATTCTGGCTTCGCAAGTTCCGAGAAGTTCCATTGTCTTTCGAAACGAAGCTGCTGAGTATTCGGATGTACGACACCTCATTCACGAACGTCTTCTCAACGAACATCTTCTCTCCAAAGTGAATCTCCATTTGTCAGACGCCAAGTAGGTCTTCTCTCGGTAAGGTTGTGATAATTCATCAGCCACCGAGAGATTTATCGCTTCTTACCATTCGTCGTACGGTAGTCGCGTCCTTCCTGACGGCAGCTTCTGAACGTCTTCATCGCGAAAAACCCCGGCGACGTCTTCATTCATCGTGTCAGAAGACGTCTCGACTTCTGAAGATCACCTCTTCTACAGGTGGTCTTTCCCTCGATATCACTCTCACTACTTATCAATTCAGTCGTTTTTTGTGAAGTTGAAACGACCCAAAACAGACGATCATAAACCATTTTCTCTCCTCGTTCTTCTTCTTCTTTTTCTTCTCCATCTTCTTCTTCTTCTGTCGCTTCCCTCAACGACTGCCCCCAGAAGAAGTGGGCGGAGTCTGATCAGCGATTGGGTTGCAGTCGTCGGTCGGTCGGGGGGCCGCCGCAGTCGCCCCATCGTCCTCGCGTCTCCGCTCGTCGTCCTCCCCTCTCTGCCCCCACCCTCACCGTCTCTTCCAGACGTTCCAGATCGCGGGGGCTTCTCCTTCGTGGGCTCCAAGTGCGCGCGCGCTTCCCCCTCACAAAGTGTTCTTGTCTCTTTCCCCTCTCCCTTTTGATCGTTTCGCTCTCTTTCTTTCCAACCTCTTTCTTGTCTTCTCAATAGAGTAAACACACACAAACACAGTTTTTCTTGCTTTTTCGTTTTTCACCTCAATACACATTCTCTCTCTCACTCGAGGATTCGCATTTTGCAGCGCCAAGTGTGGAATCCGCGTTGACGTCGTCGTCGTCGTCGTCGTAGTCCAAATGATCCAAGCGATGGAGCCCCAACGTCGACCCGTCTACTCGACCATCGATGATGAAGTGCGTTTGCTTCCTTATCAGCCCCCCTTCTGGGTCACCACATAATCGCATCACTCTGAAACTTCTCTGCTCACCGAATTCCTTCTCCCCCCCCTCTGCTCATTTCCGCGTTCTTCTATTGTGCAAAGTATTACGAAAGTGTGTGTGTGTATGTCTGCGGCACGTACGAAAATATTGTCTCTTTTTGCCTTTTTAGCCAGGTACATACCCTCGCACACGCATATAAATTACGTACAATAGGGGGGGGGGGGGGGGCCCGGGACGGTGAGTCACGGTCCTTTTCAGTGTCCGTCCCTCGTCTCCCTCCATCCGTCGGAGACTTCTTCCTCTTCTCGTGGAGGCGAAGAAGAAGACGAGACGACGGAGGAGAAATCACTTTTGTGTTGCTTCGGCCGGCTTCCATTTTTGTTGCGGGGGTTTCGGCCTCCGACGAAAAGACGGCTAATCAATGGTGATAATCACTGGAGACGAGAGAGTGCGGGCACGATCCGGAGGGCGCAGACGATCCGATGGCCGCGTCGAGAGGACGGGAGGCCCAGAGAAGTCGGCGTGTGTGTATTAATTAATGGCACTGGTTTTTTTTTCCCGGTGGAATGAATTGAAGGTGTCGGGAGAGGGCAGGAGACGCAGATGCAGAAACAGCACTCTTTGCAGCATTTCTAGCATTCCGAGAGTTTACTAATTACACCCTTATCAGATGCGAACTTGGACGGTACAAACTCTTCTTTTGATTCCAGGAATGGTCCGATATCTACGAATTCATCAAGCGAGACACGACGAGAGAAGGCGTTCCGATGCTCGACGGCATCGATTGTCGACCGGCGTTTTCTCCGCTCGTCACTCCCAATCTCGTCGTTTCCGCCGTTTCCGCCGGTTCCAAGGGATCTCGATTCGCGCACATCCAGATTCCTGCCCGCGAGCCGCCGAGCATGCAGCTCCCTCCGCCGGTGGCCCACTTCCAGGCTCCACTGACGCCTCCGCAGCCACCTCCTCCGCCTGTTCCTCAAGTGCCCAACTACTCGCCTCCCCATCCGCCTCCAGCCTACCAGTACCAGGAGATCTACTACCATCCGCACCCGCATCCGATCGGCTATGACGTGGCAACCACCTCGTACGGCAACCCGCCCTACTACTCCGAAGTGCCGACACCGATGGCTCCTCCTCCAGTGGTGATCACCGAGCTCAGTCCTCCGGCTCCGATCGTCAAGAACGAGACGCCGCCGTCGAGCCCCGAAGCGGGCGGCTCCCTCGGTCGGATCGCCTCCCAACTGCCGAGCATCAACACGGAAAATCCGACGACGAGGTGAGAAAGAGAGAGAGAGAGAGAGAGAAAGAAAGCGAGACTTGTTGTGATTGCCCAATGCGCGTCCGAAATCTTTTGATAGAATGCGCGAAAAAAGAGAAGATTCATGGCCGAATCCGAATCGATTAGCTGTTTACAACCAAATAAATCAAAAGAGAAACGGCCCGCAGAAGCAATTTCGGTGAATGTTTCTTCTCTTCTTCGAGGGCGGCAATATGAAAAGATGTTTCGTGCCGAACTTCTGCCCGTTGTCATGCAAATCAGTGCATTTCAATGCGCGGGCGGCTCACAGTAGGTGGTCTCGCCAACTGCCACTTTCCTCTCCTTTGCGCCAAATTGCCGACGCAATCTTCTGAATCAGAATCTGGTTCAACCACCCCGAAATGGGACTGTCGGAGGCGGCAAAAAGTTGTGGGAAATGGGGGAAGAGTACGGTAGTGGTGCCACGTCATGAACTGCTCAAACACTCTCGAAATGAAAATCCAGTTGATTAGTCACCTCGAGAGTCTATTTCTGCCACCCCCGCACCGGTTGCTGCTAACAGTTTCCTGCATGTTTGTTGACATAATACTCCTTTCGGCGCCCCCCGCGACACGGTCAACGATCAGCTTAGCGGGGGCCGCCGCCGCGCGTTCCGCAAAAGAATACAATCACAGATAATCAATCAAGTGGCGATTGATAAGAAGACGTGCGTCGTTTCGCACGTCTTCTTTTCGTCGTCGTCGTTTTGTGTGAATGGTTTTTCCGCCGATGCTCGCATCTCTTTCGCATGACGTCTCCGGAATGTCGCATCGTTTTGACGTCGTCGCGTCAGGGTCACGCACTTCATGTTTCATTATTTATCGGCAAAGCGACGCGCCGCGCAACAAACAACACCACCGCGGGCCTGCTTGTCATCGCTTCTATCATCTCTGATCAGCAGCGAATTCGATTACAGACTGCCTCACTGCGAACTCGTCGATTCGACTCGCTCCTCGCCCTCCTCCACGTCCGATGACACGTCCTGCGATCGGTCTCCGCCGCGCAGCAGCAGCCACAAATTCGGATGTCACCGAAAACCGAGTGATAAGAAGATGGTCGTGCACGCCTGCACGTACCCCGGGTGTCACAAGAGGTTCGCACACAAACAGTGTTCGCAAGTTCATCCGTCCGGTTTTCAGCTACACGAAGTCGTCCCATCTGAAAGCGCACGAACGAACGCATTCCGGAGAGAAGCCGTTCGTCTGCAGATGGCCAGAGTGCTCCTGGAAGTTTGCTCGAAGCGACGAGCTCACTAGGTAGGATTCCAGAAGCACCGCCCACGTCGGCTCATCTGAATTCGTTGCAGACACATGAGGAAACACACGGGAGACAAACCGTTCCTGTGCAGTCTCTGCGATCGCAAATTCGCTCGTTCCGACCATCTCAGTCTGCACATGAAGCGCCACAGCAGCGTCTGATCACGTCTTCTCCCCCCACGTCTTCTGTATAGCCGTCGTTCCATTCCGCCCTGCTTTAACACCCGATTATGTACCCTCTTCTGCCCACGTCTCCGTACTTCTGTCTTATCTCCGACGCTCTCATTCTCTTCGAAACATACCGGTCCCTAGTTCCCACTCTTTTCTGCTCCAACACATTCTCCGTTTCCGTGCTCTACTGCCCTCAGCCGCTCCCAATAAAATCGTATTCCTCACGATTATTTCTCAATCTGAATAGAGACATAGCCGAAATGGAGACAAAACAGTCGATGGATTGTGTTCTGAAGAATCCGGAAGCAGCGCCGAAACCCGTCGTTCCGAAGCTCATCGTCGTAAGATTCGAGCGGTCTTCCGAACACATTCCGACACTTCAGGTCAATCCGCTGAACATTGTGATTGAGCCGAACGGCGGTCAGTGCGAGAAGACGCTCGAGTTGAAGTGAGCTGCTTCCGAACCTTCTTCGCCACTTTTCTCTCTGTTCTCAGAAACATCTATCCGTGTCGCGTCGCTTTCCGAATCCAGACAAACGGGCCGACAAGGTACACGGTGTGTCCCAACAAAGGGTTTCTGAGCATCGGCGAGAAGGCGATCGTCAAGATCACCGTCATCGACGGCAGCAAGTATCAGTCGAACCATCAGTTCATGGTGCAGGCGAGGCCAGCTCCCGGTGACTTTGCCGACCGGAAACTCATTTGGAAGCAGCCGAACATTCTGGGAATTCAGACAAACACACGAGTCAGAACGATGTGAGAGAAGAGAAGAGGAATTGAGAGAGTAAGGATCAGAGTTGCAGGAGACCGGGAGGACCGAAGAGCCAAGCGAAGAGCCCTTCATCCACTAGCTCCTCTTCTGGCGAATCTCTCGCTTCGAGAAGTTCGACCGAATCGCTGACGACTCCAGGAGTTCCCAGCTGGACGAAGACGTCGCTCGATCACGGAGAGCACGGCGAGAACATCAACTCGTTGGCAGTTCAGGTGAGAGCAGCGATCGCTGAGAAGAAGGTGCACGCGAGCGAGATGGTGGCCGTCGTGAATCAGATCAAGTCGCTCGAAGTGGAGCTCGACCGGCAGACGCAGATAGTGAACGAGTTGAACGAGCGCGTCAAGATTGGAGAGCTCGAGTACTCGAACCTCATCGTGCTCGAGAGATCGCTGAAGGCGGACATCGAGAGCGCGAAGAACGACGACGCCGGATCGCCGACTCTCTGAACCCGTACTCGATAAAGTATTCATTTCTCTCCTGTTTGTTTCAATGACTATCGGCGAGATGAAAGTCGAAATCGGAAAGAATCGTGAAGTAGTCCGCGTTGGGAAGAAAGACGACGTCAGAGATCGAGGAGTGCAGGATGAAGGGTAACGGGAGCCGGAAGTGTTCGGAGAGCACCTTCGAGAGATGCTCGAACAGCTGCAACACGTGTCTCCTGCACGTCTTCTGTACGAGCGTACCTGCTCTGTGAACGTGTTGTCTAGCCATCTATTTGCCAATTGCGACTTGAGCCGGATGAAGAGCTCGTGCTCGCTGCTGCAAACCCGTTAATTAGTTCCGGCTCACCCAATCGGATTATCTCACTTATGCAGAGGGTTTACCATGAAACTGCGCAATTGCGTCCTCTCCTGGTTGTCCGGATAAGTCTCGAGACTCGTTATATGAATGATAATTGTTATTGTGTCTGGAGGAAGTGAGCAGGTGCGACGTGGTAATAGGACTCACTGGCTAATCCCTGGATCTTGACGCTCGTGTTCAGACAGAGGTAGCTGACCGGCTTCTGCGACGGCAGGGACGTGAAGTTGCTGTCGAAGAGGCCCTTCTCGCAAATGGCGTCCAGCATTTCAGCCAGAAGTTTCTCGTGGATGTGATATGCCACGTGGCGAGTCTGATTCGAGACTTCGTTGGCGAGGAAGACGGAAGGCTCGTTGGCAGGCTCCTCTATCTCTCCTTCCCAGAAGAAACGGATCTGTTTGGAGGGGAGCACGAAGGGCGCCTTCTTGAACATCCGATACGACATCTCCGAGGAATCTGAAAGTGGGAACTGGAACTGAGCGAATGGGAAGAAAGAAACGAACTGAAGAAGACGGGAAAGTCCACTTGCATCTCGTGAATGTCGTTTCGGATCTTCTGATCCAGAGATCCGACCAGTTTATGGCAGAGAAGAGTGTTGATGCTCTCGCTGAAAAGCCACTATTTTCAGAATGTGACACCCCAAACAGAGCTCACTCGACGGCATCTCGGATCATCGAACTCACGAACCAACCGTCAGTCACCGGATCCTCGACGATCAGAGAAGTGAAATCGCAGTTGATGACTCCGTGAATAAACGGAAAACCGTTGGAGAAACTGGGAACCAGAGCGCCGAGAGAGGCTGTTTTGTAGCGAACGGTGACAGAGAAAGAGTCTCGGAACTTGAAGAATAGAAAGTTACGAACGTATTTACCGGTGATAATGAGTGAGAGATCTGTTATCTGGAAGCGATTCGATCAGATTTGGCTGGAAAAGAACGCATTCACATTGAGGTAGTAGTCTTTGTAGACACCCGCCAGTTCGGATGCGAAGGTTTTGTACTGGAAGGAGGAGACCTCGACGTTCTTGAGGACGACGCCGCAAATGAAGCGAGAAGACTCCATTTCGGGGAGCTTCCATCGAAGGATCTCGTTCGTGAAGAAGGGGGCCATCGAGGAAATGTACTCGCGAGTCGCATTTTGAGAGACCTGACCGAAAAGAGAAGAGTACTGCATGTTCAGAAGGATCGAGTAGACCTACATCGATGATCAGGTTTTGAGCGATGCTTGAGAGGGGGTAAATGAGGAGAGGGAGCAGGAGTTTGAGCATCTCGAACTGAAAGAACGGACACCTGGTCTCGGAATATAAAAGAGGTTCAGTCCGTGCGAGGATGATTCATTCGGGAACACATAAATCGTGCAATAAACATGGAAAACAGCCTCTTTCTCGCGTCGTTTCGAAAGGGGAAAGACGACTATACAGCACGGAGCAGACGGTCAGAAGAATGAGAAGAAGAAGCATGGACGTCTGTTTGCACAAGGAAGAGAGAGAGAGTATCGATTCGAAAAAGCAACTGTTATCAGTAGACATGCCCAAGAACTGAAGAAAAGAGAGACAAGAACTTTTCTCAAAATGCCCGAAAGAACAGCTCCATTCGATGTCATCGTCCCCTTTTTACGTCTTCGGGGAACTTCCGACTTCATCACCTGAAAGGTTTTCAACTTCCAACGAGACACACGTGGCACTCATTTCCACGAACAGGGACATCAAAAAGCGATAAGAAGCGTTCGTTCCGATCATTATTTCTTACGACGTTTATAAGCTTCCTGGCAGCTTTAGACGAAATTAATGACAGAAGGTAACAGGCTTTCGGGCCCAGTTTTGTGCTCAGTGCGTACTGCAGATAACGGAACGGTTGAGTTGCCACGTGGAAAAGTGATCGGATGCACGTGGCAAGTGGTCCGGAAACTCGGTGAGGGTGGCTGCGGGAGCGTGTATCTGGTCAAGAACATCGAGGACGACGTCGAGGCGGCCATGAAGGCCGAGTCGAACAACGCGAACGGCGGCTGCGTGCTCAAGTTGGAGGTGGCGATTCTGAAGAAGCTCTCCGGCAAGCCGCACGTCGCACAGTTCCTGTTCGCGGCGCGGCTCATGGACTTCAGTTACGTCGTCATGACGTTGCTCGGAGAGAGTCTCAACAAGATAGTGAAGTGAACTTCACAGCTCCATTTTCCGGAAATAGATCGGCATTTCAGGAGAATGGGTCGCCAGATAACTGTCTCTTCGCAAGTCAGAATCGCAGCGAACACATTGTTCTGTCTGAAACAGATCCACGACGTGAGTCCGTCTTTGAAGACGTTGCAGCTGGCTTCTTCTTCAGATCGGATTCATTCACCGCGATCTGAAACCGGCCAACATGGCTCTCGGCTACAAAACTAACTCGGAAGAGTGTCGTTTTTTCCATATCCTGGACTTTGGACTCTCGCGTCAGTTCGTCGTCTCACAAACCGATCAGCCGAGCAAACTGATGATGAGAAGACCGAGAGAACGGTCGCTGTTCCGAGGAACGACTCGCTACTGCTCCATCCGAATGCACGATCGAGCCGAGCAGGGGAGAGTCGACGACTTGTGGAGCATGCTCTACTTGCTCGCCGAGCTCCGCGGACCTCTTCCATGGGCTCATCAGAAGTGAGTCTGGGAAGAAAAGAGAGAGCATGTTCGATGATTTCTAGCGATAAGCGTATCGTCGGAGAGATGAAACGACTTCACACAGATGAAGTCGTCCTGCAGAACAGTCCGATGGAGTTTCTCGAAATCGCCAAACATCTCAGGTCTTTCTTGTTTTCCTTTTCATCCAAATAGCTCCTTTCAGAAGTTTGACCTATTTCCATCGCCCCGACTATCTAAAGATCTACATGCTCCTATTGTCAGTCATGGAAAAGGGAAAGTTCTCGTGGAGCGATCCGTTCGACTGGGAACTTCCGTTCGTTCTCTCTCTCCCCATTTCCAGCTCCATCGTTCGTTTCAGATTTCCACAGCAAACAAAGAGCAAGACTGCGGCGTCTCCCGCGAAGAGTCGTCTTTCGAAGGAGAAGTTGAGCAAGGAGACGTTGAGCAAAGAAGACGTGACCAAGAACAGCAAGGAGAGTGTGGGCAGTTGCGAGAAGTTGAGTAAAGAGAAGTTGAGCAAAGAGCGACTCAGCAAAGAAACCGT
This sequence comes from Caenorhabditis afra, assembly GCA_963570955.1. Lineage (NCBI taxonomy): Eukaryota > Metazoa > Nematoda > Chromadorea > Rhabditida > Rhabditidae > Caenorhabditis > Caenorhabditis afra. The sequence goes on along the minus strand of OY751533.1, from coordinate 5,902,087 downwards.
CACTGGATCCGCCGAACGGGTCGCCGGATCCGACGAGAAGATGGACGAGGAGAAGCGTCGCGAGTGCATGAAGCTGTTGCCGTTCGATCCGGACTTCTTCTCCTCCGACCCGATCGGCTTCTGATTCAATTCAATAAATGTCGTCCCCTCTTTCCGATCTGACCATTGAAAGTTGATTTCACTGTTCCCTCTCCTTCTTATCACCCGATTCGGGCAGCATCAAACTGGAGACGAGAATCGTCACTTTTTCGCATTTTTCTCCTGATACAGGCCAATTGAACTTCCTGCGGAGTGAGCAATCAGACGAGATAACCCAATTTTTCGAGTGACGTTGCCCGGAGACCTCCAAGACGCCAAGAGCTGCTGTTTACCAACGGCCCACCTTTTGAACTCGGACTGCGACAGAGACTTGGGCAGACCTTTGTTTGAGATAAGGGCGGTTTTTTTTGCAAAAGTGTTTCACAAGGTTTCAGAACATGCTGAAATCGAACATTCCGAGATGACAGCTGACAGACAAACATGATTCAGGAGACTGTGAGTCATTCGAAGGAAATGGGAAGATCTGGCACGACGTGGTTCTTGATACATTTCAGGTGTTTGTCCACGAATTCCAGTCTCTATCGGAACTTATAACACCTTCTCTAATCCGTCATAATCCGCAGAGAGTTCCTTGATGATGACGTTTCCTCTTCTTGCAACTTGCGAGAGTTATCATTGCGGCATCTATTTCAGTGCCGCCTGCACCGAAAACGCATTCAAAATGGGCAACATTTGAGAATTGTGAGTCAACGTCGTAAAACCGGCAGCTCCATTCACAGATTCTGACATGTTTGCTCCCACGCAGACCGCCCTCCGATCCTCCTCGATCACATTCTGAATCATCAACGACCTCTGCCCGCGATGTCGATCATTATGATGATAATTCGGTGCCACTCACAGCATTCCCATCACTCCCGGGCAATGATTCAGAATAGTTTACTCAGAGGTTTCAGCACTGATAAGAGTCGAAATAAAGCCGATTGTTGGAGAGGGGCGGGCGGACGGACTCGTTTCATCGAGTAGTATAAAACAGTCTTCTCTCGCTCTTGTTTTCCCCGTCCAATGACCCAGTCAGAGAGCTACGATTTGCAGAACCAGAGGATGGCGCAGCAGAACAGCGGCAAGATCTTCGGCCGCTTCGACCCGATTCACATCGGGCTCGCCGTCGTCTCGGTCATCTTTCTCATCCTCTCCATCGTCTTCATCATCCTCTTCGCAACGAAGCACGGTGAGTGTAACTTCTCGAACTATCCGTCTGAATTCCGTCGTCGTTCCAGACTCTTCCACCGGATTCCTGGCCACTGGATTCTCAGACAACAAGACAGACGATGTCGCCAACGATCTGAGAGGACGTCTCAAGAACAAGTACACCGTCAACTCGTTTGCCGTTGAAATTCAGTACGTTCCCTCTATTCCGAACGCTCCTTCCACCTCGCCCGTTTCAGAAACAAGTTCGTCAGTGCCGTCTTCTCGCTTCGAGACTCGGTTTCTTCGGATGACGTCCAGAAGGTGCTCGCCGGATCGACGATGGTCACCCAACTGCAAACCACCTGTGAGTGTACAACTTTCTTTTTGTTTCGTTTCGTTTTCTCTCCGTCAATTGCGATGGATTAGCAGGCTTAGAGGTGTGAAAGTTTGTGTTAGATAAGGAATAGCGCACATTTCTGACAATGATTTGTGATCGTGTTGAGGAATGTGGGAAACAGATTTCATAATCTTGCAGACGGAGATAAGGCCGCTGCAGTGTGTCACCAGGCGCAACCGGTGATCACCCAGGCTCCCACGAGCACGTCTTCCACTCCCGTGCCGACCACCGTCACCACCAAGGCGCCTTCTTCTACTGCTCAGCCCGCAGTCACTGCCAGATGTGAGTGACTGCTGCCTTCATTTTTCATCCACTCATTCCATTCCAGACTGCAAGAACACCGCTGTCACGCGTGACATCATCGTCTACATCGATCTGAACACCTATGCCTCGAAGAACAACCAGACGGAGAAGACCGCTAGTCTTCAGATTATCGCGACGAAACTCGTCAACAAACTCTCCTTCTCGCAGGCCAACGTTCTCTTGAAGGCTGTCGTCGGCGACGTCATCCAAGACGTCTCCACCGCCTGGGTCACCACCGCCACCCAGCTCAGCGCTGACTTCGACAAGCTCTTCGCCATCGGAAAACTGCCGGAGAAGCACAATCTCAACTTTGCTTCCGTTCTCAACGACGGTGTCGAAGCGTTCAGAAAGGGAAGAGCTTTCGTGCCAGGAGCCATCTTCGTTCTCACTGACAAGCCGCGTTCGAGCGACAAAGTCACCCTGAACGCCAGAGATTCTGGAATCTTCGTTGGAATCGCCGGAGTCGGAACCAACTACATCAACCAGTACCAATCGAACGCGGACCTTCTCGACTCTTACGACACGTGGACCTCGCTCGCCACCGCCGATCCGTTCGAGAAGCTCGTGTGCTCCTTCTACTCGCTTCCAGCCGCCGCTCTCTCGGGCCGCTTCACTTCGACCCTTCTGCAACTCGACGGACAGACCGACACGCCCAAGTGCCAGGTGCTCGACATCATCCTCGCCTTCGACACTTCGGAGTCCCTCTCCAGAATCATCTTGCCGGTTCGTGAAAAACGATTCTTTGATCTGGTTCAATGTTTACTTTTTTCAGAAATATGTTAAATTTGCGAAGAGTTTGATCGCCCAATACAAATACGGAAATGACAACACAAGAGTCGGAGTCATCACTTTCAAGTAACCCAATTTCATAATCACTCTCTTTTCAATTCTGCTCTTACAGCAATCAGGTCTCCGAGAAGCTGACTCTGATCCAAGGAAACAACATCGACGTCGTCAACAACGCCATCGGTGCAGTCGCGTACACCGGAGGCCTGACTGACGTCACGGCGGCTCTCAACGCAGCCAACGATCTGTTCACGAAAGAGTCTACCGGATCCCGCTCCAAAGTCCTCGTCGTCATGTCCGACGCTGTGCCGACTGTCGACACCTACCAACAGGAGATCGCTGCCGGACAGAAGCTCAAGGCCAACGGAGTCGCCACCTTCTTCATCGGGTACTCCAGCTACAGCGCTGACGTCATCGACGAGCTCGGAAAAGTGACGGACCCGAACTACGTGTTCGGAGACATGTCCGATGCTACGCTCAAGGGAGTCACCCAGCAGATCCTCATCACCTATCCGTGCCCCGTACCGAGTGAGTTCTGTGACCCGCACTCGCTCGTGCTCACCTCGTCATTTCAGAATGTGTCACCGCCTATTACGCCATCGAAATCAGTGAGGCCACCGATGACTACGTCGTCCAGAATCTCAAGGACATCCTCACGATCTCCACGAACGCGGCTCTGAAGCAGTCTGGAACCGAGTCCTACCAGCTGGTCACTTACAGCGAGTCGTTGACCAAGTTCTTCCCGCAAGGAGACTCGTCCCTCAAGTCCTTCCAAGCGTTCGTGCAGAGTCTCATCGACGACCAACAAAAAATCAACGCGCTTCGCGGAGGAAACACTCGTCTTGATACCGCCATCGACGACATCACTGCCGAGTTGGCTCTGCAGTCGTCGAAGAACAACCGCTTCTCTGGCAACATCCTCTTCTTCGGACAAGCCAACGACGCCGTTCTCGACCCGAACGACAGCACCGCAAACAAGAGAGCCGAACTCGCCGCGGCCGCCACCCAGCTGAAGGGACAGACTGGCGGACTCATCTACGTCGTCGACGACTCCAGACCGAAGGACTTGTTCGGAGACGATCTCTGGGACAGCGTCACCACCAAGGAGCGCATCATTGCGGCGAGTGCCAACATCGAAGCGAGTCTCGAGACCACCGACTACTTCACCAAGTGGTCGCAGCTCTCGTGCTCTCTGCCTGCACTCAGAACCTGCTGGAACACCCAACTCGACGTTTCCGTTGTCATTGATCTTCAGAACAAGGACTACCTCTTCCTGAACTACATCACCAGTCTTCTGGCTCAGTTCTCAGCTCAAGATGACGCTCACTTCTCGATGCTTGCCTACGGATCCCGCGACACCACGATCCTCTCCAACCTGGCTGCTCACAGCACGCAGGACATCCAGAACTTTGCCACTGTCTTCGAGGAGTGGAGAAACGGATCCTACTTCACGACGACAGCTCCTCAGACGTCGACCACTCCGATCCCATCCACCTCTGTCGCCACTTCTAAGAGTAAGACACAGAAAATCATGGAGGTTCGGAAAGAAACGAGAGAGTTTCAGAGCCTGCCGACTTCTGGAATAACAACCTCTACACTGTGAACAAGGGAACGATCTCCGGGTAAGAACATTCATTTCTTTAGTCACGGGTCGATTGGGTGTGGTCTTCTGAGAAGTCGTCGATCTGATTGCTCGGCTCTTCCTCCCAATCGTACGGATCGACCATCTTCTTCGGTTCATACAGTTTCTTGATGCACTCGACGAGTATGTCGTACGGTGGGCACTTCATCGGATCCGCTTGAGTAACCAGCTTGACAAAGTCGACGAGCAGTAAGGCGGTCCCCTTGAACATCTCCTTGTCGAGTCCGTTCTCCGTCTGAAAGCTCGGGAACTCGTGAAGATCGGGGGTGAACCACTTCCTCACCACCATTACTTCTTTCAACGCCTGGATCTCCTCCAACTTCTCCAGTGTCTTCCACGGCAACTCGCCGACCAGCAGCTCGTAAGCAGTGTACATCAAAGAGACCATGTCGTCGACGGGGGCCTGTTCCATCCGACGGTGGACGCGCACCGAGACGTATCGGGTCGTTCCTCGGAATCCGACTCGTCGTCTGTGCTCTCTCCACTCGCCGTTGTCTTTCTTGAACCTCCGAACGAGTCCGAAATCGAGTAGGATCAGTTGATGTCGAGTCTGTAAGAGACGCCGTTCTCGACACTTTCGAATCCATTCTCACATGAGGATAGACTCCGAAGCACATGTTCGTCGGCTTCACATCCCGATGCACGTAGCCGGTGTCGTGAAGATCGCGGAGGGCATCGATGGCCTGATGGATGATCCGACCGACAGAACACTGGCTCAGCCTCTTCTCCGGGATCCCCTTCTTGATGTCTCCGATGTTTGTGCTCAGAAGCTGCATGACTGGAATAGAGTGGTGAACAGCTAGGAAAGATCGAATGCTTACTGATGAAGTTGAACTTATCGGTGAATCCGGATCCGAACATCAGCGGAACGTGTGACTTCCCCTGCATCTTGGACATCACGAGCTCTTCCAGAATCATCCGTTTCGCCAGTTTTCCTTTCCTTTCCTTCGGCTCCACCTTTATTGCCACCTCTTCGCCCCTCACCAGATCCATCGCCAAGTATATCTCTCCGTAGCCGCCCTTCCCGATCACACCGTCCACCCGCCACCTCTTCTGGAAGAGCTCGTTCGGCTGAATCCGACTCGGCTCTTCTGCGTCGTTCCTTTTGATCTTTGGCAGAAAGTCTTTGTTCACGAACTTCATCTTCTCATCGTGCTTTTCGTCTCTTTCATTCTTTTGCTCCTTGCCCATTTTTCGAAAAATCTAGAAAACAAAATGACTGCTTCCCGGCAGCGAAGGGACATCCGCTAACGGTCACGTCTTTCCAGTGTCTTCGACTCGCTGAGCACGCAGTTCGGATGCGGACACTACAGTGACGACGGAGACCGCATCTTCGCTCCGAACATCTTCATCTTCGCTTCCGACAACTTCGCAAGCTACACGGACGCAGTTTGGGCCGACTTCCAAACGGAACTCCGCAACAGATACGGCTGCTGGGACTGCGCTGGCACGCCGACGTTCCTCTTCCTCTCGCGCACCGGCGACCTCGCGCCGACGAACCTCGGACCGACGTTCGTGCTCAAGACGACCGAGCTGGACATCGACGCTTCGGACGACACGTCGACGCAGGCCAACATCAACAAGTTCAACAACATCGTGAACAGCCTCTGCTCAGCCCCGATTCCTCGTGAGTTGTCCCTCTCGTGCGCCTCGTCGCTCATCGTTCTCTTTCAGAATGCGCATCATACACCTGCTCCCTCGCAGCCTAACTTTCTCAATCTGGTCCCCTCTCAGTCCACTACCCGAAGAGCTTTAAGAATACAATTCATTTTGTTGGTGATAACTTTGTTGAAGAATAAAAATGAAACTGTAAATTGCAAAAGGGAACATTGCGTCGTTGGGGAGGGTGATAGTTGCATTATGACATGTGAAACAAGAGGCAACCGACGGCTCAGAAATAACTTATTAAACTTCGTCTGCACCACGGTTTTGCTAACACGGAACCAGTCTTCACTTTATGGGTAAATGTGTGTTCATCGGCTGAGAGGGGGAGCGCGTCTTTCAGATGGCGCAGTCCTGGATGTTGATCGCTGTCTTCGCCTGCGTCGGGTGCGAGATGGTCGTCTGATCGAAGCGCATCGAGAGGATGCATCCGTGCAGTCCCGTGTAGTCTCGGCCGTCCGGAGTGCCTTCCGGAATGTAGTTGTTGCCTGGGACGGGATGTTCAGAAGACGTCATCCCAGAGGGACTGTACTCACCAACATACACGTTTCTGTAGACGTTCAGCTGCTCGGCGCCTTCTGGAGCGTGTCCGGTGATCGGATCCTCTCCGTTCACCGACAGCTTCACCTCGTTCTTGTTCCGAATCACCTCGACAGTGTACCATTTCTCCTCATCGAGGCGCTTCGGGTGAGTCAGCACGACGGTTCCTGATCCGAGATTCAGTGCGAATCGAACGAATCGGTTCTGGTCGACGGCGAGCTCAAAGAAGTCGTCCTCATGGGTGACGTCTCCAGCGGAAACGACAACTTGTCTCAAAGAATGCGTCAAGTTGCGGATCTTGAAGTTGACAGCCATGTCGAGACTGTCTCCAGTGATGCTGAAAAGATCAGAACGAGTTTCGATAAAGGGTCAGTGTTGAACTTACTGGCTCATCACGGCTTCATCATCGAGCTCCAGGAAAGAGAAACCGGCGAACGCCATGGAAGAGATTTCTCTTTCCGATGAGATCGCACACTTGTGACCGATCATCGGCCACTCGCACTGGCAGATCGGGAGCGAGTTGTGCGAGATGCAGTGGTTGGGACACTCGGAAGTGGCACACGGATCGGTGAAGCACTCGGAGACGTTCGTCGCCTGAATCGACTGCAGCTGGATGGTGCGGCCGTTGAGGCGGACCTGCAACTCGTTTCGTCGTCATCCGAACCCAGCTTCTATCACTCACCCTCTTCACACATCCCTGATATCCATCGGTCTTCTTCACAACGCTGGGAACGTCGGAAAGATCGGTGGCTCCGATGAAGATCATTCCCGGCTCCTCCATGATCTCGGCCTTTATTCCGTGCAGCTCCGACTCCACCCAGTTTTGTTTGTTCACCTTCAGAAGCACCCCCTTGCCACTTCTCCACACTTCAAGCTTGTGCCAGTGGTACAATCCGACGGCGTTTTCTGATCTGCAAAAGGAGGGGGGTTTTGGAGAGACGGAGTGGTCTCTGGCACCTCAGAATGGTGGCGTCGATTCCGAGACTGGCGTAGACTTTGACGAACGAGTTTTCGACGGTGACGATGAGGAACTTCGAGTGGTCTTTCCACGAGAAGATCACGCCGTCCGGGCTCTCGATCTTGAACTGAATGGACAGTTCCAGATAGTTGAGGATGCTATCGGGCGCCGGAACGACGATCTTCGAGTCTCCCGTGAAGTGAGCCACCTTCCAAACGGCTGGAATCGGCTTTGCCGTCGTGGGAATCAGGTCTGAAAGTGTGCGATGATATCAGATGAAGGGCATGGGAGCCGACGACTTCTGATCCCCCGATTCCCGTGACGTGGCACTACTCGGATTTCTAATTAGCACGTTGTGCTCTCGCAAAACTTGCATTCCTCATCTTCTCATCTCGAATTTCCGCCCCGCTTCATCTTCATCTTCATCGTCGACGTCTTCTTTTCGTCTCTCTCTCTCTGGACCGCAAATGTGTCACTCATATCGCGTGACACTTTTTGTTTGTTATGCATTTTTCACAGAACCAACGCGCCACGTCTTCCAGTCGGAACCAGAAGTAGTAGGTTCGTTTGGGAGCCGTTTTAAATAGTTTCCGAATGTGTTCCCTTCGTCAACCCGCCACAAAACAATAGAAGACGTCGTTTCTGGGAAGAGGAGATGAAGGCGTCGGAGAGCAAGTTTTGTGTATGTGTGTGTGTATGTGCGACGTCGTCGCCCCGAGAGAAATGAGGGCGCTAATAATGAAGAGAAGGCAGACGACGTCGCGGCTCTTCCGGCCAAATAATAGAATATTCCAACGTGATTAACACCCGAAATTGAGAAGCGAGGAGCCAACTTTTGGGAGTGCCACGTCACGGACGGTGCTCTTACCTTGGAATATCTGCTTGAGAATCGGATGTCCCAACGGCGGCAGTGGGGTCGTCTTCGGCGGATGCACTGTAACAGGAGTCGTGTTATTCTTGGCGAGCTCGGCCAACTCTTCGGCGAGCATCTGCTCGATGAACATGCCGTAGTAATCGAACGGCATCGCGTTGCTCAGGTGTGCTCCGAGCAGGAGCACACACGGTAGGAGCAGCATGAGGAGTAAGCGAGGAGCAATAAGGGAGGGCGTGCGCGCCAAGTTTCGTCGCTTCTGTCTCTCAGGCTGCTCCGAAAGAGGAAGACGCCCCGCCCACTTTGGATTTGAGGCGACGACGGAGGGAAAAGGGAAACGGGCCGCACTTTCGAGTGTTTTCGTTCTTCGCCGAAGCTCATACATTTTTTCTCGTTCCGAAAAGAAGAAAACCTCCCGGGCGGAACGATAAATTGGGTTAGAGGACGCCTCGAGAGAGGAAGATTTGAGAATGATTGGAACTCACTTCCCGGAGCCTCGAGAATCTTGGGAATGCCTCTTTGCGTCAGGTCGAACATCTCGATTTGGATGACGTCATCCTTCTCGTCCTCCTGCTGGAACTCCTCTCCGCAGTAGTCTGAAAATGGAAGGTGTCTCTTCTGACGTCCCCAGTTTCATTTTACAATTGATCGAAGTGTCGAACGCCTTGTTGATGGTTTCGTTCGCATTCAGAAGCACGTCTCCGTTGACGATGAGCTGAAAAAGCACTGATTCGATTGTGGGAGGCGAGCGCGAAAACGATTGAGTTTCCCGTCTCTCTGTTTTGCTCACCAAACGAATGCAGCCGCGGAATCCGTCGGAGGTGCCCGTCTTCTGCTGCAGATACTCGATGTTGTGCGGCGCGGCGCCCAGGAAGACGCCCTCGTCCATCGTGATTCCCTTGTAGTTCTTGAACTCGTCGGCGTGATCCACCAGCTTCCGGCCGCCGTCCACCGTCATTTCCGTCAGATCGCAGTTCTTCCGCCACACGTTTATCTCGTGCCACTCGCCGATTCCGAACTTGCCGTGGTACATGTCCTCGATGGTTCCTTCACCGCAGTCATGTCTGGAAAGAGACCGGAATCAGAATTCCTGCCACCTCAAGTCACCTCATGATGATGTTCGGTCCGTCGAGAGTGATCGAGATGAAGTCGTCGCCCATGAGCTCTCCGGCGAAGAAGATGATTCCGTCCTTGTGCTCATCGAGTCTGAAACTTGGTGTCTCAATTCTCCCCTGTTTCCCAATCCCTCACTTGAATTGAATGGTGATGTTGGTCTCCAAGTACGAGTCCTCCTTCACCGGGAACTCGGCGTAGTTGTTTCCCTTGAAAGCGAGCGGCTTGCTGGCGTCGAGCTTCTTCCCGCGCACCGCCTCCACGACCATTCGCTTCGCAGCAGTGCTCGTCTCGATCTTGCGGATCTCTCCGTTCGGCGTGCTCGCCACGAAAGGCTTCTTCTCGTACTGCACGTCAGTGTCCGCCTTGCACGAGAGCCCGTCGTCCTGCAGAACGTGTCCCTCCCAACAAGCGCACTCGTAGGCCGAGGGCGAGAGGGCTTCGCACAGTTGCTCGCAGAGCACATGCTCCGCTGCGCATGATCCTGAAAGAATGCCGGATGACTAACCGGATTCTTCTTCTTCGAGAGTCAGTTGTTCTTCTTCGCTCCTCGCTTTCCGCAGCGGAGCGGGGGATGCAGAAGAAGAAGAAGACGACTTTTTCGCTCATAAAAAACGAGTGACGGCCGATGGCTCCTGTGCTCTTCCCGACACCATCCACGTCATAAATAATCGTCGCTTTCGTCGCCCAAGACGTGTCCCGTTTCTTCCTCCTCCCTGTCCGTTTGCCAATAATTTGTTTGGCGGGTAACGCAGCCAAACATAACGGAAATTAATTAGATTCGAGTGTTGTGACCGCGTCACGACACAAATGAGCCCCACGAGAGCGCGCGGCATGTGCTCCTTTCTGCGAAGAAAACGAAAAGGGCACATGCATTGCACACGTTTTTCTCCGCGCCGAGCAAATTATCCCGAGTGTGCTCCCCCGGAGTTTCTTTGTGCTCGAAAGGAAGAAGAAGAAGAAGAAGCAGTAGTTTCCTCTTTTGCAACACTCGGACCCGCCCGATAATCCATGTGTGTGGGGTTGCGTAAATAGTATTCGGAGGAGGCAAGAAAGCGAGTAAATCTTCTGGAAACCCCCTCGACACTCATCAATTTCCTCGCGGGGCGCCAAGTGTCACAACTATAATTTGAGGGGGTTGAATACGAAACGAGCGGCAGAGACTGCTGGGAATCTCTCGCGTCGGCCTCCGTTCTGCTTCGTTACGGTACCCAATCAGCAAGGGAAAGGGAGCGAGAGAGCGTGCTGATTGGAGAGACGCCAGACAAATTAATTGAATCACAAGTTTAGGGATGGGAAGAGGACGAATGCGAACCGATTTGCGTGGTGGAGGGGAAACGAGAAGAAGGAGAAGAAGATTCGCTTACCTTGGAAGACGTTGGTGCTCGCCGCGATGGAGGCGAGCCAGAAGGGGAGGATGAAGTGGAATGGCTGCATGTCAGGTCATGAAACACCTGGAAACGGGCGACATGAATGGAAGCGTGAGCGACGACACGGTTGACAGCCGACGAATCATCATCATCGTCAGGAGACAGAAGACGTGCAGTGAGCGCGTCGGATCGAGAGACGCAGAGTTCGCCTTTTCCAACGCACAGATAATTATAGTATTTTGCACCGGAAATTGGAGTGAGAGCAGGAAAGATTTATAGGGCTTTACGATGGGAAACTTGAGATTGAGAGGGGGGACTAGAGGCACCTTGTGGCCGCGTGGAAGCTCGGCCATTATGGGAGCAACGTTTGGAATTCAGAAGAGATTTCGAAATGAGTCGAGTGAGTCACTGGACAAACCATAAAAATTGGGACGAAGAGGGCAAGTTGGACGTCTTCTTCGCGGCCCTCTCGCTCTTCTCATCTGCATCTTTGGCCGAGTTGAAGTGGAAATAAAAAGAAGAGCAGATATGAAGAAGATGGAAAAAAAAACGGCTCTGTGGCTGTTTCGCATCGGTCGCTAAGCCCGCTGGCCGTAAAAGTGGAAATGAATCGGCGAGAAGTGGGACTTCCCCGTCCGCTTCTCTCCATAAACGGGACACACAAATTGATGGAAAGGAGGAGGGCCCTTCCGCAATTAAACGAAGGAATCAGATGAGACGAGACGAGTAGGAGAACAACAAGTTGGAAAAAAAAGGGAAAAGGAAACGGGGAGGAGGAGGAGGAGGCACGACTGACTAAACGTTTTTGTGTTGATGAAAGGAGTAGAAGAAGGAGAGCGAAGGGAAGAAGACATGCAGTACGAGTACTCAAATGACTGAGGTAAATGAGCGAGCGCAGGCGCAAAACGACGAGCTCCCGTGTTTTGAAGGTTGAATGCACAGGGGCGACGAGGCGCATCGAATTATCCGCCGAATTCAGTGAACAATGGGAGAGGGAGAGTGGGAGAACGCCACGTCACAAGAAGAAAAACGGGCTTCTTCTGTCTCTCTCTATTATTAATGGGAATTCGAAGACGAGAAGAGAAAGAGAGGAGAAAACGGATTAGAGATCAGAACGAGAGCACTTGAGCGCTGCAAACTATAAAAAAACGGCAGGAAGAGACGCAGGAGAAGACATCTGTCACGCCCGTTACTGAGGAATGCCTCTCTCTCCCTCTCTTTTTGTTACAGTATGACATTGTGCGGGAGCGAAAGCAAATGAAGATGAAATGCACAGTGGAGAGAAGAAGAAGAAGAAGTAAGAGTGGAAGGAGAAGGAGGAGGAAAGGTGGCGAGAGAAGAAAGCGCGCGAGGAAGGCGAGCGACGGAGGCGTGGCAACGGACGCCATGGCGAGGAGCTCGCCGACTGCCATGCATATCGATGTTTATTAGGCAGATGGAAAGGGGAAGGAGCTCGCGCGCGCGCGGGCAACAGAGCCCTCCCTCGCCGGATGTCGGGGGCTCCGAGAGTGCACACGGCGTGAATGAACATGGGAAGGAAACGGGCGGCCCCCAGTGAAATATAATGCTGACCTCGGCGAGACACTGCTTGTTGACGAGATTGGATATGGATGGGGAGGGAAAGTAGTGCAGGTGTCGGTGTCAACGAAGGAATGTGCTCTGGAAAGAGCCGATCAAAGAGCACTTGAAGGTCCAGTCGGACGACGTGGAAGGGGGGACGTAGTGGAGGGACGCGCGAATCGTCGGAAATTGGCTGAGGAGAACCGGTTTCGCATCGGTTTAAACACCCGCCGATTCGCAGAACCGGCGGCATCTGCCGTGTGGCGAGAGAACAACGAGTAAAGTTCTTCGGTTCGGGAGCCTCGGAGCAGATGTTGGGCGGGCTCCCGGGGCGAGGAGTCGCCGCTGCGTCTCTTGCCCACACACAGTCTCTCGTCGTTTTTCGTTCCTCTGCAGTGTACTTTTTTGCGTTTAGCGGAGAAGAAAGAGAAGAAGCGCGAGGCGACGGGAGCAATTCTGCTCATAGCGAAGACGAAAGTCGTTCGAAACGTTTTTATTAGCGAAACTGGTTGAAGTGGCTCTGGGAAACCGAGCGAAGGGAACGAAAAAATGAAATGACTCAGCCACCACAAGACTATTTTATTGGTTCAGGAGGAGAAGAAGAAGAAGAGCGAAGGGAATTTGAAGAAGAAGAAGAAAGAGAACATTGGCTCGCGAATGATTTCCAAATAAAAAAGGGAGAGATTTGCATATAAAGAGAGGCATCAGAAGAGGAAAACGGAGAGGAAAACGAGGAGCGAGAGACAGACCGAGACGACGGCCACCGCGCTTTTCAGCGCCTCCGCCACGGTCTTCGCGTCGAGCAGGTCCGAGTTGGCGTTGGGAGACCACGATTGGGCGACGGAGAACGAGACGGTTTGGGCGATGGACTCGTTGCCGGACTTCATCGTGCCGTTGCACACGTAGACGCCGCTGTGGTCGGTCAGATTGAAGGACTCGATGAGCAGATCGTTGTAGAGAGGCGTCGGGAACGAGTTGCTCTGGAAAGATTCGTTTCGGCTGGAGAGAACGAGTTCCTCACTGTCTTGACATTGATCTCGACGTCGTTGACCAGACAATGGATATCGGTGACGTTGTCCTCGAACATCTTCACAAAGTAGTTGTTGTCCGGTTGAGCATTCAGCGTGGCGCCTTCCTCGATGACGACATTCCAGGAGGGCGACGGGGGTGCTTCTGAAACGGACGTCATCTGAATACATCTGAAAGTTCGTGGCTACCCGTGGAGGTTCCGTTCACGTCGTCCGACGGCATCTCATCCAGCACGATGAGGAGCGTACTGTAGCAGACGAATGATTGATAGGCGAGATCCGTGGAGCGGATGCAGCACTGATAGGCTCCCGAGTCATCAGAGCTCAGCACTTGGAATCTGGAAGAAGATAAATGACGGCTCGGCGCTAGTGTAAACCGACTCGAGGCTGCGATTGCTGTCGATGAAAGTCTTGTCGTTGGCGGAGAACATCTCTGTGTTGTTGAACATCCAGACCTTCTGGAACAGACGAAAGTCCTTCTGGATCATCGTCTCCGCGTCGGCACAGTCGATTCGACACTTCAGATCGGACGAGTTGTAGGCGACTGAAAGATGGAGAGTTCAGATGCAACGGGGAAGGATCTCTCACGGAAGGTGGTGTCGTTGAGGAAGATCGTCTTGGCAATCTGCTCCGGCTGCACGAGCACTCCGAGGGACGCCGATGGGATTGCGAGGAGCACGATGAGGAAAGACATCATGGCTTCGAGGATAGCGAGACTGGCTCCGCACTGCCCTTATATACTCTGAAAGTGGGCGGAACCGATTAGTACAGTTGAAGAAGCATGTGGAAGACACAGACTGACACTACATTCGAAGGGATTATGGAAAACAATTCGGTTGAAAATACAATGTACGGTGTGTGTGTGAGTAACATCGGTCAGAAGAGCCAGAACGGGCTCAGAGAGCAGAAGGCGGAAGAACGGAGAGCACGCGGATGAGACGTAATCCGGATGAAGAGAACACGGCGAAAGAGAACAAGAATAATAAGAAGGTGACATATCGATCCCCCAGAAGATGCTCGCGGAGCCAGAAAACTCTCCCGGCACTTTCAGATGAGTTCAAGACTCGCAACAACTAGAAAGTTCTCTGAAACAGCTGGAGAAGGATTCCTTTCGAACCGCTTTCTCTTGATTTCTTCTAGACTACTGGAGCTAGAATATCGGTTGAGCAGAGCGAAAACTGCGTGCGGAAAGCGAAATAGAATCCGAATCGAAGTCGTCGTCGTCGTTTTTTGTATCCTTCCGATTTCTTTGCGAATAACAAGAATAAGAAGGAGCCGGCCGGGGCGGGGGATGGGATGTTAAGCGATAAGAAAGACGAAGATGGCGACGAGAGGGTAATCCTCCTCCAGGTATACAATTCTATTCATTTTCTCTGCGTCTCTCCTCGAACCACACACTCTCCCTTTTCCTATCTCTTTTCGAGAAGAGATTTGATATGGGACACAAAAATGTGAGTGAGCAGAAGAGCGAATTGGATTCCATGGCGGATTGTGGTCGTTTTCTCCGAGACGAGCCGAAGACTGAGACGGAGAAGAAAAAGAAAGGAAGAGCAGGGAGCATCCGTATAGATCCACAGTAGGCAAACAGATTCCAGAATATACTTTGGCTCCGCGAGCCGCCACCGCCATTCCTGTCTTCTTATTGCAAAATGGCTCTTATCACAAAGGAAGGATGCCTCATTAACAGAGGGCATTTTTAAGCGGATTAACTGAATACTACTGAAACTGCCCGCCTCCCAGTTTCCCATGTCACAAACTGCATCTTCTCTGTCCATCGCCCCATCCCTATCCACCCGGGATCTTGGTCTCCTTATCCAGTCCGGCCCAGATACAGTGTATCTCAGCGCTTGTTCCTCCTCCGCGAACCAAAAATTTCTCCGATCTTTTCAGTCTCCCAACTCTCACTTCTTTGTTCATTTGAACAAGACTCACTTTCTTCCCATCCTCCAATTCGCCTCCGCCCACCTTTTCGCCCCGCCTCCCAGTTTCCCATGACACAAATTGCTTATCGTTTCAGACGTTTTCCTTCCCTCCACTCATCGTTTTGTTTGTTTCAACTCGCCATCTCATTCATTGCCCATCCAATAGAACAACGAATTATCATTGCCAACGAGGAGATATGCAAACGAAACACTACGTGCACAGACTCGTAACGACCTCTTTTACGCGACTCGTTTCTCTCCTTTTATAGCCCAAACTCTATTGACTATTGATACAGTCCGGCACAAAAAGCACGGATATTTTCCGTTCCCACACATTCGTATATACGTCTTCCTTGACAAATGTTTTGTTTCTTTGCGAAGAAGGAGGAGTCGTTTTTAGATGCGTCGTTTGATTTGCACACTGCACAATATGCTCTCCACGAAGATGCACGTCCTGCTCTCGCTGGCGTCGGTCACCATCTTCATTATGATTCTGTTATCTGACAGGACGTCTTCATTCATTCAACCCGCTGTCTGGAATAGGCTGAAATCTTTCGAGTACTCAGATGTGAAGAACATGAAGCCGGTGGCAAAGGTCAAAACGGGAAACCGGTGGATTGTCGTGACTAGCATCAGCAGTCCCACAGAAGACGTGAAGGTGAGAGAGGGGCATGAAGACGTCGACAGGAGACGGTATTGCAGAGACTGGCTTCTTTCGAAGACTGGAACCTGGTGGTAGTAGCGGACACGAAGACTCCGTTGAACTGGTCACTGGAAGGGGTCCACTTTCTTTCCGTCGACTACCAGAGCAGTTTGCGTAAGGAGCGGCGCTCTCCCGAACTCTCCCAGTTTTGTTTTCCAGCATTCTCTTTGATCGGCTCCCTTCCGTTCAAATCGTACACAAGAAAGAATGTCGGATACTTGTACGCGATCTCGCAGGGAGCCGAATGGATCTACGACACTGACGACGACAACAAACCGCACGGGTTGGGTCTGAAACAGTTTCAGTACAGTGATACAGTATCCGGAATACGGTACCGGCCGCAGAACGGTAGCAACACCGAGATACGGTACTCGAGAACGGCGTTGGACGAAAACTGACTTCGTTCTTTTCCAGACAGAGACTCTTCAATCCGTACCGCTTCTTCGGAATGGATCAAATGTGGCCGCGAGGCTTTCCACTTGAACATTTGGAGGTTGAAATCTGAAGATATGGGGTGAAGATAAGAAAGTTTTTCAGAAGCACACGAACGGTAAGGAAACTCAAGTGCTTTGCCGACGGATGAAACGGGCCGCAGTGCAGCAGGGACTCGTGCATCATGACCCGGATGTGGATGCCATTTACAGGTGAGAATCCCAAGTGTCTTTTGGAAGAAGGGAGGAGAGTTTAGACTACTGCATGCAGATGCGAACACAGGTCTCGACGTCGGATTCAACAAGTTCGCCCCGCCCATCACGCTCTCAGTTGGCACGTACGCCCCGTGGAACTCGCAGAACACGCTGTTTCACAAGTCGGCGTTCCACACTCTGTTCCTGCCAACTACAGTTTCATTCCGGTGAGTACGCCGTCGAGCTGTTTGGATCCTTGCTCTTTCAGAACCACCGACATCTGGAGGTCCTTCATTTCGCAGAGAATCCTGCATCTTTCCGGGTTGACAGTGGCCTTTACGCCGACGAACGCGGTACAATACAGGAATGCACATGACTATTTGAAGGACTACAAAGACGAGAAACAAGTGTACGAGGACTCTGGCAAGATGATCGAATACCTGCACAACTGGACGTGCTCATCGGGAGACGTGCCGGAGTGCATGAAAATACTCGCGAACGAGCTGGTAGACCAGAATCTGTGGGGAAGAGAGGATGCGAACTTGCTGGAACTGTTCCTGAAAGACTTGAAATTGATAGGGTTCGATCGAGAGTTCACAGTTCAAATAAAAAAATCCGCCCATCAGGTACGCGTTCCCGGGCGTAGTTGCTGCTGCTTCCGATCAGTACGCTCCGTCCACCAACGAGACTTCGAGGGACGTGAACTGCAGAAGGATGAGTCTGTCCTTTGATTTGGTGGATCCGAAGAAGGAAGGACAACAACAAGTAGGACACTGACCCCTTCTACCAGGAACGTCTTCTTCCAGAGCGTCCGACTGGCGACGAAGAAGCTGAATTACTTTGGAGACCTCGTGAGTTGGTGCAATGAATCCGGCTATTCCAGTTAGTTGCGGACTCAATTCCAATAGACGAAGTTTCCTTTTAGATCTTACGAAGAAGTTTCCATCTCCCGAGCAGTTGGCAGAAGAGCACGACGAGCAATACGTACTGCAGAAAGATCAGAATAGTGTGGGCGGAACCATCTCGAACCTTCTCGAAAAGTTCTGTTTTCAGGTGCTCGTGATAGTGAACAACTTTCCGTGGAAGTGGGGAATGGGCGTGCTCCAGAGGATATACGAACCTTATTTCGCATCCGTAGTGTTCTGCGGGTCCTGGTACCCCGATATGATCGCCGCGAACAACTCGAACGAGGAGTTCACTGGCCCCATCGACCCCATCAACTACGTGCACATGAATCCGGCTGAAATATACAGAGGATACATGGCCTATCACTGCGTTTCGCTGGTCCGACAGATGCACTTTAGTAACGTTCAAGGGTACTTTTTGATGGCCGACGACTCAGTGTTCAACATCTGGCATCGAGTGGACTACGAACGAGTGCACCACGTTCGCGGAGTGACGCATTCCAACGAGGGCGTTTGGTGGGACGGCAAATACGGTGGGAAGAAGTGCCGGACGGTGCAGAGTCGGAACAGTGACTCATTCAGGAATCGATGCTGCGAAGAAGATAGTGGAAACTGTCAAACATTCGACAGACCAAGAACTCCTCGCAACGTGGAAGAAGTACGAAGAGGGACTCAGGAAATACAACTACATAATGGCAAACGAGACCGCCGAGACGGACATCACGAATGGGAGAGGCCGGAGCGTTTCAGACTTGTAGGGGAGGCTCTCCAGTTGACCCGAACAGCCAAATGATTCCAGTTTCTACATTCCAACCAACCAAATCGACTACTACTCGTCGCTGATGACGTTGTTCTACGACAACGAGTTCTTCCTCGAGTTGGCAGTCAACCGATTCCTTCGATCCGTCAACCATCAGACGTACGAGCACATCAACAACTCTTCTCCAGAGAACGCTTCCTTTCAGCGCGTCAAACAGAGAAAGCAGCTATTTGTGGGACATGCGAGGCAAATGGCACACTCATTACCACGCCAATTTGACTATGATGCATCCGGTGAAACTCAGCGTATTTCAAAAACCAGGCCCGAATCGGGTAAAGTACTGCGGCTCCGTGCTGAAGACGTGGGCCGGTATCATGTTCGGAGGATCTCGAAACTTCACAATCAAGAACGACAACGATCCGGACTACTTGAACGGTTAATCGATTCGTCTCGAATCTCCTGGGTATTTATTCTGAATTCGTACTGTATAGTGAAGAACCTTGGCGGGTAGTGACATCAGAAATCTCTTTCAACTTGTAGTTTGATATCGAAAAGAGTCACAGAAAGTTCCCGAAGGACTTCATTATGGCTCAAAATTCTAGACGACGTGCATTGATTCTTAGTTAGCGGAGGAAACCAAAGTGAATTCCTCGTGACTCCACTCCTCACCTGACTCCCTGGGGATCGACTGATTGGGAGACTCTATCCGTTTCTAGCTCCTTCGACACCTTTCAAAGGCTGTAAATAACGAGGCTCCCGTCCATTTGGATCACTCTTTCCTCTCTTTTTCTCTCTCACTTCGCGAGAGATAGCGTCTTCATTTCGAAATGTCTTTCATCCCGTCGGACGCCCTCACCTCCCGCCAAATCGGCCGAATGTTCTTCAATCAGACGATCGAGCAGTTGGAGGCGGGAAAGTGCGCCACTGAAGGCACCTTCTCCGCTCTGAACTCCACCGCCATGATGATCAGCCATTACTTTGTGCTCTCCATCATTCTCGTCAGTTTCGCATTGAGCGTGTCCGCTTTCCGCATGCTCTGGAAGCAGCACGTCTTCTCCGATTGTGCCAGAATCATTCTCTGGTCCGGACTGATGAATGGTGCCATCCACCAGGTCGCTATGGGAACCATCAGAGTGAGTTCTAGGCCTCCTCCCTCGAGAGACTTCTTCTCCAGATCAAATCGCTGTACAACGTCTACTTCTTCGGCAACAACTCGTGCGCCATCCAGTCCCACACTTCCGACTGCTTCTACCAACTGTGGGTCTACTACGTGACAAACATCTTCGCCTCCGTCTTCCTCGTCTCGCTCTTCCTCGACCGTTTTCTGTCGCTCCGCGTGTGCTCCTATTCGGAGGCCGTCTGCCAACGCAGATTCGCCTATCTCTTCGTCATCCTCCAGTGCGTCATCTCGTTTCTCGTCGTCTTCGACGTCTTCCGCGACGTCCCATTCATCGGATACGTGCCCATGTGCAGCTATCCTCCGCAACCGGCGCTCATTAAATTCTACAGCTATCTCGGCTATCGACTCGTTGCTCTTCTCCTCATCCTCGTCGGAAGTTGCTTCATTCTCTGGTTCAACATGAAAAAGGAGAAGAAGTCAGTACTCAGCGACTGGAATTCAGTGCCAAATGTACGTTTCAGAATGGTGCACAACGTGTACGATGTGACTTCCCGCTACAAATCCTACGAGAACGTTCTCACGACGACTGCCGTCTGCCACGTCATCTTCGCCCAGTTCATGTGCCTCGCTTCGACATCTATCATGAGTTAGTTGAAGTCACATTCCAGAAGAGAGCATATTTATTTTCAGCTAATGTTATACACGAGATGGAATCGAAAATTCCAGAGTCGATTTTCCACACCCTGCTAGCATTCATGGGGGTAATTGTAACCAAAGATCCGTCATTTCAATTCAATCTTCTTCAGGGCACCACGTATTCCAATCTGATTCTGCCGATCGTCCTCTATTGGAAGACGTCGAACATCATCAAGTACCGACGGACGACGATCAAGAAGAACCGTGTGGACAGCAAGCATAACGAGGAGTTCCACGCCTACTTCGAAGCGTTGGACGTCGAGTGGGGCACTGTTCCCGAGACGTCGCCGCCCTCCCACATCTGACGGAGGGAGGAGATGTGCGAATCCACGTGGTCCGTCTGGTTCGTCATTTTTCCGATCGCACTCTTTCTCTCTTTCATGCAACTGTTCGTTTTCCAATAAATGAGCGTTGGAATCGATAGGTTGCCATACAAAGAGCCCGCCACGTACTGAGCAGTTATGTGGAACACCTCCTCCGACATTCCAGCCTCGAAGAATCGGATAGTGGTGACTGAAACGAGCATTTCATATTCATTGATCACGTGAGGCCAGGTGGGAATTGACACGAACTTGCTGCAGTCGAGAAGCTCAAAAACAGGAATTGGGTGGAGGTGATACTGCAAATGGCTTTCGTGGTGAGCACGTTCTCGAACGACGAGTAGCGGATTTTGGTGTCGTAGACGCACTTCCGGACGCTGAAATCGGTTCGATTCGATACGGAGAAGGGAAAAGAAACCGACTGTCTGTCCTTGTAGAGATTGGCGAGCAGGATGAAGAGTGTGAGGAGGCAGTTGAAGAGAATGAACAGAAAGTTGGCGTTGTTCACTTCTTGGAAGACGTCGAGCGCGAGTTGCGGAGGGTAGTGACACGCGGGCACGTAGCCAGCACGCGAGACGCCGCCGTAGATATGGAAGTGGACGAGCATCGTGAGGAGGAGCTGCAGTCGGTACTGATTGCATTAGAGCGCACTTGCTCCGCTCACCGAGAATAGAATGAGCATAGAGGCGATGGTTTTGGAAGAGGTAGAGTATAGCGAAGAGCCGAAGAAAGCGATGAATCGTTCGAGAGTCAGAGCACAAAGGAGCCACGTGGAAAGGAGCGAGGTGAACGAGTAAACGGTCTGATCGTACGTGCACTCGGGGCTGTGAAACTCGATCTGACACGGATCCTTCGCATGGATCAACACGTGGATCAGATGACGGATCTGCACGAATCCGGGGGAGATTCAGATGAAATGAGGAGAGGACTCACGCGGATTTCCAGAAGGACACCTTGATTCAGGTTAGCGTTGAAAAGAGTGAAAACGAGAAGAAGCTGACTGCCGTTCGAGTAGACGTTGTGCATTTTGAGCAGCTTCGCCGCCTTCACACTCAGAATAAAAGTGACGACGATGAGGATGTAGGTGAACGCGAAGTTTATCTTCATCCAGACCGAGTTCTGAGCACGGAAGATGCCTTCTGAAGTGCACCTCATCGCCTCCAACTCGTCGGCCGTCTGGTTTGTGTACATTGTCATCTGGCAATCAGGACTGCAGGGCGGAAGAAGAAAGCGAGTGGAGCCGGCCAAACGGGTCAACAAGGGAGACGACTTTTGCGGATTGCGTGTCAAGCGCTTTTCATTGCATTATCGAATTATACCGCCGAATTGAGCTCTGCTGTCGTTTTGAAAGTCGAGATGGAAAGAGCCCCAAAAATAAAGAGTTCGAGTCTGGGCCTTTCTGAGAAATCTAGTTTGTGGGGCACAGAATGAAATCACGGCTAACAGTGTGTTTCCTCGCTCCCAAATTGGCAGTTTTATGAAGAAGGAAAAGACCAAGAATTCTCGATATTTAGTTGTCTCCGAAGATGTTTGGTTTTTTGTCGAGGTGCGATCGGAAGCAGTCTCGGATGTTGTTGAAGTTCTGCATGCAGAAGACGTGCGTCACCTGCTCGTTCGGCACCGTTCCCTGGGCGGCGCAGTACGGGAGACAAGCGGGAACCACGTTGCTGGAAGGAGGAGAGGGAAGTGCGCTCTACTGCACAGGGGCTAACCTACTTTCTTTTGCAGCACTCGGTGTGGTCGGCTCTCGAAGAGGCGCAGTCCCACATCAGTTGGACGGTTTGATTCTTGGGACCGCACGTGTTCAGATAGTGGAGCATCTGAAAACGTCCGGAAGTGCTGGAATTGGAGAGCGCACTCACGTTGCCTTGATGAATCGCTTCGAAGTCGCAGAACCTCTTCTTGCACATCTTGTCGGCCGTCTTCTGACGAGCACAACACGCCTTCAACTTTTGATTCGCGTCCCTTCTAGCCAGCGTTTCAGAAGCGAAAAGGACGAGGAGGACGAAGAATAATGGGAAAAGAAGCGACATCCGCATGGTGGACGCCGTCTGCAGAACTGATCCGTTCGGTACAGAAGACGTCGTTCTCGACTCGAGGACCCTCGAATTTGCATGTGAAGAGGCGAGAGAGCAGGAGACGCAGAGACACCGTTCGAGATGTCCCGAACGTTTTGGTGCGATGGAGCGCGTTTCCGATCCCCTCTGTTTCCACTGAACTTTCATCTCGGTTTGTTTCCCTTTTTCGCGGGATCATGCCAGATCCCTCCCCCTTTGTCTCTTTCGAGAATTTCCCGAAAACGACGGCTAATTGATAAGGACAAACGGGATATTTCGGGTGATAAGAAGCCTCTCGACGCTTTCTGTTTCTTCGTCGCTTATTCGATTTCGTCCATTTCTCGCGGATCGTGATGAAGTTTCTTCTCTTGTCAGCCGTTTTCGTCTTCGGTAAGCGTCTTCAGAATCCGCTCCAACGTCTTCTTGATCTCCGTTTCAGTCTCCGTCGACTGCGTGGAAATCGTGCCGAGAGCCAGTGGTCTTCGAACAAAAGGAGACGTCAGAAGGGCTCCGCTCCCCTCGATTTCCTCGTTCGCCCCTCTCGCGAAGAGCCTTCGTCCCGCATCCACGGGCGTCCGTCGTGCTCCTTCCGTCGTCTCCGTCCCTGTCCGCAAGGCTTTCCGTCCGGCGAATCCGGCTCCGCGAGCCCCGATGACCCTTCCGAACCTGCTGCCGGCCCTTCCGCTGCCCCAGTTCATCCCGGTCCCTGTTCCAGTGCTCACTCCTCAGGAACTGCCAACTCTTGGCACTCTGCCAACTCTCGCTCCACACACTTTCCCCACTTTCACTCCGATTCCCGGAATGCCGACGATGCCTGGATTGACGATGCCTCCCAGCTTCCAACGTCTTCTCGGAATCACCACGACTACAATGAAGCCGGCCGAGAGATCTTCGAACGAAGAGAGAGGGGATTCTGAATCTGAAGGCAGCAGCAGAGCCTACAGGTGACGACGGCTTCTAAACCCCTCCAAATCTTGTCTTTTCAGCGCTCCAACCTACAACAAAGATCTGAACACTGTGCGTTCCAGACTCTCGAAGTTCGTACGCGGAGGCGAGAAGAAGGTGTCGAAGGCGGAAGAGAATGCTGACTGGATCGTGCCCTTCCACTGATTTCTACCCTCTAATTTCCCGTCTAATAACACACCTAATAAGTAATAACTGCGTGACACTGCTGAGAACAAGCTCTGATAAAAAGTTCTCGATGGATTAGTGTTATTCTTACAAGGTACCACCACCACCATCACGACCTCTGCTGCAATCTAATCGAGCGGATGTGAGTTGAGAAGACAAAACATCAAGCCACCTAGGGGACTCGAACCCCTGACCTTAAGATTAAAAGTCTCACGCTCTACCAACTGAGCTAAGGAGGCCCGGTTGCAAATCTAATCCTAGGAAGTAGAGATTATAGCAAAGAGAGCGAGAGAAAGAGGGCACAGACTACGAGAGGAACGCTTTACTGGTTTACAGATGACAACCACCAACAGCAATAGTTTCCATGTGAAAGGCAAGGAGGAAGTGAATTTCGATCGGAAAAATGTGGTCGTGGCGTGTGATGTGATCAATGGAAAAGTATTATTGGGATGAATTTATGATCTGGAAAGGGGGCGGAGTTTCAGATCACTTACGTGGACGTGAGCAGCCAACTGATGGGCGTTCTCTTCGCCGGCGATGAGATTCTGAACGTGAACGGCGAGGCGGTACGGAAGAAAGAGGAGATCCGAAAAAGCGAAAGAGAAATGGTTTCAGAACATCAAGACGACCGCCGACTTCATCCGTGCGATCACTGCGAAGCTGCCGGGGAAGGTGACCATCGAGTTCATGCGAGACGATCACTGTCTCGTGGACGAGAAGACGTTGACGCCACGTCGTCCCAACACTCAGATGGTCGAGTTGTCGCTGACCTACCGAGGAGGCGCCGCCACTGGAATCATCATCCATCGCGTGCGTATCAGCACTTCAGGGACACGCATTGAGACCTCCTTTTCAGATGGCTGCCGATCCAAAGACGGTCACCATTTCGATGGTGCAGTCCGCTTCGAACGCGTGTCACCACGTGAAAGATGGCGACGTTCTCGTCAAAGTCAACGACATCTACGTTCTGGACAGAGATGCGGCTCGCAAGCTCTTCTACGCCAGCGTCAACAACACGAAAACGGTTCGTCTGACGCTGGAGAGATCCACGACGACGGATCCGCTCGGTCCGGCGCCACCGCCTCCGGATGGAGCCGCGACGACCACTCTGCCCGCCGGAGCCAAGAAGACGGCCAGTTCGGTGATGCTGGCGCCGCCGAAACCGCCGGCCGGAAAGGCCAACAAGCAGTTCGACGTGGTCAGTTGACGCAGAACCCGTTTCGCGCACCCGATCACGATTGTTTTGCAGCTGCTGCCCGCCGACGTTTTGGAGATAATGAAGGCGAACAAGGACTTTTACAAGAAGATGTGCAAGAACCCTCCGTGCATCGTCAAGACCGCCGCCCCTGTTCCTTCGAAACGCGAGACGGCCGCTTCTCGTGAGAGCGCCGCCGCTCCGTCGGTGCCCGCCTCACTGCCCACGGATCCGGCTCCGGAAGTTCGCATTCCGTACATTCCGTCTCCGAAGCCTCTGAAACTCACGCCGAAACGTGTTGGCTCCTAAGTGAAAAAGTGTGTCCTGGCAATAAACAAAATTCCCGCGATTTGTTGTTTGCCCTCGATCCATCCGTGCCCCTCTACGTTCCAATTTTCTGCTGGCTCAATCGTCGTCACAAATATTTACAGGGTGCTGTTGAAGTTAGGACCGCAAGGGGGCGGAGCCTCGGAGAGGGGCTCGGTTCCTCAGAAACTCGCCGGGAACGAGATTCCACGTCGTCGGTCTCTCTCTCTCGACTCTCCCGACTTCACACCCTTCCTCGATCGTCGTCTCTTTTTTGCTGCTCGTCACTCGGCCCGAGGCGAGTTGCAAATGTTCGGCAAGGCAGCCGACGTGTGCGTCTCTCCGCCGTCCACACTGTCTCGGCCGCGCCTCTCTCTGCGTCTCCGCTCGTTCGTCGGAGGCAGTGCACGGCCGGCGACGGCGACGGCCGGTGCCGCTTGGTACCGAGACTCTGTGCGTCTGTGCCCCCCGTCCGGCCGCAGCATCCCCTCAACAGCCCGCCTCTCACCGCCAGCGCCAAAAATATGACTGAAGAGATGGAAAACGGAGAGAGCGTTGCGTGTGTCGTCTAGGACAACAGCTCCTCCTCGCTTTCTCTCTAGAGATGTAATCCGGATAAAGAGGAAAACACTCGTCTTCCCTCGTCCCGATTCGAATCGATTCTCCCTTTTAGGGTGGTGCATGTACCGTCCTTTCTCTGCGTCTCCACGCCCTCCCTCACTATTTCCTCTGGTTACGAACGATTCGTCCGAGAGCCAGATTGACAAACAAGTAACCACGAGAGAAAAAGAGTTGCGTGTGTGTGTTCGAGTTCCGAGGGCTATCAGTGGTTCTCTCCTCTCGGGGCGGCCTTGATCCGTTTCGCATCCCGCCGTTCTCTGACCCTCGTCGTCTCTTCATCATCAGATTCGTTTTCGTTTGCAAAGAGACCAGTAACTGGCAACAAATCGATTCGTGACATACTTTGTTCCCCTCTTTCGTCACAAAAAGGGCATGTGTTTCGAAAGCGAGTCGTGTGATCGTCTCCCTTCTCACGACAACACGAAAAAGTGCTGCTCGGGTCTGGAATCAGCTGACCCCTCGCTTGTTTATCTCCGCTTTTCCCGCTCGTGCTTCCTCGTTCCGCCACCCATTTCCCATTCTCACTTTCAGGTCGTCCTCTCTTCCCAGGATGCCCGCTTTCACACCACTCGCGACCACGAACGAGAAGAATAAGGCGAACTTCGACGGAGTCCTCTGGGCTCACGACGAGGACGACGTCGACGAGCAAATCGTCGAGAACCGCGGCCTTGTCGGGCTCCTCTTCAACGTGCGTCGCCCTCTTCTCGCACTCTCTTTAACTGGCTCCCATTTGCAGAGTCGGCTGGCTCAGCACTTCAAGCTGTTCACTCTGGCGGCCCTCGCCCTCATCCACTTCTACTACCTCAACGACTTCCTCGTCAAGTTCGCCGCCTTCGAAAACCTCCTGCAGGCCGCCGATTACGTGAAGCCGACGGCGCTCACCTACCGAAACGACATGTCTTCCATCCTGTACACCTTCCGAGGCTTCATCGACGTAAGCGCCTTCGGTCGTTCGCCCCATCCTTATCATCCCTTCGTTTTCAGTACAAGAAGAATCTTTGGATGACTGTCGGAGCGATGTGTGCCTCTCTGGCCACCACCGCCTCGCTGCTCACCATCTACAGCGGCCCGCGCGACGCCTTCAACCGCACCGCCATGGTCGTCATCCGCGTGTTCGACCTGTTCTCGTTCCTCTTCATCGCCTTCCTCCTGTTCGCCCGCATCTCCGCCGCCGTCGTCATCAACTACACGAGCCAGCAGTCTTTGCGTGCTGCCGGCCGCATCTCCGGACAGCTCACCGCCGCCCTCTCGACCTCGCTCTCGTGCACCGTCGAGCGCCACGGAGAGCTTCCCCTGTGCAGCACCTCGATCATCGATTCGATCTTCCCCATCAAACTCATCGAGTACCTCATCATTCTGTGTCTCCTCACCGCCGCCTACATCGGATTGGGTAAGCAACGCCGAGTGTCCTGGGTCTTCTTCAATCCGCAATTTTTCAGCGTACCTCATCGAGTGGTGCATCCGTCATTTCTTCCCGCCGACTCACGCGCAACTCACTCCGATCAGCGCCATCTCACGCAACCTCATCACCGCATCGCACCGCTCTTCCTCCTCGAACTCGGTGCTCATTGCCGCCTAATCACTTTGTTCTCTATCGTGTACTGCTCCATTCAAACATCAAGAGACTTTCTCGAGCCTCTTCTCGTAACCAGTTTCCCTCTCTTCCGTAGCTCCTCTTCGCTCTTTCCCCCCGCCTCCAGTCACACCTTCTTTCCCTCTTTTCTATTCGCTTCTTAGTGTCTCTCTCGTGCGAAAAGCGCCTCTTCCGTAAGGTAGAATAAGTTCCAAACTACCTCTTCTCCCCTCAATTTTTGGCAGGAACCTTACGGAAATGGCCTTGTGTCTCTCAGAGTTTCCGCCCTTTTCTCGGTTTCTGAAGCCGATGTCGTCTACCTTTTACTTGTCGATCCACGTGTTTTCGCACTCTTTTCTCGTTCTCCTTCACGAAACCAAATCTACTTCCCTCCGCTCTAAAACTGTATTTATTTTTTTTTGACAAAGACCATTTTCATTCGAATAAATAGAATTTGAGATACATGCATCGGATAAAAGCTGTGAGATCAGATTATTTTACAATTTGAACCTCTTCTTAACCGGCTGCTGATAAGATGATGATCGATTGATTGGTGGCTTGGGTGTAGTGGAAGAAGAAGAAGAAGACGTTCCCGGACTGCCTTCTCCCACGTCGGTTATTGTCTCGACTCCGAACTCGTACACAAGAACCGCCTTTGCGAGTTTCAGCTGATTGAAGTCCAGAGCGTCTCCGACCGCCTCTTTCCACGGAGTTAGACGGAACACATCTGAAATACGTAGGCTCACTTCTGTTTCACTTCTGGGCAGTCTTACTGGAACCAAGCTGATCTCTCGCTGCTTTCAGAGCAATTGCAATCAGTTTGCGGCTCGTATTCAGTTTGTCCAGGTGCACTGGAAGTCCCTTTTCGACGGCCGCAGTCAAGTACGAGTAGACGGTACTTTCCGCGAGTCCTCGGGCTGCTGCGATTTCTTTCTGGAATCAAAAAGAGTCACGAACCTTTTTGAAATTTCCACTCACGGGCCCAGCTTGAGTCATAATATGATATCTGTACACTTTCGACACAGATTCTTTCAGTTCTTTTTCCATAATGGAGCTGATGTCACTGGGAATCTGAAAAGGGAATCTTCTGGATTACTGTATTGAAAAAAGGTAACTGACCGTTTCATTTGCATTCACATCCAAAGAAATGCCGGTTTCCTGCGCGAACTTCACCACACATTCCACGAATCGCTTTCCATAGTTTCCCTTATGAAAAGAAGACATTCCTTCAATCGCATCCAGATTCGCCACTCTGGAAATCGTTATTTATTTTTTAAGCTTTATGGAAACGAACGAAGAGGGGCGAATATTGGCGAACGCATCAAGAACGGAATTGGATGCGATCTGAAAAGGCGCCGCTTCCATCATGTTCGAGATTTCGATACGCAGGTCGTCAAGTCTCTGCCGCAGTAAACGGATCTTATCAGGGAGACCAGCATCGAGTTGCGGTTTGAGGTTCTTGAGCCTTTCGTCCTCGTTTGCCGGCTTGTAGTCCCTTTGCTTCGTGGGATTCAGAATACTGCAAGAATAACGACGTCTTCCAATCAGAGATATGCACTCACACTTCGACAAAGTTGACAGTATTAGACAGCGTTCTTCCTGTTCCAGGAGTCTTCGGACCCACAGCCTTGCCCTTTTCCTTTTGGATAAGAATCGGATTGGCCTCTATCATCAACTCTTTTCCGCCAACGAGCCACCTCTCCGCGAGATCAGACAGCACCACGCAACTTCCGAACTTCATGTGCATCGGACGGATCTCTTCCAGGTATCCGGCTAGCCTCAGCGCCGTGCCGAGAGTCCGCCACCATTTGTCAGAGAGATCTTTTCCGACGCCGAACAGCTTCTTTTGCGTCATCGTCTTCATTCTCCACTCTTCCTTGCTCTGAAACCTTCGATTAGAACTTTCATTGCGAGCGTAACGAACTGATCCTCTCAGGAACTCGATGGGTTTCCCTATTCCGGTCTTTCCGTTGTACATCTCATGTATCACTTGGAAGAGCCACCTGGCTTCAGTTGCCACGTCGATCGAGTTTGAGGAGCAGTCCTGGTTGCCGCTGATCATTTCAGTGCACCGATCGCAACAATCCGGCTGTGGGTTCACTGCCTTCACTATCGTCGGATCGAAATGTTTTAGGAGTTGACTGAAAATCTTTTTGAGTCAGACTGTATCTGAAGACGATTCCTACTATCTCCGGCATCCCATCGTCGTGAGCACGAGTTCCAGTTGCCGGAGCATGAGATTCAGGTTCTCAACGACTTCCTCCTTCAGTTGAGAGTTCCGAAGCTTGAATCTGAAAAATATCTTTTAGGGTCAGACTCTCGACTTTCTTCTTACTTGTTAGTCACAATGTCCTTCGGAGCCCAGAACACACGACATGTACTCGGTGCTCCGTCTCTTCCGGCTCTTCCCATCTCCTGGTAGTACGACTCGATGTCCTTCGGGCCTGAAATGAACGGTTTTTCATGTGAGAAGCGCTGACTGTCGTCGTACAGCCGTAATGAATAACATGTCTGACGTCCGGCTTGTCGATTCCCATTCCGAAGGCTACTGTCGCCACGATCGTCGTGATCTTGTCTCGCATGAACTCAGTGTGCGCCTTCTCTCTCTGGTTTTTCGTCAATCCTGCGTGATAATGTGCGGATCGCACTCCCATCTCTGCAAGTATCCGTTTTGTCCCTTTGTTGTTCTGGCATCTTCTACTCACTTCTCAGTGCACTGTTCACGTCGTCAACCATCTGCTTCGTCTGGCAGTACACGATAGCTGGTCCTCCGAAATGCCGTCCTTTCGTTTCGTCCGTCTGTAGAAACTCACTCAAATCGGCTGTCATTTCTTTCGATGGGTGCACTGAGATGTACAGATTCTTTCGGTCGAATGAAGTCGTCGTAATCTGCGGTCTTCTGAGTTTCAGATTTTCGATGACGTCATCTCGAACTCGCAGAGTCGCAGTAGCGGTCAACGCGATCAGAGGAATGTTGCAGAGGGCGGAACGGTTTCGAATTGCAGAAAGATGACGGTACGAGTTTCGGAAGTCGTGACCCCATTGGGAAACACAATGGGCTTCGTCAATGGCCAGAAGACACAGGTCTGGAAGAAAAGTGTGATTTCTAGAGTAGAAAAAGAGGAATCTTACGTTGACTGCTCTGTTCTAGAAGTTCGAGACCTTTCGTAGACGTGGCCATTTCAGGAGACATATAAATGAATCGGATCCGATGAATTTCGTTCACAACACGATCCCACTCTTTCGGAGTTGAGTCTCCGTCCAACTTGATTGCAGCGATTCCTTTCGAGACGAGAGTCGTGACTTGGTCGTTCATCAGGGAGATCAGAGGAGATATGACAATGGTGAGAGAATTCAGAAGAAGAGACGGCAATTGGTAGCAAACGCTCTTTCCGTAGCCGGTCGACATCAGCACGAACTGATCGTTTCCGGCGAGAACAGCCCTGACCACATCCCACTGCTTTGGGCGGAACTCCTTATGCCCGTAGAACTCTTTCAGTGCGTTTAACGCTTCTGGAGGTGGGTTCTTCATCTTGGACCACTTTTTTTTCGTATCTTCGGACACTTTCACGACTGGAGCGTCCGTGAAGAACTCGCCGTCGTCGAGAATGGTTTTCCCAGAGATCTTTTCCTTGATTCCCGTTGTTTTCTTGTCGAGGACCGATGAAACAAAACTCGGATCGTCGAGAGAGTCATCTAGATTCGTCCCATCGTCCCAATCGTCGACTTTCTTCTGGCTTCTGTTTCTCAAAGAGTATCCTCTCGACGGCTTCTGGCTAACTGCTTCCTCTTCCTCTTGCTTCGGAACGAATTCACTGTCATCGCCGGCATCCGAATCCTCCGAAGACGACTCCGAACCGACTGTCATATCCAGTGTTCTCTTTTTCGAAGTCTCCGTCTTGTCGACTGACTTCTGAGTCGGTTCGAAGTCGTCGAACGAATCGTAATCTTCGTCGGCATCTGGTGCTTCTTTCTTCTCTTCAATGACCATTTCATCGAATGAGTCGTCATCCGGATCAGTCTCCAGAAGATCTTCCTCTTTTCCCTGTTCAGCTGGAGAGCTCGGGCGCGTGTCCGGAAGTTCTTCGTCACTTGACATCTGAATTTGTCCCCTTGAATCGTACTTAATAGAAAAAATGAAAGAACAAGTAAGAGATCCGAACAGGACGAGGGGAAATAATTTGCACTCAAGGAGCTCATAACGGATTTTATAATGCATCAACAATTCAAAACAATAATCAAAAACAACGAAAACAAAAATGTAAGAAATAACAGACAACAATGAACAAGTACCCCTTATCAACAAAAATTTTAAATCTCTAAACGGTGTTTCTTCTAATCCTCCTCGTTCTCCTGCGCTTTCCTCTTCTCAGCGGCCCGTCTCTTCACCGCCCTGTACGGTTTGATCTGATCAATCTTCCTCTTGCGCGTCTCCGTCTTCTTCTTGTTCTTCTTCCGCCTTAACTCGGCGGCGTCTTCTGGAGCAGTCACTGCCAGCTCGCGGATCTTTCGCTTTCGATCCGTGATCTTCTCGGCGGCGTTTTGTTGACACTTCGCCACCCGGTTACTGTACTCCTCTTCTCCGATCTTTTTCTTCACAAGTCCACAAACCTCCTGCGTTAGTTTCGAGAGCTCTTCGTCATCTGAAAAATCCAAACTTCATATTCGCACTTACAGGGAGACTTCTTCTTTTCGCACTTACAGGACGTCTTTAACTCTCTGACCAAAAGAGGCATGAACGCTTCCAAGACGACGGTGTTCATCTCCGAATCTCCAGTCACGAACATAGCGGCGATCAGTTTGAAGCAGTTGATTCTCTGAATATGAATAGCTCTTTTGTTTAAACAGTTCTATTGTCTTACCTTGACCGTCTTCTTGACTTGATGCTTGATTTCATAGCGACACGCGGCCGCAATGTATCCGACAACCGTCTTGTAAGACTCCGCATCGATTCGTTTCGCGAGACACACTATGTTCTTTGATGCCTGCTCTCCGATAGCGGTGGTCATTGTTTCGTGTCTCAGGTGTCGACTCATCCAGAAGCATACTTCTTTCGACAGATCCTCTGGAATGTCTTCAGCCTCCAGAAGCGAGAGAAGCTGTCCGATGAGAGTGGAAGTAGCAAGCATGACCTCGAGAGACTCTTCGCACTTGCAAAGTTCGCTTGACGATCGTATGAAATCAATCGCATCGAACTCTTTCAGTGCCACGTTTCCGACGTTCGCGATGAGCCGGGTAAGACCGTTCAGAAGCACCGTTATCGTCGTCTCGGTATTGTTCTCGAACACTTCCTCGTCGAACAAGACGTTCTTGATTCTCTTCACAATTTCTTTTACTCTCGGCCGCATCGCCGCTTTCTCGACGTAGCTCAACTGGACTGCTGACTGAATTCCGACTCCTCGAGCATTCTCGTCTTCCGCTTCCAGCCACTGACAGATCACTTCATACGTCTCCTGTCTTTGTGCCGCTCCGACATTCTCTAAAAGATGTCGAAGAGCCAGTGCTACTTGATTCGCCACCTTCGGCGCCTCCTCGTTCATCAGGGCGGCTCCCATCTTGACGACGCACAGCATATGCACTGGATTCAAGGACTTTGCGACGAGGTTCCGGAAAAGAGCACCCAGCATCTCGGCTGCACTTTGTCTACCGGTCTCGTACTCGTAATCCAGTTGATCCAAAAAGAACGCCACGTGCTTCTCAATGCTCTTGTCGGCATCTGAAGCACCTCCAATGTAGTCGAGAAGGGTCTCCCGACACTGCGTTCTGATGTTAACCATTGAAGATCTGATGGCGGTTTCAGAGAGATGATCCATAATCTCGCCGAGTCGTTCGTGTCGAACTCCTCGCTTCACCAGTGCTTTAATCAACGAGAACATCGTCGCCTGCTTGTGCTGATCCATGACGTCAGCTTCCGCATAAGCGAGAAGAAGCGTCAGCTTGTCGTTGTCGAGAAAATCACTTCCGGTTGTTCCGATCAGATTTGTGAAACTTTTGTAAATCAACTGATTCAGACGCACGATTTCTGGCTTGTTTCCCGCTTGGCCAGTCGAGGAATAATCACTGAGGAGGATGAAAAGAGTGTCAGAGACTCTTTGAGAACTGGAGGAGATTCCTGGAAGTTGCATCTGGATCATCGAGCAGAGTGCACGTAGAGAGCACGAGATCAGCTTTTCGTACTTGAAATCGAAACAGTCGAGAATGAGTTTGACGAATGGATTAAGTCTGGAAACCATCGTTTCATCGCTCAAATCGAATTTCTTCTCTTTGAGAAGCGACGAGAAGAGCATCACGAAGAACTCGGCGAAGACATGATCACGACTTCTGATGACCACCTTTGTCATGGCTCCGATTCTTTGAGGAGCAGTCGGGAGAATGAGACAGCTTTCTGGACGACGTCCCTTCTCCTTCGTTTCCTTCTGTCCATTCTTCTCCTCCACTTCCGCCAGTTTTTGCACATCAGAAGTGAGAGATTTGAAGATGTAGGTGAGAAGTTGAGAGTGATCAAGTGCTTCGTTGTCCTTGAGTCCTCCGGCGAACTTGGAAAGAAGATCGGAAACTCTCTGGATAGCCTTGGCTGACGGATGCTCGTTGACGACTTCTCGGAAGGGGGCCAACACCATTTGAATTCCAGCCGGAGACACAATCCTTCCCAGATGCTGCATCATTTCGGGGGCTCTGTTTCCTTTCGCTTCTGGGCACTCGGCTTTCACTGCTCCGTTTTCTTTGTCTTCTGCAGCAAACTGGTCCT
Source organism: Caenorhabditis afra (assembly GCA_963570955.1). NCBI lineage: Eukaryota > Metazoa > Nematoda > Chromadorea > Rhabditida > Rhabditidae > Caenorhabditis > Caenorhabditis afra. The sequence goes on along the minus strand of OY751533.1, from coordinate 5,867,947 downwards.
TGATGCACATCTTGACGATAACGTTGATGGCCGTGTCGAGGTCGCCGCCTTTCGTGACCTCTTTCATCGCCACAATCAAAGTGTGCACGGAGAAGATGGCCACATGAACTTGGAATCCTTTCGTCATTGTTATCGAGATTTCAGTAATCACCGAGGCGAGATATTTTGGACCAAGGCACTTGACGATCTGGACGAGCGTCTTGCGAGCTGTTTCTCTCACATCGTATGAGTGGGTCATCATCAGATTGCACAGCTTCAGAATCACACCATGGAGATGTTGCCCTGTGACGGCATCTGGAAGTTTTTGGAGCAACTTGACAATGGCTAGGGCAATCGGAGCACGCTGAATATCGATGTGAAGCGTTGTCGCCTGAGTTTCCGCAGTTCTCGCTTTTCTTTCAACGGCGTGTGTCTGGGAATCCAGGCATTTCGAGAGTCGCGGAAGAATGACTCGGCTGATCCTTTGCAGAATCGTCTGCTTCTCGCTTTTCGTTGTCTCTCCGTCATCGCCGCTCTCTTCCACTTCGAATTCCTCTCCTTCTTCCAGTGATACGTCGAAATGGAATGCCTCAATGACGGCGACGACGATTCGGACGAGCGCTTTGTCGGTGAACTCGTCCTCTTTTGAGGAAGAAGTCGCCTTCTCGACACGAGACAGCCAACTTTCCAAGTAGGAACAATACTTTCCCCATGGAGCCTTCGACATGATCAACTTGAGCAATCGAAGAGATTCGTCGGAGATCGCATTGAACTTGGCGGAATAATTGACAAGGTATGGATAGATCATCGGGACGAGGTACTTGTTCATCGAGTTGAAGGAGATGCTCTTCTCTCCACTTTCCACTGATTCGACCAGTTTCCGGATGGCGCGCTGTCTTCTGTACAATTGGATATGGTTCATGTTCTTCAAAAAATCGTGTTCTTCGTCTTCGTTCGAGAACTCATCCAATTCATCCAGATGCTGGCTCTCTTTGAATCCCTTCGTCATAACTCCCAATGTGTTCAGCGCCTCTTCGCGAACAGCATCCACATCATGCTTCAGGAAAAAAATGACAGTCGGCGCGAGGTGACTGTCGAGGAAGATTCGTTTCTCGGCGATCGGAAGAGTTCTGCCCGCGTACTGCACCATGGCTCTCACGTTGTTTCCGGCAGTCATTCTCAACGACAGGTCGCTAGTCGTGGAAATCAGATGGAAGTGAGAACTGAGAATCATTCCGAGCACGACCTGATCGGTCGGAACTTCTCCGTTCCAGATCTTCATCAGTTCCGAGTATCCGGCATATCTTCTCTCAAAGTGAGGCTCGTCGATTTTTGTCTTGTCCCACGCATCGAGTTCGCACAGATTGTGCAAGATGTTTTGGGTCGTCTGTTCCAGACTTTTCGACTTCACAAATCCTTCGACCATCGTCATCAAGGCGTCTCTCAGAGTTCTTCCTTCCATTTTAGCGAACAATTTGGGGAGTCTCCAGAAATACGAATGTGGATCTTTGAGCAACGGAGCGATTCTCGCCAACGACTTCATCATGTTGACCAGAGTGTCCTCGTTGCACTTCTTCCGTTCGACGCAAATGAGCAACGGTGTCGCGAGGCGATTCGCCACATCATCAGACTCCGAGACGTAATCAGAGAAGCGCTCGAGCAGAATGATGCTTTCTGGCGCTGGGCGCTTCGAATCGGAAACTTCTCGCTCGATCTGATTTGTTAGAAAGTCTAGAACGATCTTGATTTTGCGAGTGAGCAAAGTGGTTCCGAAGTTGACGCCCCTTTTCACTTTGATCTGCTGGCATTCGACGAATTCAGAAATTGGAACCATGTTTTCATCAGCTAGCTCCGAGAGTTTAAGAACACCCGCACGGATAGTCTTGAACATCAAATCGAACCGTCCCGCCCAAAGAAGTGGAGCCAGAAGAAGCTGGAACAAAGCTAGTTATTGGAACTCCTGGCTGCAGAAAACTTACGTCCAATGTATCGCACGTCTTCTGAGTCTCTTTTTCTTCATCTATTCTCCACTTGATAGTGATGGTCAGAAGCTGATAAAGCGAAGGAATTTTGCAAATCGAAGCGAGGAGCTTAACAACAGCGAAAGGAGCCACAGGCACGTCGTTTTCAGCTCGCTGGATTACACTAACACGTGGCATCTCTTCCACATAGAAATTCAGAATACTGTTTTTGATCACAAGAATCTCTTCTTTCTCTATTTGGCGATCCGGGAAGGCGTGGAAGAACTGAAACGCCAATATGATCACAAGTTTCGGTCAGCAATTTCTCACCTCGGCGAGTCGTTCGCAAACGCTCATTCTCAATGATTTCACAAGTACGCTTCCACTCAAATCGGCCTTCTTCGCTGTTTTGCAAACAATTGCACAGGCAAGTGTCACGTGGAGGATCATCTTCTGCTCAACTTCCGTCATCGACCTGGCGATCTTTTTGAGCATCTCCGAGACGCCATTGAGCACACTGAAAACGGAGGAAAGTGCTCAGGTGTCGCATAGATTCAATTTTTTATATATAGAATAGACATGTTTCTGCACAACATCTATTTTCTCCTTCAAAATTTCATTTATAAAAGATGCGCGCCAATTCGGGAGCATGTCTTCCAACAAAGAGAGCGTCTGGGCAGAAGAGTGTCTCAAACAAACAAACAATCGCTTCTCAATACGTATTTTCCGAAGCTGGAAGTGGAGGATTTCTAGAATTCCATCTATCGTTCCGAGTGAGGATAATCTCCTCTCATCCCGAACATCCCGTGATGCCACGTCAGGAAGCAAGAATTCCGAACACGCCCTGACCGCTACTTTCCCACTCTAAATCTCCATTTTAATTGTATATGCATTTCTGCGCGAAATCATCGTGAGAAGATGCCTCACGACGCTCTTCTTGCCCTCACAATATGCAACTCATCGAGGAGAGCAGTCACTTGATACGAACAAGTGCATCTCTTGACACCCCCTTCCTCTGCCGTTTTTTCTCCTCAATCAGCCCCGGATTCATCCCATCCTTCCCTCCTCTCATAATGCACTTTCGCAGCCCATTCACACTCTGCCGGCTGGTAATAGTTATTCCATATCCTCCCACACATATAATTAGGAGTCTTCCAGTTGAACTACAGTTACTTATGAGATTTGGTAATTAGACAGCCGGCCGGCGGGAAATAAAGAGCGAGAGATGCGCCTCTTTCGATTCCACAAAACCAAACAACTTGCTGCTTCAGCTCTCTTTCGTGTTTCCGCACCAATATATCACTCTCCTGGCCCGGCCGACCCATCATGAGAAACCTATGTAATGCCACCTCTCTCGTAACATACATCCTGCCCGCTTGATTGACAAAAAACTCCGCTCGCCGCGACGAGACCACGAAAAGGGTCTGCCGGGGGACGGATGAATGACAAACAACATATTTCATGTTACTAGCACCTTCTCCTTGGTGATTCACTGCGAGACTGGGCTTTTTGTTTTCGGCACTTCCGTTCGGCACTCTGTTGTTGGATCTCTTTCACAAACTGACCCCCCGTCTTCGAGAGCCAGCTCCGTATCTGATTTCATTGGATGAAGCAGTAAAAACGGAAGCGGAAGAAAAGGTTAGTCTTGGGATCGAGAAGAGAGCAGATTTCACTGCTTTTCACATCATAAAATATCCATGATCGCATGTCCTGAAGCATCTAAACTTTCGCGACGAAATTTCGATCGCGACGTAAAAAACACATGTACCGCTGCATGCTCCCGTGCGTGATTTCGAAACGGCTTCACTTTCACGTCAGACTTCGCAACTCAATCGTAATGGTGTTTCTTTGCGGAGCCGCCGGGCGGAGAGATAGCGCAGTTGTAATCGGCGGGTACAATGAACTCTTGTTCTTCTTAATGCGAAATGTGTTACATTCCTGGAGGCTCGCGGATCCGCTCCGAGTGATGATATCTTTGTGCCTCTGGCCTCTCGGCGCTAGAGTGTCACAACTGTTCAGGAGGGCCGCCGAGAGTTGTTTCGTCCTTCTCCCACTCACTAACTGCTCCGCATCGATACCCCTTCCGCATAAATAAACGTGTCAATTATCGCGGATGAGTGAATGACTTGTCATATCAGTAATGTATCAATCCGACAAATTTTCACCCTCTCGTGAAACCGATGCCATCTGCATCCCATCCCATTCTCTCTTTTCAACACTGTCCATTATCATAAATCTTTTCATTGGCTCGTTAACGACCTTCTCTCGAATTGCAGCATTCCTCCGCTGGTGATGCTTCCTGATGCCTTCTAAACAAACGTTACTCTTCCCTATCCTCCTCTTCATCTTATTTCGAATATCCCTAATTTCGAGCGCGAAAAATCAGAAGAGAATATCAAATGATGATCGATGCAGGTAGAAACTATGCTTATTACCGCCCAAAAGGTTCAATTTTCGTTTAGATTTCCCGGAGATGTCCATGACGTCTGGTCTCACTGTCAATGCATTTCCGTCCCTAGCGTCTCTGCTCCCGGTGTTCTCAGTCACGAGTTGCCAGTGCACATAATGTGTCATCACACGTCGTCTGCTACAGTTCCCCAACTACCGAATGCCGAGTCCTCGAAAGGGCCTCCTCCGCACGTCGTGGCTCTTTCCATGACAGACGGTTCGATGGCTTTTGTGCAACAGGACGCATTCAAGCATCACGACATGCAGACGCTCGACTTCTCCAACAACCAGATACAAACAGTCAATGTGAACGCGTTTCGCGGGCTCGAGGTAAGCATATTCTATGCTTTTTACAAAATGAAAGCTATCTTTAGATGAAACTGACTCAACTCGATCTATCGCACAACAACCTTTCGGTCATTCCGACGTGGGCACTCACTTATCTGCATAGTCTCCAGATTCTGCACCTTGAGAACAATCGAATCGACGTTCTTCGTTCAAACACGTTCGATGAGACCCAACTCAACAGTTTGCAATTTCTCTATTTGGATAACAATCAGCTGCGTGTGATTCCAAATCTCGCATTCAATCATCTCCGACTTGTGGTTCTGATGCTTGCTAACAACAGAATCGTCGAGATTCAGAAGATGTCTCTACCGCATACTCTTAATTTTCTCGTTCTACGAAATAATCTGTTGACACAGATACCCTACGTGGCACTGAACGATCTGAAGATGTTGCAATCGATAGATTTGGAAGGCAACAACATCACTCATTTGATGGATACCAACGAAGTCACTTTCGAGTCCGAAATGAAAGTTGTGCTGCGGAACAACAAGATAAGAAGGCTCGACAAGCACTCATTCCGAAGCTTCCGGAAGATTCGAGAGCTCGATATCAGCTACAATCAAATCCAGTCTGTCGAGGATTCCTCGTTCGAAACCGTGGGCCATATGCAATCTCTGGATCTCAGTTACAACCGAATAGCATATCTGCCACGTGGCATGCTCAAGAACTTTGCGAAAACATTGAAGAAGCTGAATTTAGCTGAGAATATGATTCACGCAACTCCAGAAGCACTACGAGATCTTCGGAATATCACACACTTGAACCTTAACGGGAACAAGATGAATCGGATAGACGGCGATGTGCTTGGAGGATGCAGGGACACTCTGGTGGAGCTGCTGATAGCCAACAACCATCTGGAGTACGTTCCGAATGGAGTGCTCAGCGGAATGAAGCAGTTGGAGCACTTGGATATTTCGAAGAACAAGATACGATCTCTCAAGAAGCCGTCTTCATTACTTTCTTCTACGGAAAAAGACGAGGCTTCAAGTGTGCGAAGGCTAAATCTGGCCGGAAATCGCATCAACAATTTGAGCGACGTACAGATGTTCGAACACATGACTTTCCTCAATTTTGTCGATATCTCTTTCAATCGGATCAAGTTCATATCTCCGAGAGTATTCGAGAAACTGAAGAACTTGGAGAGTCTGTTCCTTCAAAATAACCGGTTGAACCACTTCCCATCTTTGTTCCGTCTCGAAAAGTTGCGGCATTTGATGTTGGACAACAATCAAATTCAGAAGATCGACAACTTTTCCCTGGCTGATCTTCCAAAACTACAACATTTGTCCTTAGCAGGAAATGACATTGAAACCATATCAGAGAATGTAAGTGACTAGGCAGTCCGAAGTTTCAATTGTTTGCTTATTCAATGTTTCAGATGTTTGGTTCGAGCAGCTCTTCGGAACTAAAGTCTTTGAATCTGGCTCACAACAAGATCATGACCATCTCTAGTCGTTCTTTCTGTGACCTAGACAATTTGCAGCAACTTCGCCTCAGTCATAATCAAATCCGTACGATTCCTTCAATGGTTCGTTTCACCGGAACAACATGATAGTTGCAAGAATGATTTAGGCATTTGCGAATCTCCGGAACCTTCGTTATTTGGATCTCTCAAACAACCGGATTATCAAAATTCTTCCGAGTGCACTATACCAGCTTCCAGCTCTAGATGTGCTCCACCTGGATCACAATAACTTGAACGAGATAGACAGAGACGCATTTCGTTCTTTCAACAACTTACAGTCACTGAAACTGTCGCATAACGCATTCCGCAGATTCAGTTGCGAGTTTCTGGGGAGTATCACTCAAGTACTACAGTTGGACCTCAACTCGAATCAGATCAACGAGTAAGAATTAGCGAATCCAGAGGCAATTTAATTGAATGTTCAGAATCGACATCTTCTGCATTGCTCGTGGAATTCGTAAACTGTCTCTTGCCTCGAACAGTGTGGAAAAAATTCATCGAAAGTTGCTTCAAGATGCCACGGAGCTCACTTCTGTCGACATTTCCCACAACGGAATTATCGACGTGGATAGTGACGCCTTCTCCGAGTGTCGGAAGCTATCTCACATTAAATTGTCGCACAATTACATTCGAAACTTGTGGAAGGGAACTTTTCAATATCAGGCAAGTCCTGAGGTTTATAGGAATGCGGATGAGGTTCGTGTTTCCAGGAGATTCTGCACAGCCTCGACATATCGTTCAACGACATTCTGTTCTTGCACCAAGGAACGTTCGGCAAGAACAACGTCCTTCGGCTGCATGCGAGCAACAATAAACTGTCGAGGATTCCACTGGAAGCATTATATTCAACACAAACTTCCCTTCATCTTCTCGATTTGTCACACAACAATATCAAGTGGGAAAAAATCGTGTTGCTTGAAACGCACTTTTTGCTTTTTTTTTAGAATTGTGGATTCTTCCCAACTAACAGCTTTCGGGAATCTTTCGATTCTGTCGTTTGCGAACAACAAGATCGATTCGATCGAAGACGGCGCTTTTGAGAATCTTCTGAGTCTTAAGATTCTCGACTTGTCTAACAACCCAGTAACATCTTGGAGTCCGACGGCTTTCCGTGACTTGAGCCATTCGATTAGTTCGATTAATATGGCCAACACGGGTTTGTTCTCGGTTCCCAAGTTCAGTCACCGATCGATTCAGTCATTGAACATCAGCTGGTTAGAATTAGTAAATGAGGAACTCAAATCATTGCATTGATTCAGCAACAAGATCTACGAGCTATCGGAACGTGATTTGGCTCCACTCACAAAACTGGTGGCTCTGGATATATCACACAACAACTTGAAACAAATCAGTCCCTTGTCTTTCGAACCCCTTCTACATCTCAAGCATCTCAACATCTCTGCCAATCCGATCACACATATCCAGAACGACCACATCCAACAACTTTATCAGGTGGGAGAGCGAACAACTGAATGGGGAAGCAGCCATTGTTTCAGCTGGAGACACTACACGTTTCCGACATGCCGTCTCTTCTTCGCCTGCCGGATTCACACGCATTCGGTCAGATGAACAACTTGAAGAACTTCTACGTGAGATTATAGACCAAACTTCTATCTAATAACTCTTTCCAGTTGTACAACATTCCCGACTTCGTCCAGCCGTATCAGATCAGTTCCATTCTTTCGAATCTTCCCCCACTTCACACTGTTCACGTAGATATCAAGGAATCAACGCTGGACCGACAGTTTTATACCGCCGATACCAGGATGCTCAGGCATCTTGTGATTTCCGGAAGAAACGTATCAACGGTGAGTTCGAGAAATAACTTAAATAATAGAACTCGGCGCTTTCCGTCAGATCGAAGTGGGCGCTTTTGCAACGATTCGCGGCTTCCGAGTTAGAATCGAGATTCACAATACATCGATCGAAGAGTTTCCGGACCGGATCTTCGACACATTGACGGGAATTTCTATTCTCTCTCTGAGGTATGCGTCTTTTCTTCGTTACTGTCACGATTTGAAATGTTCAGTTTGACGGAAAACAAACTCGAGACACTGAATCCCTTCCACACAACTGTGGCCCCAGTTATCAACCAACACGGAACTATCCTCCAGTCACTGGAGCTTCGAGTAAGAGTTCTCTAATGGTTAACTTTTGCTACATTCTACTTCCACAGAACAATCCCATAAAGTGCGACTGTCGTTTCGAATGGATCGAAGAGTTCCTGCGAGTGTCGAACCTTCTCTCGGATCACTCGAAATCAAACGACTTCGACCGAGTGGAGTGCGTGGATTCGCAGACTTCCAACTTGGAAAGCTTCGCTTCTGCGGCCAACGACCTATTCTCCTACCGAACAAAGCAGACCCTCGTATCGAAATTAGACGACTTCGATATCGAGTGCGCTGTGAAGTCGAGCAGTTCCGAATTCCGACCGATTCTCTTCCTCTCTCTGGCTCTCGTTCTCCCCGCCATATTTTGAGTCTCGTTTTCTCACTTTCTTTCAACTTTTCTCACTATTAACGGGTCTCTTAGAATTTGTTTCCTCCTTCTCCGATATTTGGATACGGTTATTATAATAAATTTGTCGCTTAGTACACTTACTTTTGGAACACCTTGATGTTGAGAGTGCTCAAAAACGATTCCTTTCCGCATTTCTCCTCGATATCATCGAAACTTGAGTTCTCACCTGTGAAAAATAAACTTGTAATTTACTTCAAAGGGTTTTTTCTTACCGAAGATCTTATAGATCTGAACGAAGAACAGGCGGAGGAAAAAACTGAGTTCGTCGCTTCTGCAACCACCGACAACGTGGAGAATTCCGTTGCGTCGTGAAACTGCTCCTTTCTGTTTGTTACTCATAAGCAGTTTGCCGTTCAGAATACGTAACAGAACCGGAACGACGACGGCACGATGTTCGTCCGCCACCTGCACGTCTTCTTCGTCGTTCGACAGTTTGAAGTAGGTCAGCGACTGTCGAATCGTCTTCTCGTCCATAAGTGCCTCCAGGTTCTCTCGGTACTGAGCCAGAATAGTGTTTCGATAGGAGAAGGTGCACGCCAAGGCGGCCTTCTGAATTCCTTCGAAGCGGGATCCTAGCAGATGTTCGTACATTTTTAAAATCTCAGGTTCTCTGTAAACCGACTTGGCGGCGTTGAATTTGGCGTACACAGTAAGAAGAGATGAAAGGGTCTTCAGAATGTGAGCCACTTCTTGACGCTGATTGTGGTTCTCAGAAGACGTCAACACCTCCTCCTCCTCCTCGTCTCCATCTTCTTGCTTCTCTTCTTCATCGTCTTCTGGAGCTTCCTTTTCTTCGTCTTCGTCATGTTTTTTCGGAACCACCGTCATCGTTGAAGTAGACGTCAAACGGATGTAATCTTCGTAAAGAGCCAAAAGCAGCGGACTGAGAACTCTCGTCCTTCTCTCCGCCACGTCTGGAATTGTCTCGAAGAAGGAAAACAGCTGAACTCTCGCGTTCACAAAGTCCGATCTGTTCGTCCGGTCCACTCCGATGAGCCGTCCTTCTCCGCTCTCACTGGATCCTTTCTTGATGTTCTCGTTCACACTGCTCATCCACGTTCCCATCACTCTCCAGAACACATCGATGTTCATTTCGTTTGCGAACGTGGCCAGAATTTCGTGCACTCCTTTCCAAAGAGGCGAAAATCCGACGAAGAACTGCGATGCCAGGTCGGCGACAATCATCTCCTCGACTCGCCCGCTGGATCCGATCGGAATGAACTCCTTGTGATGTCCGTGACGAAGCTTTCGAAGGTGCAGAAGACGTTCTCGGAAGTTGGTCAGTTCGCTGTCCTCTGCCTCGGAAAGCACTTGGAAGACTGTCTTCTCTTGTCTTCGAACGTTTCCTTCTCCGTCCGTGATGTCCGGGAGAGGCAGCTCGAAGTTGCTGAGGATCTTGAAGGCGGTCTTGCGGACACGGTCGTTCGAACTGAGAACTGCCGGGAAAAGGAGATCAACGACCCTGTTCATGTAGTTGACGTCCTTGGCGACTCCGTAGACATCGACGAACAATTCAAAAGTAAGTAGAGAGGAATCGGAACAGTTCAAACGTTCGAGAAACTTCTCGACGTCTTCTCTCTTCATCTTCTTCAGCGATTCCTTGCTCGCGAGGAAGAGGCCAGCAGTGCATGCCAGAGCGAGTTGTCCCGTGAGAATTCCAGTATCCTGGCAGAGAAGGGTTTCTCGAAGTGTGTCGAGCACGTCTTCCGATCCTTTCACGACATCTGCTTGTGAGAACAACCACGGCCACGCAACTGCCATGTCGACCAGAGTTTCCTTTTCGAATGAACGACGTCGGTCAGCTGAACAAACTCAATTTATCAGGAAATTGAACAAGTTCGGAATACCTTTGAAATTGGAGACGAGCCAGTCTCTGAAGACGTAGTGATTTGAGAGATCGAAAAAGTTGACTCTCGATTCTTTGTTCACAACTTCTCGAATCGGCCGTCGCTTTGTACAAAGAATTGCGTAAAAACTGATGATTTGCTTGATGAGCCCACTGTCTTCAGATCTTTGTTTGACGATTTCAGCCGCAATCTTTCCCAGCGCCGGCATCATGTACAGATCGAACGATTCCAAGTCGGCGGTCTTCAGAAGCAGTTCGATGACAGCTCTGTATTCCTTGGATTTCTCCACAATTTTCAGCATGAGATCCCTCGAGAACAATCTATTCTTGTCATCGTTGAAGATGCTGAGCAGGGTCTCGCTGAGAAAGTCGACGACGTGCTTCTCGAGACAGAAGTCGTTGATTTTGACGACGTTCTCGAGGCTCTTCTTCAACTCCGGCACACAGACGAACTCTACTTTTTCCGGTTTCTTCAACTCGTTCTTTCCTTTGTTTTTCTTGTTCTCTTTATCCCGCTTCCTCTTCTTTTTCGTCACCGCATTCATCAGATCGTCGTTCTTCACAACAACGCAAGGCTGCAGAAGACGCATCAGACTCGTCGCCTCCGACATCTTCTTCGTCTCGCCGAGCATTTTCGTGAGGACTTGCTGATAGAAGAATCTCTTCTCGACTGTCGAGTTTTTCGCGTATTCGATCGTGTATCCGACCATCTGCACGAGAATGTTCACACTGAACTCGGTCATTTCTGCGGAGTTCTCGTCCAAATGAATCAGGGCGTGGACGATATCTTGGAAGATCTGCTCGCAGTTGCTGTGGAAAGTGCCGGCAATTCCGATGAACGTGTTGTGAAAGAGAAGAGCGCATCCGTCAGAAAGATAGTTGTGCGGCGTCTTGAAAGCCTGCTTCACAACGAATCCGGAGATCGAACGAAGATCCGACGACTTCCGGAGCAAGTAGGCGTACGACTCGGCAGCGAATCGACGGGCGAAGTCTCTGCTGCTCGCGAACAAAGGAAGGAAGTTTCTGAAGTTCTTTTTCTTAGACACAATGTATCTTTTTCACTCCTACGTAAAAGTTCTTTTTAATTGTTTCGACAAAAAACCAGCCTGCACTTTGACGAGAATAGAGAAACAAAGATAGGCAGCTTCCAAGTTCTCGGCCACTCTTTCGCCAAGATCGAGAATGTTCACGAGCACACTGACAGCCTGCCAGCAGTACTTCTGGAACTTCTCGCGAAGATCTCTAGCCAAGGCGGATAGAATCCCGCAGAAAACTGGGATCGAACGGGATCCGGGCTTAGTGATGTGTTCGACGAGAACATTGAAAATCTGATCGGCCCTGTGCAGCAGCTGAGCGTACGTTTTGATTTCATTCACTTGGATCGTCATAATAAACGATTCTGGAATTCAATAATTTTCATAAAAATATATTCACTTTCAAAAATGCCTACCAAGATCGGGGCCCTGGTCTTCTCCTCTCCAACTATCGATCGCATCCTCGAAATAGGTCTCGAAGTTTGTCTCTGCGTTCAACTTCCTCGAGAATCTTCCATTATCACCACCCATTTGAGCGATTCGTTCATTGAAAGTGACAAACTGAAACAGTTTTCAGTAGAATCTTTATTTCCTTGTAATTCTCTCACTTTTTTGACTTTTTTAAACTGTTTCTTCGCTGCATAATATTTGGCGAACAGCTCATCTTCGTTTGTTTCTTCCATACCTGCAAAAAGATTATTGCAAACTTTTAAAACTGCGTTTATAGGATAAAAAAGAGCAGCTGCCACAGCAAGCGCGGAAGCAAACAACTACAATCATAAATATTAGGATGGGTACAAAACTTTTGAATGAAAATTTTGAAAACAAAGAAAGAAAGCAAATTTACAGATAGAGCTGTTTTTAATAAAATTTTCATTGCGAAAAAAGAATAAATGGGAGGGGTATGCATTCGCGCCCCACTGCACACTACGGGATCCGCGGGAGTTTGAATATCGGTTTCCTCCACAGAATGTAAAGATTTCTGCGAGAATTGTCGACAGGTTATCCAATTTTTAGAGAAAATGTTCAAAAATTAACATACTGTTTTCTTATCTTCATTACATTAAAAAACAAACAGGATAAATTTGTCAATAAATCAATTTAAATACTTTTTAATCAATTTGGATCTATTAAAATACAACACAACAAAAGAGAAAAAGAAAAAAAGGAAAGAAAACGAAAAGAATCCTATTAAGAAACTGGAAGATCCTTTGAAAATCGAATTCCCGCCACCGGAAAACCCGTAAAATGGGAGCAATTCGAGGGGGGAAACTCGAAGACACGGGCCTTTTGTCACTTGGGATGTCTGGAAATTTTCAGAATTTTAGACGAGAATCTGGAAGAGTTTTTACGTTGAGGAAAGTTCTTCCACAAGAGAAGATTTGAATTGCTGGCAACGAGAAGTTGGCGCCTGCGAGTGGAAGCACAGGCGGAGACTCTGGAACGAAGGAGGGACTAGGAAATTCACGTGGCCGAACTTTCGAGCGAGAAACAAACCTTCGTATAAGAACGCAAAAATGGAAAAAGACGGCATTTGAATCGGACTGAAAAACTTGAGAAACGATGGAATTGGCAGTGGGAAACCAGTGGAAAAGTAGAGAGAAATCCAGAAAATAACTGAAAACCCAAAAGAAATTTGGATTGAAACGAAGAGAGACCGACCGAAAAAGAAGTAGGAAACGGGCTCGTTTGACAGTGGAAAAAGGGAATTGACGATAAGTTGAGTGACGAGAAGATTGAGGAAAACTGAAGTGGCGAGCGAGAGGAAAGCGGACGGATAGTCCGGAGACTTGCGGTGAAAGTCTGAAAATGAGGGGAATTTCAGAGAGGGTGAGAGGAAAGAGCAAGAAACCTGTGAAGATGGTGATTGGCAACGAGAAGACGAGCGAGGAGAGGAAGAGCCCGGGGAGCTCCGCGAGCACGGAGACGACTGAGAAGAGGAGCGAAGAGCACTGGTTCCGGAACGGAGACAGCTTCAGACACTCTCTCAGACGACGTCGGTCTGGAAGGTCAGCAGATGACAGCTGGGAGACGTCGTCTCTTCTTACTCTTCTTCAGGTTGAGCAGTCCGACGATGAGCGGAAAGTAGAAGATGACGAGCTCGAGGAAGGCGTTCCGATCGAGAAACGCTTCGGGAAGAGCGAGTGGAAGGTCGGAGAGATAGAGGGAAAGACACGTGGAAAGGGAGAATATGAAGGCGAGCGAGAGCAGACGGGACGCCCGGCTGTTGCTGAAATCGAACCAGAAGAGGCTGAAAACGAAGAGGTTCGGGGGAAGGAGGGAGGTGTCCCACCTGAGAACGGTGAGAGGTTTCGAGAAGAATCCGGCAGTCGGCAGGTCGAGAAGGAACTTCCCGCTGGCAGTTCTCCGAACGGGCGGCGCCGTCTGATTCCACTTGTTGACGAGTCTCGCGATCCGAACCGACGACTCGCGGGAAGCATCGGACGTCAGATTGTCGTGAGTCACGAGGTCCACTGAAAGGATCCATTTGAAGCCGGGTGGGACTCGATGGACTTGCCGTAGTAGTCGCAAAGGTTCTTGTGCGGGGGACACGGACACCCGATCGACTCGAAGTACTGCTGCATGTTCGAGGGTGTTCCCGTGTAGACGACTCTCCCGGAGGCAAGGATCAGAGCTGAAACGGAAAATGAACGAGAGATCGACTGATTCGGAGTACTTTTCGAGAACATTCTGAGCACTTGGAGACTCGTCGGAGAGATGGCCATCAGGACGATCCGATTCGTTTTCACCGCCCACTCTCTGAGATAGTCAATCAGAAAGCACTGATCGTGCACGTCGACCTCTTTGAGAACATCCGAAATGACGAGGATCGTCGGATCCCTGATCAACTGGGTCGCCACTTGAACCCGTTGCCACTGGGAACGATTGAGACGGCTGCAGATGATGTCACACACGGGAATCAGACCCAGATCCGACATCAGTTTGTTGATCTAAAAACTGAGGCTGTAAGGGGAGAGTAGGAGCGGTTACGGTACCAGATGGACGACTCCTCCGTATCTTTCGCTCATCGGAGGGTTGAATCGGGCATTCACGTGGAGAAACTGACGAGTGGTGAGGGTGGAGACGGGCGACTCGGGAGCGACGAATGCTGGAAGAAGAGGAAGGAAAAAGATGGAAGATCGAGGTCAACACCTCACCGATCGTCTTCTCCAGTCTGTCCTTGGACATCCGGTGGCCGTTGATGAGAATGTCTCCAGAAAGCTTTCCTTTCGCTTCTTTCCGTCCGCATATGACCCGCAGAAGACTCATCATTTCGGATTCCTTCGTGTACATAACGGCCATCAAATCGGAACTGTGCAACTCGAACGAGATGTTATGGAATTCCTGTTTCAACACGGGAAGACGCAGCAGGGCCTTGTCGGAGGAGGATCGGAGGTCTTTCGAGAACGAGAGCTTGTTCAGAAGGAGGCTCGGATACGTCGGAGAGGCGCGACTCGGGTTGATGTCCTCGTAGGCAGAGTACCGGATCGCCCCCTTCTTCTCCTTCTGAGTGTTGTGGCTGTGCATGTCGGCGAAGAAGTGGTCCGCATGACGACTTCTGATCGTCGAGAAGTAGATGGAGTCTCTGCAGATTCAACTGATCGCTCTTCAAAGATCGGAAGACGCTCACCTGCTTTCTTCTTCATCCGGAGACAAACTTTCAATGCGAACGTCTTCAGAGGACATCTTTGAAGTAGGTTCCCCGCAAGGAACGTCTTCTCTCTTTCTGGAAAGAAACAGTTGTGGGGGAAACCGGTCAAGAAGTGTCACAGTTGGATACTTGTCACTGACGTTTACATAAAGCGACGAGAGAGTGTTCGGAACGGAGAGACGCAGACGTTTGAGGATTGAGGTTCCCGCTGAGAAGAGGAATCGGTTTGCGAATTCGAGAGACAGATTAGCCTCGATTCGAGAGGGCGATGGGAAAAAGCGGCAAAACAAAAGAGTCTGAATTGAAGTGACGTGACAGTTTGAACAGCGAACGAGGAAAAGGGAGATGGAAAAGTTGAGAAGACGTGACGACACCTCATAAAACCAGTAAATTCACTCACTTCTCCTACTTCTCCTCCAGCTGCGGCTGCTGCTTCCTTTTGCAGGTACGCGCCCCCGTACAAAAGGATTCCACGGTCTCGTGCCGCCAAAAATAATTGCCTCCGCCCGTCGTCACGGAGGCGAAGAAGTAGCGGAGAAGACGTCGAGACGCAGAGTATTCAGGATAATTGAGGACAACGGAGGAGGTGGGATTCCGAAAAGAAGAAGAAGAAGGAGGAGGAGAAGAGGTAGAAGGTGTGGAAGTTCGCATCGATCCGAAATGAGTGAGAAGCATGTGCTCGAGTGCAAGAACATCTCCTTCATGACCGCCATCTCCAACGGATCTTGGTAATTCCATCGTTTTTCCTCTCGAAATGTCAATCTCACTTCCAGGTTTTCCAAAATCTACAAGCCTCCTTCCGTCTTTCAAATACTGAAGAATGTCAGTTTCACCGCGGTTTCCGGAGAAGTTCATGGGATCGTCGGAGTCGCCGATTCGGGCAAGACGACGCTTCTGGAGGCGTTGACGAGTGGCGCTGGCGGGGACATCGGAGGCATCGCGATGCTCGACAAGTTCATGCTCACACGTAATTTCCACTCCCTTCTTCCGCACCTCCGATCATTCCAGGCCGTCGCTTCAACAAGTACTGCTCGCACATCAGCTACCGTAACCTGTACCCGTCCTCCTTGACCGTCCGTTCTCTCCTCTACTATCACGCCCGTCTCTGTCTCTCCTCCTCGCACACCAGCCTTGAAATCGACCACAGAGTGAAGATCTGACCTCGATTCCATCTCATCATTATTCTGTTTGGTTTTCCAGATCAGTGAACTTTCGGCTCTGTTCGATGTGATTGGATACGCGCACGACAAGTTGGAGGACTTGTCGATCAGTGCGAAAAGGAGGGTTCTGACCGTGTTGGAGCTGCTCAAGGATCCAAGTGAGCCCTTCGGGGATCTTCTGCGAGATCCCTTCAGTTTCAGTCCTCACTGTCATCGACGATCCGACCGCCGATCTGTCGCCGCTCTCGGCCTACCAACTCGTCTACGCTCTCCACTTCTACGCCGCCAAGTTCAATCGGATCATCATCATCACTCTTCGGAACGTTCGTTCCGATCTCTCCCATCTACTCGGCTCGGCAACCTTCCTCTTCTACGGAGAGGTCGCTTACAGCGGTCCGATGCGACTGTTGCCGACGCACTTCAAGAAGGCCGGCTACGAATGTCCGACGAACGAGAACCCCGGATCCTACTACTGTACGTCTCGATTTCACGAGAACACGTTCTGATTTCATTTCAGTGTCTCTGCTGACGATCGACAAGGAAAGCATGGAGAGAGTGATGGAGACGCAGGAAATGGCCACGAAGCTGGTCGCCTTCCGATCCGAGAACGAGACGGCCCCCTCCGATTCTTCCGGTTCCACAGTGTCCGGGACGGGAGTGCTTCTCGACTCGGGCAGACATCGTTCCTCCACGTCCAACGTCTTCTCGGTGCTTTTCCGGCGGCACCTCTCCCTCACGGCTTCTTCGCCCTCGGCAACTCTCGCCAGCTGCATCGCTCTTCCCGCCGTTGCAGCTGCATTCTCCTTCTTTCGGTTCGTTTCTCTCCTCCGGTCCGACTCAGTTCCCTTTCATTTTCCAGGCCAACCAGTCTGCCGTTCTCTTTATTCTACTGGAAACTGCTCACCTTTCTATTTCTAATTCTTCAAATCGTCATCGTGTTTCCAAACTGTAAGGGCTTTCCGCTAATTCCGATGAGATAAATCGGTATTTCAGATTCGAGAACACGTCTTCTCAGTGTTCTCGAGGTGAATTTGTACTCCCAAACAGTGAGCCTCTCGCTTTTCTCTCTTCTTTTCTTCGTTTACGCCTCCATCCAATCGTTCGCCTTTGTTGGCATCCTCGTGTGGTCTGTTCCTCGACGTCTTCTTCCGTTTTCAGCTTCCGAATTGCAGGTCGTTCCACGTGGAAAACATGCTGGAAATCAGTTCGACTCTTTTCCTTCTTTCCATGTTTTCCTTCTCCATCTTCACAATGTGTGCCAGATATTTGAAGGATTTCTCGAACGTTCTCCTCGTGCAGTCAACTGTTCTCCTCGTGTTCTTTGTCACGGGAAACGGGGTCACGTCGTCAGTGGACATCTTCTGACCTCCAGATAGTAACAAGATTCTTCCAGAACGTCATCCACGTCTTCTGCCCTCTACCTGGCTGGAACTGCAAATCCGTTCACCTACTCAAACTTTCTTCTCTCGAAGATTCTCTCCAACTCGACGGAAGAGGAGGACTGCACGTACCCCCTCTACATGTGCAGGCGAGTCGTCCCCCCTTCCAGTCTTCTGATCCTTCCTCTTCCAGACTGGCCATGAACCTCCATTCGGACGTCTATCCTCCCTCCTACTCGCCCAACGACGCCTCCACCAACTTTGCAATCCTCTCGTGTCTCAGTCTCACTGCCCTACTCATTTCGTTTCTCATTCATTTCATCGAACCGTCCGCCCAACTGCAAAAACACATAAAGTCCAAATAAAGAATGTATGTCGTCGTAAAAAAGTGATGTTTTAATCTGCGGCGGCCCTGCGCACGTCGCCGTTTCGCGTCTTGCGGCTCGTCGCCGAGCAACCGTCGGTCGCCTCTTTTGTTCGTTTTTCTCCCTTCCGACTGCTCTTGCTCGTCTATTCCTTGCTGCCTTGTACAATGTCATGTGAGTTTACTCTTTCGAAACTGTTAGAACTTCCGCTCGATCTGAAATTGTTTCAGTCGAAGATCCGTTCAATGAGGTCTCCTTTGTGGAACTGAATAAGCGGCGACGCGGCGACGCGACTCGCCACGAAGGAGACAAACTGGTGAATCGGATGAACCGACCCAAGGTCAAGAAGATCTACGTCAAGAGAAACGGAGAGGATATTTACGAGAAGTGAGTGCGAAACAGGGTCAGAACACGATCACAAGTGGTCGAGTGTTCGGCGCCGAATTCGGAGGGACTGTTTGCAGACCGAAACTGTTCGTGTGGAGGCAGTGGCAGTCGCCACGACTCGAACAACTGCTGGAAGACGTCGGACCGTACGTGGGCATGGATGACGGTGCTTCTGCCATTTACACACTGTGAGAGTTGTGAGGGGAACGGGCACCGGAAGGAATGGAGTTTCAGGGAAGGAGAAGAGGTCACCGATCCGGATGACATCGTCGATCTCGGCACTTACTACGTGGCAGGAGACGAATCCCTGATGCTGTCAGCACTAAACTCCCTTTTCCCGGCACAACGTCTTCTATTCAGCCCCGATTCCAACTATCTTCGCCGTTCGAGCGATCCAGATGTGACGACGTCACGAGCTGACAACAACCATTATCGATATACGTCGCTCTCGGCTCCAGAATACTTCACATCCAATTCTGTCCGATCCACGTATCCTGCCAACTGTCTGTGTCCCCACGTCTTCTTTTCCACATCTTCTTCTCATTTTCAGTGGCAGTTCCTCCGACTCCGCCCCCTCGTCCCTATACTTCTGTTCAAACGACGACAACGAGACCCAAAAAAACGAAGAAAAGCCGAGAAGTCGATATGGATCAGTACGATTCGTACTACGACGACGCACTGCGCGAAGTCAGAAACAAAAGAACCGCGTATCAGCCGAAGAATTTCGAATCCACGATGGACTTTTTCGAAGGAAATCCGAATTCCAGCGAGTTTGACAACGAAGAAACGATCAGAAAAGACAAGGAAGCGCTGGAGAAGCATCGACAGTAATCGGGAAGTGAAGTGGGCGTCGAACAGAACGTCATTTCAGGAAGATGGCGAACCACTCGAGACGGGCGAGCACGATGATCTTCAACAGAAGGGATCAGACGCATCCCGACGCGTACCTCATCTAGTAGGTCGTCCTCTTCATCCCCCCTTTCCCATTGTACACCGTCTGTCTGTGTGCCGTAATCTGAGTTGCATCATCTCGTGCAAAGGCCGCCCTGGCAGATGGCACAATGTTCCGATTGCAGTGTGTTCCTCAACGGACAGGGAATGGAGTGTCAGTTTATGAATTTCCAAAGGAAGCAGCTCGAGAAGGGCATGAACTACATGCTCGAGCTGATCGCCCGAAGGTTCAGTGTGAATCCGGGCAAACTCGTCGATATGGACGGACGGAAGGTGGCCGAAGTGACGCAGTTGATGTCGCGAGGCGCGTACGTGCTGATTCCAGTGGGCCAGTCGTTCAGAGACACTTGGTACTTTCTGCCGGACAACGCGATCGATACGAGGTGAGAGAACGGGCGGCCTCGAGTTCTGAATGAATGCGTTTGCAGTTCGAACAAAGCGATGGTGGAGGAACGGAGTGCGCAGAGAGACCGTCTGCTGCAGAGAAGAGAGCGGAAGGAGAGGAAGGGCGGCTCGAAGACGAGGAACGCACGTAGCAAGTCAGTCGGCGTGGCGTCGTCGGCGCCCAAAATAACATTCGACGGTCGAAACAGTCGGCGGTGACTCGCGCTCGTCGATAAGGGCGGAATAGCAAGTGTTTAGGAAATGCTCGGTTTATTTACTATTCAGTGTGTCGAATAATAATAAAATAAGCGTGTACGTGCGCAAACCTTCTTTATTAGGCAACACTAAGTCAGGCAGTGAGGCTTACAAGCGAGTAGGGGTAACGGGTCATAAGTGAAAGACTGGCCTCGATTCAGGGAATCTCAGCCTTTTATACGGGTTAGAGAAATGACGTCACTGGAATTGGAAGATTCCAGAACGTCCAATTTGGCGGGCGAATGTGTGAGAGTGGGTCAAAGGGAATTTATCATCCTCTGTGGTTGCGCGTGAGCGTGTGCGGCGACGATTGGCGGTGATCACAGATTGGGCGCCAGAGTTGACGACACTTGCATGTCTCCGCGTTGTACGCGAGCGCTCGAGTGTGTCAGCGAGAGAGCGAGCGTTCCTCGACGAACAGAGCATGTTCGGCGCTTAGCGACGTGCAGGCGCTTACACCTCCCAACGAAGAAAATGGACCGTCCCTGGTCCTAGAATACGCGGAGACGGATCCGGAGGGGGTGGTGTGGCGCGTGGTGGTTGACTGACGAGTCGTGATTGGTCTGAGTCGGTGCTTGACTTGTCTGTGTTCAGCAGGTGAACGTTGGGCTGGCTGGGTGAGCTTAGGGAGCATCGTGAGCGAGATGCTCCGATTTGCTTCTTTCTGAGAGAGCTTGAGAGAAGGGAGCGTGCTGAAGAAGCAGAGGCTCGTCCTGGTCCGGTCTCGCGACTGCTGAGCCTGGCGTGTCCGGCATGACTGTGTGAGTGAACGAAGAGAGTAAGTGCGGAACTGTGTGAAAGAAACAGGGTGAAAAGGGAGCTTACGAAAAGTAAAACATATCCTACGGGGGATCTAGAATGAGTTGAGCGTTTAGCTTTTCTTAGTGATAACAATAAAATGGGGTTCCGGGCAGGGCCTATGGCTTAACATGTGAATGCTAGCTTAGATTTCAAACTTTTATGCCTCTTTTGTGGGCGTTTTTAGCCTCTTCTTTGGCTTCTGTGGCCTGTTTTGTGGGCAATTTTGTTTGTTTTGTTGATAGTCTTAAGTGGTTTTAAAACGGAAGAGGTGAGTACCTTAGGTTGTGAAGTGAATGCGGAGTCATTGGTGACTGAACCGCTTGGTGATGTCGCAGATCCGCTGTGGACTGGTCTTGAGCGATGCGATTGATGAAGGTGGAGGGTTGACCTTGTCTTCCTTCAAATTCTGGTCCGAGACGCAGATGATTCGGTTGTTCTGGATCTGGATCGGTCGAGTCGTGTTTGGAATCGACGTCCTTGTCCGCTGGCATGTCGTTGCACGACGGCTGCCGACAGGGCGCGTTGTCCTTGACGTGAAGTTGTTGAAGAGCTGTGGGAGCTGGTGCGGCTTGGCGAGAAGCTGCTCGGCTGGGCGTGCAGTTGTCCGGCTGGGCGTGCAGTTGTCTGTCTTGGCGAGTAGTTGTCCGGCTTGGCTTGAAGCTGTCCGGCTGATGTTGTCCGGCTTGGCAGGTAGTTGTGCGGCTTGGCGAGTAGTTGTCCGGTTTGGCGTGACTGGAACGGGACGCCTCCCAACGAAGACTGAACTCCGATGGGTACTTCGGAGCTGTTTGACGTTTCCGAGGTGGAATCTCGGATTGGGAGCCGTTGACTTTTCTTACTCGAGGGACCGATGATTGCGACGCGCGACGAAGTGGTCGTGAGTTCCGAGTCTTGGATCGAATTGGTGGGGAAGCTTGCTGAGGAAGCGGAAGCTTTTCTTCTTGCTCGTGTGACTGCTGAGTGAAACGTTTCCGGTCGTCAGTGATGGAAGTAACCGGTGGCTATGAAGCGCTGATCTCGTGGAGATGTCGGTTGATGGATTCGATTAGAGAATCGTTGAGCGTTGTCGTTGTCGACTGACGTTGTGGACCAACTGAGAATCCGTGGTGTAGGTGTCTTGGGCGATTGGATTCGGAATCCTTCCGGTTGACTGAACGTGAAGTTCCTTGAAGTCGGTGCGGAGTATCGGTGGGCGAATGGTCCGCTGGTGATGTAGATATAGACGTTGGGGATCATAGAATTGAGTCCCGTGGACTTCGTGATGACGTCCTGGATGATGTCTTGGACGGATCTTTGTGGATAGACTGACGTATCGTGGGGTTGCTGGTAGGTTTCCGGTGGCGACAGCGGGTTGAACTGGTGTTTTCAGCACACGGGTGTGCTAGCTGGCCGACTGGAGTTCCATTCAGTGTGGATGATGTTGGTGGAGAAGTTGTCAGTGGCCTGGGCGTGACGGGTGACTTGTCGTTACAGTGACTAGTCCGAAGTTGATGATGGGATGGGCTGTTGGAGATCTTGGATTGACTCCGTTTGACGAGTCCTTAGCGACAGCGATTCGGGTAGGTGAACGAGAGTTCGGCTGTGTTGATCGAGTAGATCGTGTTGATGACAGTGTGTCGAGTGATGTCCAGCAAGTGAAGGCTGGGACGACGATTGGACCATGGTGTCTGGCAGGTGAAGTGTCCTTGCAAAGGACTTCTGGTGTGCAACAAGTGTCTGGAACGTCGTGATGAGCGTCCTTTGCGAGTTGCTGTACTGTCGTCTGGCGACTTGGTGTCCTATCGGACGAGTGTCCAAGTAGGCGATGTGCGAGTAATCAGAAGAGATTAGACGCGTGAGTCATTGTGATAACACGCGGCACAATGTCTGTGTAGACTTATTGTCGGGGATCCGCAGATGTAGTCGTGGATCGTTGATTCGATGTGACTCCAGCGGTTGATTCTCTGCGAGAATGCCGTGAAGTTATTCGTGGATCGGCCATGGTGTCCGTACGAAGTTGAATCGGGCAAGAGATGGTGTGGACGAAAGTGTCCTTGCGAAGTGCAACAGAGTGAGCAGCGACGTGTGAAGCTGCTCGGGTGCTACGAAGATCGTAGACGTGTCTCTGCGCGGTGTGCGTGAAGACTTGACGACTTTGGTGACCGAGTGTTTCTTGTTGAAACCAGCTAACGACCAGTGGAATGGCCGTGTACTTCGGGAGAAGGTTTGATGTCGTTAGCTGACGTGAAGTCGTTTTGATCGTGGCGATCTGATGAGCGAGTCGTTTGACGTGGTGACGTGACTTTCCTGGTGCAGTGACGAGGCGAAGTCGGTGGAGATGCGCGGGAATGGATCCGCGGCGGCGTTCTCCTGTCGTGTGACAAGCGTCGTAGTAGGTGTTGAACCTTCCTGTGCGGCGGAGCGTCGATGCGGCATCGTATGACGTCCGGGGTGCTGTGCTCCGATGTGTTTGGAACAGGCTTAGTATGTTCCGCTGGCTTGGAGCGAGAGATCGTAGTTGTGCAGGCGTTCGGAAAGGCGACTTCCGATGGTACGAGGAGTCGTTTCTGCCGGTTTCAGGCATGTCTGCTGGAGTCTCCCTTGACGAGGAGAGAAGATGTCCTGACGGCGTCCTCGTTGGTGCCTTCTATGCGAGAAGAGCGGTTGCTCGAACGCGTGTGATGACGTTGTTGTCTTCTGCGGCGAGAAGAGCAGATGGTATCTTCTATGCGAGAAGAGCGGTTGGTGGAACGTCGGCGGTAACGTTGAAGCCTTCTGCGGCGAGAAGAGCGGTTCGACGACGTCCGTGATGAAGTTGATGTCTTCTGCGGTGAGAAGAGCAGTGGACCTCTTCTCTGATGAGAAGAGCGGTGCGTAGAAACTTCAGCGTTGTTGGAGAATTCCTCTGCGGTGAGAAGAACTTGCTGGTGCCGTGCGGGCGTTGTCGTGAGAACCCTTGATGGAGAAGAGAGCGAATGGCGTGTTGTGGCGCTGTTGTTGGTGCTCTCAGTGGCAAGTGGAGCCGTAGTTGTTCTCAGACGATGGTGGTCGTGTGTCGGCGACTTAGAGAGTTGCTGGCTCTCCCATGGTGTGTTTCCAGCGGGATGGAATGCGGCGGTTTGTCGTTGAGACTGACTGAGTGCCGGTGTGCGTCATTTGAACGTGGAGTTCGGTGATGCGGAGCAGCATCTCTTGATGATGTGGAATCGGTGGAGTTGACGATTGTCAGCCTTCTTCGATGGTGCGCTTGACGTGAGCGTTTTGATGTCGTTCCTGTCGTGGTGAACGTTCCGAAGTCTTCGTGTCGTGAGACGAGTTGTGGTGCGAATCCGAAGAAGAGTCGGTACTCGAAGGAGCTGAGCGCGGAATCGGCGGTCGCTGATCGCCCGTGCCCGCGTTGAGTTCGGAAGCTGCCCGGACTGTACGAAGACCGTCTGGGTCCGCTCCCGAGTAGTTCAACTTGGGTGTACGGTGACCAACGACGCGTCTTCCTCTGGGTGTTCGGATGGTTGTTGACGATGGTTGTCGTGCAGATTATCGAAAGGTTTTCGCTTCCTGGAAACAAAAAGGGTTGTTTCTTTTAAAGGAACGTGGAAGGCTTGTGTTTCTGGTCTCCGGTTGGTTGATTCTCGAGTGAAAATCGTTGAGGATTCGACAGTTTGTCCAAAATCTTTCGAAAAAGTTGTGCGCAGGTTGAGAGAGCGCGGATGTCGTTCGAAAATCGTTCGAAATGTTTCGAAATTCGAAAATTGCGGCTACAGTACCCGGCGGTCGTTGCGAGACCCGCCGTGTAGTCCTGCTGGAGAAGTGCGGCTGTGTGGCGTTGCGGCGTCCGTTTTTCGTGGAGAAAAGACGGGATTTCGGCTCGAATCGAGTGGAAAACGAAGCTTTCCGTCCGAAATGGGTGTCGATGAGACGAAACGTCAAAGTTTTCCGAATCCTTTCAGCGAAGGTCGGGGTGAAGTCGATGACGCGTGGGAATGTGTCAGAATCATGGCCGGATTGGTTGAGTGGAACCACGATGTTGAACGACGGGCGTTCGTTGGCCGCTTTGAGATTCTGTTGGATTTCTTGAAGTCGGCGTGGCCGGGACTTCGCGTGTCCAGTCGATGCGGGATCTTTGGACTGTCCGGAGCGATGAATTGTCCGGTTGGCGTGGCGTTGGCGTTGACTCGAACTTTCTGAGCCATAGCTGGGCTAAAGTTCGGTGAATCCGTGACGGATGTCGTTGTGCGCTCCGTTTCCGGACGAGGAAGTGGAGTGGCTTGGCGGTTTATCGTGTATTGGGACGCGATGATGTCTGAACAAGGCAGACATGGAGAGGAAGGAGTAAGAGCTGCTTAAGAGGGTTTTTGCGCAGGATCTGAGTGCCCGAGCTGTACGAAGACCGCTCGAGTCCTCCCAGAAAACCTGACACCCAAAGCGTTCTCTTTGGTGTCCATATCCTGATGCGATTGGCCGAAAAACGCGAGTTTCGAGCCAAATCCGTGTCGAATTGACGGATCCGCGTGGCGAATGCGTCTTGATGGTGACGATGAGCGATCGTCCGAGTTGTTCGCGTCGGGAAGCGTTCAGAAGCGTCGGAAGTGCTGTGGAATCGGTCGTTTTAAACGACCGCCGGCGACGCGAAGACGAGGGTGGACGGCGAAATCTGCTGGGAGAATTTCGGTCCGAGCGGAGTGTCGTAACGTTCGTTCTTTAGCTGCTGCTGCCGGCGATACCGAGCGATTTCTCGGGGAAAGTCGATGGAATCCGGTCGGAACGGGTTGGCTGCACGAGTTTTTAGGTGAAAAACAAGTGGCTGGTGTGATGTCGAGCGATCCTCACTGCTGGTAGGCGACCGAAGTCGCTTGCAATCCGTCCTGAGGCGGAAAGTGCTGATGTCCAGGGGAAATGATCCAAAATCGTCGATTCTTTGTCCGTGTTGACTCCGAAGTCCGATTCCTGGTTGTTGCGTTGCTGACAAGAGATCCGAAGGCTGCGCTTGCGGACTGGCTTGTCCAGCTTTTGTCGAGTGTCCCGTCGGCGCTGTCGACGGCGAGCTCGACCCGGGTTCCGTCAGTTCCAAGGGGAAAACGGGCTTCCGGGGCCACTTCTTCCGGGTTGAAGGGCCAAACGCGCTCGTGATCCGAAGTGCAGGGCAAGACGGACATCCAGAGGCTCTCGATTGCCAAACGAGCAGGCCAAAGGACGCGAGGAGGCGTTTATCTGAAAAATCGATAACCGACGCCGAAGCGCCGGCGTTTTTAACGAAAAACGAAACGGGCCAGCGGTCCAAAGTGCGCACTGAACCGCGTGCAAACGAGAAAAACGCGCAGAAAAGGGGGAAAACATGCGGTTAACCCGCCCAAACTACGCGAAAAACTAGAAAGCAGTACTAAAACGTATGAAAACCGTTGGGGGGAAATACTAAACTAGAAAACCGACCGAAATTGCGCGCACGCGCCATAAACATCCTAACCGGGCCCTGGCTGGAAGAAATGGGGAAAATGCGTGGGAAAAATGCGGTTACTGCAGCTGAAAGTGGTGGAAAATGCGCTAAAAAGAAAGGGAAGCGGAAGCGGGCGGTGGATCTACCCAAAATCTACAGAATTGGGAACGTAGCTGCTACCAATAAGCGTGTACGTGCGCAAACCTTCTTTATTAGGCAACACTAAGTCAGGCAGTGAGGCTTACAAGCGAGTAGGGGTAACGGGTCATAAGTGAAAGACTGGCCTCGATTCAGGGAATCTCAGCCTTTTATACGGGTTAGAGAAATGACGTCACTGGAATTGGAAGATTCCAGAACGTCCAATTTGGCGGGCGAATGTGTGAGAGTGGGTCAAAGGGAATTTATCATCCTCTGTGGTTGCGCGTGAGCGTGTGCGGCGACGATTGGCGGTGATCACAGATTGGGCGCCAGAGTTGACGACACTTGCATGTCTCCGCGTTGTACGCGAGCGCTCGAGTGTGTCAGCGAGAGAGCGAGCGTTCCTCGACGAACAGAGCATGTTCGGCGCTTAGCGACGTGCAGGCGCTTACAATAACAAGAAAGAAAAAAGAAGAAGAAGGCGAATAATAAACGACAATGATTATCGGTGGGGGGAGAGGTGAGGAGGATCGGAAAAGGGAATGGGTAACAGACTGACGATGGGACACTTTTTGTTTTCGTTTTTCGAAGACCAGTACAAGGGGGGAATACACGGGAGGGGTGGGGGGGAGTGTGTGATGATTGTGAGTGGGAGAATGCGAGACGAGGAATGATAAGAGGGGGGAAAGACGGGCGGGGACCCAGTGTGAGAGACTGTTAGAGCACCGAGCAGCACTTGGATTTGCGCGATTTCAGCTGGATCGACGGGTTCTCCTCGTCGAAATTGTTGCCGCGGCACGACGGATCGATGAGCATTCCGAGAGCTTCACGCTTCTTCTCGGACACACGGTGGCGGCTGTTGAGAACGTCGTCGGCGAGTTCGGAGAGGATCGCAGAGAAAACTGAAAAGTGGAAAAGTTCGGAAACATCCTGGTCTGGAGACTCACGGTTCGGCTGATCGCTGGAGACTTCGAAGAACTTTGCGTTGATCTTCGCGGCGAGCGCCTTTCCTTCGGCTTCCGAGACCTCTCGCTTCTCGACGAGGTCCGTCTTGTTTCCGATCAGAAAGATGTTCGTTTCTTCGGTGCCGCACGATCTGTCGAGGTCATTGACCCATCTGTCGACGTCTTCGAACGAGTCGCGGTTCGTGACGTCGTAGACGACGAGAGCCGCGTCGGCGTTCCGCATGTACATTGGCACCATACACCGGAACCGCTCTTGTCCAGCGGTGTCCCAAACTTGCAGACGGATCGTGTCGTCGTAATCGTTTCCACTGAAACAAAATGCATTGGGTTGTGATCTCGGGGAAACTGGGAACTCACACGTCGAACGAGACGAACGACGCTCCGATGGTGGCGTTGACGGGCCGGTAGTTGGCTCCGTAGCGGTGACGGTAGATGATGGACGTCTTGCCGACTCCCGAATCGCCGAGCACGACCACCTTCGCTTTGTGCTTCGGAGCCACCGACGTGGCGATCGTCTGCTCGTGGTCCCGCATTGCCTCGCGCACCTTTTCCGACGCGTAAATTGACTTGATGTCGCATGAAGGCGACGGTGGCGACGGAATCTGGTGGGGCATCTGACGGAGCACATGCATGTCTGGAAGCATGGAAGAATGCGGTGAGCGCGACCAGATGTGTTGTTGAGAGCGAGGGGAAAAGGGGGCGGAGTCTCGGGGGAAGCGACCGGTGAGAGAAAGAGGGCGGCTCGTAGCTGATAAGTGGGAAAACGTGCCGATCGAATGGACACAATGGATCGCTGGCGCTTCGCTCCGCCCTCTTTCGTCGCTCGCTTCTTCTTCTTATCGCGACCTATTATGTGAGGAGAAAAGCCTTTTTGAGCTGTGCTCATTGATCATTGCGTGCGAACAAAAGAATCGTCGAGAATGGATGAAGTGTCGGATCTTATCTCGAGAATCGGGCGGAGAGAGCACGGAAAGTCACGACGAACAGAAGGATCGATTCATGATTGAATGCGTTCCCCTACCACAGTAATCCGAAAGGTTTTAAGGACAGGCACGGAGTTACATTTAGAGGTCCGGGTATGACGATTCTCGAAATGGAAGAATGCGATTTCAGTTGCAAAAATTGTGCTGATCAGGCATACACATGGTTTCTCGCTTCCTATTTATTCAAGTTATCAGCCAGATTAGACTGATATGGCCCGGAATCAACAACACACGTTATACCCCCGGTCGGAAAGACAGGGTGCCAACACAACAACGACGCGTTGATCGCCTTCTTCTCGAAAGACCTGAATCTTCGAATAAAGTCTTCCATTCTCGGACTGATCTCCGGTCGGTTGGCGGACCGCGAGAAGGTTCGAAAGACACGTGGCATCGACAGAGAGAAAGAGTTCTAGAAGAGTTGTTCCGATGAACGAGAAGTGGAGGGAATCGGAGAAACGGAGAAGAGAGAGAAAGATCGGAATACAAATAAATGTGAGATACGTTTGGAGAAGAGATAACGAAGCTTTACAACACGGTCCTGTTGACCATCCTAAGCGATTCGACGCCGACGATTTGACCTTCAAAGGAACGGGCCGGAGGGAAACTAGAGTGTTCGCGGAGCGTAATTTATACGAGAGCAAGACGACCAAAGATCAGAAGAACACGTTGTGGACGGTCAATTGTAACTCGCGCGCGTGGGGAGGGTCAGCAGCCGGCCTCCTTCCCGCCGGAGAACGCGTCGCGGAACAGGCGGGACGAGGGGTTTCCCCGGGGCCGCCATCATTCATTATGCAGGCCTTCGTCGACGACGGCACCGATATTTCGTTGACAAAACAAATGTGAGAGCGTGCGCGCGGGCGGGAGACGAGACGACGAGGCGAGCGATTCGACGGCCACCCGGCGTTTGAAGGGCTCCTCTCGCGAGTCGATGACGTGGATGGACGGTATTAGACGAGGAATGGGAAAGAGAGAGAGAGAGACGGAAAGATCGGGAGGTCAACAGAGATGGTCAAGATTACTCGCTAGTTGGGAAAGTTTCCACGCCTGCTCGCATCGCGCTCCGAGGAGGCTGATAACACACAATACACCTTTTCGCTTATACAGTTCCGCCTTCATAAACACATAATTGTGCTCTTTCCGAAATTCAAAAACCTTTTCTCCCCTTTGTTCACCACCACTTCCTCTCTACAGTAATTCGTTTGAATTTGCGGCAAACGCGCATTTTCGCATTTTCAACGATGTTTATCATTGAATTCTCGGGTTGGCTTTTGGTTTGAGAGACAGAGCTGGCAAGTAAATATTAGTCTGAAAAGTTGATTGTGTCAGCGAAAAGGACAAGATGACGGCATCGCAAGGGGGACGAAGGTACGGTAGCTTCTCCTTTCGCCGACACACGCGGCGTTTCGATGCCGTTGCCCGGTTCTCGACCAGTTTTTTTGGAAAGTTGCTGAAACATCATTCCTCCGCTTTTGAGGCTGTAATTGCCAACAACAATTCTCGCTTCCCAGAAGGCCTTCTGTCAGCAGATGACGTAATCGGAGTGTGCAAGATGTGACCTATTTGGGGACTCCCGCTGAACTAGAGGTCGAAAACAGGGAAAGAAACTGAAAAACAAGGGTGATCGTACACAAAAAACGAAGGAAAAGTGAAGTCGACTGGAAGTGTAGGAGGGTCGAACGGACGGAAAAGAAGCTTCTTATCAGCGATCGGACGACCATTTCAACGAAATGGAAACTCGCTTTTCCCATTGATAACACACAATTCTTCCTGAAACTCTGGAAGTTGCACGAATCGAAGATTCAGATGTTTATTGAAGGGGCAAGAGAGACGGCGGGTCCCGGGAGATGACGAATCGGTGCGACGCCGTTTTTTTGATTATTGTTTCGTTCTTCGCGACGTCGACGGCCGCACAAACGAGATTGCACAGAACTTTTATTGTTCTGAAAACGACCGCTTCCCTTCTTTTCACCGCCTTTCTATTCTTTTTTTTTCCAAAATTTCGATGTTTCGGTCCGGCCCGAGAATAGGATCATTTTTGATGAATTTGACCACTTGAGGTCTTAAAATGGCCGCGAACAACTTACAAAGTTGGTCAATGACATGTTTGAAAGATGTTTCAAAACATGTTTCACGAAACTCCGGCCCGGCCCCTGACAACCCGGTTTCAATCAGTGCGCCCCGATGAAACCATGCGGGCGAGTGCAGCAAACGCGCTCCACTGCACTGTTTTTTGCGCGGCAGCTCCCGATTTTTAAATTACTGTTCCGTTTTCGCTTCATTTTCAGCGGATTTTTAAAAAGTTGCTCGAAACAAAACCACATTTCACCCCGAAAATTGCAATAAAAAATTAGAAAAAATCGAAAACAAAATAACAGTCCACCAATATGAATCAAATTGTGTCTCCTGTGTGCCCCAATGTTCATTCATATTTAATATGTTCTCCAGCTTCTTTTTATAGCGTCCTAAACAGCTTATTTTTTATATTCGCACTTTGAAATTCGTTCGCAGCTGAATAACTTCGTTCTCCTCGTGTGCTTGCATGTTCTAAACCCGCTACCGACCCAAAAATGTCCGTTCACAGGCTAATGAGCGTGTCCTCACGCGGCACCAAGAACTTTCAACACGACGAAGAAGTAAGCCATGTAGTCTGTCTTGAAGAAACGCCTTCGCCGCCTCCGAAGCCGCCACGTGGAATCTACCGGAAAGGGGCGCCCATGAAGCCGCAGCGATCCGCAATACGAATCGAACCGCTTCAGAATGGTTCGGCGAGATAAAAGAAAGGGTTTTGTGAATCGCCTGATTTTGCAGACGAGAAAGAGAATGCGCAGCCATCGCAGTTCAAAGCACGGGATACAATGTCGGACATGATGAGCTATTTCGAGAGAAGCATCGCCATTCTCCGACGGTCAGAGGAGTTCACTGGTACGGAAGCAGCGGACGTCCTCTCTGCCTACATAGAAGGAAACCGCAGCAAGTTCACGGCTGAAAATATCGGGAGACACAACGTCATCAAGCTCCTCGAAATGTGGCGAACCCAGAACTTCATTCGATGCGTCGACCCGAACCAGAAGATGTTCATAGACTCCGAACGCGCTTTTTATCGACTCGCTGTTGAAGCGGAGCAGAAGTGAGTCATTTTGTTATGTATTCGTCGGATGGGAATGATTTGTTTCAGCCTATACGTCGCCGCCTCGCCGGCTCCGTCCCGAGCCTTCGAGGATCCTTCGACGTCACGAACTTCGAGCACTCGACGTAACAACTCGTTCAAACGGCTGTTTTCCCCGCTGGTTCGTCGGAACCGATCGAACTCTCGAGGTCGTGAAAAAGAAAACATGAAGGATTCAACGACAGGCAGATCCACGTGGAGTCTGTTTTCTTCGTCGTCATCGAAGCAAGACAAGAAAGCACGGCGAGCAGAACAGCAGTTGATAAAAGAAGAAGAGGCGGAAGTCTACGAACTGGCACTGTTCCATCTTCTCCGACTCATCGAAGTGGAATTCCTTGAAGACGTCGCTCTTCCCGTCCAAGATGCGAAGAAGAACGCCTCCTTCCTGTCTTCGATACTCGAGAAAGTCGGGTTCGGATCTGGAGAAGATCATCTCGACGCAGACGAAGAAGACGAAATGGACCTCCTTATCGAAACCCATCCTCTGCTACGAGACTCTCGAAACTGGTTCCAGATGGCCAGATGCTTCGCTCCGACGCTCTATCTCGAGAAGTCTGCCGATCAGGGCAAAAAAGTGAAGATGCATCTCTGGTGCAAGCAGGCGCTCGACGCAGTTTCGGCTCGTCTCAGCAAGATCACCATGAATGGCGAGTCGCCTCTGTTCCCGAACGAATTCTCGCCGCTTCTCGCCAAGATCGCAGAGCAACTCATCCAGGACGTCAAGTCAGAAGAGAAGCTCGACACAGCCGTCATGTACCTTTACCTGATGGTTCCGACGCCTCTTCGATCGACAATCGACCAAGTCGTGCAATGGCTGCAAATAACTCTGCGCCCTGACGCCGCGGAGGACCTGCGGGGTCCGTGGTATCTCGGAAAGCAGGACCTCCGTCACAAAGAGAACTACAAAGTGATCCGTGACGAAATCCGCCAGTTCATTTTCCCAAAATCGTGCATGACTAATCAACAGAAAGATCTGATCATTGAGGTATTATCACTTCGTATGCGATTCCTAACGTGACCTTTTCAGACACTCGTGAACCTCCGATCGAACAACCTACTCGGCTCTCGACCAGAAGAACTGGAGAACTCGATTCGAGCCAAGTGCGTGTTCAGACGAACCATCGAAAGGCGGCGACGAGAGAGAAAGTATTACTTGCCTAGATGTTGTGTTCTGGTGGTGATTGGGATGCTTCTCTCTTCGTTTGCATGCCTTCCGTCCATCCGTTTCATTCCACACACCTTCTTCGTTTCAGGCACTCGGGTGCCGGCGAAGACTTGACGCCGGTCCGATTCACCATTCCTCGGGAGAGTCTTCGTGAGAAGGCGGTTCAGAAGAACAAAGAAGGGCTCACGACGACTGAGTTGGCACTGGTACAGATGATTGAGGTGAGCAGAAGCCTCTGAACCCCGGCTGAATTGACACGTTTCAGGTCATGCTCGACAACAAAAACATTTCTTTGACCGACAAAAAAAAGCAGCTCTTCAACTTCCAAAAGATTCATCCTGAACTGTACAAGCGATTTTTCAAGGACATGATCTGATAATTTTGTTACTTGAATTCACTCTAAAATTGAGCCTAAATGCGTCTTCTTTCGAATAACTCTGTAACATACATGTTAGCATCCCCACCCGCTCTCCGATTATTTTTCTGTCATCCACCGCCTCCCCCAAATTCCCACAGAAGTCGGGTCGCCGCCTCCTCCCCCTCCTTCATAATCCTGAATGAATTTCTCTGTCCGCTCGGAAGGAAGCTGGTCGAAACGGAAACGAAGATATCTCGAGTTGCCATCTGATTTATGCAACGAACGCGCGCGCGCGGGCACCTAATTTTCGCTTTTTATGAGAGAATTCGGGGGAAAGGATGAAGACGGAGGGATTCTGAAAGTTTCGTCTGAAACTGATTCCCTTCCAGTTCAATCCCTTCCGTACAGTCAATTCAGAAGAATGCCATCGCGAATTTGCGTCATTCGTCTTCTATTCATTTCTTTTCCCGCAAGAAAACCGTCGTTGCGTAGTAGTAAATCGGATAATCGAGTAGCCGATTTTCTCGAAGAAAAGAAGAAGAAGAAGCGGCCGTCTGGTGACGTCTTCTGACGGACGACGACGACGGACACCTATTATTCAGGCGCACTTTAATAGGACTTGCAACAGACAGAAGGCAAAGAAGGAGAAGAAGAAGCACGAAGCGGTTTGCCACCCAACCGATCCGCCCCCGAACACAAATGGAATACAGAGAGTGGGAGATGATGCCGATGTGTCTGGCCAATATTCAGAAGCACTGTCACGTCTTATGAATCGTCGTGTTTTTGTAAATGTTTCACGCCCTCTGAATACTCTTCTGAACCTTTTCACTTTCAACACCTCCACGCCTACTGATGTTCATTCATCTTCGAAACGCCTGAACCCCCCCCCCCCCCCCCCCCGGCGCACGTCTTCATAAATATTCGAAAGCGGCCTCCTCACTTTTTAATAAGAAACGTGTCTCTCCTTCTTCGTCGGAGCGACAGTGTCGAAATCTCGAAAAAGCATCTCATTGTCGCCTCGAGGCCCCCGGGCGATTCGAATCTGCATAATATCTGTGTTCCGGTGAAATTCCCCCCGACTTTCGGCTTCTTCTTCTTCTTGTGTTTCTTTCGCGGCAAACTTCTCAGTTTGCATCTCCCCCCTCCTTCCTTCTCATGTACACATTACATTCGAGAATGACACACCTCATCCAGCCGCTCGCAAATCGTTTCACAACACGAGGTCGTCTATAAAAGAGTCTCGCGTCTGGCATCTGAAACTACAGTCTTCGTGGTGACGGTGATCTCTTTGAATCCCCAATCACCGATGCCCACCACTCACGTCTTCTCCGCTCTCTTTTTTGCGACGCCGCCACTGACGTCTTCCCTCCCCAAATTTGACTAATTTATGTTGTTGACTTCCCGTTTGTACTATGCGGAACAACACACACAAACACACACATTGAGGGAGCGACGTCCCTTTTTTTGGGTTTTGCACTCTGCCAGTCAATTAGGATTATGCGTTTCGCTTGTGGAAACCAGCCGAGGAGAAAGGCGGGTTGATGCCATTTCGAACCGATTGCCACCCCATTTCGGGGCGAAAGTAGTCGTCGACGCCGGATGCAGGTATTCGTGAGTCAATTCAGAAGAGACTTCTGCTGCTGCTGCTTCCCGGTTTCCCTTCTTTCATCTCCTTTTCATTGCCAATCAAAATCCAATCTCCATTTCCATTCCCGGTGACGATCGCTTCCCTCCACAAGATTGCCACTTTCTTATTGATTCTGAGACCCCATTCGTCCGTCTTCTCGTTCTGATCTGATTGCTTCTCTTCCAGACCACTTCCAGATGGTGGATCGGAGTCGGAACAATCCTCCCGGCGGTCGTCGCCTCGTCGTTCCGCTCCTTCTCGCTGTCTCGATCGTTGCGCAGGTAAGAGAGCCAATGAGGGCCACCCATCCAGACACCGGATTCGCCCCCCTCTCTTTTTTTTTGCAACATTGACGTCTGGCCGCCCGTTAAGTTCTGCTTCCTTGTTGGAAATAGAGTGGAAGACGAATGATTGACGGGCGGAATGTGTACAGAAGCAAAACGGAGACCGTTCGGACACGAATAATTGTGGCAATTAGGGAAGGGCGGAAAGTAACACGGGGTTGAAATGAACGAGGA
This sequence comes from Caenorhabditis afra, assembly GCA_963570955.1. Classification (NCBI taxonomy): domain Eukaryota; kingdom Metazoa; phylum Nematoda; class Chromadorea; order Rhabditida; family Rhabditidae; genus Caenorhabditis; species Caenorhabditis afra. The sequence goes on along the minus strand of OY751533.1, from coordinate 5,832,682 downwards.
TTCCGACGCTGGAAACGTGCTGGAAGAGAGTTTTGGTTGCAGGCAGAAAACGGATGCGATCGGTACGTCAGGTGTCGGAGCGAGCTACTGGAGGTGCACTGGAGGTGTGCGGAGCCCTCGCGACGCTTCACGCAGCACGCGTGCAAGATAAACAGTTTGTATGGGTAAGCGACCGGAAATTACGGCTTCAGAAGACGTGCGAGAGGTTCAGAAACCACAAGGCGACGTCGTACAACATCGAGTCTCTGTTCAACGACTGCACTTCCAAGTACTCGGCCATCAGCGACATCGACTTCCTGCTGAAGACTGTAAGGAAGAATCCGACTTCCCGACCCCACCGTGTCCGTTTCAGGACCCTTCCTGCAACGTCGGAATGGAATCCGCCCGTCCGACGTCGTTCTCTACCGCCACCTGCTGGAGCGATCTCATGCGGCTGACACAGAAATGCTTCGCTCTGAGCAGATGTTGTCCGGCGGCTCACAGGTGTGCGGCGGAAGTGGAGGGAGACGTCATCAACGAGCAGTTCGAGCTGGAGAAGAGTCAGATGAAGTTGCGGCTCGAGGAGTGCCAGGTCGACATGAACGCCGTCCTCAGATCTCCTGTTTCCAAGTGAGACTTTTGTGGGAGCGAAGAGTTTACAGTGGATTTCAGAGAAGACGCTATGATCGCCAGGAAAGTGAACGAAGCGACGAAAGTGATGCTGAGATCGGTGGTCCCCTTCAGAGTTTACCCGGATCCTCAGGTACTTCCTGTTTCGGACAATCCACTAAATGCGTCTCTTTCAGAGAAGACCGGCCTTCAATCCGAAGAACGGAAAGAAGCCGAGGGAGTTCGCGGCGCTCCTTTCGAACCGTCCGAAAGGCGCCAAGAGGCCGCTCAGTAAGTCGTTCGCACTGATCCCGTGATTCCCAACGTGTTCATGTCCAGAGAACCGGCACGGAATCTCGAAACCAAAGTACTCGACGACGATCCGTGCGGGAAGAGCCGAGATCCTGCACGCGCCGATCGAGCCGCCGACGACTTCTCTCCGTCCGTTCACAGTGCTTCATCACGGGGGCACTGGCCTCCAGACGACGTCGCAGCCGCCCGCTTTCTCCCCGTTCACATTCCAATCGATCGATTTCGACGCGCGCCGGAATCGGAAGATCCGGAAGAACCGGAAGAGGCGTCTTCGGAAGAAGAAGCACGACTTCGAGGACGAGCCGCCTTTCGCGCAGGCCTCGAAGATCGCCGAATCGCAGTTTGATGCGCAGCACGTGAGTTTTCGGGAGAAAAGAGGATTAGGATTATGTTTCCGGAAAAAAAGAAGTTTAGGCGGCGGAAAAGTTGGATAAACTGAATGGAAATCTGAAGCAGAAGGGCGAGTACGGTAGGAATAACCTGCCGAAGATGCTGATGGTGAAGCAGAACAAGGGAAAGTTCCTCGGATACGCACAGCCGATCATCAGGCCGCTGGCACCGCCAACCGCGCCTCCGAGACAACACACGCTGGATCAGATCTACGACGACATCGTCGAATCGCAGATCACAGAGAACGAGGTGACCGGGGAGGAGCCGCCGGAGCTGCACTTCATGCCGATTCCGACGGACAGCGGAATGGGAGATCAGGAGGCGTTCATCAACAATAATGGGGCATGGACGATGGAACCGTCGACGGAGCAGACGACCGAGTTGCCGCCTCCTTCGAGCACCTACGCCCCGCCCACTTCCACATTCCCCATCACTTTCTTTGCCACGTCATCGCTCCGCCCTCTTCCTACTTTCGCGCCGTTCCGGAAGATCCCGAAGACAACGACAACGACGACGACGACGACGACAGAAGAGCCGACGACTACAACGGAAGAAACAACGACGACAGAAGCAACGAGCACAACTTCAGAAGTCGTCCCGACGACGGCTGAGTCCCCTTCGACACCTTCCGTGGACCCATTGATCGACTACGTGACGCATGAGCTTCTGAACAAACACATGGAGACCCCGAAGTCGGACGAAGACGAGTTCGACTTCTCGAGCGCCGACTACATCGACATCAGTGCGATGGACATCGAGCCGGCCACCTCGACGACGGCTTCCTTCTCGATTCCGATCGCACGGTACGAACAGGCGAACAGCACTTCCTCGCTCACGTGGCCCATGGATGGAGCGCCGACGTCTTCTCATTCGGACCACACGACCACTCCTCAACTCAGAACGACGGCGGCTCCGTTGAGTCCGGGAATGCTCAGCGAGCAGCAGAACAGTGATCTGATCCCGCTGCCCACAGCTGCACAGTCATTCGGATCGAGTGATGTGAGAGCATGAACAAGATGGAGTACGGGAAAAAGAGATGTTTGAACTTCAGGTGACAGCTTCTCCGTCCATCAGCACGACTCCTCTCGAAAACTCGTTGTGGCCGCTGCCGATCAGAAAGAGGCACAGGCTGAAAGTGATGGGAGCCAAGATGTTGGAAAAGTGAGTTCGGAGAGGGTGAACGAAGAAGAAACACGTGGTTCAGAACGAAACCGATCGTGATTCTGCCTATGAACACGAAGAACGCGAAGAAGATGGAAGAGTACAAGAGGACGCTGCTCACTGGCTGCCAGCGGTACGACAAGTGTCTCCGCAAGGAAGTCGAGATGCGAATCCGCTGTGCGGCGCCGTACCCGACGCCCTACGACAAGTGCTCCGCCCAGCTGCTCCCGCTCTACCGACTCATCGACGAGGCCTCGAACAACAAACTGCAGTTCTTCATCAAATGCGTCGGCAGTTCCCAAGAACAGGTAATTTCGATTCTATCGATAGATCGTTCTCATCCATGATCCTTTCAGAACTCGAAATGTTACGCCCAGAAGACGATCGAAGAATCTGAAGTGACGTGCGACAACATCGACTCGTGGTCTTCATACTGTCGGCAGCTGGAGATGTGCTGTCCGTCCAAGGATCGGTGTGACACCGAAGCGGAGCTCGACCACGTCGGCTCGCGGCTGCGCCTCCTCGAGAAATCGTTCTCGTTGCGAGCGGCGGCGTGCCAGTTCAAGCACGCCTTCCATCGGACTTTGGCCCGCAGACTGTGACGGAGGCGCCGTATATGGAGCCGATTAGCTTGAGAATAGCAAACCCAAATATATAATTATTTTCTTCTGACTGCCGGGTATTCGCTTGTCTTTCTTACCGCCTTTCTGTATATTACTGAGAATGCTCATGTCTTCTCTTTCGCAAGCTCAAATACTTTTATATTTAACTTATGCTCCCTTCGTATGCTTATTTTTATGTTTTGTTGTAGTTGACAGGGTCGAATAAACACGTTTTAAATGAAACTCTTCTAGTTTTTTACCAGCCCTCAGCCATAACTTCTGAAACTATTGGTTGGAGGCAGTGATCACTAGTGAATAAATGGGAAGCGAGGTACGGTAAGCGAAGTACGCAAACACTTCGACGTAGTTTTGCAGGTAGGCACTTTTCGTCAACATTTATCTTCTTCTTCTCAATTTTTTATTTTCTCAATAAATTGTCAACTTTTCACATACCGATAATTCATTTTTAGCACTTCTCAACAAAATGGCCCGCTCGCGCAGAGATAAGAATGGTAATATCATCGGCGGTCGCCAGAACAATTTAGGTAATTATTTTTAAATTGCAGTGTCGCTCACGAAGGTGAAGAAGAAGACCAAGGAGACAAAGAATAATTTGGTAAATGAGGTACGCGCCAGTGTTGATCAATACAAGAATCTGTTCATCTTCACAATCGACAATATGAGAAGCACCCGATTCATTGCTGTAAGTGATAGGACGTCAGTTTCTGATTACGTTAATTTTCGGTTGTAGATCAGACAGAAGTACAAGGAGAGCTCGAGGTTCTTCTTTGGTAAAAATAATGTCATTTCGATTGCCCTCGGAAAGCAAAAGTCTGATGAGTATGCCGCTCAGTTGCACAAGGCGAGCGCCATGCTGAAGGGACAATGCGGACTCATGTTCACAAACATGTCGAAAAAGGAAGTCGAGGCGTAAGCAAATCCTTTCCGGTTCATCCCCAACTTTCGCTTGTCAGGGAGTTTTCCGAGGTTTCTGAGGAGGACTACGCACGTGTCGGTGATTCAGCGACTGAGACCGTTGTCCTGCCAGAAGGACCGATTCCGCAATTCGCGTTCTCGATGGAGCCACAACTGCGCAAATTGGGGCTCCCGACAAAGCTGGATAAGGGAGTTATCACTCTGTATCAGCAGTTCGAAGTGTGCAAAGAGGGAGAGCCGCTGACGGTGGAGCAGGCAAAGATCCTGAAGCACTTCGAGATCAAGATGTCCCAGTTTCGGCTTATTTTCAAGGGATTCTGGAACAAGAAAGACGGATTCCAAGAGCTTGAACAATGAATTTCACACCCACTTTATTGTTAATTTGTTGATTTATCTACCATGCCTGAAAAGTTATCGTTCCCTTTTCTCCTTGTTTTTTTTTCTTTTTTCATGCGATGAAGTTGTTACTTGTTCTAGATGATTCAAAAGGTTTTAAAGAAAGGTGATGATCCGCAAGATATCATAATTACTTCTGAAAAGAAGAAGAAGGCATTCGCATTCAGGATGTTCCGAGCACTGCGAATTCCAAGTTTGGTTCAAATAAGAGGATTGGCTGCGAGAAAAAGTGGACCTGAGCCGAAATTCACTCAAAGTGCCGCTTTTCAGGTTGGAACATCGAATCCGATGTTTTGCTTTTCATTGCTTAACTTCAGGGACGCGGGTCCGCACGAGGCATTCCGTCGTTCAAACCAGACTATTACGACTCGGACTCTTACGGAAACAAGAAAGTTTTGTCGGCGCTCGGCAGCATTACCGCAGTCGTCATCTACTTCGGGTGGCTCCGCGAGCCGTCGGATCTAGATGAGATTTGGAACGCTCCGCCGCACATTTTGACGTCGAACTTGGAGAGGAAGATGCTCCGCGAGCAGATCAAACAAGCTCAGGAGAAGGGTATGGACACGACGTTGCTACGGGCGCAACTGGAGTACGTGGATGTGAAGGAGGAGGCGTTGCGGATCCAATTCGAGCAGAAGACAAAGCAGGATGAGCGTCGACGAAACTAATTCTGTCGAGTCTTCCTCACCAATAGTCGTCCTTAGATTGTTAGATTGCCTTCATCCTTCTTATTTCTTTTCCGAACGGGTCGGTCTGTGGCCTTATTCAAGTTTTATTCGAATGAAACATTAGTTTTTCAAAATAAATATGTGGGACACTGAATGACTAGAAAGCAAAGGAAAAATGGGAAATCACTGGGCGAAATGCATCGAGTTGTTCTTCGTGGATCGGATTCTGGAGGAAACGAGCAGAAAAACGGAGATGAGGAGGATGGAAAGGACGACGAGCGCAGTGACGAGAAGGCTGAAAAAGAGCGAGGAAGACGGCGACTCGCAGGCCACCGACGACGATTCAGAAGACGTCTGCGATTCTGAAGGGACGGCACATTCAGACTTGTCGGCACGGCACGTCTTCTCACCGAAGTACTCGACGTCTTGCGGAGTCTCGAAAACACGCAACTCGCCGACCATCTCCATCTCCGGATATCCGTTCTTCATGACGAATTGCTTCGGACGCGGCGCCGTATTTATTAGAATCTCACGTCGATGACGTTTCGGGTTGTAGCTGGAATCGCGAACTAGAAGACGTCCTGTCGAGGAATCTCACCCGACGCCGTAATAGATGGAGCCCACCGTCGGAGCTCTTCGCACGAATTCCAGAGAGGTGTCGTCGTCGGGCCCGGTCAAATCAGAAGGCATCAGAGAGGGCGGAGCGGGGACGTCGCTGAAAAGAGGCTCTTCTGGACGTCTTCTGGACGTCTGACTCTCACGCGAACACTTTTCCCTTGTTCGGCTCCTCGTTGAACCGTTCTTCCAGTGTCGGACACGTCTCCGGAGGCTGCAATCTGTCTTCGTTTCCTTATTTTCTTTTTCCTTTCCCCGCTCACCGATAGTTTTTTGCAGTCGTCGCCCTTCATACAGATCTTGATCTGGCAGATGAAGCGAGTGACGGTCCTCTGGGCAAATTTGAAGACGTGCGTCTCCTGGAACGCCACCGATTGCTCTCCGTTGTAGACGGGCGTGTCCATCACGTAGTGGTCGATGCCGCAGCCGTTCTGATCAATGATCAGGATCTTGTTTCCCTGTCCGTCCTCCACGTGGCAATTCTGCACGAGGATGCCGTTGTGATCGCCGTCACAGCTCCACACGTGGAATACGGAGTCTCCGATCGACGCGTACTGCACGGGCGGACCGTCTTTTCCTTGTTTCCGGATCGAGTAGTTGCATTTCGGCATGGCGGGCGCATCGAATTGAGGCGACAACTGGAGAGGCGGCGCTTCGCTGCAAGAACACAGATGACGTCACGAGCACTTTATTGAGTAAACGGAGGGGAAGAGGCGAGTTATGTTGCGATTCCTACCTGATATCGAGCGTCGATTCGATGTCCTTCATCACGTGCGAGTCGACGTAGACACACTGTGCACAGTAACTCCTGTCGGACTCCGTCACGAACAGAGGGTGCAACTGCACGAAGATGCACAGTCGGCGGACGGATCCACTCGGCTGATCCGTCGTCTTCTCGCTCACCATCCCGCACTTGTCGTGACGCACTTCAATCTTATTCTGATTCCTCGAGACGCATTCCAGATCGTTTTCCCGTCCGTCGACGTAGATGTGCGATGGGTTGGAGATGGAAGTTTTGATCTGGAAACGATCGGAAACGATTGGAACACGATCCCTTCCCGTTTCTTCCCCACCTTTATGATGATCCTGTCGGACTCGCAGATGACGATAGGAGTGTCGACTATTTCATTCGGGTACTTGAGCGAGACGGCGGCTGCGAAAAGCGACGAAAGGAGGAAGATTAGCATGCTTTTTCAAAAACTGCCGTCACTTCCGAACGTTTAAATAGGCGTCATAGGAGACAAGTGTCTGTTACGGTGCGTTTGAAGTGCCCCCTTTTGTTTACCGCTTCATTGTCGACTTGATTTCACATCAAACCACGATCTCACACTTTCGGATTTCAACGATCAAGTGAAAACGGCGAGGATGATGACGACGACGATGCTGAGTGCGAGGTGAAAGCTGCAAAAACCATCAAGCCACCTAGGGGACTCGAACCCCTGACCTTAAGATTAAAAGTCTCACGCTCTACCAACTGAGCTAAGGAGGCTCTACAGATCGCTCGCGCCGGAAGCATAATTTGCCCGTCACGGATCCGCGAAATGCAACCGGATTACTTCCCTTCGCGCCCGCGGATCCCCGCTGCAACCGATGGTGTGCCTCCCGCAAATTCACATCTCAATTCAAAAATAACATCCTTTGATTGAATCAGAAGGTGTAGCTGAAACTGACAGAAGGAAATGTGCTAATGAATTAGTGGAAAGGTGGAGTCGTCTTTGTGTGCAGATAAGAAGCCGTCGGACGCGGGAAAAAATGATCTACTCGCTGAAAAATTCGCAACTGCGCCCGCTTGGAAGTATTAAAAACTTACTGCCATCCGCGGCGTTGTGAAAAATGTTTATTGGCGTATCATACGGATATGATCTTTTTTTGGTGGAATAACTCCAAATCCATTTTCCCCATTTGCCGCATCCTGATCTGTCAGCAGTCCTGCTCTCGCTTCCCATCTGGGATGTCCCAATTCTTTGTACACAGTTCCACCGCACACTCCGTAGAAGCAAGACTTCTCACTGTTCGGATGCTTCATTCCGAACAGTGCTCTTTTTGCCTGGATAACAGTCAGATAAAGTTCAAATTGTATAATACTCACGGGCTGATCCGCAGTCCAGGATCTTATTACGAAGCGGACGCTGAATCCGGACACGGTTGACACATGTTGCTCGACGTCGCTGTACACCATGGGAATAACTTTGTTCCAGAACGCTGTTCACGGGTTCTCGCTTCCAACAGCCATTCCGTGGATCGCCAGGTTTTTGGCCTTCTGCATTTGTCCGGTTGGCAAATCCAAAGCGTAACCGGCCAGATCTTTTTCCTAGAAATCACATGTTTCACCGAATTTCTGAACTAAAACCTTACGATGTATTTCCGGAGAGCGCCACTCCATCGATACTTCCCAGGAGAGATACGTTGATCTCTCCATCTCGCTCCGCTTCCCACACTTTCCTCAGGAACGACGCTGTCAAGTTGTTGTTCTTTGCGCCACCACTCCTCAATTCGTTTCTCAGCTGGAGCATTTCTTTTCAATAGTGTTGTACGATGTCCGTTATCTGTGGAATTGTCGACGTGCGAATGTAAATATTTGATAACTTCGCCACAGCTTAATGATTCCGAAATTATTTCAAATTTGACTTGAAAATTTACCACTCTTCGTTTGCGTCCACCTCCTTTGAACATTTGTCGCAAATGTGGTGATTGTTGTACTGCGTCCATTTGTTTCTCCAAATGTCTATGGCCTTTCTTTGGAATTTTGGATCGTGGGAAGCGAGGAACCTGTAGAAACCTGAAAAGTGAGTGATTGAGAGTGCTACCTGTTTGTATCCGGACTTGCCATTATCAGAAATCCGATCTATGCATGCACTTGCCAGAAATGTGAGGACCTCATCGCTGATTGTCTTCAGTTGCTGGCTTAAATCTGCAACATCGTTAAATTCGGACTTTTTTTCCAGATTTTATGCAATTTCAGACGATTGAAGACGGTGAATATCTTCGGAACAGTACTGGTACATGAATAAGAGAAGCGATGGCGGATAAAAAAAATTATATTGTGGCATGATAGTGAAAAAAACGTAGGTATTGCCGTTTTTTTCGGTGGGAAGTCTGTGAACTTCAAAATGCTCCGAAATTTGGGGGCGTGGCCAATTTGCAAGTGCCGCACGGACCAAGCCCCGCCCTTTGCATTTTCAGTTTTTCCACGTGGACCGCCAATCAGCGCGCGTGGCTCCGCCTCAGCAACGCGGTGATTGGCGTGTTGACAATCCCAAAAGTGGGCTGGAGTTTTAACCGTGCGGCCCTTGCAAAGTGGTCAAGGATCTTTGTGGATCCACGTGGCTGTCCTCTGCGCCCTGACGACCTAGTCATTGGGAGAAACTAGGATACTGCCTTTATTTTTTGTTCACAAGTTATCTCCTTTTGAAACTTCTTCGCCTGCTGATGGCCTGCTCATGGCCCAACTACGACCGCCAGTAAGCTGCTGGAGAGCTGCTGGAAGTGATTTGTGATTATTTCAAGTTTGATAGAAAAGCAAAGCGTTTTGTCAGAGGTTCCCCATCAGTTTATGTCCAAATCATTCTAATGCGTTCTGGTCGTTGGGCGAATTTCGTTAGCCTGCTACTATCCTGCTGGCGACCCTTAAGCTGCTGCTAGCCTATTAGCCTTTTCCGATTTGTCTGTAAGGAGGGTCTGTAAGCAACCCTTTTCAGGGATCCGATATGCAGGAGGGAAAGTAAACACACGTGAGTCATGCTGCCATCGGCTCTCGTTCGTACACCTCGAAGAGTTTACCGAAAGGTCAGTCGTCTCTTCTCAGCACGGCCATAAATAATCCGGGCGAAGACAGCTGCGCCGGCGGAGCCCTGAGCAGGCGTGCTGCTCACAATCTCTTTTCTTTTGCTCGCACACCGCCGAGAGCAGAATGTTGCGATTCGTCGCCTCTTTTCAACTGATACTACTTCTTCTATTCGTGACGAAATGCGACGGAGAGGAAGGAAAATGCACAATAAAACCGTACGAAGCGAAAGGAGAGAAGAGCGACGGCAGCAACGGATACGTGATCGAGGTGAACGGCACTTCCGAGAAGTCGATGGACCTCTCCGAGGGATTCGTTCCCGGAGAGATTTACAAAGGTGTGTTCGAACGAGAAAGAGAGAGAGAAACGATCTCATCTTCAATTCAATTCAGTATCGATCCGTGGCTGGAGGACACAGCACACTGTGAAGACGTTCCGCGGATTCGTCGTTTCGTCTCTTTTCGATGACAATTCTTCCGCTGGCTCCTGGCAGGTTTGGGAATTCTCTCCGATCCTTTTCTATATTTCCTCTCGGTCAGGTCGTGAAGGGGCACGGCGACGCGCGAATCTCGCCCGGCTGTCGTCGTTCTGGAGTCTCGCACGCAAATCTCAAGTCGAAGACGTCGGTGCACATGATGTGGAAGGCTCCAGAGGTCGGGAGACGTGTTCGAGTCCTTCGTGGCATCCTCGTTTCAGGTGTCTTCTGGATGCGTTACTTTCCGTGCTTCTGTCATCGAGACGAAGTATATCTGGTTCACAGAAGCCGACGGACTCACAGTCAAACTATGCGTTCGGAGTGGGCAACGTCTTCTTATCTTTCTCAATACCTTAGTTTTGCAGAAGGATCTCAAATTGTGAAGCCCATCGACGATCCTTCTGCCACGTGTTGTGCGTGCGATATCGCCCAGTACGAGCTGGAGTTCACTGGAATCTGGAGCAAGCATACTCATCCGAAGGACTATCCGACGCGTGAGTCTCCGTCTCTCTTCGGAAACAGACGATCTTCCTTTCAGTGGAGCACCTGACCCACTTCACGGACATGCTCGGCTCCTCGCACTCGTCCAACTACTCCCTCTGGACCATCGGAGGCATCTCTTCGGACGGAATGAAGGAGATCGCCGAGTGGGGAAACACGTACAAAGCGGAGGCCGACGCGAAGGCGAAGGCGTCCGAAGTGCGCAGTCTGATGAAGGTCAAGGGACTCTGGTTTCCGGACGTGCAGGGCGTCACCAAGTCGCAGTTCGTCGTCAACAAGTACGTCGTGTCTGCCCTCCTTCCGATCCTTCTCTCCCTCTTCCAGGTACCACCACTTCGTCTCTCTCGCCACCATGTTCGGTCCCTCTCCCGACTGGTGCGTCGGTCTTTCGTCCGTCAATCTGTGCCTTCCCGACTGTTCGTGGGCCGAAGAACGCAGTTTCGATCTGCAACCCTTCGACGCTGGAACCGACTCGGGCCCCACTTACATGAGTCCGAACCTTCCGACGGAGCCCCGTGAGCCTGTTCATTGGATCACGACGAAGCTGAACCCACTGAGTCCGTTCTACAATCCACAGTCGGAAACCATTCCGACGATCGCCCGCGTCGTTTTGAGAAGGAAAAATGTGACATCTTCCGAATGCAAATCGGACGACGTCTACAAGGCGGAGGCACACAACATCACGAATACGAGCGAGGACGAGGAGTACAAGGACCGCCGGGAGTGCATGATGACGCAGTGGGAGCCGTGGAGTCTGTGCTCGGCGACGTGCGGAAAGGGAATCCGCATCAGAAGCAGAGTGTACGTGTTCCCGATCAAGGCGCAGGTCTTCCACTGCCACCGCCAGACCACCGAGAAGCAGTTCTGCAACGCGAAGATCAACGAGTGCGAGAGTAAGTGACCCGCCCCTTCCCCACACTTCCACCGCTTTCTTTTCAGACTCGGAGGCGTTCAGCTCCAAGTGTGCCGTGAGCTCGTGGGGCTCGTGGGGAGAGTGTAGTGTGCAGTGTGGCCACGGAATGAGGAGCCGCAGCCGGACATTCGTGAATCCTGCGACGAAGCCCGGCGAGTGTCAAGTGGAGCTCGAGCGGAAGGACATTTGCGTCGGAGAGAACGGCGACGACTGTAACGTGACACCGGACCCTCTCTGCAAAACTACCGCCTGGTCCGACTGGTCGCCGTGCTCGGCCTCGTGCGACGAGGGAGTCCGTGTGCGGACGCGGCTCTTCTTCTACGCGGAGCACGAGAAGCGGTGTCTCAACGTGAATCTGCAGGAGAAGGACTCGTGCGTGATGCAGTCGTGTCGCCGCTTCATCGAGATCAACTCGGAGGAGATATGTCAGGAAGAGAAGCAGACCGGCCAGTGCGGCGGCAGTTTCCCACGCTACTGGTACAATGCGGAGCGCGCGCAGTGCGAGAGGTTCATCTTCACCGGCTGCAAGGGCAACCGCAACCAGTTCGAGACGGAGGAGGAGTGCAAACAGATCTGCCTGCCCGGCTACGAGAAGAACAAGGCGCTCGTGCCGAACACGCAGCTCTTCGAGCAGTTCGGCGCCGCGCAAGTGGACGACGGCGGCGAGAAAGTGGACTGTGAGGTGTCGAAGTGGAGTGCGTGGGGCAGTTGCTCGGTGAGCTGTGGCCGAGGCAAGAAGACGCGCACGAGACAGATGGTGAAGCTGGCGAGGAACGGCGGCTCGCAGTGCTCGGAGCACCTCATCCAGGAGCTCCAGTGCCGGCTCAGACCGTGCCGTGAGTGACTCCGCCCACTTTTGCCCACCACTCAGATGACTTTTTCAGCTGTCCGTCTCGCCTGCCAAGTGGGTCCTTGGTCCCGTTGGACTCCGTGCTCCGTGTCTTGCGGAGAAGGCGTTCAGACCAGAAGACGTCGAGTGATAAAAGCACGGAACGACGACTGGGAGGAGCTCGAGTGCGACGAGGCGGAGACCGAGTCACGACAGTGCCATGGTCGCCATCAGTGCTGAAAGGCTTTCGCCGATTCCGCTCTGTTCACAAAGTTCCAGCTGTTTTCTTGAAACCTCTTTCATAGTGATGAATTTGAAAATATTTGGAAGGATACACACTCTATTTGAGATAAGGAGATAAACGTAGAGATCGGTGGATTAATAATGATACAGAAAAGGCATAAATAGAGAAATTGGGATATAATCGGATCTCGAGGATTATTTAGAGCGAAAGAGAAGTGGACGGTGTGTCGGAGGTGGACTGTTCCGATGCGGAGAGGTTGGCGAAATCCGTGGGTCCAGACGGCGGATAGGGGTCCATTTGGGCGACTTGTGCGTGCCAGGCGGCAGAAAGGTGCGGCTGGACGACTGGAGCGTGCTGCGGATGAGCAGAGCGCCATTCGCGGTAGCTTCAAGAATCGATGGAATTATCGGATTGAGTGGTGTCAGATTTACCTTGGAGTTAGTTTCCACTGATAATAATACTCTATGAGCTCTCCCACTTTGCGATACGGAAGCTGCAAATCAAGCTTAAACTCGCTTTTTCTAATATTTTATTACCCGGAGCCTCCGGATCAGAGAGAAGTCTTTTCCGTACAACTCGAGAGACTCTTCGAAAATCTTAGCCTCACTCTCGTCGAATCCCAGCGCGTCCGGTCTAACCGTGCGGAAAGGCGCATTGATATGTGGAAATGGAAACGAGTTTTTCGTCTTCTCTATATCGAAATCGTTGCGGTACAGAGCACAGAGAGCGTCTTCATCGTCGCGAGTCTCGCAGCCTTCTGGCGGCACCGGTTGCTCGTGGGCTTTACGCAGCTCAACGACTTCTTTCAGATACTTGTCAAGTGTTTCATCGGTCGGTTGATTCGGCAGACTACTCGCCCACAGAACGATGTCGTCTTCGCGAGCTTCATCGACTGAAAATTTGTGCAATTGAAATGGAAGTTTGTTCGTCGTTAAAAACCATTTGTCTCAGAAGCTTCAATATCCGGAACAACTGCTTGAAAAAGAACAGGATCAACACGAATCGAACGCTTCCACGGATCAGGAGGCGCGTAATCCTCATCATCGTCTTCGAGGCCGCTCAACGAGTTACCCATGTCCAGAATCGTAGCCTCTAAATGTTCGGCTTCCGCTGTACTCGATTCGCCAGCAACCTGAATTATTTTTTTAATGATCTCAGTTTTCTCGGATTTTCTGTCTACTTCTTCTTCCTCGCATTCCGTTTCGTCTTCGGCGGTTAATGCTTCTTCAGCAGGAGGGTACCCGTACTTGCGGCGCAGGTCCTCCAAGGACATCTCCCCTTCATCTTCCAGATCTGAGGATAAGAATTACAAGATAATCAAATGAGAAATAAGAAAACCTTTTAATTCATCAGCATAATCGCCAGCATCAAGCTGCTCTTCTTGTTCTATGGTCCCTGAAAGACTGTTCAATAATCTGTAGATATAAACTGAAAGATACCTTCATAGTCCTGGCCATCGTCCGGATCTTCGACGTAATCTTCTTCGTCGGTAAGAGACGACCGCGAAACTTCCTCGTCCATGTTTCTACCGAAAAAATTGGTCTAAAGAGCGGAAATGCGACGAGCAGTGAAAAACAGTTTCGGTTTGCGCGTTTGTTCTGTCGCATTAAACTGCGTGGTGTTTGCGGACCTGCTGACCGTAGTCGTTAGAAAAAGTGGAGATTCAAAAATTACCCGAGCCAATTTGAAAGAGTTGAGAAAAGAAAAAAACTATACAGTAAGGATGCAATTGCAAAATATATAAATGTATATTTTAAAAGTGAAACAGCTGAAAGTTGAAAAAAACCGGTTAGGAGGGGGACTAAAAACAAAGAATAGCTACAGTATCTATAAAACTTTCCGAAAAAGGACGCAGGCCCTTTCAGCATTTGGGTCTCACCACGACTGAAAACTTCGTGGGTTTGAATGATTTTGCTTCAGGATTTTCCCGGTCTGCGCAGATTCCAACTACTCCTCCGTTGCATTTGATCGCTTTTTCCCTTTACGCGGTGCCCGCTTTTGCTTTCTTATTAGGACTCGTGAAGTATCGAAAGTCAGTCTCAAACGGTTTGTTGTTGGCCGCGTTTTACAGATGGGCGAACAAAGCAGAGATGGCGAGGCCGACGAGCCGGCCTCTTACAACCCGTTCGTTTGTCCTCCTGTTGAGTACGACGCAACAGCTCGCATCCGAATGGCTGAAGAGGTGGCTGCACCGAGGTTTCTTTTTGCACGCCTGGAAAAAATGTATTTGTCATCGTTTCAGAAAGTTGAGCGTTTCGCCTGCTCTAAGGGAAATAATGGCAGGTCCAGAAAATTTCTTTCACCGAGGGCAGCAGTCCGTCAAGGTATAGCGAGCCTGCTTCTTGCTTCCTCACAATAATCTTTTCAGATGGCCGAAGACGCTCAACAGAGACGCCAAAAGTCTTTCAGTCAGAAGCGGGAAGCTTTAATTCAGCAGAGCGAGGTGCCTCCTTCGCCATCGAGAATTCCAATGATTGAGATTAACCCAACTAGAGTAACCCTTAGTCTTCAGTTCGAATACCAGTACTATCCTCTAATGCTAAAGTGAGTGAAACTTTGAAACTGTTTTGAAGACAACGTCGTTGTTTCAGAGAACGCGGAAATGGCGAGGACATTAGCTCGATTATGAAAGAAACTAACACTCTCATCCAACTCCCCGACATAGTCGCGGATGGAGAGCCTCTAAATCCGTTCGTTCACCAACTGTCTATCACAGGGTTTTACAGCGACGTGGAGAGAGCGAGGAAACTGCTTAGAAATAACAATCACGTCTGCGTCATTATGTCTCTTTCGGAGCTTGTGATAGACCTGACTGATTTTCACAAGTTCCTTGCAGAGTACCGCATGAAAAATGTCACAATCGAACCCTTCAACAGTCCTCCGGACAAGGTTCATCGAAACATTTAAACCCAAGCCGGCTTTCATTGTATACCTTTTCAGATGAAAGGCACATTTAATATTCGCTTCCGGGCCCGTGTGAAAAACTTAGAAGATCTCATCAAGGCAACGAACGATGTTTCCAAAGTGGCATTTGAAAAAAGAGTGCCGCCCGATGTATGCCGTGGGTGTCGTTTTTGACTAGAATTTGATTTTTCAGGCGTTCTCACTACATTTCTCTTTGTCTACATTTCATATTGAGCATGTACTCGGGAAGCCATCGACGTCTCTTCTGATGCCAGAAATCGAGAGACTCACCTCGTGCCAAATCACTTATCCCAGTTTCAATAGTCGTGATGACATCAAGGGGAGCTCGGTCATTGTGAAGGTGGTGGGTCGAGTGCCCAACATCCTTGAAGCAAGGAAGTACATCATGGTACTGATCAGATCGAACCCAGTCAGTTTTCTATCTCCAATTTCCAGGATCTTCTCCCAGCAGCCATATGTTTCAACATGAAAAACACTGACTTAAGTGCACCTGTGCAACACGGAGAAATGAGGAGTATGACTTTGAGGCTCAATTCACATGTTTTTGTAACGATGTCTCAATCGTTATATGAACCATCCAATTTGTTGCCCGGCGAAGACAGCACTCACTGTGTCAGCATCCGTTCCAAGGAGTTCAACATAAAGAATATTTATGCTCACTACCAGCAAATGATATCGGTATGAACAGAAACTCAATAAGCGCTGTACAAAAATTTTAGTCGAAACACAAAGTCGTTGCTCCAAAACCGGACGACTATGACGCATCACCTTGGATTAAACTTCTTCCTCATGAATTCTACGACTTCGCTCTTCCGGTAAGCGGATGTAGGAAGTCGCGGCTTCAATGTCTTTGTTTTCAGTGTCACGGAGAGTCTTACCATGCAAAGTCCTGTCCTTCCGAGTCCTCAGGTGCTATGCATCGTAACCGAAGCCTCTCTGCGACTTCTACCCACTCTAGACGAAGTGACTCTAAAGAGCAGAAGTCTACAGAATGCATAGGAGTTTATCAGAGGCCGACGAGGTTTCCTTCAAGCTCCGAGAGTGCCGGTTAGGTTTTGAGACGTGCGTTTGCGAACTTTCCACTTCCAGCCACACCCCCGCTTCCGAACGTGCCACCGTATTATCAGTCGATTGTCTACCTTCAAAACTCTCCAATGGCTGCAATGATGAGAGGTATGTTGATAACAAACGGGGTGCTTGGACATTAATGTGCGGTTTTCAGGAGTTCATGGATATCACCCAGCTTACCCACCACAACTACTTGTTCCTCCTAACTTCTATCCTCCTATCGGTGCGCGATACTCAAATTTCCCTTATGTTTTGGTCCACCCGTATCCAAACTGAAATCCAAAATTCTTGTCCTGAAATAGTTTCGTCATGTACCATTTTTCTCGTGTGTTATAGTCAGCCTAATTTGCAAAGATTGCCCAAATCTGGAAAGTTTTAAGCAAGAAACACATACACCCCCTTCATTCATGATTATATCCCTGTTAAATTTCGTCGCATTTCCACCGGTTTTGTAATCATGTTCTCCAAGAAAGTTAGCTACAATAAAGAGTTTTCCCCGGCCTTCCGCTCCTACAAATCTAAAATTATTTTTCTTTCAGCATATATCACTCAGGACTGCTGGAACAGTCTGCCTCAAGAACCGTTCTATCCGCCTCTGACTCTTCCGCCAGGGATCCAAGCCAACGAGGGTATGTATCTGTTCCCGCATCATATTCAGTTTTTTTCTTTCCAGAACCCGTCGGGCGACCGGAATCTGCCAATTCTGCAAGATTCCATCATCAGCAGCAACAAAACATCTCGAGGAAGCAAACACGAGGTGCAAAGACTCCGACTATCCAGAGTTCGTCTGCTCTTCCGCCACGCCAGCCTCGTATCTATGAGTACACGCGAGAAGAGGATGGGCATAGTTCAACGAGATCTGTCTCCAGAAGGACTTCGATTAGCGGAGACGAACCGAGCATAGGGAGCTATGACGAGAGCGAGCGATTTTCGTCGGAACAGAGACGCTTCAATCATCCTGTTGGAAACAATCGTCCATTTCAGCAACGCATGCAGTATCCGCAGAGGTACCATAAAGACGACTCTCGATTCAAGGGTGGCACTCGCGGTGACGCCCACAGCAGATCGAGGGTACCGCCTCAGCCAAAGGACTGCAGAGGACCGTACGAATTCCATTCTGGTCCGCCCGACTACCCTTCCGATCAAATGCAGTTCCACATGACACATCACTTGAAACTGAAGCCGTTAGATGACGATCTAGAGCATGAGAGACTTTTCACGCACGATTCATCCCAAGTCGAAGAGCAAATGTACTCTGCAAATGATTACGTAAAGGAGCAGCAGATGACGGATGGCGACTTCGCACGTCTTCTATCGAATGTAAATCTGAATCAGGCATACGAAGGGAGAAGGTCGCGAGTGGCGAGCAGTAGCTACGAAAAGTGAGCGGAACAGAAAAAGGAAAACATACAGAAGTTTCAGGGAGGATCAGTCTCGATACACGGACTCTGACTTCAACGGAGCCGATCAGTCGTCGCTACCATCGTCTCGTTCCGCTGACTGTTTCAAGAAAATCAGTTTACCGGGAGTGACGAAGACGATGTTGGAACCTCGTTCGAGAAACGACAGAGGATACGGCAAGATAAGTCTAGAGCACCGAGGCAAATACTACAATGAGCAACATCCGGTCGACGGAGAAAAGTATGAGGAGATGATAACATTTTGTTCGAACGAAACGTATTCTAGAATGGATCCGATGAAGCTGATAGCTAGTGTTCACGAGTCGAGCGAGCAGCTTCCACGAATCCACGAGCGTCAGTTTAGCGACGTGCTCCACGAGAAGGAAAAAGAGGCAAGAGTCTAATCTTCTGAAGATTCTGAATAGATTGACGTCTTGCAGTTCGGTCCGTTCAAAGAGCTCAGTATGGAGAACACTCTTGTGGCGGAACGTTCGTTCGGCGAGGAGTGTTCTCCGATGGATTATGCGTTCCGCAGCGAGCAATCGTCCGAGCGTTTGTAGTGGTCTTTTCGATATTACTGTCTTCTCAATGTCAAATTATCTCCATTTTTATCCTGCTACTAACCATCAGCTGGATGGTTAGTGCCATGTTCCTGTCAGTTCACACCCTTTTCCAGCCTCCATCCATCCTGTCTTTTCTTCTATAACGAGGCCGTTCCGTTCGACGCGTGGCTTCTTCCGCCGCTGTTTTTTTCTTGCAAAACGAAGGCGAAGAACAGAGAAAGAATGAGAATATTTGATGAGATTCGAAATTCTTGTGCTCTCTCCATTCGGGCGGATGCTTTCATATCCGTCGCTATTTATGATGCGCGATGTTGGTATTTCCGGCGATGAACGGAACGTCTCCCACCAATCTTCCCCCTCTTCCTCCACGTTTTTCAACCTCCATGAGTTCGATTATATCTAGTTATTTCATACGTATTGCTCCTTTCCCTCCCCTTTCGTCAATTAAACTAGAACTACATTAGCATCAAATCCCCCCAAGAATTGATTTTCCCTCAAGATTTTGTTTACAAATAAACCAATCGCGGGAACCGACAACGTCTTCTTATCATATCTTCTTCTCCTTCAAGGACGAGTCGTTCTATTTTATGAGAAGAAGAGATAATTGGGCACCGCCCCGGCTCGTTTCCCTTGGTTTCCATCTCTCTCGGCTTCTGAATTCGTCATTGATTCGTACTGTCTCCGTCTTCTTCTTCTTCTTCCCCGCGTAATAATCGAAACGGCGAGTGTGCATTGGAGCCAATTTGTGCTCGAATGAGCCAATGAGCCTTGGCCGCCTGACACTGTCTTTTCCCGCCACTTCTTCCTCTCTCTCTCCACTAAAAAAGTCGTCGTTTTGCTCGTGTTTTCTGGCAGATTTGGCCGGATTTCTCGCAGATTTCCGCGTCTGGAGTCGTCGTTTATCGGATCCGAATAACCGAGTTTCGAGTGGCGAAACGGTGTTTCCTGTCGCAAAAAACGCAGAAAACACGCTGAAGGGCTTCTCTTCGGCGATGATTTCAGTGGACTTTCAGGCTCCTCCCAATCCCATTTCTCCCTCTGAAATTGGTTGCCGAGAAGCGGTTTCTAGACCAACCTGTACCTCTTTCGATCATCATCATCAGGTTTCTATTCTGTGTTTTTCGTGTTTATGTTTTTGTGCTCGGTAGTTTTTAGTAGGTTTCCGGTGCTGTGTGCTTCTCACTTGTGTGTTTTCGTCGCAATTTGCAGCAGCACGAGAAGAGAGAAAGAGAGGTGAATCATGCGGAGAACTGATTGAGAAACTTCGGTAGGGACTAGGAAACGCTGCGGAGTTCTCCAGCCAGAAGACTGGTTAATTGCAGCCGGAACTTTAATGGAGGTCTCTTTTGTCTGTTATCAAACGGAGAGAGAGAGAGCGAGAAAAGGAAACAATAGATAGGGAGCGTTTCAAGACAATGACACCATTCTCTCTCTCTCTCTCTCTCTCTCTCTCTCTCTCTCT